>JANCRC010000017.1:6932500-7627500 GCA_024362995.1 Heteromeles arbutifolia | reverse complement strand
TTTTGCAGCGTTTAATTGCATGGTTGAGGTCAATTTCGCAATCGCAGATTCAATTTTAAAGCGCAAGTCCAATTTCAGTCTGAATCGCAATTGCAGACATCATTACAAGTAAACTCAGATCAGAAATTCGCTTTCCTCTCTTTTCCTCTGTAAATGTAAGATGAACTAGTATTGACATAGCTTGAAGTTTTCAATAAACATTTCCTGATTTAATTTGTATATCGGAAATGAGAAAACATATATGTATGTATGTATTTTTCTTAATGCACTACTGCGTAATGTAATTATGTATAGTGCATCGTCTCAGCAGACGGCGTAATGTGCATGTAGGATCTTAGAACAGTCATATGGCTGTTTTGGTACTACTTGCTGAGAGATATCATTAGGAAGACAACAACATCCTCTGCAAATCGAACATGTTCGAATCTGCTCGTCCTATGCTTTGTCTATTAAATCTCGTTAAGCTATGCCACAGATTTGATATTTTCTTGTGTTGTTATAAGCTCAAATCTATGGAGGGTGTTTGTGTTTTCTGTTTCTTCTGTCCGATTTGCAATTTCATTTCTTTCCTGCGAGTATGAACCGGTTGTGATTGGGTCGAAAGGTAATGTTTTCTTCTTGATTGAATGAGGTAATATTCAATTTTCTGTTTTTGTTATAAATGATTTGAGTTTTCTGTTTTGGATGAGAGAATTGTTGTCATCCCCTAGGAGACACCTTATGGTTAGAACTTAGGAATTTTCTCCCTTTCGGTTTCAAGTGTGGTAGTGCTTTTTTCAGTAGGCCAAAGGATGGGGAAAAAACCTCAGATTTCTCAAAGCATCCCTATGGTTATAATCATAAAATCAATCTTGATTCTTTTGGGTGTAGCTTTGAAGCTTTGTTAATACTGTTTTGTATTTGATTAGTTGATGATGGAAGATGGACTGTTTTGTATTTGATTAGTTGATATTTTCTTGTTCATGATCAATATCCTTTGTAGTTGTTTAGTTCAATTTTCTTTGTATAAAAAGTTGAGAGATTATGTAGTTGTAAATTTTGATTGGTAATATGACATTGGAGATTTGGAGAAAATTTGTGATTTTGGTTGAATTAGTATTGCTGAAGAATTATGTGATTGTATAACGATTCAAAAACAGTTATAGATGCTTCCTATATGCTGCCAAACGTTACGGATTGTATAAAAATGCTATCAATATGAAATACTTTTTATAGCATTTATTGAATGCTATAAAAAGTAGTTTATGGTGTAGTGTTTCCTTGAAAATCAAGGAATAATCAAAGCTTAACTTTTCTTCTTTAAACCACAAAAGATTTCCAAATCCCATTCTTTTTGGGAAACATCAACAGCACGGCCATCTTTAATTGCTCCAGCCCATTGCAGCTTACGGTTCACTCGGTGATTCGATGTGTTTCTACCATTTAAGACTCAAATTCCATGCTTTGTTCACAAATTATCTTTTCTACATAGCTCGTATAAAACAAATTATTTCAGCAATTTAACATAAAATCAGGGCTACTTTTATAGATAAAAAGAAATACAAAATATACAACCCAACTTATCTTTTATTAGTCCTCGAGCAAAACATTGAACAAAAACAAGAAATTAACTAAAACAAAAAGCAAAAGTCTAGGCTCACTTTCGCTGGCGAAATGATTACATTAAGCATGTGCAACAAGCCTTTAAACCCCTAGGTGTCCCTAGTAGGAGGAGTTGTGTCTCCTGAGGGTTTACCAGTTACGCTACCCCCAAACGCTTTATGTGAACATTTCAACTTCTCCACCTCTGATTTATGTGAACATGCCTTGTGTGAGAACCAATTCTTTCTTCAAGCCGAGGAAATATCTTAACAAGGATTTTATACATAGCCCTGTAATAGCATTTACTCCATCTCTTGCACAACAAAAGTGACCCAACGGCAACTGCAAAGCCAAACACAAATCCGATTTCGACACTGATAAGATCCCAGTCAATCTCATGTTTACAATTTGGATGGTTTCCATTTGGTTGTGGTGGTGGCAATCCTGGCTTCTTATCCATCGTTAGCGGAGGCCCCCATAATCCTTTGTTACCTGTAAATGATTCTTTTGGAAATGTTGAAATTTGTGTACCAGCTGGGATCTTGCCGACAAGTTGATTATTTGAGAGATTCAAGAATTCAAGGAAAGTAAGGTTTGCCAGCTGTGGTGGAATTTGCCCGCTCAACTTGTTCTGTGAGACGTCTAACGACTCGAGTTGATGCATGTTGCCAAATGACGATGGGATTTTGCCTGTGAAAGAATTACTAGACAAGTTAAGGAAATATAGTAACTTAAACTCTCCCATTTCCTTAGGTATTGGTCCACTGAGATTGTTGAATGAGAAATCAATCAAGGTCAAGATAGTTAGAATCTTAACCATATCTATCCTTGAACCTTTTCCGGTAATTGTTATACCATCCTCAAAAGAAAAATCAAATCCTCCGGGCCCAAAATCACTTGAATATTCTACTAGTTCGGCCTTGGTCAGGGAATCATCTCCATTAGCCTTCATTGCCAGCCATGTTGTCAAAAACCTTCTCGGTATTTCACCACTCAAATTGTTGTGAGCTAGGTCTATGATTTGAAGCACCGGCCAGGTGCCATTGGTGTTGGGACATGCAATGCCTCCATAAAATTTGTTGGACCGCAAAACAAGGACACGCAAAGTGGATATCTTCTTCAACAAACAAGGAAAGGCATCTTTCATCTGATTGTTTCCAAGGTTTAAAAACTGTAATGATGTGCAGTTGGCTAGAGATTTTGGAAACTCACCTTTAATCCGATTTTCTCCAAGGTCTAAAGTGTCCAAAAAACATGATTCTGAAAACTCAAAATTTGAAATAGTTCCAGTGAGGTTGTTTCTCCTCAAATTAATTACTGCCAGACCCATTAAGCATCGAGGAACCCTGCCACTCAAGGAATTATTGGACAGATCAAGAAAATAAAGATCTCCATTGCATATTGATGCTGGAATGATGCCACTCAAGTTATTGTTGGAAAGAGATAAGAATGTAGTGTTCCCACTAATGAAATTGCCTATTTCAGCTGGAATACTACAGCAGAAATGATTGCTGGAGTAATCTAGATAAATGGCATTTGGTAAGGTATAAGGGATTTCTCCTTGGAGTTGGTTTGAATGAAGGTCAAGAATACTGACAGTAGAAGTATTGAAAGGAGCTCCTAGAGTTACCAGGGAGTTACAAGAAAGATTTAGGGAATAAAGATCTTTGAAACTCCAAATCCAATGGGGTGTCTCACCTTGAATATGATTTTTCGAAAGGTCCAAATTAGATAATTCAGATTGGTTTATCAGGAAACCTGTTATTTCTCTCAACTTGTTAGAAGCCAAATTCAGTGCAGCAATTTGAGGAAATGAGGAGTATGAGGAATTGGTACCATTATAAAAATTATGCAAGCTATTGTATGAAAGATCAATGAAGGTCAAATTTTTCAGATGCTGAGGACCATTGAAAGGAAAGGCACTAAAATTGTTTGACGACAAAGAGAGCTGCTCAAGCCCCTGAAAATTAAAGATAGACACAGGAATTGGACCTTCCAAATTATTAAAACTCAAATCAAGGATAACTAAGTTGGAAGAGGCGTTAGAAAACTCACTGAGTTGACCAGAGAATCGATTGTAGGAAAGTACTAATTTCGGCAACAAGGGAAGAGAAAATAGAGATGGCGGAATACTCCCTTCAAGTAGATTGTCGTCCAATTGAAGCTCTGCTAGATTAATAAGGTTTTCCCATTGTATAGAACTAATTGTACCATTGAACAGGTTTGAGTACATGTTCAAATAAACCAATTGCGTTAGGTTCTCCATTGATTTTGGAATTGGTCCAATGAAACTGCAGTTTTCAAGATCAATTATTTCCAAATGCTTGAGGTTTCCAATAGAGCCCGACAATAACCCTGAAAAATTTGTGTGGTCTAGAAACAAGGACCGAAGAGATCCATTGTTTGGAAATTCCGGCAAGGAACCATGAAGTTCTTGATTAGCTGAAAGGTTAATAATTTGCAGAGTAGGTACCTGAAATATTTCTCTAGGAAATGTGCCTTGCAAAGAACAACCACCGAGAATCAAGGAAGTCAACTTTGAAAAATTCGCAAAGAATCCTGGAAACGGAGCAGAGGCGTCGTTAGCCTCCCAGCTGAACACCGTCAGGTTTGAAAAGTTGGCAAAGAATCCTGGAATTGGACCGGAGATTCCGTAATTATAATCCATTCTAATCACAGATAGAGACTGAAGCTTAGCCAGGGACTGATCAACAGGACCAGAAAGATGAGTGTCAGACAAGCTCAACACCCTCAGGTTTGGGAGTGAAGATGAAATCGCTTGGCACCACTCTGTCCCCGATGCTGATATATCTACACCATCAAGATATAGCTCCATAAGATTTGTGAGGTTCCGAAGGAGCATGCTCAAATTTGGGCTCTCAAGAGGCATTTGCGACCCATAGTACTGGTGAGAAATATCAAGGACATCCAACCTTGTCAATTGTGAAATCTCAACTGGAATTTTCCCGTTGCCATCATGACAACTTTGTGATAAATTTAGGTACCTCAAGTTTGTAAGCTTTCCAATTGCAGATGGAATGTGAGGGCCATTGCTAAATAGATTATCAGCTAAACTGAGGCTTTGAAGCTATTGAAGATCAAAGAGGCTACTGGAATTGTCAATCCCACCGGAGATAGATTGGCTGCTAATGTCAAGACCAACAACATGTCCATTAGTACTGCAAGTGACACCGAACCAAGAACAACAGTCGGTACTTGAATTCCATGATATGAACTTGGACGGCAGAGGAGGAGAATAATAAAAATCATAATCGAATTTAAGGGTTTTCTTGAGATTGAGCAACAACAGTTGCTGGTGTTGAATACATTGGTGGTGAACTGCAGGTATGGTATTAGCACAGGTAGTAGTGATAGTGGAGATATTGAACAAGAATAGGAGGAAGAAATATTGGAGCAAAGTTTTCATTTTTCAGACACTTAATTGGCTAAGCTTAATTAGCAGAGAAAGTAATAAAAAACAATTGGACAACTGAGAACGGTTTGGGTGGCTTTTATAGGCACGGCCATTGGCCAGCAAATTGGAAAAAAGGCCTCAGGTGTTGGTGGCTTGACTATGTGATCTCTGGGGTTGGCATTAAATTATTCGGGTCATTATAAATGTAGCGTAAGGCAGGGGCTAGAGGAGATGAGCCACGCTGTGGAATTGTGATATTTTTAGGTTGACTTGTTGACTTATAGACTTCCAAGTCTTGGTTTTTTTCTTCATTTTTTTCTTTTCTTTTTACAGTGATAAGTGGATATGAAAAAGATAATTGCACACATTTTATCTCCTAGACATATGCCTTTTTATAATAATCTCTTTCTACACTAATCTTACTCTTTAAACATATTATTTTTAATTAAACTATCAATATCTCTTTAAAATTTCCTATCATTAGATTGAATAATTTCAATAAAATCAACAAAAAAGATTAAATAAGAGTGTAGGTAAGTCCCTTGACAACCCCTAATCACAAATTTACAATAGCCTCTAAGTTATTACAAAGCAAGTGGAAATTTATCACTTGAGACGATACTATTGATATAATTGGATCTATCCATGACATTGTGGAATTGTGAGATTGCTTTTATGGGTTGATGACTTGATGTTGATTTTGAAGTCTTCAGTGGTTTCTAAATTTATGGATTTTGATGGAGTTTAATTTTTAGATATTTTCATGTAAAATTTTGAGTGAAATTCTTCAAAATCTCAGAGGAATGTGAGATTTGTGAATTCTGAAAAATGCACTACGAAATCTCTCTGATTCAGGGGAATTGGACTAATTCATAGTGTATTTTAAGCATTCATAAATCTCACATCTCCTCTGTGATTTTGAGAGAATTCATTTAAAATATCTCGACATGTTACTAAGCTTGTCAGAAAACCAGGTTGGCTACCCTTAAAGATGTAAGCAATGGTATTTTTCTAAAAAATGGAGATAAAGTCTCCATGCATTCTAATGATCCTAAAGAATTTAGCGAAAGTATGGATTTTATATAGTTAGAAAAAGTTCATATGATTATGATTCTATAAAAACTTGTATTTCACGTTAAGTCCGGTTGAATATATATGAATATGCAGCAGAGCCTATGGCCTGCACAATAATAAATGTTTCGAAGTATGGTTTTCCCTGTTTTCCGCAAGTTAATCAAAATCGGCAAGATCCCCTCTTGTTCTTGCTGCTTGGGTCACGGTTGAGTCTCCCAGTCTTTTGTTCTGTTCTTAAGTCCCTGAACTTATGAAGTCTCGTTTCTGTAGTATACCAATTCGTTAACATACCACCGAGCCATATTTTATTAACATAATGACACCGAGCCTTTATTGCAGCCCATGCTACTGAATCAGCTGCTTTATTTTTTGTACCAACAATTAAGAATTGTTTT
This sequence comes from Heteromeles arbutifolia, assembly GCA_024362995.1. Classification (NCBI taxonomy): domain Eukaryota; kingdom Viridiplantae; phylum Streptophyta; class Magnoliopsida; order Rosales; family Rosaceae; genus Heteromeles; species Heteromeles arbutifolia. Next base: position 7,621,035 of record JANCRC010000017.1, on the reverse strand, counting down.
CCCCTACTTGCGTCCCTTGGTTTGCTAGAATATATAGGTCAATACCGCTCTTTGCCAGGACTAGTTAGATAAGCCAATCCCGCCTTCCCACACGAGAGCAGAAAACCAATAGACCACGAACACGGGCACGTATGAAAAAGAAAAATCTACTACATTATCTGATTTGTCTGATACACCATCTAATATGGCCTTTTAGATTATTTGCATGTAATATGTGTTCGTAACCTAAATATTCTCATAAAATTTTTTTTCTTCTTTTTCTATTTATTTTGGATAAAAGTGGACATCGAACCAACCGAACTGACCAAACCAACTGATCTGAACCATATTGGTCGGTTTGGTTTGGTTTTGAGCATATATGGCATCGAGAAGGATAACGGTGATGATGGATAATTTTAAGTGTGCTAGTGTTGTGTTTTCTTCTAATAAATAGTGTGCTAGTATGGTTGTTTTCTTGTAATAATTTTAAGTGTGCTAGTGTCGTTTTCTTCTGACATGTCTTTTGTCAAGTCATTTGTATTATTGAAGTCCCTTTGAATTATTGAAGGCATCCATAAATCGGATCATTAATAAACCATGATTAATAGAAACAATAATTAATAAGCCATAAATTTAAAACGATAATTAATAAACTACATAGGTATTTATAGAGTCTTTGGGTGAATTTTGAGTTAAATATATTTTCTAATTATTTTAGCCATTGGATTTAAATTTGGATTGTTAGATTTTTTTTTTTTTTTTTTTTTTTTTTACCGTTAGATTCGATTATATTCGATCTCAATCTTTGGATTCAATAAATATATAAATAAAAAATTGAGCGTGGACTGTTGGATCAACCAACGGCCCATTTAAATTGTGGCCGTTGGATCAGAAAAAAAGAGCTGTTAGGCTCATTATGGTTGCCGACATGTGGGGAACATGCCCATGTGGGTAGGGTCTGGTTGGTGTCGAGTTTGCATATCAATTGGGTTGGCATTGCCTTTGGTCGAAAAGTGACTCTTCAAGTGTTATTTTTGCTCTCCAATCAACCGATTTTGATCCTCCTTGGCCTCTTCGTACATAATGGTCTACTTGTCTGGATCGCATTCTGAATATGACCTTCTAAGCCCCTCGCATATATCGCGAAGGAAATGTTGTTGCGGATAAATTTGCTAACATGGGCTTGTCTTCTCCAACTTGGTGTGGCATGACTCCCCTCCTCCAGCAGCTTGTGCTGCTTTATTTTCATACTATGTTGGCTTGCCTGGCTTGTGCTTCTCAAACTAATGTCCATCTCGCCATGCAGGTATGTCTCCATTTCTTGTTTTTTCCTAACCTTGTGGTGTTGTTTGACTTGTTTTGTATGTTTTAGACCTTTTAGGTTTGGTTTTAGAGGGGTTAGGTTTTATGTCTCCCATCCTTTCCTTGTATTGTTTTTGTTTCCGTTTCTAGAGGGGTAAGGTATATGTCCCCCTTTTTATTCATATTCTTTTTTTACTTTTCTTGGTATAAAGAGGGGTAAGATTTATGTCCCACCTGATTAGGTGTAACTTATTTTTTCGTTATCAATAAAATATCTCTCGCACTGTCAAGGTTTTCTTTAAAAATAAAAAATAAAAAATAAAAAACCAAACTTTCTCTTCGGTTATTTCAGTTTGCGGGGCATACTGAGGATCATATTGTACAAGAGAAATCTTAGTTTGTTAATTTTGTTACAGCTGCCAATAGTAAGTTAGAATCTTTTGTAATCATAAGCGTGTGCAGTAATCTAAGTATAAATACCCCTCTATTATATTATTATTCTTATCAAAGAAAGTATAATTTTCCTGATAGAATGTACATGGCTGTAGCCAACCTTTCTTTTTTTTCTTTTTTTTTCTGTTTTGTTTTAATTGCATGGTCAACGAATTGGAAACTGCCTCCCCCAAGTAATTATAAGATATAAATTGTTTGTCCTCGTGGCCGGCCTGACTTTGAAGTCTTGTTCCATCTATCTAGAACCAGCAGGTAAAAATGGGATAGAATTTGCGGTTTGCTTGACTTTGAAATCTTCCTCCATCTGTGCAGCACACAAGTTTAAATTAATGGCGATAACTTATGTTTTTATTTTATTTATATATAGTTTTGAATGTTGAAATAGCATTGCCATGCCTTGGATGAATTAATTTCTAACAACAAACTAGATGTGGTAAGTACCTGTAAAGACTTCCATGTCTCTCTCAAATAAAAAAAATGAAGGAATATAAACAAAACGAGGGAGGACAAACAAAGCCAAAACAAGGGAGAAGAAACAATACAATATGTAAAATTGTTTGATTCAGCCACTTAGTACTACAATATAATGATATTCATTTTCACTTGTAAGTGAGACGTCTTAGGTTTAATTCTCGCCAAAAACGAATTTGAACCTTATTATATTTAGCCCATTGTGAGGCTAAGCCCACTCCATCCCCTTAGTGTGGATAATATCGTTTGCTCAAAAAAAAAAAAAAAAACTGTTTGATTCAATGTTTATTTCCCATTTAATTTTGTTTCCTTGTTGACTCTTAACCTCCACTGATGGTGATGTCAAATTATCAGAAAGACAGGCCAAAGGTCCACTTCCATCAATACTGATATTTTTTTTTTTCAACTTGTTAATAATCACTTGCATAATAGGACAAGTGTGAGGTTTTATCACAAAAGACCCCGATTTTAGTTTAAGTGGGGTTATGATCTTTACGCTCTTCTTTTCTCAGAGTAACGGTCATCCCATTTAGAGGAAGCAAAAGCAAAGTCTATTCAATTCAACTTTGATAAACAATCAAGTGCACTAATTTAACAGTCATCACCAAGAATTAATAAACTGGATCAAAATCTTCATTTGGCATAAATTTTTCGTTTTTACAGAAACCGAAAGAACTGAGGAGGAGCTGTCTTTCCATATCTTTATCAATCAAAGAAAATTGAGCGACAGTATGTAAACAGAACTTGACCAATGCATGAAAAAAACAGCAAACATTTAAAAATCAAAGACAAAACTGAGTAAACGTTCAAGGGGCGGAGCCAGAAAATATTTTATGGGTGGGCTAGCTAAAAAAATTACCCTAAGATCAAATGGTTTTTCTTTTTTTGGCTACATACGTATTGTATGCAAAAATTTAAGTTTAACTTCTGTATTTGTATACTTAAAATTTGTCTGGTAGGAACTCAATAAGCTTTGCAATTGCAAACTAACAAAATTACAATGAATCACAAAATTTCACATGTATTTAGATTTAAACACAAAGAAGAAGATAGAAAACTTGATATCTCAATTACAACCACACAATTAGCACAAAGTAAAACACTGAAAGTAAAAGTAAAGACAATCTTAAAAAAATTGGTTGAAACTAATATAAACCCCACTATCTCAAAACATAATAACCTTGAACAAAACGACATCACAATTTTCGTAGTAATTTTTATATTTTTAGTTGTGATAAATACTCAATGGGCTAGTTTCATTAAAAATAATTCTTCTTACACATTTTTTTTGTCTATTATGTAGACTATACAATAAAATATATATACATATTGCTACAAATCCTCCCTAGGCTACAGCCCACCGTAGCCTTTGGTGTGGCTACGCCATTGTAAACGTTCATGTTTTCAAACAAACAGAGGAGTACAAACATACAAAAACAAAGAGCTAATTTTTTTCACAAACCAAAGCCAAAACAAGGGAGAACAAACAAAAGAAGCACAATTAACTAAAATTGTTTGATTCAATATTGATTTCGTATGTATTTCCATTTCCTTGTGAATTCTTGATCTCGACTGATTACGATATTGAAAGAAAGCAAACTAGACAGGGTAGAAACGAGGGTGTGAAACCTGTACAAGACCAAAACCAATAGATATAAGGTATAATGCATCACATATTCAAACAACATGATAATCCCTTTTCCTTGGTCGTGTGCATGTTTGAATATCCATCTGAGAAAAGTGTTAAAATTGAATTCATTCTTATCGTTTTTTAAGAAACCTGAACGGTACAAGGAAATTTATTAACCATAATGCATAAAGATACAAAATAACTTCCAAAACTAACTACAACACAAGTTATAAATTAAAATGTGAAACCACAAAGCGTAGTTTTTATTTGTTGGATCTCACGCTAAGCATAACATGGAGTCCAGCTGCATTGCTCCCCATAACCATTTCAACATCTCCACCTCTGATTTATGTGAACATGTCTTCGATGAGGACCAATTCTTTCTTCAAGTTGAGGGAATATCTTCACAAGGATTTTATACATAGCCCTGAAATACCATTTACTCCATCTCTTGAAGAACAAGAGTGACCCAACAACAACTGCAAAGCCAAATGCAAATCCAATTTCGATACTAATAAGATCCCAATCAATCTCATTTGTAGAATTTGGATAGCTTTCGTTAAATGTTGGTGGTGGTGACAGTCCTGCCTTGTTATCTACCGTCAACGGAGGTCCCCATAATCCTTTGTTCCCTGTAAATAAGTCTCTTGGAAATGTTGAAATTTGAGTACCATCTGGGATCTTGCCGGCAAGTTGATTATTTGAAAGATTCAATAATGCAAGGAAATTAAGCTTTGCCAGTTGTTGTGGGATTTGCCCGCTCAGCTTGTTTTGTGACAGGTCCAAGGACTCGAGTTGTCGCATGTTACCAAATGATGATGGGATTTCACTTGTGAAAGCGTTACTCGACAAGTTGAGCAAATATAGTGATTTCAAATCTCCCATTTCCTTGGGTATTGGCCCACTGAAATTGTTGCATGAGAAGTCAATCAAGGTTAAGATAGTAAGAATCTTTGCCAGATCACTCTTTAAACCTTTGCTTGTAATCGTTATAGAATGCTCATAAAAAAAATTCACCCTCTCCTCCATGAAGGTTTTCACCTTGAAAAACACTGACTGTCAACGGGAAACCAATATCTTTGTTATCTTTCATTGCTTGCCATGATGTCAGAGAGAATCCTGGTACTTCACCATTGAAATTGTTGTATGCTAAGTCTATGATTTGAAGAACTGACCAGGTGCTATTGGTCTTCACTACTGGACATCCAATGCCTCCATAGAAATTGTTGGACTGCAAAGCAAGAACGCTCAAGGTGGAGATGTTCTTTAAGCATGAGAATGTGTCTGTTATCTGATTCTCTTTCAAGGTTTAAAAATCTTAACCTTCTACACCTGGCTAGAGACTTTGGTAACTGACCTGATCTGATTTTGGCTGAGGTCTAGAGTTTCTAATGAGTCACATTTTTCAGGAATAGTAATAGTTCCAGTGATGTTGTTTTTCATCACATTAAGTATCCTAAGTGTACTCATAGCAGCCAAGCATTGGGGAATCTCGCCACTCAAAGAATTATTGGACAAATCAAGAGTGAGAAGATCACTTGCATTGCATATTGAGATTGGAATAATAGAACTGAAATGATTGTCTGAGTAATCCAGATAATGGGCATATGGTGGGACAATTGAAATTGGCCCCTTAAGCTGGTTCGAATAAAAGTCAATGTAATGACCCGTCCCAGAATTTACGGAATGAAAAGCCATTTTTGTAATTTCACTAAGTTTGGGATATTTATTTTTGAAATGGGTTGCTTTGGGCCTTAAATGGTGCCGAGTAGGGCCCACTCACTTTTTGGTCCCTCGACCCTCTCTTCTTCTTTGGTTGCCACGTGGACCCCTATCCTTTTTTCCCTCACTTTCTTTTCTTCTCTCTTCCCTCCCCGTGAACAACCTCTCTCTTCTCTCTTCACTCTCTCTCCCTCCCTCGCATCATTCTCTCTTCCCTGAGGACCATCACACACACATACACACATACACACCCACACCACGACAACGACGGCAACACCACCACCCTCACCCACTACCAGTGTCGACCTTCTCCCTCCCTTCTTCTCTGTGAAGCACATAGGCTACCTAACCCTCTCCGGCGAGTCCAACGGCCTTCGAGCCGATTTCCGACCAACTCCGGCCACTACTGGGGGAACCAAAGGTAAAATCCTAATCTACTCTTGTTGGTCTTCATGTTGGTGGGTAGATCGCATGCTAGGGTGGAGAATCGAGGTCGATCAGAGCTTTTCCAAGATTCCTTGCCACCTTTGCAAACCTGAGGGAGTTCAGCTGGGATGGTAACAACGTCTCCGCTCCGTTTCCAAGATTCTTTGCGAATTTTTCAAAGTTGACCTCCTTGAGTCTCTCCAATTGTTTGTTGCAAGGTACATTTCCAAAAGAGATCTTTCAAGTACTTTGCAAATTATTGACTTTTCATTTAATGAAGAACTTCTTGGTTCCTTGCCGGAATTACCAAACAATGGATCTCTTCGGTTCTTGGATCTAAAAGTCACAAAGTTTTCAGGGTCATTGCCGAGCTTTATTGAAAATCTTAAGCTTTTGGAGACAATTAATCTTTCATACTGCAGTTTCACTCAATTCCAAAATCAATGGAGAACCTAACACAATTGGTTTTTTTGGACATGTCGTCAAACCTGTTCAATGGTCCCATTAGTTCTATACACTGGGAAAACATTATTAATCTAGTTGTGCTTGATTTGGCCGACAATCTACTCGAAGGGAGTATCTTATCGTCTCTGTTTTCTCTTCATTTGTTGCAAAGAATAGTACTTTCCAATAATCATATCTCTGGTCAACTACCTAAATTGTGAAACCCTGTCCTCGGATTTCACTCTTTAAAATTAGGTATTTTGTATTCTTAGTTTCGACGCGTTTATATGTGTAGCGTTTGTTTTTTTTCTTGAAATGGTTAAAAGATGAAAATTACCCTCTTGTGCTAAACAGGATTTTACATAGACGTATTTGATTCTTTCATATTTTTCTACTATTCTTGGCATATGTTGGAGTTTGAAATTCGAACGAGAAAGTTACGAATTTTCCAAATAAAAGGACATTTTGGTAAATTCAAGTGGAGCTTTATGGTAGCCAATGGCTTCCTTTTCCTCCTTCCCTGCGTGCAAAACCAGCAGCTTGGCTGCTGTGTTCTCCTCCTCTTTAATTCTCCTTCACTCCAAAAACTTCATTGAATCGTACGGCAACGAAATCACGCACGGTCGAAGTCTATGTATTCGTAGCGAAGCCCTCTTCAATTTGATACCAAACCCATATGCTGTAACCAAGCGTGCCCATATGTTGAAGCCTAGAAGCTTCGACGGTTTTCGTAGTTTTTTCGCCGATTCCGGCTAACCTCGCCGGAGATAGGTCCCGACCCAAGAGAGAAAAATACTCCTCTCTTCATGCGCTTCCAGGATATGTAAGTGGATCTTTCGAATTTCAGGTTTCGTTTTCGAACAAGTTTGAGATTTATGTGTTTAACTTGAATTTTTGGTGTTCTTGTTGAGGAGTTGTGGTGGTGACATTGATTTAAAAGCTTAGTGGCTAAGTGGTAGATTGATGATCAACTTTGGAGGAGCTTGGAGGGCAGGACATGAACAAGAAAAGGTACGTACTTTAATTTTATTGAATTGTTTGTAGTCTTTGGCTAAAAGAGGAAGATTTAAGCATGATATGGGTAAGCTCTTCCAGGAGTCAAACTATTGTCTTTTATGGTTGTAAATGTTCCAGAAAAATAGAGGGTGCATTCATTTCAGTTTCAATGGACCTTGGAGTTACTCTCCAAGCCTTTGTTAGGCAGCTTTCTAGAAATTAATAAGTTAATGCATCTAGAGTTTTATAGGAGTCGAAAAGCCTTTTGCCATTAAGAGTATTCTGGACTATAAATATATGTAAGTGCCTTTAGGCAAAGAAATTAAGTTTATAAATAAAATTCAGTTTCAGAAATACTCTGATCTCTTTCCTGTGAAAGGAATTTGGTGTGAAGCCAAGCTTGGGTGTAAGCCCCTTGAGTGAATCCAGTTCATTTCTTCTTCTAAAAACAGGTTCTATATTTCCTTACCCCTCTCATCTCGTACCAACCATTTGCACAACACTCTACAGGAATTATACTCGCATTGGAGTTGAACCAACCCTAAACTACAGGATTCGAAGCAATTTAAAACTACCTAGTTTCTAAAATTTGCGAAGGGACATACTGTGGGTTCAAAAATCTGCTTGTATTACTCTAGTTTCCTACTCTGAATTTTCTGGTGCGTTATGGGTGTTTGTAGTTTCTTATGACTTTTCATTGTTAAATTAATTTTACTACTAATCTTGGCCCTAAACAAGTATGGGTTCTACATTGCAGAAAACTTATTCATTTTACAGAGAGAAACTATGTTTCAAGTAGCCTACTCTGGCTCTTGATTTCTATGTCCTTGTGAGTTCCTTTTGATCTAATATTGTGTGTTTTGAAAATAGACATGTCCGGGATCAAAACCCATCTGATTTCACTTAATTCTGTTGAATTTTGATTGATCAAAATCATGTCCAAAGTTGAGTCACAGGGCTGCCGGACAGCAGCAAGTTTTGTATTTTCAGTTTTGGGACTCCATTTTATAGTTGGCATAGCTTTCAATTTAGGGCTCCATTCTCTACCACTATTATATGATTTTAAGGTACACAAAACAAGCCTCCAAAAACCATTTAGGATAGTACCATTTGGTTCAGGTTTGAGCGTTCATTATGAGCTTAAACTTGGTTGATCAAAACCTTATTTAAATTTGGGTCGTGAGCTGCCAAACAGCAGCAGAAAACTGGGTTTCCAGTTTCAAGACTCCATTTTTCTTTTTGGCATAACTTCCAATTTAGAGCTCCGTTTTCTACAAATTTTTTATGCTTTTAAAGTACAAAACACAAGCTTCAAAACCCATATAATATTACACTATTTGGTTTAGTTTTGAATGTTCCAAAGGGAGCCTAAACTTGGTCCAATAGTGCTGTTTTTCAGCAGATTTTGTGGAGAAGCAAAGTACTGTTTTTACCACACCTATTTTATTTTCCAGATTCCTTTCTAATCTTCTTTACTACTATTTGAGTAATATTATTTGAGTTGTAAGATTCCAGATCAGTGTACTTTCTTTAGATAGTATTAATTTTGTGATTAAACACTTAGTTTGGTTATTAATGTGTGTTACTTGTATTTATACTTTTGATTGTACTTTGTGTTCCGATTAGGTTCTTCAAAGGAACAAAATTAATCGAATTCAAGGTAGAGGGTTCTGGGAAACCTTATATGTATTAATCTAATTACTGCTTACTTTTGGTCAATATGCTACGAATTGACCTTAAATATTAAAATCTGTATTACTAGAGATTGTGGGGCTTAGTGGGCCTATAGTGGTTAGTGGGTTATCCTAGGTAGTATACACATCGGTTTACGTGCATGGGACATCATATTGTGTTATGTGAGTGTTTATTTATCTTCTTGACAATACGAAAGATATGTATGTTAACTGTTATGACATTGTGAGCCTAAAATCCTAGTAGAAGTGTTATGTAGAACATATAGGCTTGTGTGACATGGTAGTTAGTGATCACGAGGAATTGATAGTGCAAATGATTACGTTGTAAATCATAGCGGTTGAGATAAGGGTAAGTGGTTTGTGTGTTGATTTAACTACACCATGTAGCAGTGGTACATGGATGGTCCTACTTGGTATATCCGCATTGGGGGACCATACGCATTCCAGGACTGATCATGCTTGGTATATTTGCGTTGGGTGATCACTACCTTAGAGCTATAGGATACAGTCCTGCTTGGTATATCCTCGTTGGGGGTCTGTTAGGGGTGATCATGCTTGGTATATCCGCGTTGGGTGATCACTGCCTGTGTGATTAGACTATGCATATGGTTTTGCTTGGTATATCCGCGTTGGGGGATCATACGCATTCTATGAGTGATCATGCTTGGTATATCCGCATTGGATGATCACTACCTAGAGTTAGGATGTGGTTCTACTTTGTTTATCTGCGTCAGGGGACCATACATATTCGTTGTTGGTCTTGACATTAGCAACCAATCTATCTTCGGTGGGATTGACAATTCGAGTAGTCTCTTTCCTGTAAATATATGTAAATATATGTAAGTGCCTTTAGGCAAAGAAATTAAGTTTATAAATAAAATTCAGTTTCAGAAATACTCTGATCTCTTTCCTGTGAAAGGAATTTGGTGTGAAGCCAAGCTTGGGTGTAAGCCCCTTGAGTGAATCCAGTTCATTTCTTCTTCTAAAAACAGGTTCTATATTTCCTTACCCCTCTCATCTCGTACCAACCATTTGCACAACACTCTACAGGAATTATTATTCGCATTGGAGTTGAACCAACCCTAAACTACAGGATTCGAAGCAATTTAAAACTACGTAGTTTCTAAAATTCGCGAAGGGACATACTGTGGGTACAAAAATCTGCTTGTATTACTCTAGTTTCCTACTCTGAATTTTCTGGTGCGTTATGGGTGTTTGTAGTTTCTTATGACTTTTCATTGTTAAATTAATTTTACTACTAATCTTGGCCCTAAACAAGGGAACCTTAACGAAAAGTTTCCGGTACTGTTCACTTTAACGAAAAACCACATTTTTACACTAAAAAGTCAATCCTGGTACTATTCACTTTACCCTTTATTTTGTCCTTATCATTAAAACTCAAAGTTTTCAAGCCCTTTTCATTAGTTTTCCTCCTAAACAATATCATGCATGGAACGTAACATCAAAGTTTCATTAACTTCTTGTAGCCTACTGCTCCATTGCAAGCTTCAGTTGATTCATTGTGACCTAAAGGTTGTGGATTTGCCACAGGACATAGCCTAGCTGAAAGCAGGGTTAAGGATACATGGGTCTGACCCTCCAAACCCCAAATGGCATTACAAAAAGCATCTAGTTACCTATTAATAGCAGGAATAAGTTGTTATCCAGAAGTCAAAAGCTAAAATATGAAAGTGAAGTTGTATATGATTCCTGGATAGTTTGGGATTACCCTAAGATTGTAAATTGGAATAAACGAGTATGGGCTCTACATTGAAGAAAACTTATTCATTTTGCAGAGAGAAACTATGTTTCAAGTAGCCTACTTTGGCTCTTGATTTCTATGTCCTTGTGAGTTCCTTTTGATCTAATATTGTGTGTTTTGAAAATAGACATGTCCGTGATCAAAACCCATCTGATTTCACTTAATTCTGTTGAATTTTGATTGATCAAAATCATGTCCAAAGTTGAGTCACAGGGCTGCCAGACAGCAGCAAGTTTTGTATTTCCAGTTTTGGGACTCCATTTTATAGTTGGCATAGCTTTCAATTTAGGGTTCCTTTCTCTACCACTATTTTATGATTTTAAAGTACACAAAACAAGCCTCCAAAAACCATTTAGGATGGTACCATTTGGTTCAGGTTTGAGCGTTCATTATGAGCTTAAACTTGGTTGATCAAAACCTTATTTAAATTTGGGTCGTGAGCTGCCAAACAGCAGCAGAAAACTGGGTTTCCAGTTTCAAGACTCCATTTTTCTTTTTGGCATAACTTCCAATTTAGAGCTCCGTTTTCCACAAACTTTTTATGCTTTTAAAGTACAGAACACAAGCTTCAAAACCCATATAATATTACACTATTTGGTTTAGTTTTGAATGTTCCAAAGGGAGCCTAAACTTGGTCCAATAGTGCTGTGTTTCTGCAGATTTTGTGGAGAAGCAAAGTACTGTATTTACCACACCTATTTTATTTTCCAGATTCCTTTCTAATCTTCTTTACTACTATTTGAGTAATATTATTTGAGTTGTAAGATTCCAGATCAGTGTACTTTCTTTAGATAATATTAATTTTGTGATTAAACACTTAGTTTGGTTATTAATGTGTGTTACTTGTATTTATACTTTTGATTTTACTTTGTGTTCCGATTAGGTTCTTCAAAGGAACAAAATTAATCGAATTCAAGGTAGAGGGTTCTGGGAAACCTTATATGTATTAATCTAATTACTGCTTACTTTTGGTCAATATGCTACGAATTGATCTTAAATATTAAAATTTGTATTACTAGGGACTGTGGGGCTTAGTGGGCCTATAGTGGTTAGTGGGTTATCCTAGGTAGTATATATATCGGTTTACGTGCATGGGACATCGTATTGTGTTATGTGAGTGTTTATTTATCTTCTTGACAATACGAAAGATATGTATGTTAACTGTTATGACATTGTGAACCTAAAATCCTATTAGAAGTGTTATGTAGAACATATAGGCTTGTGTGACATGGTAGTTAGTGATCACGAGGAATTGATAGTGCAAATGATTACGTTGTAAATCATAGCGGTTGAGATAAGGGTAAGTGGTTTGTGTGTTGATCTAACTGCACCATGTAGCAGTGGTACATGGATGGTCTTACTTGGTATATCCGCGTTGGGGGACCATACGCATTCTAGGAGTGATCATGCTTGGTATATCCGCGTTGGGTGATCACTACTTAGAGCTATAGGATACAGTCCTGTTTGGTATATCCGCGTTGGGGGACTGTTAGGGGTGATCATGCTTGGTATATCCGCGTTGGGTGATCACTGCCTGTGTTATTATACTATGCATATGGTTTTGCTTAGTATATCCGCGTTGGGAGACCATACGCATTCTAGGAGTGATCATGCTTGGTACATCAGCGTTGGGTGATCACTACCTAGAGTTAGGATGTGGTCCTGCTTGGTATATCCGCGTTGGGGGACCATACATATTCGTTGTTGGTCTTGACATTAGCAACTAATCTATCTCCGGTGGGATTGATAATTCGAGCAGTCTCTTTGATCTTCAACAGCTTTAAAGCCTCAATTTAGCCGATAACGAATTTCGTTATGGTTCTTGCATTCCATCTGCAATCGAAAAGCTTACAAACTTGAGGTACCTAAATTTATCATATAGCTATCATTACGGCGAGGGGAAGATTCCAATTGAGATTTCACAATTGACAAGGTTGGCTGTCATGAATATTTCTCAATATCTTTCGTCCAGGCGACTTGAGAGCCCGAATTTAAGCATGCTCTTTCACAATCTCACAGATCTCACGGAGCTATAGCTTGATCCTGCAAATATATCAGCATCGGGGACAGAGTGGTGCCAAGCGATATCATCTTCACTCCTAAACCTTAGGGCGTTGAGCTTGTCTAACACTCTTCTTTCTGGTCATGTTGATCAGTCCCTTTCTAAGCTTCAGTCTCTATCTATGTTTAGATTGACTTATAATTACCAATTCTCCGGTCCAATTTCAGGATTCCTTGCCAACTTTTCAAACCTGAGGGAGTTCAGCTGGGATGGTAACATCTTTGCTCCGTTTCCAAGATTCTTTGTGAATATTTCAAAGTTAACTTCCTTGAGTCTCTCCAATTGTTCGTTGCAAGGTACATTTCCCAAAGAGATCTTTTAGGTACCTACTCTGCAAATTATTGACCTTCATTTAATGAAGAACTTCATGGTTCTTTGCCGATATTACCAAACAATGGATCTCTTCGGTCCTTGGATCTAAAAGTCACAAAGTTTTCAAGATCATTGCCGAGCTTTATTGAAAACCTTAAGCTTTTGGAGACAATTGATCTTTCATATTGCAATTTCACTGGATCAATTCCAAAATCAATGGAGAACCTAACACAATTGGTTTTTTTGGACATGTCCTCAAACCTGTTCAATGGTCCAATTAGTTCTATACATTGGGAAAACCTTATTATTCTAGCTGTGCTTGATTTGGCCGACAATCTACTCGAAGGGAGTATCTCGTCGCCTCCATTTTCTCTTCCTTTGTTGCAAAGAATAGTACTTTCCAATAATCATTTCTCTGGTCAACTACCTGAATTTTCGAACATTTCTTCCAACTTAGTAACTTACCTGGAATTGAGTTTCAACAATTTGGAAGGTTCAATACCTGTGTTTATCTTCAAGTTTCAGGGGCTTAAAAGACTTGATCTATCTTCCAATAATTTCAGTGCATTTCCTTTCAATGGTCCTCAAAGGCTGGAAAACTTTACCATACTTGATCTTTCCCACAATAGCTTACTGTTTTTCTATAATGGCACTAATTCCTCATATTCATCGTTTCCTCTAATCGCTGTATTAGAATTGGCTTCTAACAAGTTGAGAACATTCCCAGGTTTTTTGAGAAATCAATCCTATTTAGATTACTTGGACCTTTCAGATAACCACATTCAAGGCGAGATACCAAATTGGATTTGGAAGCTTAGTTATCTTAGTTACCTAAATCTTTCTTGTAACTCCTTTGTAACTCTAGAAGCTCTTCTAGTTTACTTATCTGCTTTGACGGTGATTGACCCTCATTCAAACCAACTTCAGGGAAAATTCCCAAATTTCTTTCCAATTGCTACATATCTGGATTACTCTAGAAATAATTTCAACTCTAGTATACCAAATGAGATCGGGGATTTCCTTAATAAGACTTTGTTCTTCTCTCTATCAAGCAATAACTTGCATGGGCCCATTCCAGCTTCAATATGCAATGCTATAATTCTCCGGCTTCTTGATTTGTCCAATAATTCTTTGAGTGGCATGATTCCCAAATGTTTGACCGCAGGCAGCCTTGGAGCACTTAATTTGAGGAGAAACAATCTTACTGGAAATCTTTCCAATTCTATTTTTACTGAAGATTGCTCATTAGAATCTATTGACCTCAGTGGAAATCAGATCGAAGGTTAGCTTGCAAAATCTCTCATCCACCACACAAGTTTACAGACGTTGAACATTAGAAACAATCATATAGCCGATAGCTTCCCATGCTTCTTGAAGAACATATCCACTATGCATATCCTTGTTCTGCGATCCAACAAATTTTACAGAGGCATTGGATGTCCTGAAGCAAATGGAACTTGGCCAACGCTTCAAATCATAGATGTTGCTGACAACAATTTTAATAGTGAAATACTAAATAGGTCATTTGGTAGATGAAACGGAGAAGGAGATAAAATTGATTAAGCCCTTTCCAGGTTTTGTTAAAGCAGCTAAGTTTTTCTTTTGAATGCTATTTTGTGAAGATGGTGAGGAAATCTTGAATCTGTTACAAATTCAGGTGAAAAAATAAATCATTAGGCGTTTTAGTACCAGATATAGTGGATTTCAAAAGTGAGTGGCAAGGTAACATGTCAAAGCACATAGCAACATCATGAGTCCAGATTTGCTCTATCACAGTAATATGATGAATGAAGTTGGTCTGGACATGTTACTAGCTAACTACACAGTTTGAACAAATCATGACAAGATGTAGAACTCTCTTCTGTTATCACCAGATTAAGCTAAGTTCAAGAACCTCGACGGTACAAGCAAATTTATTGAAAATAAAGCAGAAAGATATACAATACAATATTACAAAATAACAAGAGCATACTTAAATTAAAATGTGAAACCAGAAGGCACACTTCTTATTTCTTGAATATCAAACCCCAAGCATAACATCAAGTCCAGCTGCATTGCTCCTCAAAGCCATCTCAGCATCTCCACCTTTGATTTATGTGGACATGTCTTCGATGAGGACCAATTTTTCCTTCAAGTTGAGGGAATATCTTAAGGAGGATGTTATACATTGATTTGTAATACCATTTACTCCATCTCTTGCAGAACGCAAGTGACCCAATCGCAATTGCAAAGCCGAATGCAAATCCAATTTCGACAATTATAAGATCCCAATTAATCTCATCTCCAAAATTTTGATGACTTCCATTTGATGGTGGTGGTGGTGGTGACAATCCTCTTTTGTTGTCTACCGTCAATGGTGGCCCCCATAGTCCCTTGTTACCTATAAAGGAGGTACTTAGAAATGTTGAGAACTGAGTGCCAGTTGGGATCCTGCCAACCAGTTGGTTGTTTGACAGATTCATGAATGAAATGAAACTAAGGTTTGCCAACTGTGGTGGAATTTTCCCGCTCAACTTGTTATGTGATAGGTATAAGGATTCGAGATTCCGCATGATGCCCTATGCCAATGGGATTTCACCTGTGAAAACGTTTTTAGACAAGTTAAGGACATATAGTGATTCAAAATCTCCCATATCCTTAGGTACTTGTCCACTGAAATTGTTGCATGAGAAGTCAATCAAGGTAAAGATAGAGATAATCTTTAGCAGATTCATCTCTAAACCTTTACTAGTAACTGTTACAGCATCTTTAATAGAAACACTTGGATATGCCCCATGTACCTGTGTAAATCCCAGGACACTAACACCATCTTTTCAATCCATAATTGTCTGCCATGTTGTCAAAGATATTGCCGATATTTAACCATTAAAATTGTTGTCAGCAACATCTATGATTTGAAGCGTTGGCCAAGTTCCATTTGCTTCAGGTCATCAAATGCGTCTGTAAAATTTGTTGGATTGCAGAACAAGGACACGCAGAATGGATATGTTCTTCAAGAAGCATAGGAAACTATCGGTTATATGATTGTTTCTAAGGTTCAACGTCTGTAAACCTGTGCAGTGGAGGAGAGATTTTGGAAGCTGACCTTGGATCTGATTTCCACTGAGGTCAAGAGATTCTACTGAGCAATCTTCAGTAAAAATAGAATTGGAAAGATTTCCAGTAAGATTGTTTCTCCTCAAATTAAGTGCTCCAAGGTTGCATGTGGTCAATCATTTGGGAATCATGCCACTCAAAGAATTATTGGACAAATCAAGAAGTCGAAGAATTGTAGCATTGCATATTGAGACTGGAATGGGCCCATGCAAGTTATTGCTTGATAGAGAGAAGAACAAAGTCTTATTAAGGAAATCCCCGATCTCATTTGGTATACTAGAGCTGAAATTATTTCTAGAGTAATCTGGATACGTAGCAATTGGAAAGAAAATTGGGAATTTTCCCTGAAGTTGGTTTGAATGAAGGTCAATGACCGTCAAAGCATATGAGTAAACTAGAGGAGCTTCTAGAGTTACAAAGGAGTTACAAGAAAGATTTAGGTAACTAAGATAACTGAGCTTCCAAATCCAATTTGGTATCTCACCTTGAATCTGGTTATCTGAAAGGTCCAAGTAATCTAAATATGATTGATTTCTCAAAAGACCTGGGAATGTTCTCAACGTGTTAGAAGCCAATTCTAATGCAGCGATTAGAGGAAATGAGGAATTTGTGCCACTATAGAAAAACAGTAAGCTATTGTGGGAAAGATCAAGTATGGTAAGGTTTTCCAGCCTTTGAGGACCATTGAAAGGAAAGACACTGAAATTGTTGGAAGATAGATCAAGCATTTTAAGCCCTTGAAACTTGAAGATAGACATAGGTATTGGACCTTCCAAGTTGTTGAAACTCAAATCAAGGTAAGTTATTAAGTTGGAAGAAATGTTCGAAAATTCAGGTAGTTGACGAGATAAATGATTATTGGAAAGTACTATTCTTTGCAACAAAAGAAGAGAAAACAGAGACTACGAGATACTCCATTTGAGAGTAGATTGTCGGCCAAATCAAGCACAGCTAGATTAATAAGGTTTTCCCAATGTATAGAACTAATTGGACCATTGAACAGGTTTGAGAACATGTCCAAAAAAACCAATTGTGTTAGGTTGTCCATTGATTTTGGAATTGATCCAATGAAACTGCAGTATGAAAGATCAATTGTCTCCAAAAGCTTAAGGTTTTCAATAGAGCTCGGCAATGACCCTGAAAACTTTGTGACTTTTAGATCCAAGGATCGAAGAGATTCATTGTTTGGTAATTCCGGCAAGGAATCATGAAGTTCTTCATTAAATGAAAGGTTAATAATTTGCATAGTAGGTACCTAAAAGATCTTTTTGGGAAATGTACGTTGCAACGAACAATTGGAGAGACTCAAGGAAGTCAACTTTGAAAAATTCGCAAAGAATCTTGGAAACGGAGCGAAGACGTTGTTACCATCCCAGCTGAACTCCCTCAGATTTGAAAAGTTGGCAAGGAATCCTAGAATTGGACCGGAGAATTGGTAATTATAAGCTAATCTAAGCACAAATAGAGACTGAAGCTTAGTGATGGACTGATTAACATGACCAGAAAGAAGAGTGTTAGACAAGCTCAACACCCTCAGGTTTGTGAGTGAAGATGATATCGCTTGGCACCATTCTGTCCCCGATCTTGATATATTTACACTATCAAGATATAGCTCTGTGAGATCTGTGAGGTTGTGAAAGAGCATGCTTAAATTCGGGCTCTCAAGTCGCCTGGACGCAAGATATTGAGAAATATCCAAGACAGCCACACTTGTCAATTGTGAGATCTCAATTGGAATCTTCTCATCGCCGTAACGATAGCTATATGATAAATTTAGGTACCTCAAGTTTGTAAGCTTTCCGATTGCAAATGGAATGCAAGAACCATAGCGAAATTCGTTATCGGCTAAATTGAGGCTTTGAAGCTGTTGAAGATCAAGGAGACTACTCGAATTGTCAATCCCACCGGAGATAGATTGGTTATTAATGTCCAGACCAACAACATGTCCATTAGTACTGCAAGTAACACCAAACCAAGAACAACAGTCGGTACTTGAATTCCATGATAAGAACTTGGACGGCATAGTAAGAGGAGAAAAAGTATCATATTCGAATGTAAGGGTTTTCTTGAAATTGAGCAACAAGAGTTGCTGGTGTTGAATACACTGGTGGTGAATTGCAGGGATAGTACTATTAGCACATGTAGTAGTGATAGTGGAAACATTGAACAAGATTAGGAGGAAGAAATATGGGAGCAAAGTTTTCATTTTCTAGGCACTTAATTTTGCTAAGCTTAATTAGCAGAGAAAGTAATCAAGAACAATTGAACAACTCAGAATGGTTGGGTGACTTCTATAGGCATGGCCATTGGCCAGCGATTGGTAAAAAGGCGTCAGGTTTATGTGGCTTGACTATGTCCTCTATGGGGTTGGCATTAAATTCTTAGGGCCATTATAAATGTAGCGTAAGGCAGGGGCTTGAGGAGATAAAGACGTTTTTTTCCAAAAAAAAAGGAGATAAGACACGCTGTGGAATTGTGATATTTTTGGGTTAACTTGTTGATTTATAGACTTTGAAGTCTGGGTCTTTTTCTCCATTTTTTTTCTTCTTTTCTTTTTGCAGTGATAAGTGAATGTGAAAAAGATAATTACACACTTTTTATCTCCTAGACATGTGCCTTTATTTGAACTCATATAATATTTTTTTTATAATGAATTTACTCTCTAGACATATATTATTTTTAATTAAACTATCAATATCTCTATAAAATTTTCATTATTGAATTGAATAATTTCAGCAAAATCAACGAAAAAGATTAAATAAGAGTGTAGGTAAGTCCCTTGACCAACCCCCAATCACAAATTTACAATGGCCTCTAAATTATTGCAAAGCAAGTGGAAATTTATCACATGAGAGGATACTAATGATATAATTGGATTTATCCATAACATTGTGAAAGTGTGAGATTGGTTTTATGGGTTGATGTTGATTTTGAAGTCTTGATTGGTTTGTCTAAATTTATGGATTTTGATGGAGTTTAATTTCTAGATATTTTCATGTAAAATCTCATAGAGAAATGTGAGATTTGTGAATGCTTAAAAATGTATTACGAAATCTCTCTAATTCGAAGGAATTTGACTAATTCGTAGTGTATTAAGCATTCACAAATCTCACATCCTCTGTGGTTTTGAGTGAATTCACCTAAAATAGCTAGACATGTTACTAAGCCTGTTAGAAAACCAAGTAGGCTACCCTTAAAGATGTTAGCAATGGTATTTTTCTTTAAAAAAAATAGAGATAAAAGTCTCGATGCGTTCTAATGATCCTAACGGATTTAGCAGAAGTATGGATTTCATATGGTTAGAAAAGTTCATATGATTATGATTTTTATAAAAACTTTATTTCACATTAAGTTCGGTTGAGTATGAATATGCAGCAGCGCCTATGGCCCGCACAGTAATAACCGTTCCGAAGTATGGTTTTCCCTGTTTTTTGGAAGTTAATCAAAATCGGCAAGATCCCCTCTTGTTCTAGCTGCTTGGATCTTCTTTGGTTTGTTAGAATAGATGGGTTAATACCGCTTTTTGCTAGGACTAGTTAGATGCGCCAATCCCACCTTTTCCCACGAGAATAGAAAAACAATAGACCACGAACACGGGCACGTATGAAAAAAAGAACTCTACTACATTGTGATTTGTTTGATACACCATCTAATATGGCCCTCTAGATTATTTGCATGTAATACGTGTTCGTAACCTAAATATTCTCATACAAATGATTTTCTTATTTTTTCTATTTATTTTGGATAGGAGTGGACATCGAACTGACTGAACTGACCAAATCAATTAACCTAAACCATATTGGTCGGTTTGGTTTGGTTTTGTCCAAGAAAAAGGTCAAACAATTTAAAAATGAGAACCAAACCGATTTACTTTTAATTTGGTTTAGATACTTTTGAGACCGACCAAACCGACCATGTATCTTTGAATTATTAATTAATTAATTTTACACATGTCAACTTATTATATAGGTTATTTAGAGGCCTTACTATATATATATTGTAAGTCTCAACATATTATAAGCTGTAATGACTACCAATGTTGAGATTTATATGTATTTTATACTTATGTGAGGTTATAATTAAAAAATCGTTTGCTAGTATAAAGTTTTATTTAATTGAAACTTATTTCTATTCTTCATGACAAGCTTTTTATGTTCCTAAAAACTTAATCTTTCAATTGAATTAGAATGCGTGAGATGCGTGGATGTTTAGAAAATTAAAATTCTTGAAATGTTAATTTTTTTTTTTTATTATGTGTTGATTGGCTTAAATATTAATGATCTTATGGAACTAGAAAAGGCTTCCATGCATGAAATGTGTGGTTGGCTTGATTTATCAAGTCTTTGTTATCTTCTCCTCTCTGCATTTGCCAGAAAAGAAGGGTAAAAAAGGATGGACATGGGAAAGGAGAGTGAGGGTAGGACCAGCAGTGCACTGCGTGTACGCAAGGATTTGACGAAGTGATGTAGAACAAATGGCAGAATAGATCGAGGAGGAGAAGAACGTCAGAAGACGAAAGGATGCAGTGAGAATTTGTCTATTTGGCGTCCGCGTTACGAATTGGACCCAGGATACTTTTTCGGAAAGGAAGTGACGCCACGAGTCAAACTCATGGCTTTGCCATGAGATATGATGAATTTTGGTCATCCGGGGTCTTTTAGGCCTCTAAATTAGCGTTTTAAGTTTTGTAACAAAAATCGAACTTTTGGTTTTCCATCATATTAATGTTTAGTTAATGTTGTTTTAATTTCTGTAAGTCTTTTGAGTTGGTCCAAATGACACACCTCGACCCGAAAGTGGGGCGTGATGGCCGTCACGTGAGGGTGACGTAACCATATGCACAGTGCAGAAGCAAGATTAAGCAGAAAGATACGAACAAAGTAAATCATGCAACCAGCAACCCAAATCAAGATAGTGTGCTAGTGCGAGAATTAAGATGGTTTACACAACCAAAGCATAAATGGTCTACGTGCAATCAAGCAGAAAGTACTAAATGGAAATAACACCTGAAGGTGGTCCTACATAAGTGTATTATGTCAGAACGTCCGATGAGCTCCTCGTATGCCACCAGCGAACACTACTTAATACTTGGAGGGGCGAAAAACAAAAAGCGTGAGTGGGCAAAAACAATTCTTTTCAAAACCTTTTCTTTTCTCAAAAGTTATAACCCTTCTTCGTGAAACCTATATAATTTCCCAGAAATAAAGTGTATACTCATATATATAAATCTTGAAATCATGTTGGAAAACATGTATGTATGAATATATGTATGCCATGCCAAAGTATCATAACTGAATGCCAAATCATAACTATGTGAATGTGATGGAATACCAGATAATCACTCAGCCCTCGGCTGTATATAGCTCATAACAATCTCATCATATCATATAGCTCATAATCAACTCAATCATATCGTATATCCTGCACACACATCAATACCACTTTTAGTGGTTTGCACAACATCACTGTATATAGAATAATATGCTCTAGTGCTACAATCACGTGAAGACTGTGCGAATGATTCGCGGGTCACCTACGAGTCGAACCCACGTATAGTGGTCTATTCGACAGGACTATGCACCTAACTTGGATCCAAGGTGAGCATGCGGTGCGGAAGGTGAACATCACGTGAAAGACTATGCCCCTAACTCTGGACGGGAGCACTAATATCAAGGTGCAGGTTTATGAGCTCTAATCACATCACATCACATCACATCATTCATTCTTATCATAACCAGTATATAACTTACATGCCACTTACCTGTGCGTCTGCAGCACCATCATTATTATATGCAATCACTAATGCATAAATAAAATAAATAGATACTTTGCATGGCATTTCAAAACACATAATTCTTTAAATTCATTTTATGGGAAAAGCAAGTATATAGGTATATACGGAAAACAAAAGCCCACTCACTGATAAGTAGCCGGGTCGTAACCCCTGTGCCTAGCCTGGCTACGCTCATCCTCCGGATAGGTCTCGCCTATATGAGGAGTAACTGAAATAACGTTAATTAACGCACATAATCGAAACCTTAGAAATAACTTCTCATACATTGCTCAATTTTGGTATTTGAATATACCACCGTGATCTACACAACTTCATGAACATTCCCATATTTTTAAAATAATTTTTCCGGCCTCCACACACCCTCACGCGCCGGCAGGCGCACGGACCTACGCGCCCCCACGCGCGGTCATGTGACCTGCACACTGATGGCGTCAGTTAACGCCGTCAAATATATACCAAGAATATCCGTTAAGTCTTAACGACGTCAGCTAACGCCGTTAGCATATTCCGTCAAAGTTGACGGAATATGCCACCTTCTTCTCCGACGAGTCGTCGGTCGCCGGCGACTGTTCGCCGGTTTCTGGAAAAACTTCCAACTATGGTTTCTTCTCCATTTTGCACCATTTTCTACGTACTTTATACCAAAATAAAGTCTCACAAAGATGAACAAAACCATACCTGCCTCGACCCCCAACTCGCCGGAAAAAACCTCGAAAATTTCGGCCGAAATTGAAGCTCTCTGATCTCGCGATTCCGACGTCCAAATTCTTCCAACGAAGCACTCCGAGCTTTGTAAGGACCTCCTTAAGCTCCCTATGAGCTTGAAATCCCCTAAAAATCAAGCATGAAAAATTGCATGAATAGTGCATGTGCAGAGGGTGAGGTTTCTACGTGAAAACGAACGTATTTGTACCTGAAAATGGTACCTTTGAACTCACCACACCATGAGGAACACGATGGTGCCCTTAGTTCCTTCGATCTGCAAGTTTTGGAATGGGTTTGGGGTGTGTCCGTACGAAAGAGAAGGAGAGAGAGAGTGTGTCTGAGAGATAGAGAGAGTGCGGGAGTGAGAGAGAGAAAGTGATGTGAATGTGTGTGTGTGTGGTCCAAATACAACCAACCAAAATAATTGGACCACCCCCAAACTTAAACACACGTACCTTAGTTAACGTCCAAGGGCATTTTTATCTTTTCACACCTTCGACAATAATTTTTCGGGACGGGCTGTTACACCAAACGTTTGTAAACTTTATTTAAGTTATCTGGATGTAATCATTTGATCATTCAAGAATTAATCAAATTCTAACTTTTGGGATTTCTCTCAATTTTCTGGTGGATTCCAAGAGATTACGTTGGTAACCCTTTGATCGTTTCATGCTGCGTCAGGAAGAAAGTTGTGATAATTCACCCTCACAGCTCCGTATTCTTGGCTTCCGACTACAGTTGTTGAACTTTAGGGTTGGAAGCCGAAGATTTTAAACCAGACATCATCAGTGCCTAAGTACCAATTAAAGCTAATCCAAATTTTGAAAGATTGACTGTTAATATAGCATATCTCACTTTGAAGAAAAACTTGTGTTACTGACGAAAATTAGTATGAGCCAATAGTCGCACAAAATCTATTGTTGTTTAGATGAGTTAAGTTGTTATCATTTCGTTAAACTAGTTATTATCCGTACGTAAACGTCTCTCTGACTTCATAATTTTCTCTTTAACACATCTAGTTCTGTTTTTTTTTTCTTCTCTTTTTTCAAGGTATCAGGCACGATTGTCCCCGTAACTGTTGATTACAATCTTCATTGTCTCTATTTCTCTTCAGTTTCTTCATTTATCTGTCTTTAATTTTGATTGAGATTGAAAACTGCAAATAGCTACAGTCCAAAAGACTTGTGCTTTGTTTACTTTGAAGTCTTTCCACATCTGTATAGTAGGGCCATTGGCCAGCGAATTGGGAAAAAAGTGTCAGGACGTGCTCTCTGGGGTTGCCATTAAGTTCTTCGGGCCATTATAAATGTAGCGTCGGTCAGGGGGTAGATGAGATAATTGAAATTGAGATGTTGTTTTATTGACTTGTTGACTTAAAGACTTTGAAGTTTTCGTCATTTTCATTTTTTCTTTTTTTTCTATTTACATTGACTTTTGCGTTGTTTGTTTTTTTCCAAAAGATAGAGATATATTAAAGACGAATAGAAATGTTTACATCTTGAGCAAGGATATTAAACAAAAAATCTAGGCCAATACAATCCCAGGTAAAAGCTCGACCCTTCTTAAACACATACTTAGCCACCGAATGAGCAGCACTGTTACACTCTCTAGGCACAAATTCGAAAGTCACTGACTTCATACTTTGCACTAAAACCTTGATGTCGCCAAGAATACATTCAATACTAAAGTCGTGAGCCATTTCCTTCCTAAGTATCAAAATAACTGCCTTAGCATCAGATTCAATAATAACTTGATCAAACCCGTGGTTGATACAAGCCACCAAAGCATCACGAATCGCGCAGGCTTCCGCAACTGCTGCACTGTGGCAGTAACCATTACCCGAACCTCCCGCAGCTTGGAGCAACCCGGCAAAATCACGTCTAAGCCAACCCACACCTGCACGCATGGTAGTCTTGCACCAAGCCACATCAGTATTGATTTTAATAAACCCATACTTTGGTTTCTAGCACAAAACCTTCTGTCTCTCTGGGACCTTTAGAGTCTGGGATCTTGCTGGGTAGTCGATAAAAGTGTCCGGTGCCAAAACATCTCTGTACTCAGAGGTACACTTCTTCCACGTCTCCAAGACCTCCAGGGGCTGACGATGCACCCCTTTAAACACTGCTTCATTCCTGTTTTTCCAAAGCCTCCACAGACCAAAGGCAAAATCTTGACATATCTCATCGATATTCTCCATGTCTTTAACCTGATTGCAAAACTTTTCCCAACTTTCTAAAAAATTTGCTCCTTCCAGTATATGGGAATTTAAATGAAGCGGAGAACAAAACCAGAATAAGTGACTAAATTCACACCGAAAGAACAGGTGGTTTTCAATTTCATTAAAGGAGTTACACATCCCACACACATTATCAACCCGAATGTGACGTCTTTTAAGATTGCGTCTCACTGCCAAGGCGTTGTTACAACATCACCAAATGAAAATTTTGATTTTGTTAGGGACCTTTAAGCTCCAAATCTTATTCCAAACCTGGTTTTGATTCTTATACTCGCTGGGGGCACCTCGACCTTTCCTTCCTAGTGCACCATTGTCCATAAGCTCCATTGCCACTCCATACCCAGATTTGACAGAATATTCCCCATTTGTAGTGTGGTGCCACACCAGTCTATCACCTTGGCCAGATTGGCTTCAAGGGATACTTAAAATCAGGATCACATCATCCCTATTGAAGCCAGCCGAGATCATAACATCCTTCCACGAATTAGATGCCTAGTCAATTAAGTCACTAACCATAGTTGCATTAAGTCACTAACCATATTTGGGAACCACGGGTCCTCCTGTATATTTATGCTAGCTCCATTACCCGCCATCCACCTTAGCCCTTGCTCCAATACCTTCCGGGCTTCAAATATACCATTCCAACCCCAAGACGTATTCTTCCCCCTAACGGCTTCCAGAAAGGATTTCCCAGGAAAATATTTATCTTTCAACATAAGTGCAAGGAGAGACATCGGATTTTGGGTGAGCCGCCACCCAATCTTGGCCAGGAAGGCTAAGTTAAAACACTAAATGTTTTTAAAACCCAAACCACCAGACTTTTTCTTCTTTATTAAACGATCCCAATGCATCTAGTGGACACCCTTACTCTGATCATTGCCTCTCCACCAATAGTTTCGAATAGCTTTCTCTACATCTCGACAAATCCGGATAGGGAGCTTGACGTAGCTCATAGCATAATTCGGCAGAGCCATGGCCACGACTTTTACAAGAACCACCTTCCCTGTTTGGGACAAATATTGTTCAGCCCATCCCGCAATTCAGGCTTCAATCTTGTCCCGAACTTCCGCGAAAACTGCTTTTTTGGAATGCCCAAAACCTGCCTGCAGTCCAAGATACTTCCCGAATCCCTGCTTGCTTTGAATTCCCAAGGTTTCCTCAATTTTCGCCTTATTTCATTTCAGGTTCTTCGAACCGAAGAAAATCGAACTTTTGTCCAGGTTAAGTTCCTGCCCAGAGCCCTGAGCATGAATCTTCAAAATTTCTACAACTCATGTAGCTTCCTCCACCATGGCATTCCCAAATAGGACGGAAACATATACGTTAAAGGAATCCCGTTAGGCTTAATCTTAAAACCATAAAGGGCACCTTGTTCCAAACCCCTCTTGATCAACATAGAGAATCTTTCAGTACAGAGAAGGAACAAGAAATGAGAGAGCGGGTCTCATTGTGTGAGCCCCTTCATCGGCCGGATGAACCCCGTTGGGGTTCCATTCACAAGGATACTGAAAGAGATGGTAGAAATACATTCCTTTATCCATCTGCAAAACAGTGGTGCGAAGCCCATTCTGGCCATCATGCCAATGAGGAAATCCCATTCGACTCGATCGTAAGCCTTAGCCATATCCAACTTTATGGCCATACCTGCCTGATCCTCATTTTTTTTGATGAAGTAGGGAATGAAGAATTTCATGCACCACTAGGATATTATCCTGAATTTTCTTTCCAGCTACGAAGGCAGATTGATTATCCCCAATTACTTTAGGCATCAGCTTCTTGAGCCTATTAGTTAGTACCTTGGCTAGGATCTTGTATATTACGTTGCACAGAGCAATGGGCCTGTATTGCATCATGTTCTTAGGGCATCTCACCTTAGAGATGAGCACCAAATTTGTATGGTTGAGTTTCTGAAGTAGAGTGCCTATCCTTGCCCACAGTCTCCCAATGATCGTGGTAAAAATATCCAGTGAAACCATCTGGACCTGGGAATCTCGTATGAGGGATTTGAAAAGCTGCCTCCATAATTTCGTCATCAGTTACCGGAGCAGTCAAGGCAAGGTTGTCCTAGATGGTGACCCGGGCCTCCACACAACTCACTATCTCTTCCATTTGGCTAGGCCTACAAGACTGAAATAGCTCGGCAAAATAGGCAGTAGCCGTAGCACAAATCCCATCTTCACTCTTGTGCCACACTCATTGGGAATCTTCAATCCCACGGATTTGATTGAACTTTCTTCTTTTCAAAGTTTGCACATGAAAGAACTTAATGTTCTTATCACTCTCTCTGAGCCACTGAATTCTAAATTTAGCTTTCCAGTAAGCCTATTCTTCCTTAATAGCACTTTTGAGGTCCATCTCTTTTTGTTTAAACTCATCAGAGGTGAACCCATTAGTATTATAAGCCGCCCTGATCTCTTCTTTCAGATTCTGAATCATCTTCTTGGAGTTCTTACCTTTCCCTCTGTACCAGGCCTTTAAACTTTTCCTGAGAGTTTTCATTTTTTCACAGAAACGGAAAGCATGAAACCCTCTGAATTTATCTCTCCACTCCTCAGTGACCAATTCACGGCATTCCTCCATCCTACTCCAGCGGGCATCGTATGAAAATTTCCTTCCCCTCCACACCGGGATGTGGAGGGATCTTTTCAGTAAAGAGAAAGGAAAGGGCATGATCGGAGCCTTCCAGCACCACGTGTTTGATTTTGGTATCAGGGTACAGATCATGCCACCCCAGAGAAACCAAGCCACAATCTAGTCGCTGCTAGATTGGCAAAGACTCCATGTTATTCCTCCAAGTGAAAGGGTAGCCTTCATAACCCAGATCAATTAGTTCGTTTCGGGCCACAAATTCCCTGAATTCCCTCATGCTAGAAGCCGTCCTTTGATTGCCTCCCTCTTTCTCTTCGTTACATAAAATATCATTGAAGTCACCTAAGAGAAGGTATCGGTCCCTATCTTGATCAAGTCGTTTGTTCAATCTTATCCATTGATCCATTCGTTTCTTCTCATCAGTGCTAGCGTAAATGGCAAACAAGCACCGGTACCAATTGAGCTTCTCGTCCCAAAGCTTGACTTCAATCATAAAGTTCTCAGACTTCATCAGAATAACAAGTGATTCTTCTCCCCAGAACACACAAAGCCCGCATTCGATACCTTTTGGTTCCACTGTAAACATATATTCCGTTTCTATGCTCATTTTCAGATGTACATAGCTCATGCTCTTGTTTTTTGTTTCTAGCAAGATCACTATGTCAGGGGTGTATAGTCGGTTCTGTTCCAGCAGATTGTCAACTGTCAGGTCACCCCCAATACCCTGACAGTTCCAGGTGATTATCTTTATGGAGACTTGGGAGACCCCTTAAGGCTGGTCTCATCCACCTCAGCAAATAGGCTTTTCTTTGGTCTGTTACGATTAGGCTCCACACAAGGAATTGGCACAATATACTCCACCTCTTGAAATGCTCTTCCCCCCCCCTTATTTTCCTTCATCACTACCTCAATGATTGGAGCCAGTTCAAAAGGGTCGTCCTTCATGCTCTTACCATCTACTCCAGTTTCCATTTCTCTCGGCAATCCATCAGATTCCTCCCCTAGCAGATACTCCATTGCCCAATCCCTCAGCCAAGAAAGGTTCACTATTTAAGTCAAAGCTTTGCCCAGTTTCAGAAGACACACCTGGTATTTTCCCTAGTACATCTTACTCAGGAAATTCATGTAGGACAATATGCTCAGCTCCTGCGGCAATCACTCATCCAGGTCTGATTAATCCAGCATCAAATGCAATTTCTCTAACCATTCTAAGATCGTCTTCTTCCTTCCGTTGACTACGAATTTTATCAGCGAGCTTAGGACCCCCTTTACCACTTTTACTCGAAGACCAATGAGGCTTGCTCGGGGATATGGCAGTATCAATCTCATCCTCGTTAACCTTGTCTGTGCAATCACTCCCACTTAGAGACTTAGAACCCCTGTACTGCGTGTGACTTCCCATACCCGAGGCTATTGATGATCGAGCAGATCGCATTCCCCCGTCCTGTTCTTCACTTCTATCGTCCTTCCACCGCTTCACTTCTCTCCATCCACCATTTGACCTCCGTGATGTTCGACTTTTAGCACCAATACCCAGCAGGTTACCCCGTAGATCAGTCATTGCATCCAAGCCTTGGAATGCAAAACCCTCATCCAAGTCTCATGAACTCTCTCTTTTTTCCTTTCCATCGGTCTATAACCCTTTGCAGATTCTAGTTATGTGTCCCATCGTTCCATAAATTAGACAATATTTTGGAAGCGCATCATATTTAAAATCAACCCACACTTTTCCATCATCAGGGAAGTTTACAAAGGTACCACGCATGAGAGGTTCACGGACATTGAACCTGATTTTCACACGGAGAAACCTTCTGATGCAGTCCCTGCTTCCTGACTTGTCCACCTTCTTGACAGTGCTTAACAGACCGCCAATGGATTCCGCCACCGCCTGGGTCATGCTTAGCACCGGAACATTATGTATTTGGACCCAGAAGGCGCCAAGAGAAAGCGGTGCCCACCTATTTAAGTCGCTCTCCGTTCGGTCTGCAACCATCACCAGATCGTTTTTGAAGGACCAAGGTTGGTCCGCATCCACTACCCTTTGTAGATCCCGTTAACTTGCGAAACGTGCCAGGAATTTGCGCTCCCTGATGTCCCTAATAGAGACCCCCTTCTCGTCCTCTCCAGAGTGACATAAAGCAGTCAATGAAGACTTCTCCATTCACATCCTTGGAGGTGAGACCTTCAGCAATCATGGTATACTAGAGCCCCAATAAAGCACCTTCTACATCTTTTCTTTGAATACTGATACCCCCAAGCTCTTTCTCGGACAGCTTCAATTTAGATCCAAAACGAGAACCCAGATCCTTCCTATCCTTGCACCCCACCATGGCAAGATACCCACTTCCCTCAAGGTCCAGACAACCCCGATAAAGCTCTTCCAGAAACCCCCACCCCTAGAACAGGATGATCTAGAAC
Organism: Heteromeles arbutifolia; assembly: GCA_024362995.1. Lineage (NCBI taxonomy): Eukaryota > Viridiplantae > Streptophyta > Magnoliopsida > Rosales > Rosaceae > Heteromeles > Heteromeles arbutifolia. The sequence goes on along the minus strand of JANCRC010000017.1, from coordinate 7,590,944 downwards.
CAGATCTAACCCTTCCGTAGAGGAAAATCCCCTTAGCCCCCGGAACCACGGGATTCGACCTTCACTAGAGCAGAGTACCGAGTAATCCCCCTTGATCAGGACACAGAGATGGAGCAAAATCAATAGATCTCAGAGTGCAGTTGGCCGCTAGAGCAACAGAACCCCCTCCTTGCAAGGAACGACTTTTGCGTTGTTGATTTTGAAGTCTTTCCACATATGTCTAATGGCCCACGTGTCACTAAACAAATAGTGGGATATGTGTGTAAAAAGTTAATAACTTAAAAAATAAAATTTCCCACCATTACTATTAAAACACATGATGTACCACTTGTGTTCCCATCACAACTAAAAATTTCTATGTCTAATGGGGTTAGGGCTATTGACTGACTAATAAAGGTGCTCAAAGAAAGAAAGTGGGGAAGAGGGCGAAAATCTCAAAGAATGAAAGTGGGGAAGAGGACGAAAATTTTCGCCCCTAGACACAAACACCGGCATAGCCAAGTGGAAAATGAAAGTAGATGATATGTCATGCTGTGGAATTGTGATATTGTTGAGTTGATTTGTTGATTTATAAACTTTGAAGTCTTAGTCTTTTTTTTTTCTTTTTGCATTGATTAGCGTATGTGAAAATGAAAATCTCACAAACTTTTTTCTTTTATTGACAACAGGACACAAGTCTGAAAGAAAATGAAGATTACATAAGAATATTAACAAGACATGAGACTCCAACTATATCTGCAACTAGCAATCAATAAATAGTGATATATTATTGCATCGTGAGTGTAGGCAAGTCCCTTGACCAAATCCTTATCACAAATTTACAAATAGCCTCCAAGTTAATACAAAGCAAGTGGAAATTTGTAACATGAGAGATACTAATTGATATGATTGGATTTATTCATAACATTGTGGAATTGTGAGATTGCTTTTATGGATTGACGTTGATTTTTGAAGTCCTGATTGGTTTGTCTAAAGTTATGGATTTTGGTGAGTGAAATTCTTCAAAATCCCGGCGAGAAATGTGAGATTTGTAAATGCTTAAAATGCAGTATGAAATCTCTCTAATTCGAGGGAATTGGACATATAATTCATAGTGTAGTTTAAGCATCACAAATCTCACATCTCTCCCTATGATTTTGAGAAAATTCATTTAAAATATCTATACATGTTACTAAGCTTGTTAGGAAACCAGGTAGGCTACCCTTAAATATGTTACCATTGTATCTTTGTAAAAAATGGAGATAAATACTTCGATGCGTTCCGATGATCCTAACGGACTTAGCCAAAATGTAGATTTCATATAGTAAGAAAAATTATATATGATTATGTTTTTAATTAAAAAAAATACTTGTATTTCACTTTAATTATGGTCACACAGTAGTAAATGTTTCAAGTATGGTTTTCCCTGCTTTTCACAAGTTAATCGGAATCGGCAAGATTCCCTCTGGTTCTTGATGCTTGGGTCTCCCTTGGCTTGCTAGAACAGATGGGGCATTACCGCTATTTGCTAGTTCTAGATAGATGCGCCAATTCCGTCTTTCCCCACGAGAAACAGGAGACACCAACATATCACAGAAAGCTGCTAAAATCTTTCTTAGTCTTAAGAGTTTTCTTTTAAAATTTGTAGTGTCTTTATAATTTTCTGTTATAAGAATTCTACTACATTATCTGATTTTTCTATTACAGCACCTAATATGGCCTTTTAGATTATTTGCATTTAATACGATGTTCGTACTCTAAATATTCTCATATAAATTATTGGCTTATTTTTACCTACGCTCATTGAAACTCGATTTTAATCTCATTTTGCTCCATGTAACTCAAAAGTTATCAATTTACTTATTGGAACTCAAAATTCGCTCCACTGTGCCCCCTGGAAGTCAATTCATCCTATTTTGCACCCTGAAACTTGAAAGTCGTTTCTACAAAACTCAAAATTTGCTCCACTTTACCTTAGATCTGTTAATTTCTTATGTGGGTTTGATTTGGGTGCGTCAACTAATCAATTTACATTTTATATTTTTTCATCTCTTCAATTTCTTTTAAACTTAATATTCACTGATTATTGAATGTTAATGCATAATGAAGATTTATAATCAAATTTATTGCACCATGTGGCACAGTCTTATTAGGTGTTGGTTCCCACATATGTTTGCGGGGCCAACTTATAAGTTTTATGGAGAAGAGAGTCCATAAGTCAAAGTGGAACAAATTTTAAGTTTCAGAGAGTAAAGTTGTGGCTTTTGAATTACATAGACTAAAGTGAAACCAAAACGGAGTTTCAGGGGACGTAGCTAAAAATAAACCTAAATTATTTTCTTCTTTTTCTTTTTCTTTTGGATAGGAGTGGACATCCATCCGACCGAAGCGACCAATCTGAACCATATTGGTCGATTTGGTTTGGTTTTGACCAAGAAAAATGTCAAACAATTTAAAATGGGAACCAAACCGATACTTCTAATTTGGGTCGGTTTTGATACTTTTAAAACCCAAAGAACTAAACCAAACCGACCATGTATCCTTTAATTATTAATTTATTTATTTTATGCATGTCAACTTGTTATAAGTTATTTAGAGTCCTTACTAGTCTTGATTGAGAGTGAAAATTGCAGACATAAGGCACGATTGTGCGAGGTTTCTGCTTTCACCGATGTAAGACTCTTTTACTTTCGTATCCTTGCAGGTATAAGGCACGATTGTGCCCTGCAGCTGTTGATTACAATCCTTATTGTCACTATTTCTCTTGTTTCTTCATTAATCTGTCTCTAATTTTGATTGAGACTGAAAAGTGCAGACAGCTACAGCTCCAGAAGACTTGTGCGTTACTTGACTTTGAAGTCTTTCCACATCTGCCGGACTAATTGAGGTGCTTGAAGAAAAAAATGGAAGTGGGGAAGAGAGCGAGAAATTTCGCCCCTACAAACACCAGCACAGCCAAGTGGAAGATGTACGTAGATGACAGTCACATTCACACTACTCTTCGGGTTCCCATTAAATGACTGAATGTTGATTTTTCAAGGCTGGAAGAGGTTATTGTATAACAGATATAACATGCATGCGGCAAGTACATAATCTAAAGCTTTCCATGTAGTTTCGGATCATATTGTTATGAAGCTTCTGTTGAAATTGATGGATTTTTCATTTTATAGATATTTGCATTGCATCATGCACTTGCTTAGTCCCAACAAAAAGAATTTTAAAGCACAACACAACTTTAAGCCAAACTAAGCTAGAATTTAGATTTGTTTTGCACGTAGCTTAAAGATAAATAATCGCAACTCCTTAGCCAAACGTAAATCCAATTTCAACACTGATAAGATCCCTACCAATCTCGCGACCGGAATTCGAATGGCTTCCGTTTGATTGTGGTGATGGTGACAATCCTTCTTTCTTGTCAGCAGACAAAGGAGGCCCCATAGTCCTTTGTTACCTGTAAACGAGGCTTTTGGAAATGTTGAAATTTGAGTACTACTTGGGATCCTGCAGACAAATTGATCATTTGAGAGATTCAAGAATTCAAGGAAAGTAAGCTTTGCCAACTGCGATGGAATTTGCCCACTCAGCTTGTTCTGTGAGAGGTCTAATGACTCGAGTTGATGCATGTTGCCAAATGACGATGGGAGTTTGCCTATGAAAGAATTACTAGACAAGTTAAGGAAATATAGCTACTTAAACTCTCCCATTTGCTTAGGTATTGGTCCACTGAAATTGTTGCATGAGAAATCTACCGTTATACCTTCCCCAACAGAAAAAGCAAATCCGCCTCTTCCTATTTCATGTGAAAATTCAAGGAGTTTGACCTTGGCAAGAGAATCATCTTCATTAGCCCTCATTGCCAGCCATGTTGTCAAAGATCTTCTCGGCATTTCACCACTCAAATTGTTGTGAGCTAGGTCTATGATTTAAAGCGTTGGCCAGGTGCCATTGCTCGAATTGATCAGGGGAAGTGATGGATGAATGGTTTAACACGCATTGTCGTCGAATTGGAAATAAAAAGGCCTCCTAAATCCAATGTTGAAACCCATTTCATAGTATTGTTCAAAACCTGAAAAAGGATTGAATAGTCATGGTAGAGTGGAGGGAAAAGAAGAAGCAAGCCACTATAAAATTACAAACATCGTCCAGCTGAGAACAAATAAGTAAAAAAAGTTGGCCCCTTATACGTAAGATGGAGAATATATTAAGGCATGCTCATGGATGCGGAGGCTAATGAACATTGTTAGATACTGGGTACGCATATCACTCATTTAGTAGATATAGAGGGTAGAAGAATGTAGTTTCAAAATTGGAGAAGACCACTTGCGAAGAAAAATATAATAAAAATGTGAATTGCAAATATAAATCCAATTTTCAAACAAAATTCACTGACATAAATCTGAAATTTGAATTGTCTACGTTTTCTATTAAAACCCAGTGGTTTATCTTCTAGCCATCATACGTCTCAAACAATACCTTTTCATCAAATATTTTAAATCCATTCATACTCATACCAATCAACCCTATCATGCTCAAACCAATTCGGTCTAATAAGTAACAAAAAAGTTGTACTTCATATTTACTATACCATGTCTCCTTTCCATGTCCCTTGGTGAAGTCAATATCGTCCCACCAACTGACCATTATTTTGCAACAGGTAAAATCTACCCCACGGGATCTTGCCACTGGAGGAGCAGCTACTGGTTTAGGAGCTGGTTGTTTTGCATTTTTCGCAACCCAGTCTTCCCTCATACCTGAAAGTTCCCAAGAAACTTAAGAGCAGAAAGAAGTAATAACCCACACATTCTCCACGTTGCACATAAAGCTCATAATTAATATTAGAAAACAACATACTTGGCACGAATAATTTCTCAGTCCCACTTCTGTCAAAATTTGGTGGCAAATCTTTTTCCCAATAACTGTTTCCCTTTTCATTACCCATGGCCACACAAAAGTACATAGAGAGTTAAGTAACAGGATAATGAATCAGAACATAGTAGTTGGTTAGAAAAGAATAAAAACACACGAAGCAAGAATGTGAACACTGAACCCTAAACCCTATATGAATACTATCAGACTCAGACCATACGTAACATGCATAATAGTTTTGACAATATGAGGACATTGATGACAAACTTCAACACTCATGAAATCTTATAAAATTGCATTGTTCGATACGAATCAATTATGTTTGGTTCTTTCTTGTTGAGGGAGATGTTACAACCAACTCAGCTAAAGAGTCATTCCTACAACAACATCAGCCTATGCAAAATACGACATATGCACATACTATGCCACATATAATTTCTACCCCCTCCTTTTTTTTTTTTTTTTTTTTTTTTTTTTTTTTTTTGGGTAGGCTGAGCTGATATGATATTTAGCATGAGAAATTAAATGAAATTTAAATAAGTTTCAAAGAGAAGAGAAGGCAGCAGCTAATATCTTACCAGTTGATAAGGTACCCATGTTTAGAACGCAAGCTACACCATCTTTAAGATAGTTTGGCAGTTAACCAAATGGAATTCCCCATAATTTTGACAAAAACTGTAAGAGGAGACATATAAATAGTGCCTGCAATTCACATTTACAATAGATATTGTCTTTCATTAGGTGAACTCAATTTCAGGACACCAAAAATATAAATTTGAAAGGCCATCAATTTGTATGCCTTTTTCAAGAATGCCTGACAGATTGGGGAAGCATAGAAGAGGAATAAAACATTATTAGGCATAAGCCACATGATGGAAACATTGCAGTACACATTGATATGCAAGGTGCAAGACACATGAGAACTGCTTTCCAAATATAGTCCTTAGAAAGAGTAAATTAGACCAGTACAACGATACACAAAGAAAGACATGAAAGAAGTGGGAGAACATTTATCGTCAAAGAAATTATGTGATAATAAACCATATAATGCATTTCCCTGCATGTAGGCATTTCATTCAAGAAAGTAATTCATGCTCTTGCATGTTATCGAATGTTAATGAAACTGAAAAGACATAACGAATTAAAGTAATGCAACTTAACAAAAACAAAGACATCTGAGCTGTTCAAGAAATAAAGTGAAAACATTACCTCAAGAATTCGATGAAACCTAGATATATCATCAGGGGCAATTCTGGGGGAATAGTTGATATAGAAACACGGCTCAAATCCATGAAAATGGCACCAAACACTATGTCCTAGGATGATGCGACAACTTATCAAAGTCAGAAAATGCATTATCTCAGTTTATATTAGTTTAGTTTAGTTTGGTAGCATATATGATCCCAGTGCAGCAACATAGAATACTTAGTAACAGTTGCATTTCTGAGAACAAATAACCAACATGCTTGACCGAAAAAACAATGCAGATGCTTTAGTAATACAAAATTACAGTTTTATTCAGGTTTCTCAGTCACCAACCAAACATTGTCATAGCAGAAAAATAACCCTAAAAGAAATTAGGAGCACAAACTAACCTTCCTTTGTAGAGCAGCAAGGAAGAGGGGGAGAAAATTGATTCCTGGAGGAGCTTTTTCGTTCAAAATTAGGTCGAGCAGCAAGGAAGAAGGGCCGAGGATTGTTCGTGAGCTGGTGTTGCGGGTATAAACATATAGAAAGCTCCATTGTCTCATAACAAACACAAATCAAATATGATCAATATGTCACATTAATTACCTAAAATTCAAAAGGTTATATACATTAGTATGTTGAACAAATTAGTTACATTTCATTAAACTAAAAAATTTACAGAATATGAGAAATAAAGAATTTGTATTGTTTATATGAAAATAGAATAACAAAGAACATCATTGACTGCCATTTTATTCAGTAGTTTCCTCCAACTGCAATTGTTGAGATTGTAGGAAATCTTCGAATAAAGCCTTCAATTCAACCATCCGTACACAAACATAATAGACAATGTTTTTTAGCGAATTATGGACAAAGCTTAATATTCAAATGCAATGAAGTGCAAAACAAAATCCAATTCTAGGACGAATTGAATCCTTATTAATCCTTCCTGGTCTAGTACCTAAGAACCAATGAAGTGACATTGGCAATATATGGATATGCATGCTATAAGAAACCATTCATTTGTAGATGGTATTGTGTCACCAATATTGTATTTAAAAATCTACCCAAGTTAAAGATGCAATACATAGTTGTGTAAAAAATCAAAACGAAGAGTTAACAAAGGAAAAGGATTAAGACATTGAAAATGCAAAACTGGATTCTTTTATTTGGTAAAGACGGTTCCCCCACTGGCTGTCTGAAACCACAAACACTTTTTTACATAGAAACTTTATAAACTAACAGATTAAAATAAATCTAAGTGTTATAAATGAAAAATCCTGGGATTGATAGCTATGGCATCAACAGTGCCACCACATCCCAAATAAATGAATGAAAATATAGTGATTGATGGCCAACTAAGAAGCTCAAGCTTGAACATAAACCAAGGCATAAGATGCTTACCAAACTTTTCAAATGGCTAAATTGTTCATTTAAGTTGATAACTTCATCCTGCAATCCATAAGTAAGATCATTAGATGCGGTAAATAAAACATCATACTTCATCCATGGCAATCTAGCAGAGAAACCAATTCAGATGGAGCTTAATTTGTGGAATTACAGTTATATGCACTGAAATGCATTATCATGTTGTCATATTTAAAACTGAGGTTTATGCAGTATGCTATCTTTAGCATACACAAAATTTTGGCCCCTCATTTTTTAAGTTCTGCACTTCATAATTCATATACTTTCAGTTTCCCTTCTAATGAAGGTATGTACTGCTTTCCATTTGGAATTTTCGTAAGACAATGTTATGATATTCCTAATTTAGAATGTGTTTCCATTCTAATGAATGCAAGCCCTAAATCATAAATATTGTACAATTAGCTCTCAATTACTCTGATGTGTTTGAGCATGTGGCATGGCATGAGAATCAGAACCACTCCATGTTGTTCTCCGCTTTGTGATTTGGTCATTAAACAATACTTCATTCCCTCCATCCTTTATCACATCTTCTTGGTGATCACTTGTTCGTCTCTGAACTGTATCCACAAAAAAACCACAAATTAATCCCAAAAACAATCATACAAAAAAATTGCGGATTAGATTCGATTACATACCATTTTCCCAGGATGTAGAGCTCGGTGATGATTCCCTCCTCATTTTGCACCTTAGACATCGAGATTTTAAACCAGAAACCAAAATCAAACAAACATAAAGAAATACGACTGACAGAATCACACTGTAAGCCACCACTCCCTCGCTTCAACGGTTCAACCCACAACACCAAAAAACAACAAAAACAATAATAACAATGTACACTCAGACAAAACAAAAATGCACCAAAGCCCTCCAGTGCTATAACAGCATTTCTAGTACAACTTCGATATCTATGGACTGTTCCTTTCTCCATGTTACAGCGATAGTATTAGAGCTCTTACAACATCACAGATGCATGACCACGAGTGTATTCGACAACCTTTTCTCTGATCATTTTCATCAGTTGGTCCTAAAGATTCTATTCTTTTAAATTCATCTTCTTTTTCGGTATCAACACACATTTATCACTTCATATGTCGAACATATAACACCTAACATTTCCGATGACAAATTAGAAGCAACTTATCAGAATCTGGGTACTGAGAATTAAATTACTCTTTGTTCTTATAGTCCCAATGGAAATTACTCATTGATTCACAATATTAATCAAACTAAAATGCAAGAAAAGAAAAATCAACAACCCATATCAAAATAATATGAAAAGATCCCAACAAACCAACCAAACAATTAACATTTAAAAAAAAAATTGCAAATTTGGAGGGAAAGAAATACCAGAAGATGAAGAGGAAGAAGAAGAGCCTGTTACAGAAACCTTTCTCGTTTTTCAGAAACCCAACTCTGGGTCGAGTTGAGCTTCTCCGCCGCCGTTCTCGCCGGCTCCGATTTACATGTCGTCAGTATCAGCGGCCATGTATCAGCGGCCTCTCTCTCCCTCCCTCCCTCTCCCTCCTCTCTCTCTGCTTACGGCATGGTCTCACCGAGTCCCACTGCAGCTCAGAAAGAAAAGGAAATGAAAGTCTCTCCAAAATGACCATCGCACCCCTACCTTTCCACGATTATCAACACGCGGGCATCAAGATCAGCGACAGAGAGAGACAGTGGCAGCTTCGTAAATAAAGTAAATAAAATGAAATTCACTTCAAAACACTGTTTATTCAAACAATGCAATTGGAATCCTTACTTTTCCTTACTTTAGACTGAAGTAATTTTTGTGTGACCATGAGTGTAGGTAAGTCCCTTGACCAAACCCTAATTACAAATTTACAGTAACCTCTAAGTTAATACAATGCAAGTGGAAATTTGTCACATGAGAGATACTAATTGATATAATTGGATTTATTCATGACATTGTGGAATTGTGAGATTGTTTTTATCGGTTAATGTTGATTTTTGAAGTCTTGATTGGATTGCCTAAATTCATGACATTGTGGAATTGTGAGATTGCTTTTAATAATTCGGTTGAGTTTGTTTTTTAAATATTTTTATGTAAAATTTTTAGTGAAATGCTTCAAAATCTCAAAAAGAAATGTGAGATTTATGAATAATTAAAATGCATTGCGAAATTTTTCCAATCCGAGAGAATTGACACAATTCGTATTGTGTTTTGAGCTTCGCAAATCTCACATTTGTCCTTGTGATTTTGAGGGAATTCATTAAACATTTAAAGAATTCTACTGCTTTATCTAAGTTGTCTAATACACCCCATCCGAACTCACATAGTTGGCCGACTCGCTACATTATCCGATTTTTCTAAGACACCATCTACATGCCTTTCTAGATTATTTGTATTTAATATGTGTTCATAACGTTGTATACTTTCGTGTAAATTATTTTCTTCGTTTTCTATTTATTTTGGATAGGGATGGGCATCAACCAACCGAACGAACAAATTGACCAACCCAAAGCATATTGGTTGGTTTGGTTTGGTTTTGAACAAGAAAAAAAAATCAAACAATTTAAAAGTCGAATCGAACCGATTTACTTTTGATTCAGTTTTGATATTATTGAAATCGACTAAAATTAAACTAAATCGACCATGTATTTTTGTAATTATTAATTACACATGTCAACTTATTATAGGTTACTAAGAGATCTTACAATACACATATTATAAGTCTCAACATATTATGATTTACAATGACTATCAACATTTAGGAGATTTATATGTATTATATACTTATGTGAGGTTATAATTAATAAATTGTTTGCTAGCATGAGATTTTATTTAATTGAAACTTATTTATATTCGACTTGACAAATTTTCTATGTTCCAAAAAATGTAATTTTTCAATTGAATTAGAATGCGTGAAATGTTTAGATGTTTAGAAGATTAAAACTCTTGAAATGTTAAAAGAGTTTTATTTTTGTATTGAATAAGCTTAAACCGACCAAACCAAACCGAAACAAACCAATTAATTATGATTTAGTTTAGTTAGATTTCAATGTTTATATTGTTCAAAATCGAACCAAACCAACCCGTTAAATACTAATTGATTCGGTTATATTTTCAATGTCAAACTGAATCAAACGAGTCCACGTTTATCTTAATTTTTGATGGGCTTGAACCCGGGCTAATAATATCCGTGGAAAGGCCCTCAATCCAAATATGGATGGTGCTCGTGAGACTCGTAACTGGGATTTTGCTAGTCCAAAGATATAAATCCAAATCGAATCGTGGCGGGTCAATTTTCAGGTCGACGCAATTGTCCCTTTACGCCGCCAAGCACGACGCACCGGCGATAGAAGCTTCCAGCCCAGTGGAAGAAGAAACCGTTGGTTTTCAGCCCTTAATTCAAACGTGCCACGCAGAGTCTCCCAAAACATGGACATGGATATCGACGAAACAGCCAAAGGTACGCCCTTTTCTCCAAAACGCCGCGTTTAATAATTCTGGGTCGTCGTCACCTTCGATTACAAAACCTGTATGCACTTTTGACAGGGGAAGAAAAGCAAGGAAAGTCCGTCGTAGTAATATTGGTGGGTGCGCCCGGAAGCGGAAAGTCCACCTTCTGTGAGCATGTCATGCGCTCCTCCTCCGCTCGCCCCTGGGTTAGCGTTTGCCAGGTATATCTATGTGCACACCATATGTTCGATGAAATGGCTCAGTGAGCTCAAGATTAGTATTTTCAGTAATTCATACGATACTCTGGATACTCCGGATTGCTGTTCATATGGGTTATTGTTTTTATGCTGTTGGGTTCTCATTTTTTATGTTTTTGTAGGATACTATAAAAAATGGTAAAGCTGGGACGAAAGCGCAGTGTATTGAGAGTGCAATAAATGCATTGAAGGATGGGAAGAGTGTTTTTATAGATAGGTGTAATATGGAGAAAGAACAAAGGGATGAGTTTGTGAAGCTTGGTGGTAGTGCCCAGGTTGATGTTCATGCTGTGGTGCTTGATCTTCCTGCCAAGCTTTGTATATCGCGGTCTGTGAAGAGAACAGGCCACGAGGGAAACTTGCAAGGTGGGAGAGCTGCTGTGGTTGTGAATAGAATGCTGCAGAAGAAAGAACTGCCTAAACTGAGTGAAGGGTTTGCTAGAATCACTTGTTGCCAGAGTGAGAGTGATGTTCAATCTGCCGTTGATGCATATAGTGGACTTGGTCCGTTGGATACACTTCCCAGTGGTTATTTTGGCCAGAAGAACGCCGGTGCGAAAGTACAACTAGGTATAATGAGGTTCTTAAAGAAAACAGATGGTCCTGCTAATACTGAATCCACTTCGAAGAGTGTACCAGATTCTGATGCTTCTCGAATTACTGAAGAAAAGGAAACCTCTTCGAAGGGAACAGGATCATTGTCTGAAAATTCTGGTAAGGAGTCGAAAGAAGGTGAAGAGCTACTTGTAAGCTCTGTTGGCGGTGATGTTTCTCTAAATGAGTCCCCCACTCTGGCATTTCCCTCCATATCAACAGCAGATTTTCAATTTGACATTGAGAAGGCGTCTGATATTATTGTCGAAAAAGTTATAGAATTTGTGAATAAGCTTGGAAATTCTAGACTTGTTTTAGTGGACTTGAGTCATAAATCAAGGATTTTGTCTTTGGTAAGGGCTAAAGCTTCAGAGAAAAACATTGACTCCAACAAGTTCTTCACATTTGTGGGAGATATCACTCAGCTTCATTCAGGAGGAGGTTTACACTGCAATGTAATAGCTAATGCTGCTAATTGGTAAGCATTTAGAAATACTATGCAATATACATGTAAATATTTTGTTGCAGTGCTAGTTCACAATATGAAATAACAGATCTGTAGGATTTTGCATTTGTCCCCTCTGTTAAACCAAAACATGGTGTTGTAGTATTATGCTGAATTCGAGTTTTGCATCTGTTACCCTGCAGTTGAAATGTAAAGTTTGATATGTTTTCTTCACCGTTATAATCTTTACTTTAAGTTAGTACGTAAAAATATAAAGTAGATTGAAAATAAATATTTGTTCTGGTGCAGGCGTCTTAAACCTGGAGGTGGAGGTGTCAATGCTGCAATCTTCAGTGCTGGAGGTCCATCTTTGGAGGTTGCAACCAAAGAACAAGCCCAATCTCTGTATCCTGGGAGTGCTGTAGTTGTGCCTGTCCCTGCAACTTCTCCCTTGTTTAGTAGGGAAGGGGTAACCCATGTCATACATGTTGTTGGACCCAACATGAACCCACACAGACCAAATTGTCTGAACAATGACTATAGTAAAGGCTGCAAAGTTCTCCGGGAGGCTTACACTTCACTTTTTGAAGGTTTCGCAACAATTGTGAGGACCCAAGCAAAGTCACCCAAGGGAAGCATTGAGAACCTGCAGGCAAAGCTGCTAGAGTCACAAGAACATTCTGACAGTGCCTCTAGAAATCATTTTACAAACAGCAATCAAAAGACTAAGAGAGAGGATCCTCATAAATATGAGAGGAGCAAAAGAAGTAAAGCATATCAGGATGATACTGAAGATTCTAACACTGGTAAACCAGACCTGAGCAACAAGTCCAGTGGAAGCAGGACTAAATCCTGGGGGTCATGGGCTCAGGCTCTCTACAACACTGCTATGCACCCAGAGCAGCACAAGGATGCAGTACTAGAGATATCGGATGATGTCGTTGTGCTGAATGATCTTTATCCAAAGGTAAATGATACCTATTTTCCATATATTGTTTATCATCCTCTTCTACTTTCTGTCTGATGAAAAAAAAAAAGCCTACGGAATTTCGCAGGCAAAAAGGCATGTTTTGGTGGTGGCACGATGTGAAGGTCTTGATCGACTGTCAGATGTTCATAAAGAACACCTTCCATTGTTAAGGACAATGCATGAAGTTGGTCTGAAGTGGGTTGAGAAATTCTTGCATGATGATTTGCCGTTGGTCTTCCGTCTTGGATATCACTTGGTACGCATGCTAATTTTCTGAGAGCTTGCTGTTATATTCGTTTGCTCCAACATTGCCTTTTGAAATCCTTTTTGCCAAAGGACTCGTGAGGTTAGTATTAATACATCAGACTAGATGTAAATAATAAATTAATTGTTTCCGGACATCATCTCTTGCAGGATCCCTCAATGCGACAGCTGCATCTGCATGTTATCAGCCAGGATTTTGATTCAACACACTTGAAGAATAAGAAACATTGGAACTCCTTCAATACTGCTTTCTTTCGAGACTCCGTGGATGTGGTAGAGGAAGTCAGTAGTGATGGAAAAGCAAAGCTAAAAGATGACGATAGCCTGTTGTCTATGGAGTTGCGATGCCACCGATGTAGAAGCGCTCACCCCAACATACCCCGATTAAAATCTCACATTACTAACTGTCGAGCCACCTTTCCAAGCACCCTGCTCCAAAATGGTCGTCTTGTTCACGCACCAAGCAATGTCAGCATTGGGCCGTAGGTGACAATCCATCGCATCTCATCGAAATTTTGCTGTATATAAAAAATGGTTTTTGGCATTGAGATCCTTGGTATGGCTTTCCATGATTCTCACAGATTTGTGTTCTCGTAGGGGTTAGTAGTAACAAAATGCATTTTCATGTACTCATTTGATTACCATTTCGTTTTTAGTTGTCAAAATTCCAGTGTTTTTGAACTTGTTAAAACAACAAAAGTCAACTGTCTCTCAGAAAGCATTAGGGATCTAATTAAATTGTGTGATCACCCCCCCTTTTTTATTTTTTCTTCAAAGTGACTTCATCATCTCGTGAGACATGTTTTCGATTCTTCAAAGTGGCTTCGTCATCTCGTGAGACAAGTTTTCGACTTGCCCCAGAGCCGTCTCAATGCAAAAATGAGGTTTTCCTGATTTAGTACACTATCATTTATCACTACCAAAAACGAAAACTTTATTCCACTAGTTGTTCCTCTTTTTCTTGATCGCTGTCCCGCTTCACAGCCGGTGTCTTGAAGATGAGCAATCAGCACTCCTCCATTTCAAGAAGAGACTTTTGTTCAATTCTTCTATGTCCACCAAGCTCTTATCCTGGAATTCAAGTAGCGACTGCTGTTCTTGGGATGGTGTTGCAGTACTAAGGGGGTGTATTGTCAGCCTTGGCCTTAGTAAACGTGATGAGTCCCTCTCCAAGCTTCAGTCTCTCCGTGATTCAATTGTGTTGGGTAAAGCAAAGTCTGTCATCAGTCTCTTGATTTAAGGAGTCATCTCCTTGATTACTGTACAGTCATCTCGGTCATCTCAGATTTCTTTTCATCCACATAGGAGTCTAGAGCTCATTTGAATGTGCTTTTGAAATGACTGAAAGCGTTTTTGGTGAAAATGTTTTTAGAACCAATCATTAGTAAAGATGCAAGTAAATCATGAAAAAGCACTTTAAGTGCTTCCTGGAATAAGCACATAACTGGTGCTTCTTGCAGAAAGCACTTAAAGTGCTTTTGAAACCCAAAAATACTCTCTCTAAAAGCGCTTCCAGTCATTTTAAAAGCACATCAAAACGAGTCCAACTCACTTAATAGCTTGTATAGGCCTTAATTCCAGGATCTTGATTGATCCATGTATTTGTATAAGTCTCTCTTTGTGCCAATTACTTTTTTTCTTAATGAAAACCATTCACACAGAATAGAAGGTTTTACATGGTACCAGAGCTCAGTCTTTTTGGGAACCTAATAACCAAAAATCCTTGGCGTTCAAACATATCAAGAAGTCATAGCATTACTCTTCTCGTCGACATGGTGACCGAAGATTCCAACACAAAAAGGCTCAACCAAGTCTGAGACCACTAAATACGAAGATCCTAGTGATCATCTTTATCTTCATCACTCCGATCAGCCTGAAGCGATTCTTGTCACACAACCATTAAATGACGAAAATTACTCCACTTGGAGCCGCACCATGACCATGGCCCTCAATGCCAAGAACAAGGAAGGGTTCATCAATGGAACCATTAAAGAGCTTGCGGCGGCATCCACAATTGAATTCCAACAGTGGATTCGTTGCAACAACCTCGTGAAATCCTGGCTGCTCAACTCTGTCTCGAAAGATATCAGAGGAAGTGTCATCTACAACAATGTTGCATCTGATATTTGGAATGAATTGAAGGAACGTTTCTCTCACACAAACAGCGTACATCTCTTCTATATCGAACAAGAGATACATGGAAGTGTTCAAGGAAATATGAACATTGGTGCGTATTATACCAAACTAAAAAGCTTTTGGGATGAACATGATGCCTTGTGCTCTCTCCCAACCTGTGCATGTGGTGCTGCGAAGGAATTGATGCAGTTTTAGCAAAGTCAGAAAACCATGAAGTTTCTCATGGGTCTCAATGAACCCTATGCTGCAGTTCGTGGGCAAATTTTACTTATGGATCCCCTTCCTGCTGTCAACAAGGCTCTCACTCATTATTCAAGATTTAAAGTAGAGAGCAGTCTCAACACATGCTCCTGGAAGGTCCTCAATCACAGATGCAGCAGCTTTCGCCGTGCGAGATAACGTGCGAAACTCTAGTAGGAATTTTTCTCCTAAAAATCCTCATCTCAAATGTGACCGTTGTGATGCAACCAGACAACACTTCAGCTACCTATAGAGCACACCTCAAGTGCGATTACAGTAATTGGAGGGGTCATACCTTTGATCAATGCCGCAAACTGAAAAAGGCAAATGACAACAACAATATGGGAGATTATCAAGATCGCAGGGGTTCCAACTCCAAGGCTAATCATGTTGACATCAAGCCAATGCCTTCAGCAACATCTCATTCGTCATACAGTCTCACTTCCGAGCAATATCACAACCTGTTTGCACTCCTTGATAAGAGCCAATCCAACTCCACAGCCAATCATGTCGGTACCACCCCTACTATGAATGATTTATCAGGTAGAGTTTTTTGTGCTTCTGCTTTCAATGAGGGAAGGAACTGGATCTTTGATACCGGTGCCTTAGACCCTATGGTCTGCTCACCGAGTTTAATGACTACAAGAATTCCGGTTTCCAATCGACAAGTGCACCTACCCAATCATGAACTTGCCGATGTCACACATATTGGCAAAGTTCGTCTCTCGAATGATCTCATCCTTCACAACGTGCTTTGTGCTCCATCATTTAAACTGAATTTAATTTCTATCAGCAAGGCTACTAATACCTCATTTTGCTTTGTCATCTTGACTGATAAAATGTGTCTACTTCAGGGCCAACGATCAGGGAAGATGATTGGGACGGGAACTAAACGAAAAGGACTCTACTACCTTAATAATGTGACAAAAATCGGGTGCAATTCAATATTAGTTGTTCCTTGTTCTCCTCAACTTTGGCATCATCGTCTTGGCCATATTTCCAACAAAAGCTTACGGGTTATCTCTCCTTGCATTAAGAACTTGAATTTTTGCAATATTGATGATTGTTTGATTTGTCCATTAGCCAAACAAACATGTGATCCTTTTCCTTTGAGTTCTATTAATACAAATGCACCTTTTGAGTTAATTCATGTTGACATTTAGGGAGGTTACCATGTTCCCACTATCACTGGGGTACAATATTTCCTAACTATTATGGATGATTTCTCACGTTGCACATGGGTTTATTTAATGAATCACAATCAGATGCACGATCATATCTCATCACATTCATCAACTTGTTAAAACACAATTTTCCACACGAGTTAAAGTTCTTCGCAACGATAACGGTCCAGAATTTTTTGTGACACAATTTTTCTCGGATAAGGGAATTCTACATCAAAGAAGTTGTGTCTTTACTCCACAACAAAAAAGAGTAGTATAGCGCAAACACCGCCACTTGGTCAATGTTCCTAGAGCCTTACTTTTTCAATATCATCTTCCCATGAAATTTTGGGGTGACGCAATACTCATTGCCACCTATCTCATAAATAAGACTCCCACTTCTCTTCTTCACGGAAAATCACCCTATGAAATACTCTATCACAAGCAGCCAGCCTATGCACATTTACACTATGTTTCGCTTCCACACGCCACCATCGTCCTACCAAATTTGATGCAAGAGCCACACGTTGTCTCTTTCTTGGCTATCTATATGGCACTAAAGGTTTTCAGGTTTACGACCTTCAAACAGGTAAAATATTTATTTCCCATGATGTTTTTTTCCATGAAAATGTGTTTCCTTTTTCATCTTCCACTACAGTTTCACGTTTTGTGCTTCCACATGCTCAAGATACTGACTTTGATGACACCATCATTCATCAGTCCATTCCACCGGAGTAGGATTCAGTTGACCCGTCGCCTTCTTCGCCGGTGAGTCCTGCTTCGGTTCCTTCTCCCATTATTTCAACATCACCGCCATGTCTTAAATGACCCATGCATGCACCTGGTTATCTTCAACAATATCACATTGACATCAACCTTCATTCTCGGTCCATTCCTTCATCTCACTCGGCGTTAGCCAAAGCAACAGGTACTTCTTACCCTTTGTCTGATGTACTCACATATGATCATTTATCTGCTCGACACTGTGCTTTCACCACTTCTATTTCAGCTGCCATAGAACCCAATTCATTCTCATAGGCCATATGCGACCCCTAATGACGCTTAGCCATGGAACAAGAACTGGCAGCCCTTGCTGTGAATAGGAAGTGGTCTCTTCAACCGTTGCCCCCTAGAAATAAGCTGGTTGGATGTAAATGGGTCTACAAAATCAAATTTTGATCCGATATAAAGCACGTTTGGTCGCCAAAGGTTATAGCCAAATTGAAGGCTTAAACTATTGCGAGACTTTTGCTTCGGTTGCAAAACTGACTACCGTAGGCCTTGTTCTTGCCGTTGCCTCAATCCAACAATGACACCTCCACCAACTTGACATCAACAATTCCTTTCTCCATGGTGATCTTGAAGAAGATGTCTACATGTCCTTGCCTCCTGGTTTCGGACGAAATAAGGATACACGAGTTTGTAAACTTTATAAATCTTTGTATGGGCTTAAGCAAGCCTCATGTCAATGGTTTATCAAACTCTCTTGTGCTCTTAGAAAGGCCGGTTATCAACAATCCAAGGCAGACTATTCATTGTTCGTCCAAAACCATGATGGTAAATTCACTACACTCCTTGTTTATGTTGATGATATTATCTTGGCAGGGAATGACATACAAGCAATTGAGGATACCAAGTCTTTTCTTATGAAGCAATTCAAGTTGAAAGACCTTGGGCAATTAAAATATTTTTTAGACATCAAAATTGCTCACTCTAGCAAGGGGATCACTCTCTCACAACAAAAATATGCCCTTGAAATACTTGAGGATGCAGGTTACCTTGGCGTGAAACCAGCCACCTCTCCTATGGAGCAAAACTTATCATTCATGAAGGACTAGGGAAAATGCATTACTGATCATTCTTCTTATCGATGGCTTATTATGAGACTAATCTATCTGACAATCACTCACCCTGATTTGGTCTATGATGTCCACATTCTTAGTCAATTTATGGAGAAGCTGCATCAAACTCCACACTTGGAGGCAGCCAACCGAGTCTTATGATACGTAAAGCATACACCAGGGCAAGGTATTTTTCTCTCTGCAAGAAGTCCAATTCAACTTAATGTTTTTTGTGATGCAGATTGGGCTAGATGTCGTGAGACACATCGTTCTACCACCGGATACTATGTATTTCTTGGAGAATCCTTGATCTCCTGGAAGAGCCAGAAACAAAACACCGTGTCACGTTCTAGTGCAGAGGTGAAGTATCGTTCAATGGCTGCAACTTGTTGTGAAGTCACTTGTCTGAAATATGTTTTACATGACTTGG
Organism: Heteromeles arbutifolia; assembly: GCA_024362995.1. Taxonomy (NCBI): domain Eukaryota; kingdom Viridiplantae; phylum Streptophyta; class Magnoliopsida; order Rosales; family Rosaceae; genus Heteromeles; species Heteromeles arbutifolia. The sequence goes on along the minus strand of JANCRC010000017.1, from coordinate 7,571,725 downwards.
GTATCAAACATAAACATCCAGTCAAGTTATATTGCGATAATCAAGCGGCACTTCACGTCGCTTCGAATCCAATCTTTCACGAAAGAACCAAACACATAGAAATTGGCTGCCACCTTCTACGAGAAAAGGTTCAAAGTGGACTGATCAGGACATCTCACATTTCAACTATGAAGCATTCAGCCGACATCTTCACAAAGTCACCGAACTTATACCAGTTCACAACTTTGCTTTGCAAGTTAGGAATAATCAACATCCATTCCAACTTGAGATGGAGTGTTGAGTAAAGCAAAGTCTGTCATCAGTCCCATGAATTAAGGAGTCAATCTCCTTGATTATTGTACAATCATCTTAGATTGTTTTTCATCCACATAGGAGTCTAACTCACGTAATAGCTTGTATAGGCCTTAATTCCAGGATCTTATTAATCCATGTATCTGTATAAGTCTCTTTTTGTACAATTACTCTTTTCTTAATGAAAACCAACATAATAGAAGGTTTTACAAATTGGATAGCAACAATATCTCCAGCTTAATTCCAGGATTCTTTGCCAACTTTTCAAACCTGACTTCCTTGAGTCTTAGTAATTGTGGTTTGCAAGGAACATTTCCAAATGAAACCTTTCAGGTACGTACTCTACAAACTATTGACCTTTCCTCAAATCCGGAACTTTATGGTTCCTTGCCAGAATTTCGCAACAGCAGATTTCTTCGATCATTGGTTCTGAGCGAGACAAGCTTTTCAGGGTTACTGCAAACTATTGACCTTGCCTCTAATCCGGAACTTCATGGTTCTTTGCCAGAATTTCGCAACGATGGATCTCTTAGGTCATTGGTTTTAAGCCAGACAAGCTTTTAAGGGTTACTGCGAAGGGACTAATGGTCTAGTGAATGTTAAGTTGGACTACAATTTCCTCAGCGAGAGTATTCCATCATCTATCTTTTCTCCTCCCAAGTTTGAATTACTATCACTTTCCCACAATCAATTATCTAGTCGACTCCCTAATTTTTGTAATGTCCATTCCAACTTGTTTGCCTTCGATTTGAGTTTCAACAATTTGGAAGGACCAGTACCAATGTTTGTCTTTAGTTTTCAAAACCTTAAACAACTTTTTCTTACTTCCAAAAATTTCAGTAGCTTTCCTTCCAATGTTAGTTATAAACAACCATATTTTCGTACCTTGATATTTCCCACTATAGCTTAACAATACTCGAACAATTTCCTCACATTCGTTGTTCTTCCTTAAAGTAAACAACTTGAATTAGGTTCCAACAAGTTGAGAACATTCCTAGATTTCTTGAGAATTCAAACCTATTTACAAAAGTTGGACCTTTCGGAAAACCAAGTTCAAGACCAAGTACCCAATTGGATTTGGGGGCTCAATCATCTTTACGATCTAAATCTTTCTTATAATGCCTTGATAAGTCTTGAAGGTCCTTTAATCAAATCTACATCGCCGAGGAACATCCTTGACCTTCATTCAAACCAACTTAAGGGGCATATCCTACTTTTCCTGCCACATGTAGTTTATAAGGATTACTCAAGGGCTCGAGTATACCATCTAACATCGGTTATGTTCTTACTTGTCCCGTTTCTGATTTTCTTGGTTCCACTTCGTTCTTGTCTCTTTCAAGCAAGAACTTGCATGGGCTCATTTCAGCATCAATATACAATGCAAATGAATTGATCGTTCTTGATTTATCAAATAATTCTTTGAGTGGTAGGATTCCCCAATGCCTGGGTGCAATGAGCAATCTTACAGTTACTCAATTTAAAGAGAAACAACCATACGGGAACTATTTCTAATTTTGAATTTCCCGAAAATAGTGACTTAGAAAACTTTAGAGCTCAATCCAAATCAGATACAAGGTCAATTTCCAAAGTCGTTAGCCAGCTACAGACGTTCATAGGTTCTAAAACTTGATAGCAATCGGATGATAGATACATTCCCATGCTTTTTTTAAGAACATCTCCACCTTGCATGTCGTTGTTTTGCGGTCCAACAACTTCTACGAAGGCATTGGATGTTCAGAGGCCAATGGCACCTGGCGAGTGCTTCAAATCCTAGACCTAGCTTACAACAATTTCAGTGGTGAAGTACCTATAGTAGACTTGACAAGATCCCCTATCGACAGTTGATTTCCAAGAAAATCCACACACTGCTGGATGACCTAGAATTTCTTATGAGCATGCTATAACAGTTACCAGCAAAGGTTTAGAGATGGATCTGGTAAAGATTCTAACACTCTATACCTTGATTGACTTCTCATGCAACAATTTCAGTGGACCAATACCTGAGGAAGTGGGAGAATTCAAGTCATTGTATTTCCTAAACAAGTAATGCATTCACAAGGGAAATCCCATCGTCATTTGGGAAAATGAGACAGCTCGAGTCCTTAGACCTGTCACAAAACAAGCTAAGCGGGCAAATTCCAGCGTAATTGACAAAGCTTACTTTCCTTTTGTTCTTGAATCTCTCAAACAATCAACTGGTCATCAGGATCCCAACTAGTACTCAGTTTTCGACATTTCCAAAAGCCTCCTTTACCGGAAACAAAGGATTATGGGGGCCTCTGTTGACGGTGGACAACAAAGCAGGATCATCATCACCACCACCAACATTAAATGGAAGTAAACAAAATTCTGGAGATGAGATTGACTGGGATCTTATCAGTATCGAAATTGGATTCGCATTTGTTCGGAGTTGCCGTTGGCTCACTTGTGTTGTGCAAGAGAATGAGTAAATGGTATTACGAAGCCATGTATAAGATCCTTGTTAACATGTTTCCTCAGCTTGAAGAAAGAATTGGACGTCACCGAAGGCATGTTCACATAAATCAAAGGTGAAGTTGAAATGGCTTTGAGGTATCTTAAGATCCAAGAAACAAAGAAGTGTGCTCTCTGCTTTCACCTTTTAAGTGAATTATACTAGCTCTGGTTAGTTTTGTAATAATTTATAATGTATTTCCTGCTTTATTTTCAATAAACTTCAGGCTAAACTTAAAAAAAATGAAATTCTAGCAGCAACCGTAAGATTGTTAGTATCTCTAAAAAATTAAAATTGGGAAACATGTTTGCAATAGGAAAATTTATATTTTATCTTTGAACTTTCACTATAATATATAACCGATTCTTGAACGAAAAATTTCTTGATTGAGGTTCTTGAATTTAACAAACGTGCACTATTTTTGTCCATGTCGCTAATTTTCATTAAGATTTCTTAATATAATAATTCGCCATTCAAGTCGATGTCATATATCTAAATATGTGATCATGAATTAAATCTAAACTAGATTGAAGTTTAGGATCAATATTAGGGTGAAGGGAAATACTAAGCAGACCCTTTTGAAAATTAAATTCTATGTATCTTTCGACACCTTATATTTTGAAAAAAAATTTATATCCACATTATAAAATATTTAGTTGTAAATACTTCGTATAAAGTTTAGCTTTGAAAGACCCTTTCACTTAGGGTGAAAGTTCAGAGGTAAACTGTCGTTTTATATTGTTGTCATACAATCAAATCGACAAACAACATCTCGAAAAAACCAACGATGTCGGTGCACATTTTGTTATAGTCAAGGTATTAAATATCGATGATATCGGAAATATCGGTAGTCCAAAAACACGGAAATATTAGGATATTATCGATATCGATAAAAATTGAATAAAAACCACGGAAATTGTAAGAAAAACTTGGAAATTTTTATTGAAACTTTGCAGGATGTTTATTTAGTCAATTATCTATTAGTTTATCACAAAAAATTGGAAGGAAATGCATTGCATGATGGATTTAACTGATTTAAGTTGATTATATAGCGAGCTGGCAAACATTGTGAGTGTAGAAAATATGTAGTAATTAATGAAAGAAGTTTAAACACACCATAATCATTTATATATAATGAATTAGTACAATATTTTACACTTTATACATTGCATGGTAAGATACATAAGTGACTTAGTACCACATAGAGTTCCTATGAGGCTCAAATTTTTTACTATCTTCATCATCTCTATGTGTAGAGTAAGTGTATTATGAAGAGTAGTCATCAAATGATAAATCCCCAAAATAGTTTTGCATGTAATTGTTAACATACCACCCATATGGATCCGCGATTGGTTGACGTTGTCCATAAGCAAAATCATTTGAAGATTGAGTCTCGGATTGTTTCCATGAGTCGCTCGATTCCATCCCAACAGGAATGGGATATGAAGGGTAGGGAAATGGTTGGTTATGAGTATAACCATAGTTACTACTTCCCACTCCAACAGAGTCCGAAGTTATAGATAACGAGTCATCTTCTTGACTTGACAAAGTCCCCTTGCCTCTTTCTCTACGAGTATAGTCCTTCCCTATGGCACCAATTCCTGGACCTGCCCGCCTACTGCCATGGTCCTCATCCTGTGTTGCATGCGTGAAGTTTGCCTCACCAGTGAAGGGGTTCATAAATCCGGGAGGTGGTCCAACATAGTTTCCATATCCACCACCACTACCTCCAGCTCCACTATATCCTTCATCATTCCCACCTCCGGTGGTAGGTGAGTCTTCTGATCTTGTACTATAGCTGTCATTAGTATTAGCATGATCTTGTGGTTGTGTAGGATTGGAAGAAGGTGGAATTCCAGTGTTTCTTGGTCTTGGGCGCAAAAGTTCTTCCAAAGAGTCAGCGCTGCTAGATCCCACCTCCTCCTCTAATACTCTTTCTACATTTATCCCTTCATTACGTGCTTCTTCAACAACTCTGAGAGCTGGGTTGCCTTCATCATCATCTAAATGAAGAGGTCTAATCCATTGATAAAGTTGGTTACCCTCTATATCATCATCTTCAGCAACAATATCAAACACATCTAGTGGGTCACCACGGTCGACATGATCTATTTCTGCTTCCTTATCTCAAATTTGAAGCTTCATGTTGTAGTAGCAATAAACTAATTTTTCCAACCTACTATAAGCCAACCTATTTCTTTGCTTTGTGTGTATGGGTGCAAATGTACTCCAATTTCTTTCACAAGCAGATGAGGAAGCTGTTTGTGATAATACTTTGATTGCTAACTTTCCCACAGTTGGTGCATCAGTCCTATACATGATCCACCATTCAGCTACAATGAAAAACAATGTTGATAAGCCTAATAACTCCAACAAATTCTATTATAAACTGATAGTGAAATATGTTTAGACTCACTAGGAGACATTTTTGTTCGAGCAGCAACTGATGTTGGTTCTCCAAAAGTTCTTGCATCTTTAAACCATGTTAGCTGAATTCAATAAATCGTGTTAGTTTAATCCAACAATGTAATTATTATAATTTAAGTAATTGTCTACCTCATTTCCAAATTGGTCAACTGTTGGTGATGCAGGGTCTAATTTAGAGTATACATTATGTACAACACGTATAAGGGTACCATCATCTCCAACACCGGGTCTGTATTGGTATCGAGGATTCAAATAATAAGCTGTTCAAAGAAACACATACTCTAATAAGAGAAATAATACTTATGCAACTAAAGAAATGAATTGCAAATTATGACATAATTTATACCTGCTGCATGCAAATCGTGGTATAATGTTTTATACCATCGGTCATCAATTATCTTTATGACCCACCTTGCACCATGTTTTCTTTCCAAGTCATCCTTCACTACACGCATCAACTCATATATTGCCCCCATAATAGGATACACTTCTGTGTCAATGATCCGTAAAACTTTGTAAAGAGGTTCAAACAGTTGGCACACATGTTCTAATTGAGTCCAAAAAGCATGATCAAGCACTATACTTTCCACCATACGACCTGCATTTGAGCGGCTGAAATTATGGTTGGCCCAATCGTCACTGGTGAATAGTTGCTTCAACCCTGCTTTCTTTTTAAGTAGGCTGTCTAATGCAATATAGTTGGTGGCGAATCGAGTGGTAACTGGGCGAATAATTTCTCCTTTGCAAAATTCACGCATCTTTGCCGACAACCAACCATGATTGTAAATATAATTTGTGATCGTTCTAGCTCTTTTTACGACAGTAGCAATATTCTCTCTCTTCCCCATTGCCTCAAACATGAGATCAATACAATGTGCTGCACATGATGTCCAAAACACATTATGATGCTTCATTAACTTTTTTCCAGCTTTGACAAATGCAGAACCATTGTCGGTCACGACTTGGACAACATTATGCTCTCCCACCTCCATGATTACATCCCTCAATAATTTGTAAATATACTTGTAGTTCTTTATATGGTATGAAGCATCAACAGACTTCAAAAAAATTGTCGTTCCCTTGGAGTATACCATGAAGTTTATGATAGACAATTTGGTCGGGCCAGTCCATCCGTCACACATGATTGTGCAACCATTAGTTTCCCACTTTGACCTCAACTTGTTAACATAGTCGCCAATGTCTTTATACTCCATTTCCAAATATTTGTTTCTTACCTCATAGGGAGTGGGAGGTTGTACTCCAACACCGGCCTGTTGACATCCCCATACCATATTTTTGAAATGATGTGATGATGCCTTCTCAGCAGGGACATTTTCATAGATAAAGAACTTGCTAATTAGACGCCCCATTCCCTCCTTCACATTACCTCCAGTGAAATAACTCCAAACACTCTTTTGACGTGCTTTGGATGACTTATATAAACTTAGGGCTATTGGTGGTGTTGGTTGTGATTCTCTAACACTTGCTCCCCGTCTCATTTGTGCACCACCACTTGTCCCGGAACCTTGTGCTCTATTAGGAATTTTATGAAGGTGTTCTCTTTCCCATGCTGACTATTTGGAGGCACGTAATGCTTGTTTGAAACTGCATCGTTCTTCAGGTCCCATGTCATCATCACATTCGTCCTCATCGTCATCATCATCACTGTCAACCGCTTGGCCAATGACTTCTCCTCGTAGCCCAGCTTGAATATTTTCCATTCCATGTGTTTTCTTTTCGTTATGGTGTTTTTTATTTTTTAATAATGTGGTGATGAATGCCTTCACTTCTAGGGGGACATTATCGCATCGTTGGACATTATTTCCTGGATCTAATCCACTAAGATGGTACTTAAGTCATGTCACTCCGCCACTCTTCTTTACCCGACCACAATATTTGCAAATTATGCCATGTTTGTTTCCGTCTATTGGGTCTCCATGTTCCCAAGCTGGATCACGTTTAGCTCCACTGGACATCTAAAACGTACCTATATTTATTTTTCATGAAAATTAGGCAATTATTTTTTGGCCAAAAAATATAGTAGTGACAGTGAGTTTAGTGACAGAAACATATTAAATAGGAAGTAAAGTTATTCTACAGAAGAATTAAATAGGAAGTAAAGAAAATGATTGTAAGAATTTAAGTAATTATAAAAATAATATGGAATAATAAAACCTAATATTAATGAATAATAATCCAATTTGATAATAAAATAATAAATAACATTAAACATATTAAAATTATTCTAGGGAATAATTATACAACATTACTTAATTACTTCAAAAAATTAACATGCAAGTATAAATTACAATAATATAAATATAAGTTCGTAAACTTACCTTAAATATGGAACCCTTTGTGTAAAGGCCAAATAGAATCTGCCTGGAGCAACAATAAAATAAAAATTACGCAAATGTAACAAATCTGGAGCTTTCGATGTCGTACGTAGCAGCAAAACCTCGACGATCCTCTGCAGCTTGCCGTCTATGAATAAATGAGAGAGAAATAAGGTATTTAACATTTAATTTGGAGTGGCGCAAGCTGCAGATCCATTTATTTAGTTTGAAGCTCTGAAATGGCTCTGGAATGGATCTGGAATGGCTCTGAAAGGGCTAAGGGAAGAAGAAGAAACGAAAAGGTGTAATAGAGGTTTTTCAATTTTTGAAGGGTGAAAAAATGTGTGATCATCTGATACTCCACCCCTGAGAATGTGAAAGAATATCACGCGTGGCACACGGTTTTGAATCTTGATGCATGAAACCACCATTATTTTTGTCTTGTCAAAAACTGTACAAGTTATCAAACTTGCCAGATACAGACCATTATTTTTGTCTTGTCAAAAATTGTACAAGCTGTATAGGCTGTAAAAGTTGAACCCCTGAGAATGTGAAAGAATATCACGCGTGCCACACGGTTTTGAATCTTGATGCATGAAACCACCATTATTTTTATCTTGTCAAAAACTGTACAAGTTATAAAACTTGCCAGATACAGACCATTATTTTTGTCTTGTCAAAAATTGTACAAGCTGTAAAGGCTGTAAAGTTGAATTATTTGGATGCTTTTTTTTTCTCACACGCCACCCCACACACACACACACTCACAGACTCTCACACGCCACCACACACGCACACACAGATCACACACGCACACACAGATCACTCACGCACAACACACGCACACAAAGACTGAGGTCTCTGGATCCTTCTCTCTTCTTCCTCTCCCCTCTGGATCCTTCTCTTTTCTTCCTCTCCCTTCTCCCATACACACACACACAGATCTCTCGATCCTATGTTTCTGCTTTACGAATATGATTTTTTCTGGGCATTTCTGATAGTATCAAGTGTGAATGTTCAATTGTCCGAAATGAATTTCTAGATCTGCGGATTTATCAACATCAAGCTCTAAAAATAAACAAAGGTATATGGATCCTTCTTTCTTCTTCCTCTCCCTTCTCCCACACACACACACAGAGATCTCTCGATCCTTCTCTCTTCTCCCTTCTCCCTTCTCTCACACACACGCACAAAGACCTCAGTCTCTCAATCCTTCTCCCACATGGCCTTCTGCTCCTCCCTCGCCTTCCTCCTCGTCCGCGTCTTCCGCCTCGTCGGCGCCATCTCAATCTCCCGTGACCTCTTGCCCCATCGGCGTCCTCTACGCCCTTCGTAGTACTCATTCAAAAGCATCATCATCACCATCTAAACCTCATCTCTCTATCCCTTTCTCTCGGTGCAGGTAGGACAGTGGAACCCAGGAACTCTCCGGCGAGTTCTGTTGATCCTTACCCGGTTAAGTAAGCCCTCAATTCATCTTGGATGTTGTGTGGTGTGGTTGAGAATCGAGACATACTAAGTTTTATCTGGTTTTTTTAACAAGGTTTTAGAAGAAGATCGACCTGGGGGAAGGCACACCTAGCTCCGGCGAGGCCGTGAGTGTCGAGGAACTTTCCGAACACCTCCGACCGTTTCACGGCAAACGGAAGTTATAAAAACATTCCTCTTGTCTTGTATTTCATTTTTATACTTAGATCGAAGTCTGGGGTGCTCTTTTACAGTCGGCCGGAGCTGTAGAAGCTCCGGCGTTCTTCTCCGATTCGCACCAGCCTAAAATATCGCGATATTATCAGTAATATCGCGATATTATCGATAATATCGCGATATTTTGACGAAAACTCGACGGATTAATATATCCCTCTCTCACAAAATCGATATTATCGGCGAAATATCGCCGATAATATCGGCATTTCGGACCATGGTTATAGTTCTCTTTTGTTCTTTCCTTCTCATAACGCACTGAAAAAGTGCGACGACAGCTTTATGACCACTCCATCAGTACAAAATTGACAATTAATTTAACCAGAAATTATATGACATGGACATTCCAATATATTATATCAGTTGGAAAATAAAACATATTTATTATTAAATTAATAGTTTAGGTAATGCTGGATAGACCTGGCAGTTTCTGACACCACACGAAAACGACACGAAAATAACGGGTTTCGGGTCAACACGATAACTTATCGGGTCATTATCGGGTGACCCGTTAAGGACCCGTTAATAACAGGTTCTTAACGGGTATACACGCGGGTAACACGTGGGTAACCTGTTTCGACCCGTTAAGAAAAAAACTATTTTGATAATTTTAAAATTTAATTATTAAAAGATTTATTATAAAATACAATAGCCATATTAATATATACAATATATTCTGTATTAAATATATAGTTTTGTATTATTATTCTATATAAGTTTAAAAAAAAAGTTTTTGTCATTATTTATTTTTATTATGAGAGTTCATTATTATCATTACTAGGATAAATTTTACTTAACATGTTGTTGTCCAAAATTAAAATAAACTAATATAGTATTTGCACAGGCAAGAACTAAGAAGACATACATACAAGTATGAAAAATGTGAAAGAATATATAAACACTCGTGAATCATCATTATTCCTCCATGAGTAGATAATGGTTACACTTACATTATCATTTTGATTTTTAAAATCCTCCAAACCCTCATGAATAATGTTTTTTATTTGAGGGCAAAATTAATAAAATTAATAATAATTATTGTAGAAGTGTAAAAAATGTAAAAAAAATATGCAATCACTCATAGTGACAAGCTTTACAACTTTCATGAAGGAGTCAGCTTCGAAATCCAACACTATAATTCATAAACCTTAAATTTATATTTAACCGTCGATTGTCATTTACGCTTTATTCTTCTTACTGAATTTCATTTTTAAAATTTTCTTTTTTGAAAACATGATCATCTGGCGGATGTAAGAAGATGAACGGTTCAGATCTTTGATATCACGTTTCGATATTTACGGTTAACTGAAATATGAGTCGATGTCATATAGTTTGTAGAAACTTTATAAACATCAAGCAATATTTTCACCAACCGTAAAACTCTGAATATAATATCAACGATCCAAACCGTTCATCTTCATGCATCATCTAATAGATCATGTTTTCAAAAAAGAAAATCTGAAAAAAACAAATCTTGATGAGAACAATAAAGCATAAATGTAAACAACAATCAACGGTTAAATTTTGATTTATGATTTATATGATTATAGTGGCGAATTTCGAAGTTAAGCTCTTTATGAAAGTTGTAAAGCTTGTCATTATGAGCGTTTATATATACATATATATATATATATATTTATATATATATATATTTATTTATATTTATATTTTTTTACACTTGTACATTAATTAAAAAACTATTAAAGACTTTAGGTAAGTGAAAATCTACTTAAAAGGAAAATGCGTTTTTATGTTTTGGATGTGACAATATGGTATGTATATACTTATTTAGTATTATGTTTTTCATTTGATTATTTATTGGTTTAAAATATATTTTCCTTAACGGGTAACGGGTCGGGTCATATTACCTGTTAATATTATCGGGTCGATTTCGGGTCAGGTCATTTTACCCGTTTATTTTATCGGGTGTTACACGACACAACCCGTTAAGATATCGGGTATGACACGAAAACAACACGAACACGAAAAACACGACACGAATGCCAGGTCTAATGCTGGATATTCACATTACATTTTATAAATTTTAAATATAGTTAATAATTAAATTATTATTTAAGTATTAATTAACGTGTTTATTTTTTATTAATGCGTCTCATAGTTTGTAAATATGATTTAAAAAATTAACCTACCTAGCATTACGCCTAGCATTACGCTTAGTTATAAATTACAATCAATGATGTTGTTCCTCAAACAAGCGGATTTGTCAAGAATACTTATTTTCACGATCAGTAAGTTTTGAATAGATACACACCATAACATGGTAGTAAAGAATGCTATTCACACAATAGGCCCAATAATATTATTGTATCGCTTCATCTAATAAAAACTATGCACGTGTCAAGTAAAAAAGATTCACACATAACACGTAAAAAGGCGTGTTGAGAGTAAGACTTGAAATGCAAGTTTTTGCATTAATATGTAATACGCAAACTAGATCACATAAACTAATTAAAATATGAGAAGATACTCGTAATTCAAAGGGCAATGTACTTGAGAAACCGTTTTTCATGGAAAAATATTAAAAACAAAACATAAGAAACCCTTCACAAGAAGGAACAAATACTTTTTTTTTTCTTCCAGATCGAATGAAGCTACGTTGATGAAAGGAAATGAGGACTTTACTGAGGGTTGGGTGGGCGGCTGTTGGCAGCAGAAACCCTAGACCCCCACTCAAGCAACTCTTTGCTGGTATCATCCTTGTGGGCTATCACCTCAATGAAGCACAAGCTATCCTTCTTCGCCCCGGTTGCAGTCTCAATCGCTTCAATCAGCTCCTCTTCGCAACGGACCTGCAGAATTGACAGATTCGGTTACAAGGAGTTTTACGATCCAGGAAACCCTTTGATTGATTAGTTGGAACAGATTAAGGAGACGATTCGAATGCATTAACAAACTAATTACCTTGGTTGTCCAGCACTTGCCCTCCCCGTTGTGGATGGCATCAACTAGTCCAGTGTAGTTCCAGTTCTTGATCACATTGTAGGGTCCGTCATGGATCTCCACCTCAATTGTGTATCCGCCGTTGTTTATCAGGAAGATGATGTTCTTCTGCCCATTTCGGATCATGGTGGACACATCTTGAACAGTCACCTATTAGGCATTGAAACAACGAAAGCATAAACACATGAACAAAAGGTCTGCTCAAAATTAGTGAGCGAAAAATGGAAAAGTTCAAACAAGCTCTTTCAAATACAGTGCATAATATAAATTCAAAAGACGGGGTGATTCGCGATATTGATGAAATGTTAGGCTGCAAATCCGATAATGTTAACCGAGAAAATTTGATAAGGTTCGTAATGGGTACTTTACAATCTACAGCGTGCTAGAGAAAAGAACTAAATGTACCTGGAAACTCCCATCGCCGATGAAAGCAATCACACGCTTCTCAGGAGCAGCTTGAGCATACCCAAGAGTTGCTCCAACTGACCAACCAATTGATCCATACTGCATTTGGAACTCATACCTGCAAACCCAATTTCAACTTCCCAATTAAATAAAAAACCATAACATAGAAAGAAACATGAAAAACCGCATTCTCTCCTTGGCTTACCCGCAACCAGCCGGCAGTTTCAGTTTCTGGCAGTTAAACCATGAGTCCCCTGTCTCAGCAATCACAGCAGTTTCACTTGACAGCATATTCTGGATGTGGTGGAACAGAACATTAACCCTCAAAGGTTCTTTCGGTGCAGACTTTAGAGGATGTCCATTGGGAACAAAGATCCTGCTGTAGTTCTCATGAGCAGTTTTGTTGTGCTTGAGCCTCTTTGCCAGAGCTCGGAGGAAATCCTTCATCAGAACACAACCAAATGAAGGGCCATTTGCTATGGTCACGCGATCAGGCTGCACCACAATTGCCTTCTCTTTCTTGAGAAGCAGAGAGTATCCAACAGAGCTGTAGTCATTGAAAATCGGTCCAGCAAACAAGTATGCATCTGCAGACTCCACAATCTCGGCGCAAAAGGCAGTGCTCACAGCACCCCAGTATGTTCCAATGAAATGGGGGTGGTGCTCTGGCACAAGCCCCTTTGCAGATGGCATGACAGCCAGAGCATAACCACTAGCATCAGCTAGTTCAACAAAGGCATCGCCAGCATGTGCAACTCGAAGTTTAGGCCCCCCTACCATAACCGGCTTCACTGCCTTGTTCAAGAACTCTGCTGCCGCCTCCACGGCAGCCTCTAAGCCCAAATGATTGCTCAATCTGCAGACCAAAACAAACAAATATATAAATTTCACACCTAAAAAGTTACAAAACATTTCCAGACACTTCAACTAAATGGAACAGAAACCCCGAAAATGTGTACCTTGGAGACAATGAGAAGGGAACAGGATCCCGGCTAAAAGTAGGATGAGGAATTCCAGCCAAGTTGCAGCTTATGCTGATATAAACAGGCTTGCTTTCTTTCAAGGCGGTTGAAATTGCGGTATCAATCATTTCATGAGCATCTTCCAGATTATTTACCACAGCCTAGTGAAAACCCACCAAAATTAGCAAACTTTCAAAACGAACCAAAAAAAAGCAAAACAATACCAAATTTAGCAAAACCAAACTCACTACCAATCTTTCACAAAACCCATCAATAACCCAACATCAAAATTCAACATAAAAAATAGGGTGAAGTGCCGATTTAGTCCTTGAATTATCACCTCAGTGAAAATTAGGTCCCTGAATTATTTTTTCGGTAAAATAAGTCCCTAAATTCATTAGAAATTGCTAATTTCATCCCTACTATTATTTTCAAAGCTATTTTATCTAATTTTTCGTCAACTTAAGCCACTTGACACACTTTAGAGTGTAATATGATCATTTTCTCGTCTATAAACCCTTAACATTTCATATAGGTAGCGATTTTAATGTCTAATTTACCCTCAAAAGTTAACTTACACTATTTCTTTATGAAAAACTACTAATTTATCCTCCAAAGTTAACTCCATATACTATTTGTTTATGAAAAACTACCAATCTACCATAAAATGTGTATCACATGCAAGTAATGTGACTTAAATTGACGGAAAATTGAATATAGTAGCTTTAAATATAACATTAGGGATGTAATTGGCAGATTTTTATAATTCAGGGACTAATTTTTCTGAAAAAATAGTTTAGGGACCTAATTTTCACTAAGGTGATAATTCAGGGACTAAATTGGCAGTTTACCCTAAAAAATAAATTAAAAAAACCAAAATCTTTATTTCATGCAAACCTGATAGCAAGTGACGGTCTGGAAGCATCTCAGCTCTTGGCTAAAATCCGGTAACCCAATAGTGTGGTGAAGAATCCTGTGCGTCCCGTGATCGTTCGAGTTGGGTCCTCCAACTATACAAATCAATGGCAGATTCTCACTGTAAGCTCCGGCGATAGCATTGAGAACACTGAGTCCACCCACAGTGAAAGTAACAACACACGCCCCGACTCCCCGCGACCGAGCGTAGCCGTCAGCTGCGTACCCGGCGTTGAGTTCGTTGCAGCAGCCTATGTTGGTGAGCCCGGGCTCGGCGATGAGGTGGTCGAGGAGGGTCAAGTTAAAGTCACCGGGGACAGTGAACACGTCAGTGACGCCGATTTGGACGAGTCGGCGGGCGATATGGCGACCCAGAGTGGCGTCAGAGGAGTTGACGGTGGAGGGGGCAGTGCTTTGGATTGCCGAAGCGGCGCCGTTCGGGAGGCTGCCGACGTCGGTGCACGCCGGCTTGCAAACGTCGAGGGAACCGATTTTGGTGTCCATGGGTTTCTGAACTGGGTTTTGATCGTACTCAAAAACCGTACTTGAAAACTACTCGGAAAACAGAAAAGATGGGAACTTCGCGATGGGATTTGAAAAATGGGATTAGGGTTTTCTGGGATTTATGGAATTTGGTTTGGGAAAATGGTGAGTTTTTATAGGGGAAGTGAGAGGAAGATACTGGGGGCGTTTTTTCATGAGAGACGGTGGTAGGACCGTTGCAGTCGATTCTAAATACTGGGTGATTGAGTGGCGCGCAAGTATTATAATATCAATTTTTGGTTCAAAAATCTTAGATGGGAAAGGACATAGATATTTCTAATTATCCAATTAAAACTCTCTAATTTTTTTCTCCTTAAATATCCTACTTACTAAACCTTGATGTTGATTTGTACTATGGAAGAAATTACTTTGTTAATAAAATATTACCTTTTGTAATGTGTATTATGCTTAGTATATTAGTATCACTCAAATTATAATCCTAATTTTTTTCCTTGATGATCCTACTAAGGCTTGATTTTGTTTGTATTCTAAAATAAGTCATTTTTGTTATAAAATATACGTTGTGTAATGTGTGTTATGCCTGGTAGATTGATATCACTTTGTTGGGCCTGAAATTCACATTTTTGATTTAATTGAAGTCAGCTCAGAAGGGTGGCTGCAAGTCTCAACCCAGTGGAGAGATGCTAATGATTCGACTAGATACTGAATAAAGCATGAATTTCTTGAGATTAAAATCGGTTTCTGATGAGGTTCGAGTTATTTATTTAAGAATCATGATTGGTTTTTAAATCAGGGTTGACTTTATCACTTCATGCAACTAGATTCAGAACCCTAGTGCAAATGAAACTTGGTGGTGATGAGTTTTAGTGAAGGAAATTGTGAAGATAATTTTGTATTTTGAAGTATATGCTGAGGAATTGAAATGTAACCAAAATTATACCACTCGGCAAACTTGGACATCACAAAACTCACCTCTATAAATATAAGTGGTTTTGCAATCTTCAGCCCACACAAACAAACGCTTTACGCATAATCCTTGCTCTACATAAAATCTTCTCATGTCATGAGAAAAATACTAACTAATTGCTCCACTAAACCCTCTGCCAGCACATATTCAGTTTAGTTTAACATCATTGGGTTAACCAACCGGCAACATATTCAGTTTGGTTGACCATCACTGAAGCTGTAGAATTAGTCGGTCTAGGAGTACTTTCAGTTTGGCTAATCAACACTATTTCTAGCTCGGTTGATTATCTATACCAAGATTCAAGCGTCGAAGATTCATCAATTCTTTCGCCAAAAGAGGTCACTTCATCAGCGTTCCTAGTAAAGTTAGGTGTTCTATGATTGGTTATTAACAACTGCATTTCAGAGTTCGTCATTCAAACGGCCGAAGTACTTTCACCGTAAAGACAATCATTTCTTTTGAGTATCTTTGTCCCTACATCCTGATACCAATTCAGCGAACTTATATTTTACAAATATAGTTGAAGCAGTTGAACCACGTGCAGAAGATTGAATTTTGTAACCATAAGGCATAACTTTATCTTCATGTTTCAAAACCCAAGGTCGAGAGTGTTCCTTCCTCAACCAAGTCGCTCAGTGCAGAAGTCAGTAGCCCATTTCATCACCACACCACCAATAGCGGAGCAAGGAACTTTTCACAAGGTGGGCTAGCTTAAAGATTTCAATCCTTATAAACAAAATAAACTTGATACTATATTTTTCATGGTATTAGCTAACTTAAGAAAATTTTCACAAAGTGAGCCAATAATTTTTTGTTATTAAAAAATACATGTTAAAATTCAAACAAATCCAAACTTGAAACATATATGTACAAGAAGTCATGAGAAAAATGATGTAAGAAAAATAGATGATTTGTAAACTATATTATATAATTTTATATAATTAAGCTGAGAGAACTAAGATTAGTGACTAAATATATGGTAGGTTACATTCAGAAATCAATGAAAAGTACATGTAAAATTTTATTTTTTCCCGAAAGCTAACTGGGCTATAGCCCATGGTAGCCCTTAATGTGGCTCCGCTAGTGTACACTACCACATTTTCATCTCATTCGCCCAACCGAGTTTGATTGTGAATTGGCACGTATGCATCAACAAAATGACATAGTTAGCTCAGTAGTTACTCGGACCGCGCGCCATATAGGCTTTATAATTTTTAGAATCAACACACTCAAAATATAATCCTTTTTTTTTTTTCTTAATGATCCTACTAATTCTTGATTTTGGTTGTATCATATCCTTGATTTTGATTTATATTCTAGAAATTATTTTCGTAATTAAAATATACATTGTGTGATGTGTGTTATGCTTAGTATATTAATATCACTAAAATTATTTTGTGCAAATAAAATACAACTTTTGTAATGTGTGTGATATATTCTATTTTTTTTATGTGGAACTAATGCAATATATATAGTTTGATTATATGGAATGAACGCACTAATATCATGTTTCGTAAAAACTCTTGATTTGACAAAACCATGTTCGAAACCATTTACAAAATTTTAGTTTTGATTATCATCACATAAGTTGAACACTTTGTATTTTGAGGCCAAATGACCACCATCATGGCATCATGTGCTAATCTTATTCTTCTTTTTTCCTTTGGGTTTTGGGTTGGAAATGTCACAGATTTGTGCGCCTTACTTTAGTAGCAAAGTCAAAATAGCAGGAATGCGTTGAATTCTAATATTGTGGACACCAATATTCAGAACGTGCATCAATAAGATGAACAAACTGTACAAAAAATATTAAGAAAATTCTTTTGTGCTACGTAGAATAAAATGTTATGAGCATTGGATTACCTAAATTGATTTGTATTGGTATTTTTATTGTGGCTCCATATATTCAGACCATCTAATACTTGTTACATTTAATATTATGTAACATGTAAAGGGAATTCAAAATATTAGTGCAGTTTTATTCACACACAAAAAAAATATATTAGTGCAGTAATTGTAACCGTCAGCTTAAAATGGTAAGAGAAATGCTAAGGAGGCTCTCAAAGTAGGATTCTCTATAAACTCTCCCACACTTCATGTTTTTAGTATAATAATTTGTACCATTTCACTTTTAAAAGTCTCCCTAGCATTTCTTAAAAGGTAAATTCTACCATCGGTGGTGGGCGTATTTTCTTGGTTTTGAAGAAAAGGCATCAACTAATTATTAGCTTTAATCTGGTTTATCCTAATTCCCAAAAGTAACAAAATTAAATCACAATCTCTTACGGTCTAATGGTTTTCATCTTTACTTAGAAGTGAGAGGTCTTAGGTTTAATTATCGTTAAAGACGAATTTGAACCACATTATTGTTAACCCTATTATGAGGCTAAGACGCTAAACACACCTTCTCTCCCTAAGACGCTAAGCACACTTCTCTCATTTAGTATAAATAATATCGTTTACTAAAAAAAAAAAATCATAATCTCATCAGCCTAGCGTTGTCGGTTTCTGGTTAGTGGCGCGTAATTGTTCAAATCACAAAGACGACCACAAGGACAAGAACAGAAAGAAAAGATACGTCATGCGTCAAGGTTGGTACGGTCAACGCGCCGTAAAGGGCACCAATTCCGTGAGCAAAGGTTTTAAAGGACTGAAATCCACGGTCTGTGGAAACCGGAAGAGTTGCTGGTAATTGCACATTGCAATCAGCGTTGAACACGTACGTACCAATTAACATGTCATAGTAGTGACGTGGCACGCAATCACAGGCATGAATGTGAGCCTTTTTCCACTGGAGGCAGATTCTCTGTTCTACCACTTTCCATACACTTTCATCATCTCTTGTTTGTGCGGTCACTATTAAGCCACGTCAACATTTTATATTATTTTTTTATAAAGATAATAAGATAAAAAATAATAGTAATATAAAATATTGACATGATTTAATCGTGACCGTACAAATAAGAAATGATGGAAGTGTATGGGAAATGGGAGAGCAGAGAACCTGCCTTCTTTTTCCACCATATAGGCACAGACCAGGCAGCCCTTTTTCTTCTACACTAAATTATGGGGCCCTACACTTTTGTCAGACTATCTTCAATAAAAATATTAAATTATTAGAATCCAATTGCAATTGTTAGCTGATGTGATGTCGTAATATGACGTCGTATATCAAATTTTATGTTTCTTCAACAGAGTTCTCAAATATTAATAAGGTAAAGATTTAAATAGTTGTTTTTATTAAAAAAAAATTGTTTAAACAAAATCTTATTGGTTGAAATGTTAGTAGAATAAAAGGTTCACCATTAGCATTAAACTAATCAAAAATAAATTTGACTCATATACATAGAGGCTTCGAATCCAGTCAACAAATAACACTTCGGTTGGGATGATCTTTTATGTCATATATACACAGACCTATCTCTACCTAAGATTTGACATCACATTTGAAGATGTTCTTAGACCATCTCCAAATGAAATGTCAAATTATAAGAGTCAAATTACAATTGATGACTGATGCGGCAATCTGAAGTCTTATATCAAATTTTATACTTCTCCAACCAAATTATTAAATGTTATTTAATTATTTAAATAGAGCTTTAAATGGTTGTAATTATTAAAAAAAAATTGAAACAAAATTTTTATTATTTGAAATGTTAGTAGAATACGACACCCACCATTAAAATGAATTAAAAATAAATTTGACATTAATGTCAAATTTGATTCCAAATCACAAAACCTTCAAATCTAGTCAGCAAATAACACTTCTGTTGGAGAAACTTTTGATATCACCAGTAATATGCACAATAGCATTCCATTTAGGATTTTGACATCTCATTTGGATATGCTCTTAGGTGATCAAATTTTAGGAAGGAGAAATGATAAACGCTCATTATGTTTTTTTAATTAATGATTAAAGTTGAGATTTTATCATAAAATTAGTCAGCAAGTTGAGGTTTTACAAGGTTTGATTCTTTACCGACATAGGACATTGTTCTCACATTCTCACATTTCATTTTAGTTTTTTCCATTTGATTCATTCAATATCATACTCATATGTTAAATAAAAGAAATAAAAATGGGTGGTTATCATATTTCTTTGAGGGTACCGAGCATTATGTGTTCTAAAAGATTCTAGAATGATCTATCTTAGGCATTGAGATTTTTAATCGTTAGATCTTAATTATTAGATTATTGGCTAAGAGCCTAACGGCCAAAACTCATGTGAAGCATTCTATGTGTTGTCCATTACAATGAGAATAACTTGCATGTAATGCACCGTGATAGTATTTCAAGTTAATGAGAAAAAATTTCACTAAATCACAGGGTTATTTCTTTGGTCCCACATTATCTCACAATTCCATACAAAATGCTTTGATTAATCCCGTCCTACTTGTAACAATATGGCAACTTCTTATTAGACGACTTTACAAGCCCGAGCACATGACGCTCCTACAAAAACTTCACTCCAAGTCCATCACATATTTGTCACATAAAAAAATTAGTACTTCACATATCATAAAATATGTGTATCGACACAAAAATGTGATTTCACGTTTTTTACTTATTATGACATGAACTATCGCTTGAATATTTGACACTAATAAAAATCTATTTAAATTGAAAAGGCTACACGTCTTTGACATGGAAGTCAGTATGCGTGGCGCCACCGCTCCCGCCAATCCCGACACATGACTTCCCCGAACGTCTTTTAGATTTACCCTATTTTTAATCATATGGTGCAAGCAGTCAAATATAATTGTAATTTGCTGTGTGAGAAACATTTTTTCCATTCTTTACGAGGAATGTTAGTGTACACATGTCCAAACGCACAACTTCATGGACTTTTCACCTTTATCTTCTATTGTTGTGATAATCAAGCACTTTAGTTTTTAGTTCACCATTTATTAATTAGTTTTACAAAATATTAATCAAATTAGAAATCATAACTGTTCAATTAGTTTTGTTAGGTTTCTTTTTTAGAAGAAGCGATATTTTATACTAATAAGAAGGGAAGTTTGAAGTTTGAAGTTTGAAGTTTGAATTCATGACGCAATGCGTTGAAGAAAAAGACTGACCAACAGAACAATTCACCACTTGTATGCACAATTTTTCAGTTAATAACAGAAATATTGTTTCCACTACGTTGATCCAAATCCTAAAGTTGTGGACATAAAATATTCAGGTAAAGTTTACATAAATGTGGTTAATTATGATGTAAAAGATTAACGAAGGGTCGGTTTACATTATATACTTGGTTAGAACTCTTTACATGCAAAAGGAAACACATCATGATGCAGTGATTAACTAGCTGTTTTGTGTTAATTTTGCTAATTAGCTATGCATTTTGATTGATGGTTCAGAGATTGGTGGGTGGACGTACTTTGTAGCAAGGTTCTAAAAAACGCTAGGCGCTAGTCGGGCGGCGGGCTAGCGCCTAGCACCTAGGCGGCTAGGCGGGTGCCTAGGCGGTCTAGGCGGATTTAGGTAAATTTCTTGTATATCTTGTAAATAAGTGCATATTGACACCTAAAAAAAAAAAACTGTACTTGTATGGATAATAAAATAATGATAAAATGCAAATTAGGTACACTATTTCCATAAGTATTGGATGAACTTGTAGTTAATCCATCATATGCAAATTAGATACACCATTTCCATAAGTATACCACCATGAAACCAAAAAAGAAAAAAAACACACAATTAATAAAAAAAAACATCCTAGGACCGCCTATCCCGCCTAGCCGCCTAGCCCGCCTAGGCGCCGCCTAGCCCGTCTAGCCCCAACCCGATTTTTCAGCCCGATTTGCCCAAAAACGCCTCGGGTGGGCACCTAGGCGGCCGCCTAGGGCATTTTTTAGAACACTGCTTTGTAGTTCTAAAGAACAGAAAATTGGTGTGGTGGTTACTTACACCAGAAGCCAATCATCCCAGCTAAGCTGACTCACGTCTGGAAGTTTGGCTAATACATTGATTTGTAACAATAGTCATAGGTTTTGTGTGATCAGTTATCCTATGATGTAGTTTCCATATTTATATTAGTACCTTATTATTTAGAAGCTAAAAATAAATTTGGTCGGTGAACCATGGCACCGCCTTGCCAAATTTCTTAATAGTTGGGCTATCTGTAATGGAAAAGGCTAAAAGGCTAAGAGTTAAAAAATAGAGAAATTTTTTAGTGTGCTGAGAATACTGTCTGATACACCAAGTGTCATGATATATGTGCTTGCATTATGGCACTTGGCGTACCAGACCGTATTCCCTACATACTGAAAAATCTCTCCAAAAATGACTTGATTTGGACAAAACTCAACTCCAATCAGAAGCTGGGCTAAAAATCAATGGAGCCTACCATGCCAAAAATGATCAAAAGGGCATCGAGCTGGCTAAACTTGGCTTAATACCCAGCCCATTTGCTGGGGCCCAGCAGCAGATGCTGCTATTTGCCATTGGATCCAACGGCCATATTTGAAGCTCTTTGCAAGGCTTATATATGATCTCTAAATATCGTATCAAGAGTATTAATTAAACAAATGAAAGTTTTTGGACTCGTACATGTAAAAAATACTACAAGTTTTACGAATGCACCTCTTCACCAAACCCAAGAAACCATGATAGTTGTTCTTCCATGAAAAAAATAGACATTCAAGAGGGCAAAGATGAAGGTGTGAGAATTCTACACCAATATCCAATCAATTTATTAACATTGGAAGCTGAAGATAAAGATGTACCACATTGACAAGAATCTTATTAGAGATTTGCATAATCAATTACATCTCGACACGTATTACTTAAAAATCCTATCTAAAAAGTTATTGAGATTACATAAGGGTAAAAAATTTGGAGAATTACTCATTTAACGACACGTATCTCTTAAACATTCTATTCAAAAAATTATTGAGATTACATAAAGTTAAGAAATTTGGAGACTTACCATTTAGCGACACATGTAACTCAAAAAAATGTCTGGATCACACTATTTTACTATTGTAAGTAATAGTTTAATTAAATTAACTATTAAATTTAAAATAATAAATTATTTAGGGGCTGTTTTACTCCTTCAATTGGAGACAGTATATAAAAATTATCCGACACTGTTTAATAAACAGAACTATCTTGCAGGCATATAATTATGAATAGAGCTATGTTTAGTACTTTCTGTTTAAGATTGTGTTATACACACAACATCGGCGCATTACAAATTCATACAAACCATTACACATGGCAGGAACGTGGTTATTCTCCACGTTGGTTTCGAGGGAGAAGAGACAGAGAATTAAAACCATTGGGTTAATGTCTTTTTACATGTAAAAAGAGGCAAAAATATAAAAAAAATTACAACAAAGGTAGAAGGCTTTTTAGACCATCTACAAAGAAAATATCAAATTATAGTAGTTAAAATTAAAATTGATTGCTTATGTGACAATCATTAGCCTTAGATCATCTCTAAAAGAAATGTCAAGTTTTAAACACAAAATTTAAGTTTGAATGCTTATGTGGCACATTTACCTTTTTGTAAATTTTGTTGTCAATATATCAAATTTAAACTATTATTAATTGCATTATTTACTTTTCATAACAAAAATTATAAAAAGCATTTATTATCCACTAAAAATATATTTGAAGCTGCTGTCAAATTTGACAACAACTCCTCTCTGTTGCCATTCTATGTAATGTCTCATAAGAATTGGCATTTTGGTTGGATAACACTAGTGATGTTTTTTTTTTTTGGTGATTTTGTATAAAATCAATTAAAAGTTATGATATTAACAATAGGTCAATCAAGTTTATTGGAATTATAAATAGGTCAATCAGACTTTAAGATACAGTAAAACACATGAATCAAATTAAAATTACAAATGATGCCATTACTATTTAAAACACCAAACCTTTCCATCTCCTTTATTGTAAATCATGCGGACCACCTTCAGACTTCAACCTCCCTACTTCCCACCACCTTCAACCTCCAATTTTTCGGACACTGCAACGCATTGTCTGTTTCCTGTTTTGTGATTGTGCATCCAGATTCAATTGTTTGTGGATTCAGACACTTCGTTGCAATGTCTGTTTCCTGTTCTGTGATTGTGCATTCGGATTGAAATATGTTTGTGGATGCAGTGTCTGTTTTCCGTTATGTGGATTTAGACACTTCGTTGCAGTGTCTAATTCCAGTTCTGTGATTGTGCATTGAGATTCAAATAGGTTGGTGGATTCAGACACTGCAACGCAATGTTTGTTTCTTGTTTTGTGAATTCAGACATTTTGTTGCAGTGTCTGTTTCCTGTTATGTGATTGTGCATTGAGATTCAAATAGGTTTGTGGATTCAGACACTGCAACGCAGTGTCTGTTTCTTGTTCTGTGAATTCATATAAAAAACCAACGAAGAAGAAGACCGGAATCGCAGGGGAGGTGGCCGGAAAACTTCAAATAGCCATAACGGGTTCATTTCTCAACCAAATTCAAAGATTCAAAAGCCAAAATAAAGCTCAAGAGGTAATGAATAGAAATTTACCTAATTGAGGCTGAGCCATGGCCAGAGTTGGCCGGAAAATACCTGCAACCTCGCCGGTCCTTCATCGGAAACTGAGAAAAATTTCTCTGAGTTGATTTTCGTTTAACCTTCACCAAATCAAAGGGATTTTCACATTCAAACTCTGGCATAAGATTAGAACCATAAAAGGAAGAAGTTCATGAGTTCCCAACCCTTACCTAGTCTAAAAATCACGAAGCCTCGCAAAAAAATATGGAGGAAGAAGTTTGAGTTCGAATTCGTAACCTGGGGTCTCGATTTTAGTACTGGGATATTGGTGGACTTTGTTGAGGTCGAGGAGGCCATGTTGCATTCATAGAGAGAAAGAAAGAAGGATAAAAGAGTCAAATTTTAACTATATATAATGACTTAAAGCTTATGTGACATTCATCATTAACCTATGCCTAATTAATAAAAATATGTCATTGATTAAGTTCAAAACAAAAACATATCATTGATATATGACTAAATAGTAAAGTTTTATTGACCTTTGGCTAAATTACCTTTTTTTTTTTACCATTATTGATGATGTGGACTTTTTGACATCTCATTTAAAGAGGTACGTCAAATTTTATACTTCTCTAACCGAATTATCAAATATTATTTTCTTATTAAAATAGAGTTCTAAATGGTTGTATTTATTACCAAAAGGTTGAACCAAAATTTTTATTGATTAAAATATTAGTGAAATATGGACCCACCCTTCAAAATTAATTAAAAAGAAATTTGACATTGATGTCAAATTTAACTCCTAATCACAAAATCTTCAAATTTAATCAGCAAGTAACACTTCGGTTGAATATGCACAGTAACATTCCACCTAGTATTTTAACATTACATTTGAAGATGCTCTTAGTCCTTAAAAAAAAAGTATTCGGCCAAAGCTCCCATTCTACGTCAATCTCCACATTGAGAGGTGGGGGAAGTTTGAACCCGAGACGATGAAGTCCCTAACCATCACCGCCACTTGCTACAATATAACAAATGAAATCGAGTTGAAGCAAAGAAATCAGCAGACAAACGTAGCTAGTGCTAAAGCAAGAACTAAAATTTCAAATCTCATCCATCTTATTTCCATAGAAAAATTTGGCCTTTAATTTTTACACCAAGTAAAGAAAAATACATTACACGATTCATACAACGAAAAGTTATGAAACGTTTACCATGGCATTACAAAGACAAAACCACTTTCCTAGGGTTCGAGGAGGAACACTTCTTGTAGACTACGAAACAACGGATGCTCCTCCAAGTATGTAGGGTGACCCGATGTAGCGACCAGGGCCAAAACTCACATTCTCCTTCTTAACTGTAGCCGAAAAACTGTTTATCTTTTCTATAGTCAAAGTGGTGAAGCTATGTACACGAAAGCCGGGAACTACGTGATCCGGACTTTCCTCTCACCTGAGCACGGGTTTCTGCCGTGTTTTGGAAAAACGTATGTCCCCGTTAAGAACAGAGCTAATGAACCTCTCCACTTCTTCTGTAGTCATTTCACCATTAAATGATGCAAATGTCCCCCTCCGAGGTTTGTAGGCAACCAAGAGCTTATCCGATGATTTGAATCCTGCTTTCTCAAACGCATTTAAGAAGGTCGCCTGCTTGGTGGCATCCAAGAGAGTGTAGGAAACAGAATCCTTGCCATGAGCTGAATTCTGTCGCCTTGATAGCGATTTCCTACAGACCTGAAAACGAAATTATAGAAAATTCAGAATGTTAATCTTTCAACTTCCATAAGAATATCATTGTCATGTGAGAAACCAGATGTTCGTTACAGTAGTGGTAAGTCTATACAAGAGAAAGTATACTCACCGCGGTCAAAATTGATTCCAACTTATTTCTTTCCTTGGAAGATCTGAATGCACCAATGATGCAAACTGGAGTTTTCTCACCACAAAGAGCATCCAAATTAGACTCTGTCAATAGAGGTATCTGATTCTCCCCCGCATCAGTCGGTGATTTCTTGGCCTGACTTGAAGCTGCTTTCGTGCTCTGTTTCTCGAAGCCTTCAAGTAAAGCACTAAGCTCCTTAATCGCCGACTTCATATCTTTGGTGGTAATGCCTGCTTTTAAGACATGCTTCTCCCCGTTCGGAAGCCAACCAACTATAGCTGGAAGTGCACCAACTCCCAGCTTCTTCATTGTTCGATCAGAAGCATCATGGACCTGCATTATCATTGTGAAATGATTTTTTTAATACAAAAATGCCAGATATTTATCAATGAAGAAAACGTAAGGTGAATGAAAACAACTATAGCATCTTTTCCCTGAAACTGAAAAGTATATGATTCACTTTGTCATAGAAGTACCAGGGTCGTCATTACACCCTACCCTTTTCATACACACACACACACACACACACATATATTGCCCTCGTACTCTCAAACGGATTTTCAGGTTGAATGTCAAGAAATTGGTAAAGACACATTCTTCATATATCGAAAAGATTCAGAAAAGGGGAATTGAGTAGATTAAGCCAACAAAAATCACCATATACCTCTGCGTCATAGAAAATGAAGTGATTGTGATGCAATCCGCTAAGGACACGCCAGATAACAGGTGTATCTTTCTTGGTGGAAAGAAGCACCACACTAGGTAATTTTTTGGTTGTGGAAGTGGAAGACTCAACGCGGTTCAAATCAACCCGTTTCGAAAACCTTGGCAGATTGTCTTGGCAAAATGTCTTCAAAGGTTTTGCAGCCCAATCCCCATCATACTCAACCAAAGAACCCTTTCCACTCACTTTGTACACAAATACCCTGGGCATTCTGCTGGGATATATGCCAAGGTCCTTGCAGAGAGAGGGTTCTGTCTCACAGTTTATGCTTCCAGCCTGACAGAATAAAAGGAAAGAATGAGTATATCTGGAGATCAAAACCAGCCATATTGTAAGGAATGAATAAGAATCTGAAAATACCTTTAAGGCTCCCCGCAGGGAACTCTCAACTTCCTCTATGATATTTTCAACGTGTTGCTTCCCCTTCAATGATGGAGTGTAAGATAACAGTAGCCAAGTCATCCCTCGGTCAACTATTTCTTTCTTATACACCTGTGAACTGACGGTCGTAATGGTCACTGGAGATGTCTTAGACCCAGGCCGAGAACCAGGTCGAGACCCAGTTGAACCACTGAAACCATCAAACTGACCCCCACCTCCAGGTTTACCCCCAAAAAAGTTTGAGAAGATGTCTTCCATGCCAAAACCAAATGAACTTGGACCACTGGGACCTCCAAAGGAAAAGGAGAATGACTTGGAACCTCCCTGCCCACCCATGCTCTGCCAGTCACCAGGTCCATAGGTAAAGTGGTTCTGTCCTGGTCCACCATTTGTAAAGTAGGTATATCCACCATGATCTCCAGGAGAACCACCTCCAAATCCAGGATTTCCCTTCTCATCTCCATACGTATCATAATTTTTCCTCTTCTCTTCATCAGATAAAATTTCATACGCTAATCAAAGAAGAAGAAATTAACCGACATTAAGTACAAACTTTGTGGATGTGGCTACTACAAGAAGATAGGTATTTAGGAATTGAAGTAGCTTCAACCAAAAAGGAAACAGGTAAGGAATAAAAAAATGAAGAAAAACTAGAGAAGGCAGAAATCATACCGTTGTTTATCTCAGCAAACTTTGCTTGAGCTCCCTTGCTTTTATTCTTGTCTGGGTGATATTGAAGAGAGAGCCTAGAGCGCATTATTCACATTAGAATGAGTAAGGTAAAAAGCATGTCACACTAGCATTTACATTGCGAATGCACAAGCACATGCACAAACACATAGACAGGCACAACTGGAGAGCCAATTATATGTCCCAGAACAGGACCTTACGTAATGTGAATCAATAAAAATGCCCTTAAGCAAAAGCAACCCTAACTTACAAAGATAAACTCTTAATCGTTTTAATAGCATGAGGAGAAACATATGTTAGTCTCCTGGTATCAAATTAGACAAAAGGAAACAAACACTGCTTACTCACAAGGACAAGTCTAAAATGCTGTAATAAAAGTCGGTCTTTAAGCTTATTTCCTACAACAGCTCAATAGCTTCACTACCACTACTTTTGATTGCCCAAAATCACCATTAACACGCCTTCATGGCTAAGAACGATTAAGCATTTATTCAAACAAGACCACAGATGAAAACTGGACCACAGTGCCAAAGTTAGGCCTGAAGAATTATAGTTTGTCACTTGAGCCAACCCCAACTCGTCCCAAACCAATAACAGAACTTCGCAGAGACCACCATCCTAAATGATATATGCCTACTTATCATAAATGGTAAATGAGCTTGGAAGCCACAATAAGGGCCAATTATGGATCGCATTTTGAAGAGCTAAAAGCGCTTTCTGAAAATCAACAGTACTCCTAAAGTAATCTGTTTGACAGAAAAAACTACAAGTGCTCCTAGGTCCTAGAAGCACCAACCGAATGCTTCTCCAGGAAGCACTTGGACTTTTAAGCCTAAGAACCGACTTTTAATGAAAATGTCAATGTGCTTCTAATCAAAGCACTTCCTCCGGAAGCAATCCCAGACGAGCCCTGATTATTAATACTTTCGATACCCCCCCAAAACCCCCAAAAAACAAAATATCATCTCACTTTCTCAGTGGTTTGGTTTAGCACAAATAATGAAGTACATTATACAGAGTTGCCGGAACATACTTGTGGAACGCTTTCTGAATTTCACGCTGACTTGCATTCCGCTCCACTCCAAGTACCTGCTAACAATTTTAAACCAATTTCAGAAAAAATGGGTAAATAAGTACAAACCCTAACTTCTGCTAAAACTAAAACCCAATTTCAAATTCTGCTCCTTTTGCACCGTTTCATCCCAATTTCGTCAAATTTTCCTTTCCCCCCAATTTCAAAATCCATAGGGACTTTTCGTAATTAAATCTGATTTACATTCAATTCATTCACATTGGACGGGAAAATGAGGAAAAGTTTCAAATTACAAAGAAAAATGAAGAATTTGAAGACTTCGGAAACCGTACCTTGTAAGGGTCTATCGTTTTCGCTTCCATGGTTAAGAGGAAGAAGAGCAGCAATGACACCAAGATCCAAACTGTAAACCGGTTCTCCATTTCGGAATCCAAAATTTTACAAAGATTTTTCGGCTGCGAGCTTCGCGATTTGTTGGATTTTTCGGCTGAGAGCGACGGAGGGGGAGGAGGAGTAGATTGAAATGGAGGGCTTATAAAGGTGCTTCGCGGGTTCCAAACGAATCCAGATTCTTCGGGGTTTATAAGGCCGTTACGTACACGTGGCGGTATGACCTGTTCCCACGCAAACTGCCCAATGGAATTTCAGAGTTCTTGATTGCGTTAAATCTTTAAATGTTAAGGAAACGCACCGCCTACACGCGCTTTTGTTCTCCACGCTCTGCGTTTGGGTGATTCAGCGGAGAGGAGTGCCATAAGCGCCGTTACAATTTTAGCGGCTAATTTTATTTGAAATTAACCATGGGGTCACAAACACAATAGGTTACTCTTATTTATGTATTTAACTTGGTTGTTACAGGAGTTGAATTTGGACCTACTCGCTTACATAAAAATATATCAATGAGCTATACTGCTAAGTTTTTGTGAATAACTAATTACTGTTAAAAAGATTTCTGTTAACATACAGATTGAAAAAATATCAACATCTATGTAATTAAAGTATCGATAATATCTTCACACAAAAAAAAATATCGACAATACAAATCAAACATAATCATAACAATCATATAGACATGAGGTCGGGAAGGCTGACTCAAGATTATCTCATGTGTTTCATAAGATAATGCAAACATCAAATCAACATTTTCAACACGTTTACTTGCAAGATCATTTCAATTCTTTAGTTTCTTGTTTTTATTAAAATATGAATATGTTTCACTTACATTTCCTGTGTTGCTAACATATGGAAGAAAAAAACGTGTACGTTTCTCCGTTAAATAATCAAATACTAAAAATTAGAAGAAGTTAGTTGATCAAATTCTCTTTCTTTAGTTCCAACTATTTCTAAGTTCTTCATCCTTCTCCTTCGTTAAACAAACATGCTCTCCTCAGTTCAAAATATTTCAAAGTTCTTCATCTCTCTCCTTTGTTAAACAAACATGCTCTCATAGTTTTCAAAAGCTAATAAAATCTCATCCTCTTGCTTTTCCCATTAGCTAGAGTTAAAAAACAGGAAAACTAATTTTGAAAACTTTGAGTTTTAACGATAGGGACAAAATAAAGGGTAAAGTGAATAATACCAAGATTGACTTTTTATTGTAAAAATATGGTTTTTCGTTAAAGTGAACAGTACTATGAGCTTTTCGTTAAAGTTTCCTTAAAAAATAGGGTGGTGCTATTCACATCCATTTTTACCTCTTACACATCCCTTGTTAATTTCCAAAATTTAATCTTTAATTTATTCACTCCGATAGCCGAAAATTAAAAAGACTGAAACATAAAAAGAGGTATGAATTTCACCACCGCAAAATATTGTGCTCATCGCCTTACTATTATACTTCAGAACTAAGCTATAGAGAGCCACACGGGACCCCAATATCTTTCGTTTTTTCCCTCTGAAAAGGCGGAAAACCACAAAGAACCTCGAACTCACAAGCTTTACCTTATGTCGTACACCAATTACTAAGATCCCAATCGATATGAAGTGTTCCAAAGTTGAGGACAACATGCGGTAACCAAATTCCCAAATGTCGTAAATTGCCATCCATTTTTATGTAACTTTAAATTTTACGTTAATCGACTACAAAATTTAAGAACATACAAAACCCGCAACTTCCGGAATTGCATATTAGAGAAAACCCGGCTAGAATCGATGAACACTGTATTAAGTTAATTCATATCCAACTTCCAACCAGATACAGTGGGTGGGGAGAGAACCAAAATTGAAACACGAAACAAAGGCTCATGCTTGAGATTCAGCACCATTTGCCGTTGCATCCATCGGTTCAGCTTCTGTAGACTCCTCGGGCTTATCACTCTTCTTACCTGCACCGTGCAAAGACATAAGAATCCAGAGTCCAAAAAATGACCCTACAATCTCTCCAGGACGTACTTAAACCATAATCGAGAAACTTATCTAGCTTACCTTTCTTCTTCTTTCCACCACCTTTCTTCTTCTTTGTGGCCAAAGACAACCAGGCTTTGATTTCGGGATCATCTACGTGTTTAGTGGGCTGCAGGTCCTGTACAGGATGAGATGTGATCCGATCTGATCCATTTGGCATTAGCAAGACGGTGAACTTGATATGAGCAACAAAATCACCTGCAAATCACAAATTCATAGAATCAGACTGATAGAACTAGGATTTCCCGAAAGCCAGTGAATCGGTTAGATTGTTACCAGGCTTCTCATGCAGGACAGGATATGGCTGCAAAAGCTCGTGGTTGACGCATTCAAGTAAGCCCAGCCTTGCCCTTTTCTCTTCCAAAGCTCTAATGCAAAGAAAAATACCTTTAATAAAGCCAGCAAAAGATGAAGACCTAGCGACAAAATAATTACAGAAATAACATAAAGTTAACAAACCTAGCAGTGAATGGCATGATGGGAAATTTCTGGCTTATCTCGCTGAAAATAAACCTAGAGGCTTTCATCTTCAAGTGGTAGCTCTTGTCAACAGCTCTCTTGTAGATAGTCGTCTGCTTCTCATCCAGCACCTTAGGCTGCAAATTGACATAAATGTGTTGATTTCAAAGTCAAATAATTATATAACATAACAATGACGGTTGGGCTTGCTTTTTGTAACTTCTTTATTACCTTGCCTTCACCCGTGCTTGCAACTATATCAACTGCATAAACTTCGTTCTCCTCAAATTCTGCCTCGTCAACTCTTGTCTCTGGATTAGAAGCACTTAATATGACCTTGTTCCCGTCTATCACAAACTGCTTGAGCTGATGGCTAAGAACACCTTCAACAATTTTGCAGTCATAAGCTGCTGCAACCTTTTGTATTGCTTCTGTTACATCTTTGTTCTGCAGCCACAAAAAGAAAATAACATAAAAATTCATATGGTATAGTAAAAGAACTAGAAGATAAAAAATTATGCTTTTCTGAACACCAGACAGCAATCCTATGTACATGTTTAAATTGACTACAAATATTGCAAACAGACATGTAGGCTAAGTTGAATGACAATTGCACAGACAACAAAATAAATCTGCACTAGCACCAAAATGTAGCCAGTTGGTTTAGGCAACAGGGAAAAAGAGGAGATCAATAAGATTCAATTTCCTCGGCAAAGTTGCCTACAAAAATGGATTGATCAATTAGGTTTATCTTTTTGCTTCATATAGTAAAGTATTCGAAGAAAGGCACACTTTAAATGTAAGCTAATTTGAATGATGATTGCACAGACAAGAAATACATCTGCACCACGCACCAAATGTAGCAAGTCAATATAGGCAACAAGGAAAGGAGGAAACCGATAGGATAATCGATCCCTCGGCAAAGTTGCCTACAACTATCAAATATGCTCACACAATAATCCTATCAGAGTAACTATGACATGAAGCTTCACTTGGACGTTAGCCCATAGCTTTCAACAAGTATTCATCATATAGCAGCAAGGAACACAATAAATGTATTATGTATGCATAAGTGAAGAAAGTATATTCCAGGAGATTGAAGTGGTGTAGGCTCAGAGGACAACAAGATGAACAATGTAGATATGTCCAACCAGAGCAGCCCATCAATAGCCAAGTATAATATAGGCAACAGGGAAAAAGAGGAAATCAAATTATCATAGATCACCTCGGCAAAGTTGCCTTCAAAACCTCATTCATAAGGAAGACATGTTATTATCACCGTGAATTGACACACATCAGCAGTAGAACAACTTGACATTACTAGCTAAAAGACAGATGGAAACCTAGTGGAGATATAAGCCTACCACCTACCATCTGAGAATATGACAAAGGCAAAAACTGAAAAAGAAAATAAATAAAATATCTAAGTGGTGGAACTATGACAACTTGACAATTAAATAACATAGATTTCCCCTTCAGTGTAACTATGACAAAAAGCTTCATTTGGATGAAAGTCCATAGCTTATACTAACATTTCATCATCAGGGGGTGCAACGAGCATAAAACACATCTTTTCAGGTTACGAAAACAAAAAGGCTGTCAATTCAAAGTACAACATCAAAATAGAAGACCACAAAGCGAAAACGCTTAACTAATGACCAAGAAATCCCATTTCCAATCAATAATGATTCAAGCAAACAAATAATGCAATCACTAACGATCCTCACACAATCCAGTAACCTATTACAGAATAAGTGTAATAACTCCATACAAGAAATTACCTTCCTCCCTGGCCTAACAAGCCTTAATGCAACTTCAGCAGCAGTATTAGCAGCTGCAATAACATCAGCTGCCCTTCCTGTGACTGGGCCTGCTTGAAGAACATGAGTATGCGCAACTATGGCAATGAACCCATCAATATGACAGCCCAAATCACTGCAGGAGAACAAAACTCCATCGGTACGTTGGTACTTGGGATATAAAAGTCCGAATCAAATTATCTAATCCACAAGCTATCTTTCAAAAATGTCAGAACATACAAAAGTTAGGATATATGTCAAAACCTACATCTTCAGAATATCGCCTTCTTCCAACACTGACTCATCACTGGCAAGAGGAGAGAAATGGCAAACAGTGTTGTTCACAGAAATGCAAGTCGGGAAGGCAACGCCTCGTTCGATCTTCTTCTTCACATTTTTGTACATGTTACCAGTTTGCCTTCATACACAAAAACAACACAACCCATTAAACCATCGCATTACAACAGAGAAAAAAATCAACACAATCCCACAAATTTCCAAAGAAAAACAATAAATTTCCAATGCCAACAAGAAAAATCAACTTATGGGATTATTTAAAAACTGTAAATTAAATATATTACTCACTCTCTGATGTATGAATCTCCTTTCTCACAAAGTTCCACAATCTTCGCCTTCGGTTTGCATTCGGATATTACCAGCTGCAAAGCCTCTGCAAAATTTCCCAAATGCAAATCAATACATTCATCCACAAAAGCATATGAATAAACAAAGAGCTAGAAAATTACTGTTAACAATTTCAGCGGCGCTCTTGTATTTGGTGACGACTTCTGGAGACGTGAGATCCAGCTCCTTCTCCTCTCTCTCATCGTCCGACATCGTTCGGAAGCTCTGTGAATTCTCCGACTTCAAAAACCTAAAACATCAAAAATCCGATGAGAAATCGAGAAGCCATAGTCGAAGAACTGCTGTGAAATTAGCATTGGCAATTCGAAAATCAAAATCCGATTGGATAATCTGAGACCTGATGGGGGGAAAATTTGAGGTGCGATGGAGCGGAGTACAGGGGGTGAGGTGAGTGTTTGGGGTTTGGGTTTAATATAGCAGAGAAAAGGACGAATAGAGCCGGTACGAAGGTGGCTTGGTAGAGAGAGAGCTAGGGTTTCAACGTGCGGCTGCGTTTGTTTACATACGATTTCGCGTCGCAGCTTATGTTAGGGTTTTATTTTGGGGAAATTCGGAAGATTGCCTTTTTTTAGTAGCGTAAAAACTTGTCATTTAGTATTACAGTTTGATAATATTCATTTTTATTTGTAAGCGAAAGGTTTTCGGTTCAATGCTCACCAAAGGTAAATTTAAATCATATTATTAATAACGTATTGTGAGGTTAAGCTCATATCTCTATTAGCATAAATAATATCGTTTATTCAATATAAAAAATAAAAAAGTCAGAAGACTTTTGCCTTACTTTAAGGGGGTGTATTCCGGTGGAGATTGGTTGGAGGCCCCCAAAAACTCTCTTCCCAAAAAGCTCTCTCTCTCTTCCAACAAACCCTAGCCGTCACCCCCTTCGCCACCGCCCTCTGGCTATGGCTGGGGGCCGGTGGCAGCCTCTCCCCTCCCTTTCCTAGCTCTTCCTCCCTTCCTTCACCCCCTCTTCCCCTTCTTAGCCATCATTCTCCCCTCGCCATTCTTGTTTTTTCTTCTTACCACCCCACTCCGACACCTATTTCCCGACCTTTCACTTCCTCATCTCCTCTCTTGCTCCTCTCCCACCATTTTGGGTGCAGATATACATGGATCTATGCCCTATACCCCGTCTCGGGCCTTGCCCGTTCAAGATTTCCTTCAATTGGCGCTCGTTTCCTTGTGTGGGGTTTAGATCTGTGTTGAAGGTGGGCTGGATCCCCCCTCATCAACTCGGCTTCCATTGTGGTTTCTCCCTCCTCGACGGCTTCGGTGCTCTCCGCTCTAGAGATTCGGCTTGGTCTGGGAGCTTGACGTGTTAATCTCGATGGGGCTCGGCTCGGCTTGAGCGTCTTGGTGCGGCTCGTTTTGTTGCAGCTCGGCTCTTTTGGTTGTGGCTTGGTCAGATTCGTTGCGGCGCCTCGGTCCCCCTGCTTTTGAGTTGTTCAGCAGATCTTTCTCGATGTAGTTTAGTTCCTGTCGCCTTTGTGCACCACGGTGACGCTGGTGTTTTGGCTAATTTGGTCTTCGCCTTTGTGCGTTGTTATTGTAAGTCTCGTCTGTTAACGATGACCTTGTTATGGTCTTGCACTTTTGCGATGACTTTTGTGGCCTCGCTATTCGGCAGTGACCGTTATGTCTACCGATATCTCTCTGTTGCTGCTATCATTTATTATGACAGATCTGTACTGGTAGTTTTGTGCACTTGGTGACTGTGTGATTGAGCTTGTGGGTGTCTACTAGGGGTTTAATATTATTTGTCTGCTCTGTGCAAATTCATTCCAGCTCAATTTATTAATCACTGGAATTATGTACCGAATGACACTCTGTAATTGTTTGGTGTTGATTAATGAAAGGCTATGCTATCGTTTCTGCTAAAAAAATGGGGGTGTTTTCAATTGGGATTTTGAGGGATTTTATTTCTTTTAATGAATCTAGGGGTATTCAATCAGGATTTTAAATTATTCTCTGAAATTCAATGTGTATTCAATCAGAATTTTAAGATAGTTTATTAAAATCCTTAGAAATCCGGGTGTATTCAATTAGAATTTTAAAGAAGTTTATAACATTCCAGGTGTATTCAATTAGAATTAGAATTTAAAAAAATTTGGAAAAGTTGAGGAATTAGAGGGAATTAGAGAGATTTTGTAGTATCATTTAAGCATCCACAAATCTCACATATTCCCATGAGATTTCGAGGGAATTGAATCAAAATTTTACATGGAATCTCTACAAATCAGTTAAACTCCATAAAAATCCATGAATTTATAAATCCATTAAAATCTCTCAAATTCTCAATTAAATACATCCCCCTTAGTTTGCAGTATTCAGTTGAAAGTTTAAAAAAAAATTACAAATACATTGTATTCAATTAAGATTTTAAATAAATGGATAGAAGTGTATAGTTACTCAAATAAAGTTTTAAACGAGTTAAACTCTATAAAAATCAAAGTGTATTTATTCCAGATTTTAAAGTATTGTACTAGATGTTTTTGCATTTACGACTCGTATGTGACTAGTTTAACTAATTTTACGTGTAGATTATTACCCCCAACGTATTCATATAGCTACTTTCTTTGCATTAGACTTGTGTGTCAACATTTTTTATGAGCATAGTGTGTCACGTTTCTTGAGATATTTGTAATTTACTCATATTCTTAGCATGACTGCTTTTATATTTATTATTGTAGTTTTCATACTTAGTACTTACCTGAAATATATTTTTGGAAACTATTCGAATTTTGCAAAGATGGGTTACTATGTTACAAAAAGCAAGGGTTTCAATAAATTTGTAATTTTGTCCACTCGCACTTTCTGTTATTTGCCCATCCACAACTTAGTAGCTATATTATGTGGTAAGCAATGGTTCATTGGCTAATTCTAGCATCCACTTCTAATAAAGTAGGAGATTTATTTCTTGTTAGTTGTGTAATATCCATTCTACCCAAAATATGAATCTTCCTACCTTTATTGTATGTTTATCTATGCTATGACACTACATGCATTTGTAATAATGGTTCTTCGTGCACTACACTCTCTTAGATTAATTTTTTTTTTAGTACAACGATATATTTTACACTAAGGGGAGGAGAAGTTCGGCTAAGTCATACAATGGACAACTTAATTTTGTATTAAATTCGTCATCCACAAAACTCAAATCTAAGATCTCTAGAATAATTTAGTTTTAGACTTTGATTTTAATTTTTTCGCACTTTTTACATATTATTGCATGTTATAGTTTTGTCACCTCCAAGATGCCAACCATCATGCCTCGATATCGGTGTCCACTTGGATATCGGGTCGAGGTGTATCATGAAGTGTTGCTTGCAAACACTAGCTATGTGCTTCTTGCATGAAGAAGTTTAAGTGTTTTTCAGTATTAACTTGTATTTTTATTAAGAATTGATTCCAAAAAACATTTTATCTAAAACCGTTTTCAGTTATTTAAAAACACTTTCTAAACGAGCTCATATTCTCAGCTTATCCAGTTGTAAACTAATACTATGTTTGATCAATGGTGAAATTGGTGTTGATTAGGTCAATCCTGTCCAAAATTCGTCAATCAAACGCATCTAACTAATTTAACTTCAACAGTGATGGATCATAACATTAAACTAACCAGCCAACCATTGCAGTTGTAAGCTAAGTTTTGCATGCCAATAAGAAGTGGCACAATTATCTACAAGTCTCAGATATTTTTTTAATCCACAGACTTTCAACATAAATGGGTTGCAAAGCTACTTGAATTTGACTATGGAATTCCAATATAAGCAACACAAAGTGACACCCTAGTTGATGATTCATCGGGTAGGATGCAAGTTTCGCATGATAATTCTGCGGATTTTGTGGAGCTTTTTGCCATTTCATATCCCAATTTTAGTTGGCTAATTATCAAGGCACATATCATAATTCTTGGGTTTATTGTGTAGTGTATCAACAGAACAAGTATGAATTCTTAAAAAGTCATGGATATGAATTCTTAAAAAGGCGTGGATATCAACAGAACAAGTATGAATTCTTAAAAAAGCGTGGATAAGAATTCTTAAAAAGGCGTGGATATGAATTCTTAAAAAGCCACGCATCATAATTCTTGGGTTTATTGTTCAACCTAGGTTATGCTAACATAAAAATGCTTATGTTGTATTGGGTGTGTAAGGGACAAGGATTCTATGACATGGATCTGATTTTCATTAGGAAAATTTCTAGAAGTAATTTTGCAAAAAATTGATGACTAGCGATCTATTATTCAAATTCACAAAAATCACCAGTCTGCCTTATCATTCGGATTCCAATGACGTCTCTAATACTAATGCTCATGATCATGGTCCTTAAGATTTAACATATAGATATGGGTCCCTACATCGGAAGCATGCACTGCTAATGCTCCTCCGAAGGAACCAGCTCCAAATAACCCAGCTCCTCATTGCATTACATTTTGCATAAAAAGATTTATTTTGTTCTACTCAAACATTGTAATCATCCTCTCGTAATGTAATTAAATTCAGTTTTCTCCAATATCTCTTTATAAAGTCAAATCAATTCAATAAATTAAGACGATGTAGACAAATTTCAACGAACAATATTTATGTAATATGAAAATTATAAGCACTAGTGTCTTAGGAAATTGCTTGGATATTGGATTGAAATCTATTAAAAGGACTCCAATTTCCCTTTTTTTTTCATACTCTTATCGTTTAACCATCCTATGCTGGAAATTTCATTTTCGTGAATTATATGCACACCATGTTCGTGCTACAAAATAAACAAGTACTTTGTGACATAGCATGTTCCTCCTTAGCTTCTGTGGGTTGAACGCATGCTCATAATCTACTCCGAGAACATTTAACAGGTGTCACAACTAGAAAATTCCCCCCTAGTTATTCGATCAAATCTTCCTTATTGCTTGAAATTTGCAGACCTGTTACCACTCTATTTTATCGAGCAATTCTTGAGTGCGGACGCCTATACATGATAGAAAACATACGAGGATGAGGGACACAAAAAATGTGGTCATATAGCCACGTGGTCTAGATGCCCCCATCCTAGAATTTCTCAACTCTAAGTACAGTTACTTTAAGATTAAAACAAAGAAAACTTGATCATTAAAAATTTCGTAACCTTCTCTGAAGCTTCGAAGATGATGGTTCTATAACAATCGATTCTTGATAAAAATTGAACAGAGAACACAAAAATTGTGATTCGGTTGAGACATCCTTGCAATCATATCTGCTACATATGGAGTTTATTTCTATTGAGATGAGAAGTTGCCTATTCTCCTACCGATCATCAAAAATTTTTGATAAGGTCCTAAAGAACCGGTGTACATTTGGAGAAGCTGAAGAAACTCAAAGAAGAAACGCTAACTGCTAAATTAAGATGATTGAGGAATGTATTCTTGCAATGGAATTGAAAACCGGAACTAGCAAACCAATTAAATGATGATACCTACAAGGGTGCATTGGGAAGATATCGTTTCTCATACAGTCCTATCACTTGGTCAGCCACAGTCCACATAATGGCCTGCCCGGGTGGTATCCTCATGAGCCGAGGCAGCAGTCCCTTCCACAAAGCTAGAAGCCCTTCCTCTGCGTATATTGTCCTGATACAATGGACCATGCCCTTGTATTTCATCTTGCCATCAACACCTCGGCTCTGAGCCATCAACCTAGTTTTCACAACATCAAAGGGACCGGTGCAAATGGGGCCGGCTGTGCCTGCAAGGAAACCCGATATCATAGACTGCCATGGCAGCAGGACTCTCCCATCTCCTTCATGTTTCTTCCACAAGAGAACATCAAATGCATTTTTGGCTGTAAACATGGCCGCCTGGTTTGTCCCATTGCGCATAACAGTTGGAGCAGCACCTGACCAGAGCCCACGGATACCTTCCTCCCGGATGATTGTACGAGCACAGTGAATAGGACCCTTGTACTTCAGAAGCCCAGGACTCAATCCTTTCTGTTGCTGTAGTCTAATTTTCACCACCTGCATCAATAAAATTCCAAATCAAGACCAAACCAACAATGAACACGCAGCATTTCTTTGTTGTATTGAACGAACTACGTTAGCTTGCACACGAAGATTCATACAGGAGATCTCTCAAGAGCATAACTAACCGACTCAAGCCAACAATGCCATATAACCAGCTAACCATTTCAGCTGTAAACCGAGTATAAAATGCACCTGACAGCACCATTTAAAACAATCCCAGATCGATGCTTAGAGTTCGTACATGTTCGGACAGAAACTAACAACGAACCGGAGAACTTAATTAAATGCAATATGCAATTCAAAACATAAAAGACGCTCGGTCCCAAAGTAACCAAATTGAATCAGTATCTTCCCCGAATTCTCTATCAGTCACTAAAATTTCAAAGTCCTCGCACCCCCAACTGCCTTGCATCAAAATTTATAAATTTAGTTTTTCATTAACTAAATTAAGCCACCCATTGCCAATCATAGACAAAATCCACAAGTAGTAAGAAATCAAATTTAGGCATTCTGACATAGCTACAATGGCTCTAGCAAATGTACTACCTATGCACCTGAGTCCGAATCCCCGTCCACTTACGATTAGTTTGAAGTAGAATATCTCACGTATAAAAATGAATAAAATACCAACTGAAACCCAAAATATAAATCCAATCCACATTACGAAATTCCAGAAAAGTAGTCAACTTTTTTCAATTGAACACTTCAAAACAATGCACAGACCTCAAAAGGAGTAACAATGACTAGAGCTTCGAGAACCCCAGCTCCGAACCCAGAAATGAGCCGGCCGTGGTTGCTGACCTTCCCGGTCTTCGCGTCCTTAAACGCGCCCTGCAGCACGGCGTTGGATCCCATCCGAAGCGCGTACTTCAATGTCAGGTGGGTGGCGAATGGGGTGAGCCCCTTCCAGAGAGCCCTGACACCTTCGGTGCGGGCGACAGTGGCGCCGCAGTGGACGATTCCCTTGTAGGTGCCGGTCCGGTCGAGCTGGAGCCTGGTCTTGATTACATCGATCGGTTGAAGACATGCGGCCTCCATGATGCCCCCGAGCGAGCCCGACAGCGCCTTCACATACGGCGGAATGGGCGGCTTCTTGGGCGGCGGTGGCGGACCCGTCGGATTGGGGTTTTCATCCATGTTTTTCGGGAATTCGATTCCAAATTTCGAACTGGATTTGGAAATTGAAATCTGGGTTTTGCGAAGAAGGAAAAGAGGAGGAGAAATTAGTCCTTTCCCTTCTCTTCTTCTTCTTCTTACTAATGAGTGGTAACGTCACTTCTTCCCAAGGTGAACATGCAGGGATTGTGAGAATAATTAGGGGCTAATTAATTAGTAGTTAAAGTACGTGAATTAGAATATAAACATGTGTTTTTCTGCATAAACAGATGTCAAATAGAAGGGTGGAATTTTTACTTGGAGACGTCATTTGACCAAATTCATGAGATATTTTTTAATGTGTTAAAACACGGTTTGGTATCAAGTGTTATATCTAAAAAGTTTAATACTTGAAGAGAAAAACAAGTGGCTCTTTATTATAATGGTAGAAAAGTATGAATTCAAATTTTATCGATCGCTAATCTAACATATAATCTAATAAAATTTATAGTTTAACAAAAACAAAAAAACCCTTAAAGAGAAAAAGTATTTCGAAGTTTGGAGCTATTTATATTTTGACGTTTGGCAGCACTCTAAATTCAGGTGGCCTCTGTGTTTCTGGGTCTGATGGCCCATTTGTTTTGGTGTGCAGGAAGTGTTAGGGCCCGATGGTAAGAGCCCGCAAGAGTTTTCAGACTTCATGATTTACGGTTAACCCAAAAAAGAACTTGATGACTTGTGAAGAAGGGAAGACCAAGGCCCAAAGGAAGAAGGGAGGACCAAGGCCCAAGAAGGAGTTGGAGGGGACCCTTTTAGCAGAGAGCTTCTTTACAATGTTTAGGCACACAGTACTAGGTAGACGAGAATGCTCTACCGAGACGACAAGAGAATGATGCTCTAATTAGACTACTAGACCACTAGAAGGGTGTTCTAATTAGACCACCAGATCGGGGTGCTCTAATTAGACCCCCAGAGAGCAATGCTAAGCAGAAGGCTAGGCATGCAGTGCAAGGAATGTAGTACCATGCATGCAGTGCAAGGAATGTAGTACCATGCAGAGTGCTCCATGGACGAGCACTACATGAAGGCACGTTAAACAATACTAAATATTTATGTAGAATTTGACTTTCGTTATATTTTATCAAAGATTACAATATATTTATGCACAAATTACACAGAAACTATATGCACTTTGGCTCAACATTTACAACATAACGGAAACATACAATGATGGCCTTATAACAACATCAACGACAAAATAATATATGCATGCATTCATTGACTTTAAACTATCCTTAACCAGCTTTTAACTATGGTAACAGCCTTATACTAATTACAGCATAAATTCCAAGCTGTTACAAAACTTATTTGAATTAAGGGCTGGTTTGGTATTGCTGTGCTTTGAAAAAAAGCTGCTTCTGTTGTGCTGTGAGAATAAGCAGCTGTGAAATAAAGCAGCAGAGTGTTTGGTAAACTTTTTTGTAAAAGTGCTTTTGAAAAAAAAAAAGTAGTATTATAGTGTTTGGTGAACTTTTATGTAAAACAGATGTGAAAAAAAGCCGGTTTTTCAAAGCTGGGTTTTGCAGCTTCTTGTTTTTGGCTTTTTTTCACCCAAAACTGTGAAAAAAAGCTGAAGCTGAATGTTTACCAAACACCAAAAACTGTCACAGCTTTTTTTCATAGCAGCTTTTTTTAAAATCACCTCAACCCCAAACTGGGGCTAAGTGCCACTTAGTATTACGGTCTAATGGTATTCCTCTTCACTTGTAAGTAGAGATGCGAGTTTGAACTACATTATTGCTAACCTATTGTGAGGTTCAACCCACTTTCTTCCCCTTAGTGAAGATAATATCATGTTAAAAAAAATTAAAAAAAAAACTTATTGAATTGGGGTAAACTGTTGTAACTCCCTACCACTCTGGTATTCTTAAGGTGTGTAGTGGATATGCATATAGAGGATGATTTTGCATATGGTCATCTCCTTGGCAACGGTGCGACCGAGCAATGGACTCGTGTCCTTCTTACTGCAAGTTAAACAAACGTTTTAACAGAGCAAAGCAGATGCGTGGCATTACCCCAAACCTCTAGAGCCCCCCCATCAGCCACGTTCACCCCATCACATGTCACATCCTCCTCTCTCTGCCTCCTCATTCACCTTCCAACCCTCCCTCTATATAACCCTGATTTCCCTCCAAACAGCAACCGAATACCAAAAACAGTGTTTACTTCATTGCATCAAACTTTGTGAGAACAACTAGAGGTTGGAAATTAAGAAATGGCATTGGAACAGGAAAAACAAGACCCCCAGAAGAGAAAGGAGCTGGACGAGAAGGCAAGGCGGGGAGAGACCGTCGTGCCCGGTGGTACTGGTGGCCATAGCCTTGAAGCGCAGGAGCACCTTGCTGAAGGTAACTAATTCATTAACTTACTCGTCTTTCCACTTCTCCTGCGAAAGAGAACTTTTCATGCACATAGTATGTTATATGCAAGGGTAGCAGTATCTCGAGACCTAAAAGTAAAAAAAATATTGTAATTTATGTGGTAGTGAGTGATAAGATATATATATATATATATATATATATATATATATATATATATATATATATGTATATGTATGTATATATGTATATGTATGTATGTATGTACATACGATGTGTGTGTGTGTGTATATATATGTGTATGTATATGTATACTGCTACCTTTGCATTCCGGGTGAAAGTAAGTTTTGACATTTTAGTTACATAGTCTGAATTTTTGTGTGTGGTGATTAGGGCGGAGCCGTGGAGGGCAGACGAGGAAGGAACAGATAGGAGAAGAGGGGTACCATGAGATGGGAAAGAAAGGCGGGCTGAGCACCACTGACAAGCCCGGAGGAGAGCGTGCTTCTGAGGAAGGCATCAAGATTGACGAGTCGAAGTTCAAGACCAAGAATCGCTGATCATGATTTTGGAGCAGCATGGGTGGCTCCCAAAACTCCAAACCCTCTTTGTTTTTTGATGTTTCTTGCTACGTCAGTGTCTGTAACATAAAGTTATACCAAGGAACGGTATTTTGCTTATTTTTCCCTTGTAGTAGTGTTACCGATAGTGTCTTTTTGCATAAAGTTGTAGCTAGGAACAGTGTTTTGCTTATTTTGCCCTTGTAGTAGACCACTCTTGTAATCTCCTTCTTGTTTAATTTTAAGGATAAGTCATCTGTTAATGGCATTTTTCCATGGTTTCCATAATATGTTTTCTTCATACGTCCAAGCCTTTTTTCGTGTGCACCAAAATTGTGCTTGTAGCTGTCA
Source organism: Heteromeles arbutifolia (assembly GCA_024362995.1). Lineage (NCBI taxonomy): Eukaryota > Viridiplantae > Streptophyta > Magnoliopsida > Rosales > Rosaceae > Heteromeles > Heteromeles arbutifolia. Next base: position 7,526,913 of record JANCRC010000017.1, on the reverse strand, counting down.
GGGAATTCTTGGACGAACATTGTGTATGAGGGCAGATGAAGAAATCGTGCAATATCTTGCAAAATCGTATTTCTAGAGACAGTTGGAGGTGGATTTTTGAATATTTGACGAGCTAATACTCAAAGAAGGCTTATTACTTACACAAGCATGGTTGTTTTCCGTCACCACAGAAGAATGTCATCTGCAGCAGCTGCTGTTAATTTCTTGACTGAATTATTTTCGTCCTTTTTTCCTTGGATGAAACTCAACTTTTTTCCATGAATCATTCAGCATATATTCATCACATGACTCGAAAAAATCCCAATCAGTTGGAAGTTTAAACCCTCTTTTGAAACCTTTGTAGCGCATTACAAGGGCAAGGCAGAAGAAATTTGAGCACATGACTCCATGTTTCATACATCTTTCTTCTTATCTCGTCAAACTCAGGCGACAATACACAGAACACAGTATAAAATATGGATATGAGAGCGTCTCCTTACGTTGAGGAAGATGAAAGGAATTGAAACGACACTATTTAAACAAGTGTGGATTTGATAGTGACGATTGTGCGAGTAGAATTTTTCTTTAAAAGGTATATGTCAGGGATATTTTCTTTTAGTTGACTACAATATGTTGCAGATTATGTCATATACATGTTTATTTTCTGAAAAAGGAATGCGATATTTTAAATTATTTTCTGAAGAAAGAGAACTTGGAGCTCAGGAAAACAAATACTAGCTGGTAAATTTTAAATCACATCTGTAATGAACCTTGTATTTTTATTTTCTTTATCAATGGCCATTACCTTTTTTAATTTTTTTTTCATTCAAAAGGTTAATCAAGAGCCCATCCATTTTTTTAGAAGAGCAGATGGATCCTATCCCTTATATCAAACACTAAATCCTATCTATTGATAGAAAGATCTTCGTCAAATACCTTTTTTTAGGAATTTCTCATATCCAAGGCAGCTTACCACAAGCACCCCACCCCATACGACTAGTTGGGGCCCGGAGGGAAGGGGGAAGGACAGAAAAGGTTAAATCTCTACTCATATTCATCAGACAACCGATATCTTGAAAAAGATCCGTGTTGTTGGTAATTACTTTTTTAAGTAATTTATTTGTTGTCTAAGGTTTTGAGAGATTATGATTTCATTTTGTTCTAAAGGGAGATTTAGATTCCTTTCAATTGAAAAATGACTTTAATGCTACGTAGCAGTTAGGGTTACATGTAATTTTGTTTGTTTTTAAACTAGAGTGATAGATAGTTATGTAAGAGTTTTAATAAAATGAATTAATATAATTAATTCTTAGAATTAGAGTTGGTTACAAACTCTCTAAAACTGATGGCAATTGTCTCTACAATAGAAAGAGCAGCTGCATCGTATAAGTAGCTTGATCCCTCTTCTCAAATCAATGTCGTTCTCGTATGATTGCTAGTTCTATTGAGAGCAAGGAATGCTAAAGAATTTTAGAGAAGGGAAGATCAAACACTCAACCTTATCGTGATGTAGGGGTGGGCAAACGGGTCCTGGACCCGCGGCTAGGGGCGGGTATTGGCGGTTCGGGGCGGGTCCATATTATTTTATATGCAAAACGGGGCGGGGCGGGTCCAAGTAAACAAAGGGGCGGGCCGGATCCAATTTTCTAAAGTCACGGGCCCCTGGCCCGAACCGTATCACACACACACACACACTCAAATCTCTCATTGTCTCACACACACACACACACTCAAATCTCACACACATCTTTCTCGAAGACTCTCCCAAGTCCTCCCGAGTTATCCCTCTCGATCTCTCCCAGATTCTTCCCTCTCGATCCTCAGTCCCTTATCCTTCCCTCTCGATCTCTCTCTCCCAGAGTCATCCCTCTCGATTCTCAGTCCCCTCTCCCACTCGAGTCGAGTTCTCTTGTGAACACCACCATCGCCATCATCTCCTGACTCTCCTCCCAAACGTGACCACCCATCACCGCCGTCGAAAACACCACCATCATCCTGCGATTCAAAATATCATGTCATCTTCTCTCAAATTAAGGTAATTTCTAAATTAGGGTTTTTGAATTATCTGGTTTTTTGAGTTCAAGGATTTAGGACTTTGAATTAGGATTTTTGAAATTTCTAGGTTACTGAATTTAGGGATATAATTTCTAAATTTTATGGATTTAATTGGTTTTGGTTTTGATTTTAGGTTAGCTTTGGAAAATCATGATGTAAAGGATCTTGCTGGACTTGTTGAAGTCTTCTTTTTATCGACTTTGGGGGCTCGATTGGCTTGATTTTAGGCCACAGGTTCGAGTTTGGTGGTCCTTCTAATGGCAGCAGCGACGGAGGATTCAGGCTGTTAGGGTTTTTTTTGTTGCGCTTGGTTTTGTTGTCAGGTTGTGTTTGTATTGTATGTGGGCTTCTCTTGTAAATGTAAATATGTGTGTTGTTGGTAATAAAAAAGGAGCCCAATGTCAGACCCAAAAAAAAACAAAGGAAATTAAAAAAAAAAAGTTATTGGACCCATGGACCCGTCCCAAACCGACCATTTTCAAACGGGCCGGGTTAGGTCCGGTTCCCAAATTTAAAATCTCTCTACCCGGCCCGTTATATTTTAAAACGGGTAGGGCCGGTTCCTCCAAATTTGGGCCCGGCCCAGCCCGTGCCCAGCCCTATCGTGATGTATTCCACTACAAATTAATCTTTTCTCTAATTAGGGTTTACTGGAATATGAAAACGTAGATTAATTGCTTGATTATTATAATTTCTAGATGATAAATAAAGGTTTACAAGTTTTAAAAAAAAAAGATTGAAATTGAATCCGCACTAATATCCATAACTATAACTATTTTTTGCCGACTCAGTTCCTTCATTAGATTTGATTCACAAACTGAATAAATCTGAATATTTTGTGTTGAAATGTCCCACATCGACCGTATCAATGAGAAAATAAAAGTTTAAATATCCTAACCTCATTCCAACTAATACTGAGGCATTTTGTTATAAAACCCCACACCTGACGGATTGTAATTACCAAGTTGGGGACAATATCGGTGTTGTTGGAAGTGGGCCGTATGGCCCGTCTCTCTGATAATTCTACATGGTATCAGAGCCAGGGAGCGGGCCTGTACTATACTGCCACATGATGGGTGGGTCCCCTTGGCCCCGGGCGATGATGGTGGGTCCCTTGGCCCTGCGTGTAGGGTGAGTTCCCTTGACTCCACGTGATTGTCGATGTGTGGATCTCCCACATGTGACCCACTAATTGGGTCTCACTTGAGGGGGCGTGTTGAAATGTCCCACATCGACCGTATCAATGAGAAAAGAAGAGTTTATTTATCCTAACCTCACTCCAACTAATACCGAGACATTTTGTGATAAAACCCCACACCTGACACATTGTGCAGGTGATAATTACCAAGTTGGGGACACCTTTTGTGATAAAACTCCACACCTGACGGATTGTGCAGGTGACGGATTGTGCAGGTGATAATTACCAAGTTGGGGACAATATCGATGTTGTTGGAAGTGGATATTTGACCCGTCTCTCTGATAATTCTACATTTTGTTTTTAATCTGTCATTTATTTATCTTACTACTCACTCAGTGCTCGATACGTTAAAGAGAGATCGATAATCATTTGGAATCTATAGGCAAGCGTGCGGGTGCACTGTAGCAGCACATTGCTTACCGTGAAACCAAGATATAGAGTTATAGCAGTGATGACCATCAAGCCATGGATCGTGGCATTCTCCCTGCAATTCTTCACTGACCAAAACACCTACGTGGCATAAACCCAAAGCTCCGAACCTCCCCATCAACTGCGTTTACCGCACTACGTGTCACTTCCTCCTTCCTTTGGCCTTCTAACTCACCTTCCATCCCTACGCCTATAAAAACCACCATTGCCATCCAATTTAACTTAAAAGTGTGAGACTAAAAAGAAAGAGTGAGGAACTAGAGAAATGGCATCCGAACAGGAAAGGCGAGACCTTCAGAAAAGGCAAGAACTGGACCAAAAGGCGAGGCAGGGAGCGACTGTCGTCCCTGGTGGAACCGGCGGCAAGTCCCTCGACGCTCAGGAGCACCTTGCTGAAGGTAAATCTTAAAAACAAGCATCCTAAATTTCCATTTACTATATTTAGTCTTTTGTACCTGGGCAATGATGTGTTGTATGGTGTTGAAGGACGCCACCGTGGAGGCGAGGCAAGGAAGGAGCAGCTGGGAAGTGAAGGGTACCAGGAGATGGGCCACCGTGGAGGCGAGGCGAGGCAGGAGCAGATTGGACAGGAAGGGTACCGGGAGATGGGCAAAAAGGGCGGGCTCAGCACCAAGGACAAGTCCGGAGGAAAGCGTGCTGCCAAGGAAGGCATCGAAATTGACGAGTCCAAGTACAAGACGAAGAGCCGCTAATATGGATCATTATTCATTAAGCAGTTTTTCTAGCTCCATGTCTGTTACTTGTAGTTTTTGTATTAGGGTTTCTAAGTTTGGTTTAACTAGGTTTTTAGGATGCATGGCGTCTAGTGTCTTTGTTCTTCGTAGGTGGTTGTCGAAAGAAAGCTGGTTGTCCAAGTATGTCCAGCGCCAGAAATCATACATCCACCGCGTCGTCTTTTGTATCTTAAGCTGGGCTTCGAGGAGCCTTCTTTAACTGTTCTGTCTAATGTGTTCTTAAGTGTTTGTACTGTTTAACTTTCTTGTAATTGTATCAATGAGCGACTCGATGATCTACTACAAACGTCATGTGTATTCCCAACTCAATTCACAGTAGATCCGAGTTTCAAAATCGAGGTAACGATCCATTGTAAGAGTGCAATTAGATTGTTGGGGTTGGTGTTCAAAGTTGCACAATCTTTATCTATGATATATAGTAAAAGATTCTAATCTCTAAATCTAAATGGAAACAATCTAATGGCAGAATCCAATATCCTTTGTTTCATGTATCTTTCTTCTTATCTCATCTGACTGTTGAGGCCTGGATTTGGTTCGAGTTGGTTGACAGCCTTTCAAACAACCTAGAAATGAGGCTACGAGGCTCGGTCCAATGGTGAAGTACTAGGTTCAATGGCTTGGTCGTGTTCTAACGAAAGTACGATTATTTGTGAATCAGGAATGGGTTCTGGTGTGGTCCGAGTCCTAGATGAAGTATTGCTCGAAGATCAGGGTTGATTTCTGGTGTGGCCAGGTCGTAAGACGAGATAGAATGGTTCGAGGATTATTATATATAAGTGGGTTCTGAATCTGCCTCTCCTAACGAAGATTGACTTAATATTACATAAATAAGTTTAGGTTCATAATTTTAGTTCTGAATCTTGTCTTCCGGTTTTAGAACTCAAGGTTTAGAACTCAAGGCCGAAGATTGAATTAATTACATAAATAAGACTCAGTTCAGAATCTTAAGTTTGAACTGTCTTCCGTTTTACAAAGCTGAGAGTGTTTTTTCTTCGACTGAAGTTGCTCGATTCATAAGTTAACCGAGAGTGTTTCTTCTTTTACCAAAGTTGCTCCGATTCGTAAGTCAGCAGAGCAATCTACCACGTCACTAAAGTAATACTCACTCGACCGACCTCGGTAAAGAATTAGCACGCTAGTATCAGCATTCAAGTTGTTAAATAATTCTTAATTACTTCCACTTGCGTGTGACATAGACTGTAATTGTTGGTGCAGTATAAAATAGGAAACTTTAATGAAAAACTTTCAATAAAAATCATATTTTTACACTAAAAAATCAATCCTGATACTATTCACTTTACCCTTTATTTTGTCCTTATCGTTAAAACTCAAAGTTTTCAAGCATTTTTCATTAGTTTTCCTTATAAAATATGGATATGAGAGTCTTCTTATGTTGAGTATGATGGAAGTAAACGAAACGGCACTATTCAATATAGAAAACGCATATTATAGGAAGTGTAGATTTGGTAGTGACGATGATGTGAGTAGAATTAGAGCAGTGATGAGCCATGAATGAAGCCATGGACTCGTGGCATTCTCCCTGCAACTTCTTCACTGAAAAAAACACCTATGAGCCTACGAGGCATTACCCGAAAGCTCCAAACCTCCCCATCTGCCGCTTTTACCCCCATTACGTGTCACCTCCTCCTCCCTTTGGCCTCCTCACTCACCTTCCATTCCTACGCCTACCCCTATGTAAACCACCATTTCCATCCAATTTAACTCATAAGAGTTTGTGAGACTAAAAAGAAAGAGTGAGAAACAAGAGAAAGCTAACTTCAATAATCGAGTTAATTGATATTTCTGATATTGTAGATGTTATCACACGTACCGTCATACTCGATTCGACGGAATCCTTTGATCTTAAAGAGGGTCTTCTATAATTTCGTACGTGAAATGGCATCCGAACAGGAAAGGCGAGACCCTCGGAAAAGGCAGGAACTGGATCAAAAGGCAAGGCAGGGAGAGACCGTTGTCCCCGGTGGAACCGGCGGCAAAACCCTCAACGCTCAGGAGCACCTTGCCGAAGGTAAATCTTAAAACATGCACCTAAATTACCATTTACCATGTGCAGTTTTTTGTACCTGGCTAATGATGCGTGTGCATGGCCCTGAAGGACGCCACTGTGGAGGCGAGGCCAGGAAGGAGCAGCTGGGAAGTGAAGGGAACTGGGAGATGGGCCACCGCAGAGGCGAGACAAGGAAGGAGCAGCTGGGAAGTGAAGGGTACGGGGAGATGGGTCACTGGGGAGGCGAGGCGAGGAAGGAGCAGCTTGGTCATCAAGGGTACCAGGAGATGGGCCACCGCGGAGGTGAGGCGAGGAAGGAGTAGCTCGGTCATGAAGGGTACCGGGAGATGGACCACCATGGAGGCGAGGCAAGGAAGGAGCAGCTCGGTCATGAAGGGTACCGGGAGATGGGCCACCGCGGAGGCGAGGCAAGGAAGGAGCAGCTCGGTCATGAAGGGTACCGGGAGATGGGCCACCGCGGAGGCGAGGTGAGGAAGAAGCAGCTCGAACATGAAGGGTACCAGGAGATGGGTCGCCATGGAGGCAAGGCAAGGAAGGAGCAGATTGGACAGGAAGGGTACCAGGAGATGGGAAAAAAGGGCGGGCCCAGCACCAAGAACAAGTCGGGAGGAGAGCGTGCTGCCGAGGAAGGCATCGAAATTAACGAGTCCAAGTACAAAACGAAGAGCCGCTAATATGGATCATTAACCAGTGCTTCCAAGCTCAAGGCATCCGACTTGTAGTTTTTGTTATTAGGGTTTCGAAGTTTGGTTTCACTAGGGTTGTAGGAGTGCATGGTGTCTACTGTCTTTGTCCTTCGTATGTGGTTGTAGTAAGAGTGCTTGTCCAAAAATGTTTTCAGCGTCGAAATCATACACACGCCGCGTCCTCTTTGTATCTAAACCTGGGCTTGTCCAGCTATACAGCTATCATCATCGGCGCTGCATGGGGGATTCCGAGAAGCAAGAGACAGTGCTACCGAAGAAGGCCTAAGTTGTGTTTGGGATATTTACAGCAGCAACCTCCATTTGAGAAGGCAGTAACGAAAAACAGATGATAATTCTTAATCGTCGGCGTCCAAAAAACTTTGCTACTACAAGTGAAGAAGACATACTTTGACATTGATTCTTCTACCTGACTAGCATAGCACTGCATCAGGTGGTCGTGTAATTTTCGATCTCTCTCTCTTTTCTTCACATCTTGTGCCCAAGTGCTTCAAAATGTTAATGACTTGTCGCCAACGCTGTTACTAAAAGACCGAGCACAAGAAACGGCTGCGCACTCGCCTGGAATACACGCAGAGCAAATTTGAATATCTCCTTCTTCGATGGTACAAAATTGGATATTTAAATAGGGGTTTGAAGGAATGAAAATTCTAGAGCATATAAATGGATAACATAAATTGCGGAATTTAACGGTTGAACATGCGCTCAAGAATCTAATGGAAATAATGGGTGAATCTGAGCCATTTAGAAGGCAATGTAGGCTCTTGAAAGAATACCTGATATTTAACATCGTACTTGACAGGGTCTTTGAGAAAGTACTTGAACTGCACAGCACAAATTGCATAAACAAAGTACTTACGAGCTATGATGTCTATCAAAAACTGTCTAATAAAACCGGGAAAAGAAGCATTTAAGATTTAATATAAAATTAGCATAAGATGATTACGTTCACCATTCAGCAGAATCAAGAGTCTTTGAAAAAGAGATCTACCTGGAAAAAGACTTGGGGAGCTATCAAAGCAAGGAGAGCTAATGCATAATATGGTTTACCAGCCGCTAGCAGATAACCTGCAAACCAGTCAATAGACGGCACGATGAATCGTCTTCATTTGTACGATTAACTCTAATTTGTATTCAAAACTATCACAGGACGATCGAAACTATCATAAACAACACAATCCAAAAGTCTGATAATCAAAACAATCAGCTTCAACGATCTGCTTAACGAAGATAACATACCAGCGACCGATAACTGAGTGATGTCAATGGCGCCAACACAAATCCATTTGGCAGTTTCAGAACCAAAAGCTACAGGGAGTGACTGCAAACAGGATTGCCACAAATAATGTTACGTTTGCTGCAACTAAGATTGTTAACAATATTGTAATAGAGAAGATTAAAACCTGAAGCCCCAGTGCTCTATCTCCTTCAACACTTTTAAAGTCGTTTACGATAGCAATTCCCAACTGATATGTGGGAAGAAAAAATATGCAGTCAGTTGGACTGAAGCATGTTATGTAAGCACATGTTAAGATGCTTCTTTCAGAAACATACCCCAGCAATGCTGTACAAGAGTGTGAGGACGATTATGTCGGGCGTAAGGGTCCCAAATAATGCCTGACCAGCCCACCTATCAATAAGAGATTGAACTGAAATCCATTACCCAGCACTATGGACATCAAAATAGTTTCTAACATTCAACCAAATCATATGAATTTATTGGTCGCGGTTCTTGAATAGACTTTAAGACTGTTATAACAAGACTCCTAAGAAGTATCCAACCACATGAGCGAGGAAAGATGATAAACAATTAATTCAATGCATTTCTTATACAATTAATATCAATCTGAATTACAGAAGGATCCCTGAATCAAGAGTTCTTGACCCTTTATATGAAAGATCTAATTCTTGTAAGTTCACAAAAGAAAGATAAGGCAGGGAATACACACCATGGCAAACTGATATAACTTGCACCCAGGGCAAAATTTCCAATCCATCCGTTTTGTTTCAGCTGCAAGCAATAACTCATGAAGCACAGTCAAGGCTTAAGCAAAGTTTCTTCTCGAACATCAAACTAAGCAAATCGTTTGATTTGTTAATAGGTGGGGGGAAAAACTACCTTTAAAGGTGGAGCGGAATAAATGTACGATAGCAAGGATCCACCCACAGCAAGGTAAAATAATATTGGGAATTTATGTCCTGCCTGAAAAAGGACAGCTATTCATGATTGACATCTGATCTAAATATTTGAAGGTGTAAGAAAGAGCCAGTCCATCATGCGAATACTTACCCACACATCTAATATGCCAGCGAAACTAAGGCCTCCTAAAAGCAGCACCCAGATTTGAGTAATAACCTGAAGAAAAACAAAGAACCAGGTTAAAAATGCAATCTTCACCAAAGAATTTTTATACAATAAAGCAAAATACAGCTAGTACCCTTACCTCATTCTCAGATATTGCCCCTGAGGGAATTGGACGATAAGGTTCATTAATTGCATCGATCTCTCGGTCATACCAGTCATTTAGGGTCTAAAGAAAAGGCCATGGAGTTATTGGACCATAAAGATCTCATCAATCAAAACCAAAAACCGAAATCAACTTTCCATCCCAAGTAAATCGTACCTGGGTATAGCCAGTGAGTAAAGGGCCGGACATACACATGCACATTATTGATTTAGCAACATCCTCAAAAGTCCAATGAAAATTTCCTGCAACATGAAATTTTTTCTCAAAAGTAATTCATGGACAGAGGATAAGAATATAGGGGTGATTTTCGGTCGGATCTGATCGGAAACAAGCATTCCAATGCCAATCCGAAAAACTTTCAGAATCAAATATTAGTTACAATTTTGGAATTTAGGATTATCGAAATTTATCAGAAATTTCGGAGTTGGTTTTATCTTGGAATTTTCGGAACATGATTCTGATCTCCTACATTTTACAAGACTGAAAAAATTTTCATTGACCACTTTTGCGGATGAACATACCAGAAGCAGCAGCTCCGCATACTACTCCCCATACCAGTGGAGGCCAAGTTACAGGCTTTGTCAGCTGAAGACGAATCTTCCACTTGTTCTGCACGGTTTAACTCACAGATCAACTCCTGTCTCACATTTCTTGCCACCATGATTCTATCAACTTAATATCCACTAAAAAAAAGCACATTAACTAAAACCCGAAACTCAAACTATCCACTTTACTAATTCGATATCATAATTGCAGTGAACAATATGCCATTGTGTAATATTAATCAAACTATTCCGAAAAAGCCATATTCGATATCATACTTTCTTTTTTCTTTTCCGAAAGAAATTCTAAACATTCACCTGCTTCTTACACACAAAATGCACGTAAAAGATTTTCCAACCACAACCAAAAAACAAGAAGAATTTCCTTTCGAGCTCAGTTCAACAAAGCTAAGCTTCTAGCATCATCTGAGGAAACCCACATTATGCAAAAACACCAACGCACATAGAGAGAAGGTACTCAAGCTTTGAACTTGTACACTAAACTAACAGTGACGACTTACAGTTTCTTGAGAAGCTCCTTTAATCCCAAGAAGCTGATTGACGCTCGAGCCGGCTTTAGCCGGTGCCTTATCCGGTACTGAAGACTCAACTGCTAAACCAAAATGTCACTATAATCCACTTTAATTCGATCAAATTTGACTAAAACAAAACGAAATGTAGAATCTTAATAGTTTAATAATTAAAAACCTTCGTTGGTATCGGTCTCCGCAGCCCTAACCGTAAGCCTCCTTCCTGAAAATTTCAAAAATGTCAAAATTTTAAAAATCTCAACCAATAAATCTCACTTGTCAATAGATTGCTAAAGGAAAAATAAACCGAAATTAAATTAAATTAGGAACAATTGAACTGGAAGATAGAAAAGCAATTCGAACGCTGTTCATCGGGAATTTGAATTTCTCGGCAACCAAACGGAGCGTAATAGCGAGTGGACTCACTGGTAAACGAAACCGAAACCGGCGCGAAGGCGGACCGAGTCCGAACTCGGTTGGCGTTGAGGTTCGATAAGCTAATAGACGACACCGTATTGAGTACGGACGCCATTGATGGAGCTGTAAGGAGCTTACTGGCGGAGGCACGGAGAGAGCAGAAGTGGAAGAGCTACTGCACGGACTAGCCGATAACTCTAGTACCTGTCATAAATGTTTGTCGAAGGTGAGGAGAAGAGCGTAGTTCCGGTGTGATGTGGTGTACGGAGTTTAATCTGTGACTGCTTACGTGGCGGATTGGACAAGCCTGATGTAATAACGCCTCGGACGAAGTACCATAACCGTTGATGCGCTCTGTCGTCTCAAAGTTAATAGTTAAAGCTAGTTTTTCCCAGAACAATAAAAAGTTGAAATAAAAAAAGAAAAGATCTGCGGTGTTGAATTTAAATGGTAAACAAATTTAAAAATTCTTATCGTTAGTACACGTAGAGCTTTCTGGTGCGTCGAATTCAACAGTAAGAAAAATCAAATTTTGGATTAATCAGACATGTAAAAATGAAAAGAAAAAAAAAGGTAAAAAATAGAAAATTTGTAATTTTTGTTATTTTAAATTCCCAACCATTTTGTTAATTCGTCACACCACAACTTAATATTTATTTTTCCTACAAACTCCCATATTTATTTTCCACTTTTCAAAACCTTTGTTAAAATAAAAAAAAAATTGTGATAGGTCAAATAAAATATATATATATATATATTTGTAAATAGTAATCGTCCTGGCAAACGGAGTGAATAATAACCATCTTTGAACTTGCCTTATCCTTGCACAACTGGTGGAATTGCTCTGATGTCCATGGGTCACAAACAAAAACTGAAGTTCTAAATATAGTTGGGCTCAATGGACCGTGCATATTACGCCGAGCTCCCACTTCAACCAGTATTTCGAATAAAGCCCAAATAAGGCTGACTTGTATTCAACGTACCAAGTACTAGGGACTAGGGACTAGGGAGCATAATTTGTTAAGAAAATCTCTCTCAAAAAGTTACTCGCATGCCACTAACTTTTCGGGATTTTGGAATCTTGAGTCAAAAGGATTTTTGGATTTTGTGTTAACAATGAATCAAGAAAAGGATAGATGGATGCATACGGAAATAGATCTTCTCCGGATCTTTTCTTTCAAAACTCAGGAATTAAGTGATTCGAGCTTTTAAAATTTGATCAAATGGTTAAAAACAGAGAACTTAATAAAAACTTTTATAACCTATAATAATTTTTTACCGTTGCAGACTTGGATTACTTGATCCTTGAGTTTTGGAGGGAAAATCCGGAGATGATCTCTTTCCGGATGCAGACTGCACAATGATTACATTATACAAGTAATAATGCCAGTTTACTTTTCAGTAACTATTTTTACAACAGTCCTTCGAATGTTACTTTAGCTTTCAAAACCTCCAATCTTATTATCCAAAATATTTTTGTTCCACAATTGCATATCTCGGTCATGCACTCTCACTTTAGTATTATTATCATTATCTCGAACGCCCAACTAAGATTTTGAAATATTTGATCCTATTATGCCAAAAAAATTTGGTGTGGCTGTTGTATATCTCCATCTTGTCACTCTCTCTTTCTCATATTACTATAGAATTATTATCATTACCTTTTGATTCTCAAAATCTTCAACTTGCGATAAAAAAATAAGAATAAAAAAAACGATGATGTTACTGTTACATATTCCGATTGTGCTACTATCATTTCTCACATGATCTCACATGAGTAGAGAGAGTGACCCAATGTATACCTTGGTTGTCTTCTAATATTAAGGCAAAATATGAGATGGGTTTCACATTTGCCTCAATTCTAGAAAGTGCAATTAATTAACTATCGTTTGTTAAAAAAAAAAAGTTCAATTAAAAATAAAATCAATCAAAATCTGTTTTGATCCAATCAAAGCATATAACGAAAACCTAAAAGAATAAGCCGGTCCTTATGCCAAAATCTCGATCTCCCTCCCTTCTCCCTCAATCAATCTTTGTTATGTGCCATGAACACGCCACAATACATAAAATGTAACAACACAACTAGTTGAAAACTTGAAACAAAAAAACTTCAATTAATAGTAGTATAACATCTGGTGTATCGAGCTGTGTTCCTAACACAGTGAAAAAATTCTTTTAAAAAAAGACTTAGACCAATCAGTCCAAAAAGGTACCTCTCGAGATAGAACCTTGGCAGCATAGGAAGATGCTCGATTTCCCATTCCACAAAATCCATTTGGTGCTTCTGCAAAAATTCCCTCCTATTAATTCCCTAATATATACTTCCTTGTTTCACAATCTTCATGTTTCCTTTCTACTATTCAGGAATTTAGATTCCTACATATGCTCAAAGGGAATCCAATTCCCAATCCCATTTAGCACTGACCCTCTTGCCTAAAAGAGGAATATTATCGGAATTTTCCCAACTTAAAGGACATTACCTCTGCAGATACCAACACTATTTGCCAACAAACCCATCTTTTGTGTAATCATTTCTTGTGCATGGAATCAAACAAGCATAAGATGCAATGCTAGATCTTTTACCACATATACAACTAATTGTTTTTCGATCATGACATCAAACTCTTCTTCTTCTTTGTTTTTTTAAAGGGAGACCAGCTAGTGATTTGGTCATGGTATTCTATCTTTTCGGAGGTTGGGAAGACTCAAAGAAACATTTCAGCATCTCCTGACCACCATCATACGATTCACTAGGGCTAGGAATCAAATCCAGGATGTAACGTATGGAAAACGAATCTGAAATTCGTCCTTAACCACTGAGCCACCCGTGATAGTTACAACATCGAACTCTTGACTTATTCTAATTTTAAGATATTATTTCAAACTTGGTCGCCATTTGACTACTTCACGGCCTATAGCATGTTAAGAAGGTTATGATTGGAATGCATCTAAAAATTAAATAACGATAATTTAAGTCTTGCTAAAGATTGATGAAGATTTTTTGAGCTGATCGAGACTTACTTGGTGGAGTTGACCAGACTCGTAAAATGAACTTATGCGTGATTGTGAGGCAATTACCATAAACTAATTTTTCACACTACAAACATTTCAGTTGGAAAAAAAAAAAACAAAAACAAAAACTAATTCTCTTTGGATCATGATGTATTTTTTCACTTATGTCATTGAAGTATACCAAATTTAAACAAATAATTATATAATTATACATCAGAAATTGAAATAATCATAAATTGAGTCAAGTAACAAAATCTTGGCCCCATAAAGATTGATGAAGATTCGTGGAGGTCATTGAGAGAAGGAAATTTAGGGCTTCTACTGTCTTCATTTGTTTGGCATGTCGGTCTTCCTATAGAAGATTAATCGTTTTATGCATTCAGATTTCTTAGGCATGCAGGCCTACAAGTTTGTCTTCCCTTTTTGATATGTGATTTTCTTTTTTATCTATTTCTTTTGGATTTTATTTTTTGTTTTGCAGCTTGTTTTGCAGGTTCTTATCATTTAGATTTTATTTTAGAGGGGTTTGGTCCTAATCCTATGTCTCCCCTCCTTTTTCTTCTATTTTCTTTTTTCTTTATGTCCCATTTTTCTTGTATTTTCTTTTTCAGTAGAAGTAAGGTTTATGTTCCTCTTTTTTTTTTTTTTTTTTTTTACATTTTGTTATTCTTGCTTTATGAGGGAGCAAGGGTTATGTCTATTTTCCCAACTAGGTATAATTTTTTTTTTCATATCAATAAAAGTCCCTCATACAGCCTAGGTTCTTAAAAAAAACATGATTGAGACTTTGATGGAGTTGGACTTGTAAAATGAAATTATGCGAAACTGTGAGGCAATTACCACAAACCACTATTTCGCAGAAATGAAAATGACACATTTCTCAACCAAAAGTAACACATAAATCATGTGAATCACGTGTAAACTTGTTTTGTTTTTTTTTTTTTTTTTTAACAAACAATATTATCTACATTAAGAGAAATGAGATGCACTCAGCCTCATAAGAGCCTAGCAATAATGTGGTCCAAATTTATCTTTGGCTAGAATCGAACTCAAAACTTCTCACTTACAAGTGAAGAGGAATACCACTAGACCCGGCCTCATAAGAGGCTAGCAATAATGTGGTCCAAATTTGTTTTTGATGAGAATCGAACCTAAGACTTCTCACTTACAAGTGAAGAGGAATACCACTAGACCGTAGTACTAATTGACAATAGATTTTATTAAATTAGATGTTAGAATAGCTAACGAAGAGGTTTGAACCCACGCCAGCATTGAAGGACTCAACATTTTTTCACCACTCTGATAAATGGCTACTTGCAAACCCGGATGAGTTATCTTTGTCTATTAAATAAATAAAAAAATCACATACCCGAAAATAAAATATAAAAATAGTTAAAAAATTGAAGCAGACAGAGATATATATCACCACCTAAGCTTCTTTGTATTTATTTGTTTTATGTTTTTTCTTTGCTCATTCTTTGTATTTTAGTCACGTACCTAATAGGTGAAGGGGAGGGGAAATTATTTAAAGATCCATCTCTTTTTTTCTTTCTTAAAAAAAAAAAAAACAATATTATCCACACTAAGAGAATGTGAGAGTGAACTAAGTCTCACAATGGACTATCAATAATATGGTTCAAATTTACATCAACGAGAACCGAACCTAAGACTTCTCACGTACCAGTGAAGAAGAGTACTACTAAATTGTAGTACTAAGTAGCAAGATCTATCTCTTTTAAACATCAGTAACAAATATAATAGAAACTGACTCAAAAACAACTTCAAAAGTTGTTTCTTTAGTTATTCTCAAGTCAATCACCTTTCTACATTATCTTAATTATTGTTTGATTATCCATTAATCTACCTTTTTCACCTTTCTAATGGTACTTTTTCGAGTTAAACAACTTCAAAAGGTTTCTAGCTATACCAAAAAACAAAAACTTCAAAAGGTTTAGGAAATTTAACTTACTTGCAAAGTGGATGACACATCGATGAATGATTCTGTGAGGAAGAGAGATTCCAATATCTTCCATAATTTTAATTTATGAGAATATAATATGTAATGTTAAAAGCTGCTATTGATATTTCAAGAAAGCGATTATGCACTTCTCCAAGTGTGCTTTCTCCTTTGTATTTTTATATGTTTGAACTGTAAAATAATTATTTTGGACCAGTACGTAGCAGCTTCCTTTATTTTGTGACAATATCATAATCATTTGGCAATGTAAACTTAAGTGAAATTATTATGTCTTTGAATTTGTGGTCTTAATTAGTAAATGTTGGTGTCAAAACTAGGATAGAGTTTGACTTGGTTCAACACGTGATTTGCTTCGGGTGTGGCTTTCTGTCCGAGTGCCACAAGATGGCTCGAGAGAAAGAGAGAACATATGTGCCACTTTGGAGGCTACCAACAGATAGTGTTTGTGTAGAGTTATATAGAATACGACAATAATGAAAGTAGGAAACTAAATGTAATCATTTCATGATGGAATCAAGATTACTAATGTTGAAAAGAAAGATTCATGGGCTGATAAGTCTATTTACATGACTGAAAAGTAAATAGACCTATTCAAGCCTTGGAGGGCAGGATAATGCTAGACGAGTCTATCGATATTGTTGGTATCGAGCTGGACTCGAGAGTAAACATTGCCTTAAGGTGATCTGGATTGGTTGGAATGTTCATCAACCAAATCATACTACATGGTAGCAGAGTAGTAAGAGTTTTAGATCTCAAGGATCGTAGGTTGGATCTGCTTTGAAAAAAGTTTGAGATTCTAGCTAAAGAGTTGAGAGATTTTGCTAAATAACAATTTGGGTTGTGCTGAAAAACAGATGAGTTGATTGAAGAATCACTTGAGTTTTTAATCGCAGAGATTGAATTTGACGAAGGTCCTTAGCTTGAAGGCTTCTTGTTCTATTTATAGGCATACGAGATGAGCCTCCTCAATCATATCGTTGAGTCTTCTGGTTCTATTTTAGCTTGAAGGCTTTTGGTTCTATTTACTAATAATAATTGCAATTCGTGGTTGGTGGCCTTCTTCTTAGACTCACAGTGATCATATGCTGCTGCGGTGATGTCAGCTTGTCTGGTGATGCGTTCCTCGTCTTTTAAGGTGACTAGATATTCCCTGCCTATTCGTCAACATGGTAGATGTGCTTCGAGGAAGGGCGTGCCTGAGACCTCGAGAAGTTGTGGAGTGTTGGGAAGTGGTTATCCCAAGCCCTAGGAGATTTTCTCAAGTTGGACTTCAAAGTTGGTGACCCAGTGTCACACGCCTTAGTGAGCACCTTATTTTTATTCATGGCCCAAAAAGTAATATTTGATTACACAACATATTTGTTACTAAATCCTAAGAAACTTGTAACGAGCAATCTTTGAGCCAATTCACCCGCGTGTGAGTAAATAACTAGTAAATCGTAAACTCATGCGAAGCTTGCAGTAAATAAACTACTGAGTGTCGTCCACTCGCGCTTATTCTAAGCCATTTTTATCATCGTTTGAGGTTCCATAGTGTATGATGTACCAAGTACCCAAAGCCAGAAATTTTCAACTTTACGCAATGACATGTCAACCAGCTGGGTGATCGAGTGACTCGGATTGCTCTTCCTTCAAAAGATCTTGGAACAAAAAGGAAAACCAGGTAATGGATTACTCAGTCATTTGTAGCACCAAATTCTACTGTGGTCCATGCACTTTACCATGTCCTGCATCAGCACGATAAGCAATGGGCTATAGTACTACTTTTGTGTAAACAAGCCTTGATGGAACGCACCAAAGTAAAGGTGCACAATCACATTTTTTTGGTCATTGACAAGACAAGCTAGCTTGCTCTAGGGTACACCAAATTGAAGCTTACCGTTTGAAGTTTTAGAAATGTATTAAATTGTATTTTCTGATTTTCACTTACTAATAAACCCAACAAAAATGACTATTATTAGGTTCCAAACTCAATTTACTTGACAAACAATTGAAGTAATTAGTACGTATAGAGTTCTCAGTTCCGTTGTACAGGTAATTGTATGTGTAATGCATAAACAATCATGAAACATCAACAATTGATATTATTATTTTTTGTAGTTAAACATACCCTTTTGCTATCCACGTGTGCATAAACGAGTTGGAAACTAGTCATTGACGATATTGTGATTTGTGCTACAACGGATCTTAGCAATCATTAATTGACATTTTTAATGTCAGGTGTGAATCTATCAAGTTAATACATAGTCAGTTAACTCGACAATCATACATTATGATTCCTTCAACAAAATTGTTTACGAGTGCAAATGTCTTGTTGCTTAAGTAATTAAGAGTACAAATATGTACATAAGAGGTCATGTTGCAAGAAAGCATGATCAACTTCAATCAACATATGATTTGCTTCCTTTATTCTGGTCGAATATGAATTTGCTTCCTGAATAATTCTTTTTTCCTTTTTGTTTTCCGATCGAATTTAATTGGATGTTAACAATATTGGAGAAAATGACTGGAAATAGAGTTAATCGCCTAATACGATCACATCAATGAATCGATTATCCAAGATGGGTATTGTCTGAGACTATGTCTAAGCTTAAGGGATACTAATGTATTAATAATACTTTTTTTAAGAGCAAGTACAATATTCATTAATACGTCGAAAATAATACATATATATTGGATGACAGAGTACTTTTAAATAAGCATCGATAACAACCTTGCCATGATTTCAACCTGGTAAAAAAAAATGTCCCGCACCAACAAATTACAAAGTTGTATTATCCTCAAGATAAGATCTATGATTACATCAGAAGGTTCGTAAAACCAAATCAATAGATGCTCCTCAAACCAAATCAGTTTATGAAAAACTTATAACTTAACAAAAAAAATTTATACATCCAAATCATTACTTTAATCAAAAGAGCTTTATTTTGGGATACAAAATCTCATTTTATTTATTTATTTTCCATTTTCCTTCTTCAGTTCAAAGCTAGAAACAAAAAAAACAGGGATCATGAGTCTTTACATTTAAGTTTCGTGCATTTATCTACATTTTGCTATATCTCAACTATTCTCATAATCTAACGACCAAAGACATGGCACATTAAATTTAATAGCTAACTCCAATTTATTTTGTTAAATAACCATAGGCTTTACAACTAATTAAGTTCCGCCGTTTTCAGCATATATTTGCCCTAAATGAGTTCCATCCTTTTCATCCCTGCTTAACTTGGCCTTTTTATTTTTACAGAAAAGGCTAATAATCCAAACATCAAAATGATAAAAGTACCTAACAGTATCATCATTTGACGGTCAACATACTCCTTGAATGTTATAACAATATATTTGACATGGTTATAATACTATGTACTTGTGTATTGTAGTCAGATCCCAAAAGAAAAAGAATCGAAAAATTATAATGCTATTGACTCACGTGTTATAATATAAATAAATTAACAGAAATATATAACGAAGTGACGTTACACTAAAAAATTAATAAACTAATAATGTGTAGCGACAGACAATCACATTAAAACGTTACTCGAATATACTAAGAAAAAAAAAAGGTTTTAACGAAACACTCATAATACGGTTCACTTTTAACAAAAAATTATATTTTTACCTTTCTCTGATACTATTCACTACATCTTTATTTATCATTTTTTCAATAAAACTAAAGTTTTTTTCAAACTTTTTGTTAATTTTCTTAAAAAAAAAAAAAACAGATGTGCGGGTTTCTCAGAGCATAATTCACTTACTTAAAATGGAACACAAATGAATGAACTTTTGTTTCCTCTTTTAACATGTGGCCAGAAAATCCCCAACGAGCGTATGTGGCATCTCATAATATTCATATGGATAATGAAAGTGACTCAACAATCCACACTCCCTTGTACACGAAATGCTGCTCTGCTCGTCTTCCTATCAAAACCCACATTGGTTGGATCCCGGCCCCACCCCACTCTCAATTAATTAAATCCAATACAAACAAAACAAATAATCAACACCAACCACTTAATCTCTTTGAATTTTAACGAAACACTTCCGGTACTATTTATTTTTAATGAAAAATCACATTTTTACCTTTACCTGATACTATTCACTATACTTTTAAAAATGGCTTTTCGTTAAAATGGAAGTTTTTTTGGACTTTTCATTTTTTTTTAAATTTATCATTGTTTTTATGTATTATGATTTATTAGTATTCCTCTTTATTTATATGTAAGAAGTTTTATGTATGATTCTCGTCAAATGTGAATTTGAACCATATTATTGCTAGCTCAGTGTAAGACTAAACATCCTCTATCCCCATAATGAAGATAAAATCAATTGATCAAATTTTTTATTTTATTATTTTAACAAAAATAAAAAATAAAAAAATAAATTTATCTAATTTACGAGAGGAGAAAGTGCAGAAGATGGAGTGCTCTGTTTTAATCAATTTTCCTAAACTCAAGTCAAAGCGGAGATCTTAGATTTATGGCCACATTGCAATAAATTTTTCTTCACCTTCAATTGATCGTTCTTAGTTTAACAAGCGATTTCGATACCAAATTATTCTAATCAAACTATTTTATAATTAAGCTAAATCCGCATCATTTTCTGTAAATACATCGTTTAATTAAAAAAAACTCAGATTTGAACCTTTTGCAACAAGCAAATAAACAAAAACCAAATAATAATTATTTAAAATTAATCTGCAAAAGCGGCGATAAAAAGCAGCAAAGCACTCAACATTTTCCTAAGTATTTAAATAAACTTTCTACTAACACTATCACCGCCGATTAATTCCCCATTAAAAAACAACAGAGGGAATATGTCCTCTTCTCCTCTCACCTTCTCTCATAAATACTGACGCGAGTCTCGCTTGTCCGGAATACAAACAGAGTGCACCATCCCTGTTCTCTCTCTCTGCTCGCCTCAGCTCTTTCAGTAGGGTTTTGTTTTCTCTCTCTAGAACTCGCACAATCCAATCGGACCGACATTTTCTCTCTCCTGATTCCCTGTCCTCGGCAGGGCGGAAGCGTGAGCGTGAGATATGGAGTCGTACGCGCTACATTTGGCCATGGCGGCTCTGGTTGGAGCTTCGGTGGTGGCTGTGTCGGCCTACTACATGCACCGCAAAACCCTAACTCAGCTTTTGGAGTTCGCCAAGACGGTGGAGAAGGAGAGGGAGGGCGACTCCGACAGCGGCGGTGGCGGTGGCGACTCGCCGCAGAACATGAAGAAGCGTAGGAGTCACGCGCGGCGCAAGGGCAACGGGTATTACCGGAGGAACGCGGCGTCTTTACCGGACGTGACGGCGATTTCTGGAGGAATTGACGTTGATGATCATAGGCGCAACGGATTTCTACCCGTCGACGGTATTCCGGCCGGGTTGCCGAGGCTGCACACTCTCCCGGAAGGTATAGCTCAGCTGAACTTGTCACCAGAGTGATCAATTTCGCTTTAATTTCTGACTTTCAATTTGATACGTATAGCAGCAACGGTACGACGTCGTGTTTGGACTGGCTTCATCACTTAGACTTGTGATATAATTCTTCATTAGATTATCAATACCTTAATTACTCCTTCTAAATTACTGTGTGTTGGTATTTGGTAATATAATTTTTGTACTAATTGAAATGCTAATAGGTTTTGCCATAAATGGTGTATCTTTATGTGGAGAAGCATAGGAAGGACACTCATTTACTTTCATTTCTTGAGCCTAAGCAATGAATAAAACAAAAAAAAATTAAAACTTCGTGTCTTTTGGTCTGAGAACTTCGTTGTTGAAAGCCACTGCCGAATTACTTGAATGGGCTGTGAAGAAAGAAACAAAGAAAAGGAATTGATGGTATGTTATGATTGTGCAAATCTTTAACTGTCGAATGACGACAAGGAAAGATACTACAATAGGCACGACACAGATCGGATGCGACAAATTTACTATATACGACACAAATCCGATGAGACAAATTAGCTATACACGACCCAAATGCAATGAGAGAAATTTTTCAAGCATATGTTATCCATGTGCAGACCGGCAAATGGATTTTAAATTTCATCTTAGCACACCTTAGGTGGCACTATTGGCTGGGACACGATGGCAAAGAACTTAGTATGAAATTAATGCAAGTAGTAAGGAGATATTTTCTTTTATGATGTAAATTTGTTTATGCTTGATATTGTTACCAGGATGGGACATATAATATGAAGTGTTTAATTGCCTGGTGTTTCATGAGTTTCCATTTAACCTCTGATTTGATTTCTTTCCTTTGAGTAAGATCTCAAGGTTACTTTCTGTCATCCTCAAATTGTTGTTATGAACAAACCAATGAGATAGGTGCCAGTTTTCTATGCTGTTTAAGTCCAGAGTTCTTCTTTTTCAGGGAAATCTACTGAGCTTGCGAATTCAGTTAAGAGAACCGGTAGTCTTATCCGACCAACTTCTCCCAAGTCTCCAGTTGCAAGTGCAAGTGCCTTTGAGAGTTTAGAAGGATCAGATGATGAAGACAACATGACTGACAATTCTAAACTTGGCACGGTGGTGAGTTTATTCACCATCTGTGCATTGTATCTGTCAGAGGCGGTGCAAGTGTCCATAATCTTACTTGCTCTAAATTGACATGCTGTTGTTGGACATTACTTTTGGCCACACATCATTATCACACAATCCAGCAAAAGTTTGTTTTTCAGGCGAAATATTTATGTTGATTTCTGTTATTCTCTGAACTTTCTTACGGATCTTTGGACTATTTTGACATCACTTGCAGGGGCCAGATGGTAAGATAATATATGAAAATTTACCGAACCATGTTAATGCCAATGGAGAGCAAATACCTATAGCTCCTACAAGTATGATTAGGTCCCATAGTGTATCTGGTGACCTGCATGGTGTCCAGCCTGATCCAATTGCGGCTGATATCCTAAGGAAAGAGCCAGAACAAGAGACTTTTGCACGACTTAAAATTACTCCAATGGGTATGAACTCTCTCGTCCCTAGATATTCACATTTTTGGTTGACTTGTTTGTTTATTTATTTCATGCATATATCTACAAAGATGTGTACCCGTGAAGTGTTTTGGATAGACCTTCTGTATATGATTGAACATGACTCTTTGCTGCTCATTAAATAGATACTAATGCAAATAATCATATATATATATGTTAGGATCCGGGGACACATGCTTTTGACACATATTTTGACACACGTTTTTGTGGGGCCCACTCTGTAATGTATTTCAGCGATCCAACCGTCTACCTTTTATGTCTTACCTCAAAGATCATGTCTACCCAAAATCACCCAAATCCGAAACCATATGACTTGGATTAAATTTAGTGTTTCTTTCTTGAACCATATTTTCTTCACTACAAATGAATTTCTTAATGGTTTTGGATATAGGCGGTTTGGATCGTTGAAATACATTACGAAGTGGGCCCTACAAAATGGGTGTCAAAAGCATGTGTCCTTGAATCCTAACCCATATATATTAATCAATGTATTAAAAGCGTGAGGCGTGGGCGAGGTGTCCATATACACTGAGCATACACATATATTATATTAAAAAGAAGAAGATTATTAATCAATAATCATCTTGAGCACACACATATATTATAAATATATATACACACACACATATATATACATATATTATATTATATATGTATAAAATAGAGGATGAAAAGCACAATGAGCACACATATAACAATGCACGCAAACAACACACATCCATTATATAAAAAATAAAAATCAGAAAAAAGGCAAAGAAACAAAAGTGCAAGGAAGAGGTAAGAGGCAGTTAAAATCCTACCCAAAATTCGGGTTTGGGAGTAAAAAAAAAAAACCCCACTGAGGCGTGCCTAGGCGGCTCGGGCGACGCCTAGCGGCTCCGGCGAAGCCTTTCGCCCACTCCAGCAAAACTGAGGCGTTATCCATGGCGCCCAGCCTCAAGGGCGCCCTAGGCGCGCCTTGAGGCGAGTTTTTTAAAACATTATATTCATATATTAATGCTAGTAATATATTAATTCTGTTAAATTTCAATATCAGTTTGAAGAAGCACACATATTCTGGTTGTACAAATGTTCATGGTCAAAATCTTAACAATGTTCTTTCAACTTTCCCTGTTCACCATATTTGTGCTTCCTATTTGTTGGTTTTAATGAATTACTGATTGCCGGTTTTTAATTAGTTTTAAGAAGCTGACTGCAAATTGTAATATTGAAACTGGGGAGTTAGGATGTCATCTTCATGGTTCTATCTTTGTCTTTAATTTTTTCAGAAGTGCCATCTAGTGATGAAGCTGAGGTCTACGTGGTTCTTCAAGAATGCCTCGAATTGCGAAAAAGATATTTATTCACTGAGACAGTTGCTCCATGGGAGAAAGAAATTATATCAGACCCAAGTACCCCAAAACCTAACCCAGCTCCATTTTCTTATACTTCTGAAGGGAAGTCTGATGTGAGTTTTTACTTGTTAATTTAGTCTATAACCTATAACTCAGGAAACCTGTGTTCTTCTGTTGTCCAATTAACATTCTCCTTTATTCGGCAGCATTATTTTGAAATGCAAGACGGGGTTGTTCACGTGTATCCAAATAAAGACTGTAAGTGGCTGTTTTTGTGTATCGTTTTTTGTTTGTCAGATCTGAGGGATTTTTATTCATTTGCAGTGTTATTTTTGATGAATTTCCTACGTAGAGATTTTGATTCGCATTTACCCTCCCTCCTGTTTTGCAGCAAAAGAACTTTTTCCTGTTGCTGATGCAACCACCTTTTTCACTGACCTACATCACATACTCCGGGTTACAGCAGCAGGGAATATCAGAACTTTATGCCATCATCGGCTGAATCTTCTGGAACAAGTAAACAGACTTGTGTTGATAATTAATAATTATTAGTCATTAAGATTCCTTCCAATTATCTTTCTATGCTGGAGTAGTAATAGTTGTTCGACAATGTTCTTATTTGTCTATCATTCAGAAATTCAATCTTCACTTAATGCTTAATGCGGATAGGGAGTTTCTGGCTCAGAAGAGTGCTCCTCATCGTGACTTTTATAATGTCAGAAAAGTAGACACACATGTTCATCACTCAGCATGCATGAACCAGAAACATCTTTTGAGGTTTATAAAATCAAAGTTGAGGAAGGAGCCTGATGAGGTAATTTGAAATCGTTACGCAGATATGTTGTCGAGTGATTTTCTATTTTTTTCTTCCATTTATTTCTGTCAACTGTGGATAATCATTCCAAACTATCAAGTTTGTAAGGTGCTATGCATATGGTTACTCAACTGTTGGTTGCAATGAGATTTATTATAATGTTAGTTATGGTTATTGCATGATTTTCACTAATACCTCAAGTTCTGTGCTTCTTGTCAGGTTGTAATATTTAGAGATGGAACCTATTTGACCTTGAAAGAGGTTTTTGAGAGTTTGGATTTGACTGGGTATTCTTTTGCCTATTTTAATTAATAAAAAGATGCATTTCGAGTCTTACTATCAATCCGTGTTCATGTATCTCTAATGATATTTTAAGCTACAGGATGTTATATCTTTTCACTTTTGTTTCCACAGGTACGACCTAAATGTTGACCTTTTGGATGTTCATGCTGACAAGAGCACATTTCATCGTTTTGATAAGTTTAATCTTAAGTACAACCCCTGTGGTCAAAGTAGGCTCCGGGAGATTTTCCTTAAGCAGGATAATCTTATTCAAGGTATAGTTTTTTGTTTTCTCAACTATTATAAGGTTACTGGGTTATAGTGAAGAATTAGATTCTTAAGCCATGGGCTTGACCGCTTGAGTAGTTGTTTCTATCCACTTCAAATCAATTTTGCTGAAGCTTAGTTTTTTAGTCGTTGATCAATGTATAAATTGTTGGATTTGATAATCTCTTCTTGAATAGGACGTTTCCTTGCTGAGCTGACAAAACAAGTGTTTTCTGATCTTGCTGCCAGTAAATATCAGGTGCTTCCTTGCTCCAGTTTGCAGATAGGTTTTTATGCTTGTTCTAGTTTCTATCTTCTCTTTGTAATTGTTTCTTTTGCAAGTATGGTTGTTAAGATGAGATTAATACTCCACATTGTAGTGGCATTTTTAATTGTGTGATTTCTTGATTCCCCAATGAGTTATATCTAAATTCATTTAACCATAGGCATATGTGGATAAGATTTAGGTTTCTGAGTTATCTTTCCCTTGCCATGTCTGAATGTTCAATGTCATTGATATGGAACCAATGGCCACTTCCTCATCCTTCTCTCTCATTATCGTGTGTCTGTGTTATCTTTCTGCATGTTTGGATAGATCAGCCTCGCCTGATGTTCCATTTTTCTCCTGCAGATGGCTGAGTACAGGGTATCGATATATGGTAGGAAGCAGAGTGAGTGGGACCAAATGGCTAGTTGGATAGTGAACAATGAATTGTACAGTGAGAATGTTGTTTGGTTGATTCAGGTAAACTCAAAATTTGCAGTTCTCTGTGACATTTATAAGAATCTTGGGATTGTATGGTACTGTTCCACCTAAGCACTTTTTTCAGGTAAAAGTCTTGAATGCTACTCATACGTTTGGTTCTTGTATTTTCCTTCTTCTTCCAGCTGCCCCGGCTGTACAATATATACAAGGAAATGGGAATAGTAACATCATTTCAGAACATTCTTGACAATATCTTTATTCCACTGTTTGAGGTTACTGTAGATCCAGATTCCCATCCACAGTTGCACGTTTTCCTGAAACAGGTTTGCCATCTTGTCAAAATCTACAATTTTTCCCCTGAAACATCTCTCCCTCTCTCTATCTCTCTCTCTCTCTCTCTCTCTCTCTCTCTCTCTCTCTCTCTCTCTCTCTCGTGTGTGCATTTCATGTTTTTGAAGCATTTATCTATTTCCAAAATAAATGCTTGAGTTAAACATGTTTGATCTTACAGGTTGTGGGGTTAGATTTGGTGGATGATGAAAGCAAACCTGAAAGACGCCCCACGAAACACATGCCAACGCCAGCACAATGGACCAATGTATTCAATCCCGCATTTTCATACTACGTGTACTACTGTTATGCTAATCTCTACACATTAAACAAGGTACATATTCTGCAGTCCCGAGATTTTGATGCCATACTATGTGTTCTATTACCTAAATTATATTCCCCATACAACAGCTTTGTGACTAGAGCAGCATATAGCTTATTGGAAATCCTTCTTTGCTTTTCTTTTTCCAATGTCGTCAGTCTCGTTTGCTTTGGTTGCAACACCAGGGCTTAGATTCCACGAACTTTGGTTGTTATTAGGTTTCTTTACGATGTTTAGCGGTTGCTTATCTCGTTTTTTAGTCTTTGTAATTGTGACACTTCGTATAAGTTTGTCATAAATTGGCATTAAGTGCTGAGCTGTTGGATTTTTGTTTTCAGCTTCGTGAATCTAAGGGCATGACGACAATCAATCTCCGTCCACATTCTGGGGAGGTATTTATTAAAAGATATATTTTCTATTTGATCACAAGTATTACATAATGCGAAGTCATTTATTCAATATTTTTCAGGCTGGTGACATTGACCACCTTGCTGCAACCTTTCTTACCGCAACTAATATTGCACATGGAATCAATTTGAGAAAATCTCCTGTACTTCAATATCTGTATTATTTATCCCAGGTAAGGAAGAATTTCTTATTTTATATAAACGTCTTATCTTTTGTGATTTTTTATTGGCTGCCATGTGTTGTTTGTCTCATCAGATTGGTCTGGCTATGTCACCCCTGAGCAACAATTCGTTGTTTTTGGACTACCATCGGAACCCTTTTCCTATATTTTTCTTACGGGGTCTTAATGTTTCTCTTTCCACCGATGATCCTCTCCAAATCCACTTAACAAAAGAACCTTTGGTGGAAGAATATAGTATAGCTGCATCTGTAAGTTCTCTCTCTCTCTCTCTCTCTCTAAAGGTTATAAAGACCCAATTATTTGGAAGTTTTTCCTTTACACAGGTATGGAAATTGAGCTCGTGTGATCTATGTGAAATTGCCCGTAATTCAGTCTACCAATCAGGATTTTCACATGCACTGAAGGTAAGTTACTGCGTTACCGAATTTACATAATCTATAGTTCCCACATCTAACTAGATATACTAGAATTGAGTGTGCAATTGATTTCTTTAGTATATGAACCACGTTTAGTTTCCCCAATCTGCACTTGGTTCGTGATAAGTTTTTATTTCTATGATTTCTCTGTAATGGCATATGATATATCCGATTAGTTCCTCTACTGTTGAACATGAACGTAAGTCATCAAATTTTGTGGTGCAGTCACACTGGATCGGCAGAGAGTACTACAAGAGAGGACCAGATGGAAATGATATCCACAGAACAAATGTGCCTCATATCCGGGTGGAATTTCGTGATACGGTGTGGAACTTTCTCTGAGATTTCTTCCAGTCATGCTTGTTCTATGCTTCATCTCTCTCTCTCTCTCTCTCTCACACACACACACACACGCCCACACAAACAAGCCTTGGGGAAGACTGAAAGAACTAAGAGATGTACCAACCACTGTGCTTGCAGATCTGGAGAGACGAGATGCAACAGGTCTATCTCGGCAAGGCCATTATCCCAAAAGAAGTCGACAGGTGAATCCCAGAGGCATGTGCAACTTTAACCCCGTCTTGAAGAGTAATCTGACACTGGAGGTAAGACTGGATAGCGATTCTTGTTTGAATAATAGGTATTTTGGTAGGAAATCTTACAGAAACATATTTTTTTTTTCAGGGGAGGAAGTTGCATCTATGCCCTGTACCTGTGTGAAAGTATGATAATCATGGAAACTGAGATGATGGGCACCGGAGAAGACGCGCAAACACAAGGCAAACTGGGTCGAAAAATGAGGTGGACATGTATATGCTCAATCAAAAAATACAAACAGTGAGAAAACGCGACTATAATGGCCTTAGTTAAATAAGAAGTGGTTTTTGTACCCAAGTTAATTAGGGTTAGTTTAATAATTAGCTTCAATGTTACCTAAATACTCTACTGTCGCAGTTAGTTTTATGTAAAACCATGTAAGATGTCACCGTACAAAGGCTTATCTATGGCAAGAAGGAAAATCTCGCTTTGTTTGGAGTTTTGACTCGGTTTTGCAAATATACTGCATCACATGCTTACTAAACTCAGCCTTGCGCTCTTGTAACTTCACAGTACAGCGCAAGCTGTCGGTATGCTTCATTGTTCTACAGCACTCATTGGATCATGGTTGGATTTCATTGACTGGTGACGGAATAGGAACATGGCTTCTCCGTTTGCATATGAGGGCAGCATCCAGCACCATGAACAATCTGGCCTGAATGGCTTCATGATTGATTCGTTATTAAGTATTTCATTCGTTGTTAAGTATTTGATTACAAATTTCAAAGGGAAAATTGCACTTTCTATTTCCATATATGTTACTAAACACATGAGAACTTTCATACCCATGTTATAGTGAAAGCGGGCTTAGCCTCACAATGGGATAATAATAATGTGGTTCAAATTCGCCTTTGACGAAAATCGAACCTAAAACCTATCACTTAAAAATGGAAGAATACCACTAAACCGTAGTACTAAGTAGCAGTAACAACTTTTAGTTAGTAACTAACCAATACTAGCTATACAAGTGAACAAATCAAATAATGCCACTTGGCAGAATCCTACCACAGCAGGCCTGGATGGCCCCCGCCCCCCCTCTCCTGTTTGGAGAAAAGTTGTAAACCAAGTAGCCAGAGCAATGCAAACATAACACAAGTAAAATCTGAAATTCGGATAACTTCAATAAAAATTGTCACTCCATGAAATGTCTTGGATTGAAAAATGAAGTCAGTTTTTCAAATATAATCGCCTCGTTACGTTCTCTCAACTTAGATAACGGCAACTATCAAAAAAAGGAAAACGAGGAACGAGCTTTCGCCTCATAAGGTAACTTTGAAAAGTAACCATACAAATGTTATTCACTTGCAATGAAAGGAAAACTAATTCGCTACTTTTTGTACTGCTTTATCTCTTTTGTTATACCTTCAGCAAGTGAATCGACATCATTGTTCTTCCCGAAAAATTTCACGAATTCCATCTCGGGGCTCATCAAGTACCTGCACAAAATA
The DNA here is from genome assembly GCA_024362995.1 of Heteromeles arbutifolia. NCBI lineage: Eukaryota > Viridiplantae > Streptophyta > Magnoliopsida > Rosales > Rosaceae > Heteromeles > Heteromeles arbutifolia. Next base: position 7,496,722 of record JANCRC010000017.1, on the reverse strand, counting down.
ATCATTGATTTCAATATCGGAATGACACAAACAACTAATTTTTCAACTTCCACTCGAGAAAATGTTGATACATACATGACTATGGAATGATCCACAAGATAATCTGAATCTTCTTCTGTTGTCTTCATATAGTACACACGATATGCACGAGCAACACTCCGTATCTCATCCGGGTTACCAGTTAAGCCAATCAGCTTTGGATGAAACTCTGAGACAGTTGAGAAAACATCAGGTAAGAACTTACATTATGTTATGTATGGTCATTCTTTCTAGCTCTATGGTGCACACTAAAATCTTGAGATGTACCTTTCACATATTCACGGACTTGCTCAACGGTATCTCTTTCAGGATCAACGGATATGAACAGGGGTACTATCTCAATCCCTGCATCTTTCTCTGAACTCACGCAACAGACCATCAAAAATTTCAGGCATCACATGCTTGAGAATACAGAGAATAAAAGCTAGAGATCAAGCCTATTGAGATTTTATGTTTTGCACTATCTGTGAGAAGATAAAAAAGGGTAGACCCTCGTAAAAACGCAATACTTACTTAATTTATCCACTGCAGCAGCTAGCTTTACTAACTCATCTGGGCAGATATCAGGGCAGTGAGTGAAACCAAAGTACATCAATGTCCATTTCCCCAAAAAATCTTTTTCAGTTACTCGCTTCCCATCATGGTTGATAAGATTGAATGGACCCCCAATGGCAGCTTTTCCCACAGATGGTCCCTGCTTTACTTCCTTTGACGCTTTAAATATTTCTGCAGAAAAAAAAAATTGTCAATTAATAGAACAAAAGTCATTTTAAAGGAAGTAAAGAAGAGAAAAAACAAGCATTGAGCTTTGATGCCTTGTGAGAAAAAGAGAGAAGCAATGAGTTGATACAACATTAATCACATTTTACTCTACCCTGAATTTAACCGGACATAAATATTTGAAATGAACAAGAATACAAAGTGAAGTACTCAGTCAAAAAGGCATATTTAATAGGTGACATGGGTGTGCATAGTCATGTATTGTGTGCCTAATATAGCCGTATGAGTATTAACATTAAGCAGCTTAATCTACAAGCGAACTGACCAAGCTGGCGGGAAAGTGTTATACTTATCGAAGGCTTGAAGTACATAAACAAAGTATTTAAGCTTTTAAGTACACAACCATCGTCTTCTGAGTCCAAGCTGAAAGCATTCTTAGAGAGAACAGAACAAAAGGCTACTCTAACCTCATATCAGCATTGGCAGTAGATTGATGACACAACTACAAAGCTTCTTTTGGACAGGAAAATCCATTTGGCATAGCATAAAAACTTGATGACAGGTATTTGTTACGCATCAAATACAACACGGGCAAGATTAAAGAGCAGCGTTGACAAAGTTGCAGACTCATGAATTCAAGTCCCACATGCAAAACTCACATACAATCCAACTCACCATAGTAGTCTACCTTCAATATGTTGTCTCTTTTCCTTATCGTAATAGAGTATAATTCCGGCTCCAGTCGCCACCAGCAGCAGAAAACTCAACCACGAAACAGGCTGCAAAATCACCAACAAAATCAATCGAAATGTCAATCACATTTTCACATTCAAATAACTAAGAAAAATCGTTATATGGCCATTGTAAAGATTACCCCTCCGCGAATAGATTTGCCAGCATTACTACTTTCACTTGATTCCCCAGACTTGCTCCCTTCACCAGAATCACCAGATTTACCAGAATTACCAGAATTTGCATTTTCTGAGGTTTTGGGATCTGGGTTTCCTTGCTTTTCCGACGTCGTATTGGGTGTCGTCGAAAAAAGACATCTTTGATAAATCGTCAACGACTGCGGTCCAATCGAATACAAAAAAATCAAAAACAAAATACAGAAAATCAAATAAGCTCGAGCTGTTTGGATGCAGAGAAACAAAAGGGAAATAAATAACGCGACATCTTGAATCTTTACTTCTTTTTCTCTAGAGTCAAACGGAGTATTAGCAGAAGAGAGTTGAAGGAGACGAACCTGTCCGAGGAGTGGAAGATGCCGATTTTGGAGGCAGTCGGCGAGCAGTGGCGGTGGAATCGGCAATCCGGATCGGATCACTGAGCGGTTGACGTGGCGGAGATGATTTACGGTTCTGGAAATGATGGACGCCATGGATCGTGGAGGAGAGGAGAGAATGCTAAACCCTTTTCGGTTTTCTGGGGAAGAAAGCTAAAACCCCTTCCAGATGTCGTTTATTCTGTTTTATCGGATTTGTATTTTGCCCAAATTTTTTTATGGGCTTTACGTTTTTGATAGACAATTGAGTACGGGTTTGGAAATGCTTGCTTAGAATCGCTTTTGTTAGAAGTGCTTATCACAAACATGTTCAAATAATTGTGCATTTTGAATAAAAAAAAAAAAAAAACTTGGATGAAGAAGCACCTAGAAGAAAAGTGCTTATGGGATCGAAAAGTAGTTTCAAAGTTTTTGTCAAACAATTGCCTGTTTAGAAATGCTTCTCTGAAAAGCACTTTTGCAAGCGTTTCCTGTAAAAGCTCATCTATTAGCACATCGATGTCAAAGTGCTTCTTGAAAAGGCAATTAATGTGCTTCCTAAAGATGCACTTAGTAGGTGCTTTTTCCAAATACACAAGTGCTTTTAGTGATATCGTCAAAAGTTCTTTTAATGAGATATCGTCAAAAGTGCTTTTAGAGATATTAACGTGCTTTTAATTATATTATAAACACGGCCGAACAAGGGTCGGCTTAAAGCATTGAAGCAATTAGTAACGCTTGATTGAGGTCGCATTTCTTCAAGATTAGAAGCTGTGCTCCATGAACCCCAATATTCTAAGAGCATCTCTAATATGAGATGCAAAAACCAATCCAGTAGCCAAGATGGAAAATACTTATCTTTGCCAGAACAAATGTAAATAAAAAATATATATTTACACATTCCTAAAATTCAATAATATTATGTGAGTCGTAAATGTAGCTTTTACATCTTAAATTTTCACGTCGTGTCTTGCAGAACATCATCGATTAAGAATTGGAACGACATTATTTTTTTGTTAAGTGTGCAAGTTATGTAACTAACATGCTAAGTACATTTGAAAGCAAATCGTAAACACTCAAAATTTATTTCCCCTCTTAAAGGCAGTGCAGAGGGCAAGGAAATAGGATTCCACGTAACGATATACACATGTTTGCAATACGAGGCCTACGACCGCTCAAGTATCGCCCATCATTGACCAAGTACCACCGGTCTTTGAAAGACTCATCGACCAAAGTATCACCGGTCTTTGAACGACTGCAGCCAGGAAGAACAAAAGCAGATGCCATCAGACGCAAAATATGTTATGATTTCAACGATTCAGAACGAACAAAATTTCAGAGAAAGGAAACTCACATCCTCCATGTTCTTTGAAAAATCCTTCATCTGCTCAGCAAGTTGTTCCTTCTTCTTTGCAGCTGCACAAGCAAAAACCATTTTATAACACCATCAGCATGATATACTCAAAGGCGCAGTACATCAAACAAAACAGCGTTAAGTACAAAGTAAACATTACCGATAATTTGAATATCTTCAATCCTCTTTGATGTCTTCACAGCAAACCTTTGGAATGCACGGCTGAAAAACCAGAAAAACTTTTATTTAAGGTATAAATAATGGTCATGGGGAAAAACTAGTCTGCGACTAGTCTAAACAGCATGCAGAGGATTTGTGTATCTAAAGGACACGGAAATTAGCAATGATCCCAATGATAGATAATCGTCGCTCAGTAATGTAAATGCGAAGAAGCTCGTGTAAAAAAGTTGTCATGAATTAAGGACCAAAAACCACCACAGAGGACAACACCATCAAGATCACCCAAGTATATTATATAACAAGAAGTGGAGAAAACTAAAAATCGAGAAAGAGATAAAAAAACACGTAGCCGAGGACCTGATTTTCCTCATCCAAAGAATGCAGAACATAATTTCCAAGAAGATAGAAAAAGGTCTCAGCTCTTTGGTTTTTTTAATTTTGCAGTCATATCTGACATCAATACAAGCCGACACAGAGTAATCATTGGCACTGAAAGATCAAGAAAATTTTGCTATAAAGGTGCAAATTATTCAGAAAGCAAATCATCTTACAGGCCCCAAAAAGCAGCTGTATTTAACAACTAAAGAAATCGTTAAGAAAAATCTTCCGGGGTCCAATCAATTCAAACCATTATGCATCGCCAGTAGCGTAAATAGTTATCTCCACATCAGTGTCCAGAATGCATCAAACCATAAAGTAAAACACCACGAAAAGAACATTAAAAGAATAGAATCTTTTCCTACAATAACACCCAGAAATATGTTAAATACGTTAAAATATTCTCAACCCTCCAAAGCGGCAGTGAATCAAACATTACTGTAGACATCGAAATTTCAGTGAAATAAATGTTCACCAATGCATTAAAGTTTCGACGCGCCAGGGCATACATGGCATGCGCCACGTGTCGCACAAATTGTACACATGGCATGTGACTCAACAAAATCGGTCGAATCACCTCATATTGAGAAGCGGTGAGGCGCACCCCTACCTATGAAAAGGGGTGCATGAAGGGTATCGGAAGAAATAACCTTGGAGATGGCAGAATCTGAAGCCAAGGTGGAGATTGTTAGACAGATGGCTTCCAATAATGCCATTATTGATTAAACAAGTTTTTTTTTTTGTCATTATGGGCAATGACGAGGCAAGCACACTTCAATTTTAATATTGTATTAAGTGGGAAAATTAGGCCACAAAAATAGTGCTCGGCTGGGGAAGAAAAAAATTGTGGTGGTGGTTCATTCTCAAAGCCTATAAATAGGTTTCTCCATCAAAGTATCAGGCATCCCAAAATTATATATTCGAAGCAAAGCAACAAGAAAGAAGCAACGCATTTTTGGCTTCTCTAGTTCCCTTGAGGCAATCGTTCATTCAAGATGAAGTCATCGTGACTTTTGGATTAACAACCCCTACATCACAAGAACCACCAAGCACCCCTACATGTGCCGGTTCCTCCATTGCCAAGAGCCAAAACCTTGCTGCCCTCGTTTATCCAAGATCAAGTCATCGCGACACTTGGATCAACAACACTACACATCTACACCTTTCGAAGATCGAATCAGAGGATCAAGTTGTAAAGAGATTGTAACCTTACAAATTCATTAACACAAAATTTACTTTGTAAACGTATTCTTGTTTCATTTGTTGCAGGATTCTCGTGTTTACAAATTTGGCACGCCCAGTGGGACAATCTCTACCTCTCATCTCTTTCTCCATTCAAAAAATGCAAGCACACTTCGAAGTTAATGGCATCAAAGAAGCTACACCGCAACTCGAAGACAGGGGGCATGCAACTGTTGATGACTTGAAAGAACTCAATTTGGGCACAAGCGAGAACCAAAGCCTATCTTTGTTAGTGCACTATTGAATCCAGATGAAGTGGAGGAATACCACCAACTATTGCTGGAGTACAAAGACATCTTTGCATGGACATACAAAGAGATGCCAGGTCTGGATCCCGTTATCGTTGTACACCACCTTGCAGTCAAGCCGGGGGCAAGACCAGTGAAGCAGGCTCAGAGGCGTTTTCGATCGGAGCTCATCCCCCAAATTGAAGCTGAGATCGATAAATTGATCAAGGCAGGTTTCATTCGAGAAGTACAATACCCTAGGTGCATCTCGAACATTGTCATTGTTATTAAGAAATCGGGACAAATCCGGGTTTGCGTGGACTTCCTTGACTTGAACGATGCTTGCCTGAAAGACGATTTTCCTTTCCCAATCATCGAAATCATGGTGGATGCGACCACAGGCCACGAAGCCCTATCTTTTATGGACGGTTATTCTGGTTACAACCAAATAAGAATGGCACCAGAAGATGAATAGTTAACGGCGTTTCTCACCCCGAAGGGTATCTACTGCTACAAGGTGATGCCCTTTGACCTAAAAAATGTTGGAGGGACGTATCAACGTGCCATGCAGAAAATCTTTGATGACATGCTTCACAAGAATGTCGATGATGTGGTGGTCAATACCAAAAAGAGATCGGATCACTTGATGGATTTGTGAACAGTGTTCAACAGGCTACGAAAATAAAACCTCAAGATGAACCCGTTGAAGTGCACATTTGGTGTTATGTCGGGGAAGTTCCTCGGCTTCATCGTCAAACATCACGGCATCGAGGTTGATCAATCCAAGATCAAGGCCATCCAAAGTATGCCAGAGCCAAGGAACCTACGTGAATTAAAAAGCTGGCAAGGACGGCTCGCCTTCATCAGACGGTTTATCTCCAACCTGGCAGGACGTTGTCAACTGTTCAGTCGACTCATGAAGAAGGATGTTCCGTTCGTGTAGGACGAAGCCTGCCACAATGCCTTTGAAAGCATAAAAATGTATTTATCAAGTTCACCTGTCTTGGGAGCACCCGTGCCCGAGAAACCGCTTATATTATACATCGCCACTCAGGAAAGTTCAGTTGGAGCACTCTTGGCACAAGAGAATGAATCCTAGAAAAGAGCGCTTTACTACCTCAATTGGACTCTCACTGGTGCCGAGTTGAACTACTCCCTGATAGAAAAAAATGTGCCTTGCCCTTGTGTTCGCCATCCAGAAGCTCAGACATTACATGCACACATACACCAAACACTTAATTGCACATGTCGACCCGATTAAATGTCATGTCAAAGCCAGTTTTGACAGGGCGACTGGACAAATGGACGTTGCTTTTGAATCAATACGAGATTGTATACGTCCCAGCAAAGGCCATCAAAGGACAAGCTCTAGCAGACTTCTTGGCAGACTACCCAATCCTAGCTAATTGGGACATTTCAGATGACCTACCAGATGAAGTGTTCTATGCCGGTCTCTTTCCAGCATGGATGATGTTCTTTGATGGGTCAGCACGAGTGGATAGAGCAGGGGCAGGTGTGGTGTTTGAATCACCACAGAGACAAGTTTACCTTACTCTTTTTGCCTAAGTGAGCTGTGTTCCAACAATGTCGCAGAATACCAAGCCTTGATCATTGGACTCCAAATGGCAGTAGAGATGAAGATCCCGATGCTAGAGGTGTATTGGGATTCTAAACTAGTGAAGTAAAAAGTGATGATCTTGTCCCATACTACCGGCTGGCTACACAACTGCTTCAAAGGTTCGATATAGTCACACCAGAGCACATTCCAAGGAAGGAGAACCAAATGGCAGATGCTATTGCCAACTTGGCTTCAAGCATAGCGCTGAGAGAAGGAGAAGGTGTAAGCATTCCGGTTTGCCAGCAGTGAGTGATCCCGCTCATCACTGAGTTACCATTGGAAGATGCAAATATCATCTCCATGGTTCCTGTTGATATAGAAGAATGGAGGCAACCATTGATGTACTTGGAACATGAAAAGTTACCGGACGATCCCAGGCACCGCACAGAGGTTAGACGACGATAACCTCACATCCTTTACTACAAGGAGACACTTTATCGACGTTCTTTTGAGGGAGTGCTTCTCAGATGCTTAGGAGAAAAAGAGGCCAGCTAGGCAATGGAGGAAGCTCACTCAGGAATATGCAGAGCTCATCAGTCTAGACTTAAGCTGCATTTCCAACTGAAGAGAATGGGCTATTATTGGCCGACCATGGTGAAGGATTGCCTTAACTACGCAAAGAGGTGCAAAGCTTGCCAATTCCATGCCAATTTCATACATCAGCCGCCATAACCGTTACACCCGACTGTTGACTCATAACCTTTCGACACATGGGGTTTGGACGTCGTTGGACCAATTTCGCCAAAGTCTTATGCGGGGGAAGCCTACGTCTTGGTGGCGACGGACTACTTTTCTAAGTGGGCGGATGCTATCCCATTAAAGGAAGTGAAGAAGGAGACCGTGGTTCATTTCATAAAGGCGCATATCATTCACCGATATGGTGTGCCCCGTTACATAATTACGAACAATGAGAAGCAGTTCTCCAATCGCCTAATAGACGAGCTTTGCGAGAAGTTCAAATTCAAACAGCACAAATCTTCGATGTATCACGCCCCAGCCAATGGTCTCGCGGAAGCATTCAACAAGACTCAATGCAACCTCTTGAAGAAGGTCGTTGGCCGAACCAAGAGAGATTGGCATGAGAGAGTAAGCGAAGTGCTTTGGGTATACAGGACGGCGCACCAGATGCCTACTCAAGCAACGCCGTATTCGCTCGTGTATGGCGTGGAAGCTGTTTTGCCGCTGGAAAGCCAAATTCCCTCACAAAGGATGACTGTACAAGAAGGTTTGATTGATGAAGAGAATGCAAAGTTGCGTCTTCAAGAGTTGGAAGTACTGGATGAGAGAAGGCTCGAAGCTCAGCAGCACTTGGAGTGTTATCAAGCACTTTCCAAGGCCCTCAACAAGAAAGTTCGTCGTCATTCTTTTCAAATGGGAGATCTTGTCCTTGCATTGCGTAGGCCTATCATCACGACATACAAGACCGAAAGCATATTCACCTCGAAGTGGGATGGACTTTACGTAGTACAAGAGGTCTACACAAACGGTGCTTACAAGATCGTTGAAGAAGATGGCTTGAGGATTGGCCCCACAGACGGCAAGTTCTTGAAGCAATACTATGCCTGAGAAAAAAACATGCTCCTGTCCCACAAGAGCATAAACTGCATACTGCACCACACAAAAAAACATATAAAAAAAACATATTTGAACTACGTGATGACTTGATCCCTCCCCAATCGAGGGTACGTAGGCAGCTCGAACATTCAATTTCGCGTTCAGTCACATGAATAAAAAAAATAAGGGTTTGTTAAAGGATTGACTAATGAAAGTCAATTTTATTACAAAGGCAAAAAAAAAAAAAAAAATTACACTGAAGATGCTACTAAAAAAACTATGTCCTTGAAGCCATGTCGCTGAATCATGAGCTCTAATGTCTTCAATGCATCGGTGTCTCCCACGAACGAGTAAGCGACAAGAGCAATGTGAAGCAAAGTCGCGAAGGCGGTGCAACCACAAGTGCAAATGATACATCATCTAGGGGGAAAACTTCAGCTAAAGAAACTACCACTTCTACTTGGGGGACAGATAAGGCAAGTGAAAATGATTGGAATGGTAGCCAGCAGCAGCATCAAAGGCTTGTCGTCACAGCAGCATCACAGCTTGTCTTCACAATTACATCACAACTTGTCGTCACAGCAACATCCTCATAGGCAACGGTGTGTCCTCGTCTTCACAGGCAAATGCGGTGCGTGCAGTCCGATGACTCCCTTGCGACAACAGCAACATGCATTGCAAAAACTTACAGGAAACCGCCACTAGCTGCAGAAACTTGCAGGAAGCTTCCATTAACTGCAAAAACTTGCAGAAAGCCGCCACTAATTGCAAATTCGCAGAAAGTCACCACTAACTGTGAGCACGGGCTAAAGCCAGAGAGTCTTGAACAGCCAATTCATCGGACGGTTTTGAAAGTACCCTGTTATCCTTATGAATGAGAAGATTCCTAGTTACCACTGTAGCGGTTATGTTATTCATCACAGAATCCCCAACTGTAAGAGGACCATTAGCGGATAAGAAAGATGTGTGTCATATGTTGTCTTGAAGAGACATGTCTGCATCTTCCACAACATTCAAGTCAAAACGACGGTCAGATAGGCAAACCATTTTCAGAAATGATGAAGGAAAAAGAGGTCAGATAAATCTCATAAGTGCAAAAAGGCAAAATGTGTACAGGTAGCAACTTTCTGAGTGTGCTTTTTTAACACAATTGATGCCTCTATAAAAGAAGAGGCAACAGAGCCACTTGTTCAAAAATTGAAGAGGCTTCGCTCTTCGAATTTCAAAAGCTGGATTTTCCTGAATAAAGTTCGTTGCCACTTTTTAGACGCAATCTCAGCTTTTCGGGTATCACGGGCAACTTTGTCAAAGATCTCTAATAGAGTTGAAACGCGTGAATTTTGCAGTTCCAACTACACCACTATTACCGACAAGAGTAAAGGAACATCACCACTACTTCATCCAAGATCAAGTCATCGCGCCTCTTGGACCAACAACACTACACATCTACACTTTTCGGAGATTGAATCAGAGGATCAAGTTGTAAAGAGATTGTAACCCTACAAATTCATTAACACAAAATTTACTTTGTACAAGTATTCTTGTTTCATTTGCCACATGATTCTTGTGTTTACAAATTTAAAAAGGGTGCATGAAGGGTATCGAAAGAAATACCCTTGGAGATGGCATAATCTGAAGCCAAGGTGAAGATTGTTAGACATATGGCTTCCAATAATGCTATTATTGATTAAACAAGTTTTTCCTCATTATGGCAATGACGAGGCAAGCACACTTCAATTTTAATATTGTATTAAGTGGGAAAATTAGACCATAAGTTAGGCCACAAAAATGATGCTCAGATAGGAAGAAAAATTGTGGTGATTCATTCTCAAAGCCTATAAAGTGGTGCCTCTTTATAATTAAGCTTAGCAAATTAAGTGTCTGGAAAATGAAAACTTTGCTCCAATATTTCTTCCTCATATTCTTGTTCAATGTCTCCACTATCACTACTACCTGTGCTAATAGTATTATCCCTACAATTCACCACCAGTGTATTCAACACCAACAACTGTTATTGCTCAATTTCAATAAAACCCTTACATTCGAATATGATACTTTTTCTCCTCCTACTGTGCCGTCCAAGTTCTTGTCATGGAATTCAAGTACCGACTATTGTTCTTGGTTTGGTGTTACTTGCAGTACTGATGGACATGTTGTTGGTCTTGACATTAGCATCTAATCTATCTCCGGTGAGATTGACAATTCGAGCAGTCTTTTTGATCTTCAACAGGTTCAAAGCCTCAATTTAGCCAATAACGAATTTCGCTATGGTTCTTGCATTCCATCTGCAATCAGAAATGAGGTACTTAAATTTATCATATAGCTATCGTTACGGCAAGGGGAAGATTCCAATTGAGATTTCACAATTGACAAGGTTGGCTGTCTTGGATATTTTTCAATATCTTGCGTCCAGGCGACTTAAGAGCCTGAATTTAAGCATGCTCTTTCACAACCTCATATGGATCTCACAGAGCTATATCATGATGGTGTAAATATATCAGCATCGGGGACAGAGTGGTGCCAAGCGATATCATCTTCACTCCCAAACCTGAGGGTGTTGAGCTTGTCTAACACTTTTCTTTCTGGTCCTGTTGATCAGTCCCTCACTAAGCTTCAGTCTCCATCTATGCTTAGATTAGCTTATAATTACCAGTTCTCCGGTCCAATTCCAGGATTCCTTGCCAACTTTTCAAACCTGAGGGAGTTTAGCTGGGATTGTAACAACGTCTCCGCTCCGTTTCCAAGATTCTTTGCGAATTTTTCAAAGTTGACTTCCTTGAGTCTCTCCAATTGTTCGTTGCAATGTACATTTCCCAAAGAGATCTTTCAAGTACCTACTCTGCAAATTATTGACATTTCATTTAATGAAGAACGTCATGGTTCCTTGTCGGAATTACCAAACAATGGATCTCTTCGGTCCTTGAATCTAAAAGTCACAAAGTTTTCAGGGTCATTGCCGGTCCTTTGAAAACCTTAAGCTTTTGGAGACAATTGATCTTTCATACTGCAGTTTCACTGGATCAATTCCAAAATTAATGGAGAACCTAACATAATTGGTTTTTTTTGGACATGTCCTCAAACTTGTTCAATGGTCCAATTAGTTCTATACATTGGGAAAACCTTATTAATCTAGCTGTGTTTGATTTAGCCGACAGTCTACTCGAATGGAGTATTTCGTCGTCTCTGTTTTCTCTTCCTTTGTTGCAAATAATAGTACTTTCCAATAATCATTTCTCTGGTCAACTACCTGAATTTTCGAACATTTCTTCCAATTTAGTAACTTACCTTGATTTGAGTTTCAACAATTTGGAAGGTCCAATACCTGTGTCTATCTTCAAGTTTCAGGAGCTTAAAAGGCTTGATCTATCTTCCAACAATTTCAGTGCCTTTCTTCTCAATGGTCCTCAAAAGCTGGAAAACCTTCCCACACTTGATCTTTCCTACAATAGCTTACTGTTTTTCTATAGTGGCACAATTTCCTCTAATCGCTGCATTAGAATTGGCTTCTAACAAGTTGAGAACATTCCTAGGTTTTTTGAGAAATCAATCATATTTAGATTACTTGGACCTTTCAAATAACCAGATTCAAGGAGAGATACCAAATTGGATTTAGAAGCTCTGTTATCTTAGTTACCTAAAATTTTCTTGTAACTCTAGAAGCTCCTCTAGTTTACTCATCTGCTTTGACGGTCATTGACCTTCATTCAAACCAACTTCAGGGAAAATTCCCAATTTTCTTTCCAATTGCTACGTATATGGATTACTCTAAAAATAATTTCAGCTCTAGTATACCAAATGAGATCGGAGATTTCCATAATAAGACTTTGTTCTTCTCTCTATCAAGCAATAACTTGCATGGGCCCATTCCAGTTTCAATATGCAATGCTACAGTTCTTCGGCTTCTTGATTTATCCAATAATTCTTTGAGTGGCATGATTCCCAAATGCTTGACTGCAGACAGCCTTGGAGCACTTAATTTGAGGAGAAACAATCTTACTGGAAATCTTTCCATTTCTATTTTTACTGCAGATTGCTCATTAGAATCTCTTGACCTGAGTGGAAATCAGATCGAATGTCAGCTTCCAAAATCTCTCCTCCATTGCTCAGGTTTACAGACATTGAACCTTAGAAACAATCATATAACCGATAACTTCTCATGCTTCTTGAAGAACATATCCACTCTGCGAGTCCTTTTTATACGATCCAACAAATTTTATGGACGCATTGGATGTCCTGAAACAAATGGAACTTGACAAACGCTTCAAATTATAGATGTTGCTGACAACAATTTTAATGGTGAAATACCGGCAATATCTTTGACAACATGGCAGACAATGATGGATGTAAAAGATGGTGTCAGTGTCTTGGGATTTACACAGGTACATGGGGCATATCCAAGTGTTTCTATTCAAGATGTTGTAACAGTTACTGGTAAAGGTTTAGAGATGAATCTGCTAAAGATTATCTGTATGTTTACCTTGAATGACTTCTCATGCAACAATTTCAGTGGACAAGTACCCAAGGAAATGGGAGATTTTGAATCACTATATGTCCTTGTCTAAAAACGCTTTCACAGGTGAAATCCCATCGTCATTGGGCAACATGCGGATTCTTGAATCCTTGACCTATCACATAACAAGTTGAGCGGGAAAATTCCACCACAGTTGGCAAACCTTAGTTTCTTTCATTCATGAATTTGTCAAACAACCAACTGGTCAACAGGATCCCAATTAGCACTCAATTCTCAACATTTCCAAGTACCTCCTTTATAGGTAACAAGGGACTATGAGGGCCATTATTGACGGTAGACAACAAAACAGGATTGTCACCACCACCATCAAATGGAAGTCATCAAAATTAATTGGGATCTTATAATTGTCGAAATTGGATTTGCATTCGGCTTTGCAATTGCGATTGGGTCACTTGCGTTCTGCAAGAGATGGAGTAAATGGTATTACAAATCAATGTATAACATCCTCCTTAAGATATTCCCTCAACTTGAAGAAAAAATTGGTCCTCACCGAAGACATGTCCACATAAATCAAAGGTGGAGACGCTGAAATGACTTTGATATTCAAGAAATAAGAAGTGTGCCTTCTTGTTTCGCATTTTAATTTAAGTATGCTCTTGTTATTTTGTAATAATGTATTGTATATCTTTTTGCTTTATTTTCAATAAATTTCCTTGTACCGTCGAGGTTCCTGAACTTGGCTTAATCTGGTGATAACAGAAGAGAGTTCTACATCTTGTCATGATTTGTTCAAATTGTGTAGTTAGCTAGTAACATGTCCAGACCAACTCCATTCATCATATTACTGTGACAGAGCAAATCTGGACTCATGATTTTGCCATGTGCTTTAACATGTTACCTTGCCACTCACTTTTTAAAGCCATCATATCTGGTACTAAAATACCTACTGATTTATTTTTTCACCTAAATTTGTAACAGATTCAGGATTTCCTCACCATCTTCACAAAATAGCATTGAAAAGAAAAACTTAGCTGCTTTAACAAAACTTAGAAAGGGCTTAATCAGTTCTCCTTCTCCGTTTCATCTACCAAATGACATATTTGGTATTTCACCATTAAAATTGTTGTCAGCAACATCTATGATTTGAAGCTTTTGCCAAGTTCCATTTGCTACAGGACATCCAATGTGTCCGTAAAATTTGTTGGATCGCAAAACAAGGACACGCAGAGTGGATATGTTCTTCAAGAAGCATGGGAAGCTATCGGTTGTATGATTGTTTCTAAAGTTCAACGTTTGTAAACCTATGCAGTAGATGAAAGATTTTGGAAGCTGACCTTCGATCTGATTTCCACTGAGGTCAAGAGATTATAATAAGCAATCTGTAGTAAACATAGAATTGGAAAGATTTCTAGTAAGATTATTTCTCCTCAAATTAGGTGCTCCAAGGCTGCCTGCGGTCAAGCATTTAGGAACCATGCCACTCAAAGAATTATTGGACAAATCAAGAAGCCGAAGAACAGTAGCATTGCATATTGAAATTGGAATGGGCCCATGCAAGTTATTGCTTTATAGAGAGAAGAGCACAGTCTTATTAAGGAAATTCCCGATCTCATTTGGTATACTAGAGCTGAAATTATTTCTAGAGTAATTCATATATGTAGCAATTGGAAAGAAAATTAGGAATTTTCCTTGAAGTTGGTTTGAATGAAGGTCAATGACCGTCAAAGCAGATGAGTAAACTAAAGGAGTTTCTAGAGTTACAAAAGAGTTACAAGAAAGATTTAGGTAACTAAGATAACTAAGCTTCCAAATCCAATTTGGTATCTCGCCTTGAATTTGGTTATCTGAAAGGTCTAAGTAATCTAAATATGATTGATTTCTCAAAAAACCTGGGAATGTTCTCAACTTGTTAGAAGCCAATTCTAATGCAGCGATTAGAGGAAATGAGGAATATGAGGAATTTGTGCCACTATAGAAAAACAGTAAGCTATTGTGGGAAAGATCAAGTATGGTAAGGTTTTCCAGCCTTTGAGGACCATTGAAAGGAAAGACACTGAAATTGTTGGAAGATAGATCAAGCATTTTAAGCCCCTGAAACTCGAACATAGACACAGGTATTGGACCTTCCAAATTATTGAAACTCAAATCAAGGTAAGTTACTAAGTTGGAAGAAATGTTCGAAAATTTGGGTAGTTGACCAGAGAAATGATTATTGGAAAATACTATTCTTTGCAACAAAGGAAGAGAAAACATAGAAGACGAGATACTCTTTTCGAGTAGATTGTCGGCCAAATCAAGCACAACTAGATTAATAAGGTTTTCCCAGTGTATATAACTAATTGGACCATTGAACAGGTTTAAGGACATGTCCAAAAAAAACCAATTGTGTTAGGTTCTCCATTAATTTTGGAATTGATCCAGTGAAATTGCAGTATGAAAGATTAATTGTCTCCAAAAGCTTAAGATTTTCAATAGAGCTCGGCAATGACCTGAAAACTTTGTGACATTTAGATCCAAGGACCAAAGAGATCCATTGTTTGGTAATTCCGGCAATGAACCATGAAGTTCTTCATTAAATGAAAGGTCAATAACTTGCAGAGTGGGTACCTGAAAGATCTCTTTGGAAAATGTACCTTGAAACGAACAATTGGAGAGACTCAAGGAAGTCAACTTTGAAAAATTCGCAAAGAATCTTGGAAACGGAGCGGAAATGTTGTTACCGTCCCAGCTGAACTCCCTCAGATTTGAAAAGTTGGCAAGGAATCCTGGAAAAGCTCCGATCGACCTCGATTCTCCACCCTAGCATGCGATCTACCCACCAAAATGAAGACCAACAAGAGTAGATTAGGATTTTACCTTTGGTTTCCCTAGTAGTGGCCGAAGTTGGCCGAAAATCGGATCGAAGGCTGTTGGACTCACCATAAATTGACCTAACTTATGGCCTAATTTTCCCACTTAATACAATATTAAAATTGAAGTGTGCTTGCTTCGTCATTGCCCATAATGAGAAAAAACTTGTTTAATCAATATTGATATTATTGGTAGCCATCTGTTTAACAATCTTTATCTTGGCTTCAGATTATGCCATCTCTAAGGGTATTTCTTTCAATACCCTTCATGCACCCCTTTTCATAGGTAGGGGTGCGCCGCACCACTTCTCAATATGAGGTGATTCGTCCGATTTTGTTGAGTCACATACCATGTGCCACGTCGAAACTTTAATGCGTTGGTCAACATTTATTTCATCGAAATTTCGATGTCTACAATTACATTGCAGATTTTCGAAGGCTTTGAACTTATTTTGCTTTTGGGAGCATCGTCTCAACGGCTTATTGAGAAGCTTAATCCACTAGCTCAATAGTCATCAGCATGCGAACACTAACAACAACAAAGTTTTATCCCACCAGATGGTCTAAATGTCCCACTAGCTCAACATTCATCAGCGTGAACAATCAAACAAAAACAAAAAATTCCCACCACACAAAACACACTCCCTATCATAGAAAATTGAAATACAGCAATAAAGATCATTCTCTTGTGGCGAACGTTTCCTCAAAGCATCCAAAGCCGAAGCGCCATAAAATGGTGGCGCCACAGCTGAGAGCAAAATCAAAGCTTTGGCTTTATTTTGCTTCAAGGGAACGAGCCAGTCGGGAACGGAGAGTTCCGTGTGGCCAGAGAATGAAGCTTTCAACAAATCAAGCCCAATCAAATAGGATCAACGATTCAAAAGGATCGAGACAAAGTACCTGTTGGCCAGGCTATCGACCAGAAGCTCATTGATGAGGTACGACACGACTCTGTTCATGAAATTCCCACCGCCCGCCATGGCTGTTTGCTTACGTCACCTGACCAAAAAGAGAGAACATTCGCACTCGAGTCAGAGAGAAGAGGGGCGAGAGATTCGACTAAACCCGATAGCATAAGCCTCAGGTTTGATTTGATTTGTAGGTAAAATTGAGAAACTTGAACGAATTTTAATTGGGATTGGGATTTAATTTTGGATTTAAACCCTAATGTGTTTGGGGATTTAAGAGAACCCTAATTTTTTGGGAAATTTTACCTGAACAGCGTTGGCGATCAGACGTTCGCGTACCTTCTCGAATCCCCAGAGAGTAGAACAGTGAGGTGGCTTTGTGCCTCCGTCAATAGAGATAGAATATGCAACAATCTTCTATTATATGGGCCCTGGGCCCACGGGCTAAATTCATACTAACCTTTTTGAGAATTAATCGGTATTAATTCGTAATACTGAAAATGAAGAACTGAATAATTCATTACTTGCATTTTAAATAATTTATAAAACAACTTTAATTCGATCCTCTTCAATTCGTTTCTTTCTCACTCGGTTAAGAATTAGTAAACATGTCATAGTTGTATTAACCAAGCAATTTTTCAGGTTGAAGTACGGTTGTACTTCAATTCACTTTTAAAACTAATTTTGTGACAAAACGAGTGTTTCATATGCGGACAAAAAATTTACATGAAAGATATAATAGAGTGTTACAATGACGATAATAGAAGTCAATCACACATTATTATGTGCTAATAAAACTCATCTCGTACACACAATGCCTAACATGGTAGTTATGTGACTTTCACTTGATAAAATTTTAGAAATTGTACTTATATGTAAGTTATTTGGACTCGTCAACTAATACGTGAAAGATTGTGTGCAGAACAAATAACAAAAGGCAAGAAAGTACACCAAAGAAGATAAGAACTTTTCTTCATGGTCAACCCGTAGGAACATCAGTGACCTCCACACCCAAACATGCAGCCGCCTTCTCTCTCTCTCTCTATCAAGACATATGAAGTGTATATTCCACACTTCTCCAGTAGAGTGTTGAAGTAGCCACAAAATACTAGGCTGAAAACAGCCCACAAACTTTTGTTGGTATGCCAAGTTAATAGTCACGGTACCCTTTCTGTCGAATAAAGCTTGAGCTCGGCAAGTGGTGGATTGCCTTAGCGGTAGAGCCACTGGCGGATGCATTAAGGGGCAAGGGGGGTCAGCTGACCCTCCAAACTTCAGTGAACGTCTATGGACATCTTAGGTACTGACCTTCCGAACTTCGGTGAATGTTCATGGATGACTTGGGTGCTGCCCCTTTAAAGGTTAGAGTTGCCCTTCATATATGCCCTTCAACTGCTTGATAAAATGCATTAGAGAGGTGTTGCCCCTTTATAGTCTAGTCCTAATATTATTTACCTCTGGCTTGTTTGTTAGTTGTGATTACAATTGTTGGCAAAAAAAAAAGAACCAAGTAAAAAACTATCAAAAAATGCAAAGTAAATGAAATGGTGATCTCAAAGAATAACAAAGTATCATCATTCTTGGACAAACATATTAATTGGATGCAAGGATATCAAACATTGTTAGTGTGTTCAAGATAAGTGTGTTTCTTTGTTAAGCATTTATATGGGAGCAGCCTTGAACATGTTAGTTACCCACGCAAATGAGGCATTAATTAACAGGTGTGCAGTATGCCTTTCCAAATGACTTCAGGCCTACCAAGACTCGATGAAATAACGATATGCATGCTATTTCTACTAAAACAAAATTGTGCGCGCGCAACTGACCCCCCCTAATATTATTTCCTGGATCCGCCACTGGGTAGAGCATTCCACTTTAATCTACTGTGTTCCAGACTCTTCCTGCTCTCTGTAGTTTGATGAATTCAGTGTAGATTATCCATCGTTTGTCAAAAAAATAAATCATGAGATCAGAATATCATAGAATATGCATCAACTTTCTGGACAAGATGTTACAAGATACAATACCAGAAACATTTAATTTGAAGCCAAATAATCGAATGTGTAACAATTGTATACAGCCCGTACTTTCAGAGCACTTTGTCATGTGTCAGCACGCAAGGAGGCGATTGTATTAGGATGGTCGATGGTACGAATTTGGACGGTTGGATTGTTTAGTTTACCTCTGTTTAATGTTGTGAAACATGATTCGCAGGGCAATTTACCATGGTAAATCAGCCAAAAATTTACCTGCTCTTGTTACAACTTACAACAGTAAACATCCCCCGTCCTGTCAAGGGGGGTAATTGGTAAGTCCTCCGGACTAATTACCATGACCTAGTTTATTGGATAAATTAGAATTTGCTACATTGCAGCATTATGTTACCAAAACACAAGAACATTGAAGAAACTAACAAGTTGCTTCAGCAGCTTTTGCTGTACAAATTCAATTCATTACAATTGAAAAAAAAAAAAAATGAGACAAGAACTTGAACAGAAAGTAGAAACGTGGTACTTTCGATTGTTCTGCCTCTTGTTGTTTGATAGCACTGCAGATTTACATGTGGTTCGTAGCGCTACAAATGTGCCATAAAAATTTGATTCCATGCGTCTGGAAGTCCAGGAAGGCACCAATGTATACAATCTGAATTGTGCAGCACATCAGCCTTTTGTTCATCAGTTAGTAGGTTGCCTCCGGTTTCAGTGTAAACTTTTGTGTGAGCATCAACTCTGTGATTTGACATCTGCGTTACATTAAGTACTGAAACCGGAACTTTCATTTTGCGGATTACTTCGGACACCACGCGCATGACCCTCTTGTCCGAACCAGTTCCCCAGAATCCCCTTTTCATGTAAGGCTTTGTTTCGTTGAAGCATTTCATCCCATCTGGATTTTCCCAGTCTGCACTTCTGTAGAATTAGAGATTTAACTTGTTACTCAAGTAATTAGTAAAAACATACTCTAAATTTTTATCTTGTGCTTAATCATAACAAGTTGTGTATGAGAGAGAGATACCTCATGTGTGTAGGGGACATAGTAGTGAAAAAAACACGAGTTTTGTTCGGATTGATATTTGAGTCGACCCAGTTTGCCCATGTCTTCAATGCCATTCTGTAGGCAACCGGTGCATCCAATTCTTCATACCCTTCTTCACCATTTGGAAACGATCCCCAGCTGTGTTCAGTTACACATTGTTGCTCAATTGATCAATCTTAAACCGAAAAGAAAATGACAATAATCCATTGGCATAGTTAACTTTCTTGAAAAATATGCACAAATAGAACGGGTCATGACTTTTAATCATAACAGAACAGGTTAACTAAATAGACAATAAGCCGTATATAAAGCACTGTTTAGTGCCCTTCATTGTTTTAATGTCACTCTTTTTCTATTATTTGTTAGAAGTTAGTAACCGACTCTATTTATGCATATTCTGTGAGAAACTTACTATGATTTGATCGTGTAGCCGCTCATCCACCAAACGTAAGTGTTGAACGCAAGGATATCTACTCCTGTCCAGTATTTCGCATGCTTGGCAACTGAATCCACTTTTAGTATTCTTTCTCTTGGATTTCCTATTATATGTTCATCAGAATTGGACTCAACCAGAAATGGCGCCCAGTAGAATTCAATAGTAGCATTATACTCCTGAAGAAGGAAAACTTTTGATTAGCCTCATCTCTTTTGTTTAATCGTTGGTTCAACCGAGCAAAAACTAAGAATTATACGTTACCTTGGCTCTGAAGACCGTATGAGACCGCCCTCGTTGAATGGATTTTTGGTTCTCGGGTACGATGGATTCGACCATACAGACTAAAGATTGCCATTGACCTCTTTGCAAAGAATCCCCAACAAAAAGTAGTCTCTTTCCTCTGAGTTTCTTTAGTGCAACTTCTGGATCAAATCTACATATAAACTTGGAAACAAATACCTGTTAGAAAAACAGTAGTTCTTGCAGTAATTAAGTATATATAAATCCATAAACTTGCATATTATCACCACTCAGAAATAGTCATTATGCACTCGACCTCCCCTTAATTTTAGAAATCGGGAAGATGTAAGATGATTTTTTCGGGGTGTAAATAATATCTCCCAATAAATATATCAACATTAATTCTAGTCTGCACAAACGTGCATAGATGTGTTTTGACATGCATTGTAAGTTGTCAACCTTGGCAATGTACAATCTTCAATCTGCCATTGCCAGTTGCGATAGCCAGAATCCGGACGTCCATTCTTGACACACGAAACTTGTCTATCAAGATACGGGCAACTTCTGTCTGAGTAAAGAGGCTTGATCGAACGGTTGAACACCCACTCTCCATTCTCAACACTGCACTCCTCGGGGTCGAAAGCAAACCTATCATCTAATATGGAATCCCTTAACTTATCCCTATCATCTAATATGGAATCCCTGTTTTCTGTTTGGTAGTGATCGGTGACCACAAAAATCAATTAGGAAATCTTTGTTGGAAAAAAAATCTCAGCAGGAAAAAGAAAAATTAATAGTTATTTAGACTTACTATTTTTCGTAATGGCTTCGGGTTTGGAACATGATTTAATTGTGAAAAAAGGGTTGGAGGAAAGCATGATGCTAGTTCGTTCGGCGTAGAGGAGACTGATAAAGGCGATAGCGCAAACCATGATAACAGGAAAATGCAGCTTTCCTCGAACCGCTTTCATCGCGCCTGATGCAGAAGGAGGGAAGCTCATGGTTGGGAGAGAGTAGAGTACTGCAGAAAGCTTTTTGATTGTGGGAGAAGAAAGAAAAGGGAGGATTATATGAAATGATGTGTACAAACAGAATGATGAGGACTTGGTGAGACAGGTGTTTTATTTTTGGGGGAGCATTTTATATAAGGTTTTTGAGTAGGAGTAAAGCTAAAGGAATGTATTGGTTGGGTGGGAATTTTTTAACTATTTTTTTTTAAATTATTTAATGTTTAGGGGTAAGTTGCAAGGCTAACATCTTGCGTTCCTTTTGTGTCCTGTGCAAATGGATATAGTGGGGAGGTAGCCATAGCTTATATGATGATCATCCAACTACTATGTTTTTGCTTTCATATGCAAAAATAGTTCAGAATCTACCCCTCTCTAACTCTCTCACTTTTGACTTATTTGGCTATCTAGTAGGATTCATCTATCATATATATTTATGTCTGTATATCTATATGTATGTATGTATGTCTATGTATGTATGTATGTAAATATAATTGCCAATGAGGGTTGGTTGAGTTGGTAAGGTTCGTTCTCTTCGCTAAATTAAGGCTTAGGTTTGAGTCCCGCTATTAGTAATCGCTCTTGGTGGGTGATCGGTAAAAATCAAAAAAGGAGCTAACCCCATTTATAAGTCTTCAAAAGGGTTGTGACATGCCCTAACCCTAGAATGGGGTAGCCTCCCCTCCTCCTAAACTTTTTATGTACCAAAAAATAATACGATTAAAGCATCTCCAAATAAGATGTCAAAAGATAAATGTCAAATGTTAAATTTGATGGCTGACATGGCAATGTTAGATTTTCTCTTTTTCTAACCGATATGTTTTTTTTTTGTTATGTATGATATTTGTAGGATTCATTTTAAAATGAAATCAATTAAAATAAATTTTCAAGATCTATAATTGGTGCATTAATAAGATCCACACAATAAAATAATTAAAAATTATTTGACATCACATTTTCTCATATGTCAAATTTGACATATGAAAACTCATATGTCAATCCACATAGGATTGACATATCGGTTGAAGCTTACTCCTACCTTTAAAATTGATTACATGACATTCCACTTAGGATTTGACATCTCCTTTGAAGATGGTCTTAAAGCACCAAATCCTTCACACTTGTAGATAACTATTATATAAGGAGAGATTCCCGGATTCATCTAGTGGTCGAGGTCACCTAAAGAATCTGGGAGGGCCAAAAACACAGTTGTTGACCATTTTCTATTATAATTACATGAAGCCACATGAAAATTGAGGCAGCCATGACAACATCTAGTCTACATATAGCGTCCCCACTAGTTCAACCGAGTGTATATCATCTTACTAGTATTCGTCACGTGAAACATAATGAAAATATACAAATATGATGATCTACACTCGGTTGCATGTTAGAATCTCAATATCAGCTATTGAAGTCTTGCTATTAGATTAACTACGTAGCTTGAATTGTATGAAGTGCATGTCTCTCGGTTGGTTATAGTAATCAGCAGCCAAATCACAAATGCCTTTCTTTTGGTTTATTAGAAATATTTCATTTTCAGGTTGTTAAAAGGTTTATTGATTGAATGACGAGAGAGCATGTTGAGGTACAGTTTTGTACTGAATTTTCGATATGTAGCAGCAGTATATAAGTAACCACATATATGCTTGGTGCACATCGTCATAATCGTCATCTCGAGAAGTTTATTACCTATATTTAGAATGTTACTTCATTAGTATTTTAAGTTAATTATGTATTGTGAGTGTGTGTCGAGAACGAAGTTGGTGTTATTTTAGATGCGGGAGAGTTAAAAGAAGGAAGGGCCATTTAATTAAGAAAATTGATTGGAGAATTGGTAATTCAGGAGTTAAATGATTCTTCGCGCTGCCATATCTCCAAAGTGGATGTTTTGGACTTTTCAAGTTGTAGTGGGAGAAGGGAACACCTCTTCTACGACCGTGTCGCCAAATGAAAGTAGCGTTCATGCGAACATCCTGAAAAATCCAAAACATTCACTTTCGGGATATAGTAGCAATGAATAATCTTTTAACCTCTGAATTATCAACTCTCCAATCACTTTTTTTTTTTTTTTAATTAAATGACGCTTCCTCTTTTTAACTCTCTCCCATCTAAAATAACACAAACTCCGTCCTCTGTCATAACGTTTTAACTTCCCCAATAGTGGTGTGATTGATTCATATAATACTACTACTATGACTAAACTCAAGAAGTTCACTTATATTTAAGATGTCTCAATAACTACATTTTAAATCAATCGCATATTGTGAGTGCGATTTAACATACTCGCATAGTCGTGTTTGTAATACTGTCATATACATCGGGAGGAGACGCTTGATGCAGTTGATATAGACATGGTAACCTCCACATGATACAGTCCGGAACCAAATGAACAAAAAATAGAACTGTATGATTCTGGAGAACTGATAGGCCAACCTAAAGATCCTGACTGAACCCACAAAAAACAAACTGTAAATTCTAAAATACGAAGAGAAACTTCTGAGATTTTGACCGAAATATGGAAATGTCTGAATTAGCAAGTCTGGCATGAACAAACAAGTACATGAAATTTGGGGTGGTAGCAACTTGTAAATGGTATGATGCTGTTGGCGTGGAAAATTAATCCAACCTAACATTGACATCATGTTCAAGTACGACAATAGTCCTTCCATGTCTATGATTGCGTAGCATTAATTTAGGGTTTGAAGTTAGCTGCAATTTTACTCCAAATCTGTCATGCTATTAAGCATTTAATATAAAACATGATCAACTTGTAAGCTCCAACTCCATCATAGAAAGTATACTCTGGTGGGTAGGGCAGGTTTTGATATTTTGAGGCCGGGAGAGGAGACCCAAAAAAAAAGTGCCTTAACTTCATATATGAATAATTATTTGCTTTCACACGTATGATTTGGATAAATGTGCTTATTTTTTATTGGTGATACGTCATATACTTTGCAAATTTAGTTTCCACATTAGTCTTTGTTAAATGTTAGACTTTAATTGGAATGAATGTTTAAAAACTGCAACCCACATAGCTACTAGTTAGTAATTAAAAAAAAAATTAACAACCAAACATAAATTCGTAAAAATTGGAAAGAATAAAAAAGCACATAGCATTTCGAACCCAAAACTCAAGACCTTTCATTAATTTTAAACAACAGAAACCATTGCTTCTCATTAAACTTCTTAATCATTTAACCAAATTTTCTTAATCATTTAACCAAATTTTATAAAGTTATACTCTTATGAAAAGAAATTCGTAAAAACAGAAAGTAAAAAAAGCATACATATCATTTCAAACCAAAGACCTTCTCGTTAATTTTAAACAACATAAACCACCACTTCTAGTTAAATCTCTTGATCATTTCACCAAATTTTATAAATTTATATTCTTATGAAAAAAAATTTGTAAAAATTTGAAAGTAAATAAATGAGTTTTAAACCTAAGACCTCCTTATTAACTTCAAACAAAAGAAACCACTATTTATGATTAAACTTGGTGGTTATTTAGCCAACTTTCATAAATTTATACTCTTATAAAAAATATATATGAATGTACCACTCTAATAATTTTGGTCCCCCACTTTTTTTGGATCCCGGACGGTCCGTCATCCCACACTGGCTTGGTTGGCCCTGGGTGGTGGTGACGGAATGGTGTGTGGAAGTGAAAATAGTGGTTCCTATTGCATCATGGTGGGTGATGGAGTATCAAAGTCCATGAAAGTCCATCAAAGTTTTAAGAGGTGAGGTTGAAATTGCAATAACAAAAAAACATACCATAGAAAGGTATATGAAAGTCTATGAATTTTTTAAAAATCCTTTAAAATCAATGAAATTTTGAATACACTAAGTCATATTTGAATATCATGAGATTTTTATAGACTTTTTAGAAATCATAAAAAGTTTTTAGAGAAATGCAACGGGATTCTCTCAAAGTGAGACTCTCTGCCACCTCATGTTTTTTGCACTATGTTTTACAAGGTTGGCAAGAGAACTGACGTTAAATTGTGAGGTGACAAAGAGTTCCAATTTTGAGAGAATCCCCTTTGCATTTCTCAAGTTTTTATTCAATACAAAGTGATTGTACTCCATAAAAGTCTTATCTTAAGTACACTTGATTTTAAGAGTCAAGCAGATTCCATCAAACTCCATACACAATATAACCCTATAAATCAATCACATATTGATACACATTTTAATTCCATCAAACTCCATACACAATATAACCCTATAAATCAATCACATATTGATACACATTTTAACTTTCGCACGTAATATTGATCGATTCTTGACTAACACGGGCTCAATGTTACCTATTTCTTTAGGTCCTTGACTCCTAGGCCCAACTCCACCAGCTACTCGCAAATAGCTGAGTCGGGTCAAAACCCGAATCCCTTACCTCAACAATATCAATATCTGTTGATGCTAACCAGTCCTATGGCGTCCCTCTATCTGCTTATACTCTTCTCACTCTTCCCAAAATACCCCTAATCCTTCATTCAATTTACCCGCCAAAGCCCTCACCTTTCCCTCCATTTCTCTCAAACCCTACACCGCAACCAAGGCTCGAGCTTTGGTCATCACTTCGCCGGTTAAGACCCTGTAGGAGGCCGACCTAGTCCCCGTGCCGGAGGCGGCGGGGACCGGGATCTACGCCGTTTATTGACCAGAACGGCGAGCTGCAGTTCGTCGGGTTATCGAGGAACATAGCGGCGAGTGTTCTCTGACACCGGAAGTCGTTGCCAGAGCTTTGCTACTCCGTCAAGGTACGGACTTTTTCTGGGACCCTTATTTGTTACTAAAGTTTAGTTTTTGTGAATTTAATTTAATTTTTTTTGAAATGGAACATCTATATATTGATTCATGGGTTAAATTCAATTTATAATGAACTGAAAAATTTAATAAATAATATCAATTCAATTCAATTTTCGTTTTTTAATACAAGCGATATTGGGGAAGGGGAATTCTAACTCGGGAACTCGGCCTAGGAGAATGCTCTTTACCAACTGAGCTACAAACCCCTAATCCACATTGTTATTTATTTGTGTGGGAAATGCGTACTCTGGTGAAAGAAGTGTTTTTTGCCCCTACAGGATAGAAGTTTATTGGACCGAATCTAAATGTTTAATCGGTGTTGATTTTACTGTAAAACTAGTATAAATGTATAAGGAACTATATGATATTGCTCTACTAACAGTGATGATATTGTACTGTAGGTTGGGGTAGTAGATGAACCAGATAGGGCGGTTCTAACGAAGCTTAGAAATCATGGATGGAAGAACACATAAAAGCAACCGGGAAGGTTCCTCCGGGAAATGAATCAGGCAACGCCACATGGGTTCGAAAGCCACCAGCAAGGAAGAAGAAGCCTGATCTTCGGCCTAACACCCGGTCCTAATGTGCAGCTGACAGTGCCATTGGAGGAACTCATTGACCGGTTGGTGAAAGAGAACAAAGTCGTGGCCTTTATTAAGGGCTCGCGAAGTGCCCCATTGTGCGGATTTTCGCAGAGGGTTGTTGGCATTCTCGAAAACCAGGGGGTGGATTATGAGAGCGTTGATGTGCTTGACGAAGAGTATAATAGTGGATTGAGGGAGACTCTGAAGAAGTATAGTAACTGGCCGACTTTCCCGCAGATATTTGTGAATGGAGAACTGCTTGGGGGCTGTGATATTCTAAGTTCCATGCAGGAGAAGGGTGAGCTTTCCAGCTTGTTTAAAAAGTGATTGTTCAAATTTTGGTCCGTCTATGTAGATTGGCAGAGTTGAGCAGGGATATGTGATATTGAAACTGCACCAGGCAATCGAGTTCGTATTCATATAAATTATCGTTTGGGCAGTCGTGTGTATGTATGTCGTCGATCTCCTCTCTCCTAGTATCGCTTGTATCAAGACTACAAATGAACAGTGAATTGGGGTGAATTTTGAGTTATTTACAAAACTGCCACCGCCTCTTTCCTTTGGATTGGAAATTTCGATTTATTTACGAAGTTGCCACCGCTTCTTCCGTGCACGTGTTGCCCATCGCAGATAGGGTGTTCCGTCGGTCTCAATCAGAGCGGGTTGAGGACAGAGGCAGAGGCGAGGGAGCTGGGCGTGGGAATTGCAGAGAGAGAAAGAGAACTCAGAAGATATTTGTTTTGTTGAGCTAACAAGAAAAGGGGAGAAACAACGAGAAAGTGCGAATCGGAGAATCTGAAGTAAAAAATGATTAGTGGGGTTTTGGCTTCTGGCACTTTCTTCCCTGCTTTCTAAACCCCGAAGCAGCGGCTTTTTCTCTGCACCCCTTCAAGCTCTGGAATTGTTCACACAGATTTGAAGCTCAAAAGCGTCGGATTTTATGGAACAAATGGGTCTCAGAGAAGCAGATTACACTGCAGTAGCAGCGCAGGACCCGGTGGGCCCGGATTTGGTATTGGTCTTACCTCTTTTTCTTCAAGTTTTTAATTTCTTTTATATGCAATTTCTGTGCTTGCTGCTGAAATGAATATTCTGGTGGAAACTGTTGTTTTATATGATTGGGGTTTTCTCTAAATTAATAAAGATTAAATCTTTGTGGTTCTTTGTTGTTTATCTCAACCTTGCTTCGCCTGCAGCCGCTTGAAGATGATGTGGTCCTGATCGTCGATCACTTCTGCGACGGTTCCCAACGACGGATTCGGTTCCCAAGCTCCAATGATTCTGTCTGTGGCAAAGAGAATTCAGGAAGAGTGGAAGATCCTGGAGAAGGATTTGCCAGGCAAGTTCTTCCGTTTTTTTTATTTTGAATTTCCTTTTAAATAACTGTTCTGAATTAATGGTAGTGAAGTTTTCCCATACTTAGCCTATTCATTTTTATCAAATATTTTGCACTGACTATTTCATGATGCTGACTGCTGTAATTAATTTGGTTTTGTTTGGAGTTGAGAATATATGGACTATAGTTGTTGGATTGGTGTTTGTACTATAGAAACTTAGATGTGCTTACCCCCTTTTCATTGACATCCACAGATACAATATTTGTTAGAGCTTATGAGACAATAATGGATTGTGTGAGAGCTGTAATTGTTGGGGCGGAGGGTACTCCTTACCATGATGGTCTCTTCTTCTTTGATGTTTGCTTCCCCAGTGGCTATCCCAATGTACCACCAGTATGTGATAATTTTGAATGCCTAGAATTGATTTGTATCTGTTTACATCCTTGGCCTAACTGGGAACTCCGTTATGCGGAATGTCTACTACCGCTCTGGTGGCCTTCGATTTAATCCAAATTTGTACAATTGTGGAAAAAGTATGCCTTATTCTTGGTTCTGGACAGACCAAATTGCATGTGTATTTGGTGGTTTTTTGCATCTTAATTTCGGAAAGAAATGTGTTTAACTGTAGTGCTATATGATGAAGTTAGCATCCTTATAGGTTGGGAACTCAATTAGTGCACCATTAGTTGTGCAAATGTCTGAATATTGGTGCTTTTTCAGGACAAGGTGCTTTTTGTTTTCTGGAACCATTTGGAGAGCGCGCGACTTCAGGATCTCAGACCCAAGGTAAAAGGTAAAAGGTAAAAATCTCTGGCTTCTTTTACTGATGTAAGCTTGCATGAAAGAGAGAAACAATAACCAAAAATTTATCTGAAGGGAACCAAGAATTTTGAAGCCAATTACATTGGCTTAAGAATTGCTTAGGGGACAACTTGCACTCGATCGGCAGTTTTATTTATTTACCTCTGTTTTCTTGCTCGGAAAATATTATTTCCAGCCCTCAAAGCTTAACCAATTGAAATTTCTATTCGGGCAACAACCAACACATAATTCCAATAAAAAAGTAGCAAGAAGAAGAATGTAACACAGAGACACATGCATGTGAAACTTCATAGCTAGATTGTATTATTTATCATAACTCAGTACAGAAAAATCACAGACGTTGCCTTGATAGGTTTAGGGTTTTACCTGAGATAAATTGCAGTGCACCCTCTGTGCTAAAAGTTTTTGGATCCAAAGCGGTCAGGATGCTAAGTTATAAAGATTTTTCCTTTAAATTTCTGGGTTCTTTTGTGATTTCATTATATCTGAATTATTCATTTAATGTTTGAGATGCACTACCTTGCAGACTATTATTCTCTTCTGGCTATAAGAAGAAACTTGATTGTGCAGATTGTATTTATTTTGGGATCTATAAAAGGATATTACATGGAACATATCTTGGCTGTTGATACCATACTTGGATTCTGAACTCTCCAAAGCTGCCTTCATCTGGGTTATTTTCTCAACATTCTCTTTTTCGTTTACGGTTGGTTTCGTATACCATTGTAAGTGTTAAATTTGTGATTTGTTGTTCATGTAGTGAAAAAATAGGATGGTTTTTTTTTTTTTGTGAGACTTCAGAGGTTACCTTCTGCAAATGCATAAATGGACTTTTGAAGAAGGCTGTTGAACTCTCTATCCTCTACGATGCTGAAGTTGCCCTCATGATCATCTTCTCTCCCTCTGGCATGGCCTGCCAATCTGCAAGCCACAAGTACGTTTAATAAACAAATAATTCAACTAGCTAGCTAGGTTTGATGATTATCTTTTCAATTAATATATGGTTTTGCTAACATGTGATGCAGCATAAGTAGGACCATTTCCATGTATAGAGGTGAAGTAGGGTTGCCTGAAATCAAACAACTTAATTTTGTGTTCCAATATCACAAAGAATGGTGCAGGAATTTTGATATTTGGGTAGATTTTTATGAATTGTTCTAGAGCTAAAGGTTGAAATGATCTTATTCACTTTGACCTTTTCTAGAAGCTATTTGTTAATGGTTGTTAATTTGGCAAAATGAGTTTTTCGTGCTACCATTTTGTTTAAATGTAGAAACAAAAACTAATATCCATGAAAAGAAAGATGAGTTACAAGGAAAGATGGGATATCAGTTTAAGCTTGACTGAAAGTTAGTGTCTAATGCTTGGTGATCGTCTATTGCTACTAGAGGAAATTAAAAAAACTTTGTTATTTGATTCTCCGCATTTTCATTGCTGATTCGTCAATGAACACTTAAATTTTGGTTTGCCTTTATTAATCTTGAGTTCACTCTTTTCTATGTTTATTATATGTCAGAGAGGTGAACTATGTTGACAAATGGGATGGTGGATTACAATGTTGTATGAATTAGTGTGTTAGGATTTTGTATCATGTTGTGTGAGTTAATGTTGTCTATTCTGTGTTGTGAATAATTTTGCATTCCTTGCTGCCAGGTTTTTGTCCCAGTGTTTATACAATACTTTGTAATATTTAAATGTAATTAATTTCAAATTCTTACGGAAATGGGTATAATGTAGACATAATTATGTGAATTACTGAGTTTTCGAAAGAAAGTAACTTCGATTTTTTGATATTTGGGCAGGCAAGAGAAGTGGAATTGAAAAGCAGAAAGGTTTAGAGAAAGCAGCCAAGCTTCAGGTAATAATAGTGAATGTATTTTTGTGTAGATTTTGGATACATTTTTTTGTTTTGTCAAATTGCATTTTGTTGTGCTACGTGGTGTAGAATCTTCCTAGAATCAATGCCTGAGATGACTGATAAAGGATAAGGTGTTATTTGATGGTTTTATCTGTTTTTAATTGTTGGTGCAGAGCTTGACAAAATTGTAACTGCACTGATGTTCTCCTCCAACGAAAGCGTCAATTGCCTCCTCGTTCAAGGTTCTCCCCCTATCTCTCCCTCTCTCTCCTCTCACTTTGTCTCTCTAAAATCTTTACCCTTTTTAAATATATTTGTCTAATTTTTGAATTTGAAGTTTTGGGTTTTTTTGTTTTAGGCCAAATAAAAAAATTAGTGCCAAATAAAAAAATTAGTGTTGGACCGATGCATAGCTGTAGTATGTGACAATACAGTGGATTCTATGAATTATTAAGGAACAATATTTATTGGGTTGAAGTAAAATTTTCATTTAATTTATCAAGTTTTGTGTTTTCCCTACCAATATCAATTTTCGAAAAATAATGTCATGCTTTGTTGGGCTATTTCCCAGAAAACCCTCTCCGTGTTCCCAGAATCAGCATCTGGGGTATCCTTTCTTATTTGCAGTTTCTACTTTTTCCCAAATTCAGTATTTGGGACATTATTCCTCTCTGTATCTTTCGGAGAAAACTGACATGTTCTATGCTACACAGAAAAGGATGTTGCCTAGTGCTTACCGGTTGTTCACGGGTACATTTCTTTTATACTTTTTGTTGACTAATTTTTGCTTAATGTCAGTCCTGTATTGTCACTTATGAGAGAGGAAAGTGTAATGTAGAAAGTTAGTTTGAGCTACAATTGCATACAGTGTGTGTTGTTTAGGAACTGAATAAATATCAATAGTCTTTAGGTTAGCCTTGCAAAATGTTAGCTGAGTTTATTACACCTCTGCCTTGCCTCTCGCCTCTTCTCTCGCTGTTGATCTCCCCTTCTCACAACTTCATCTAAAATGTTCTGCATGTATAAGATTTGTGTTCATGGAGGTCATTTCAAAGGGATCTCAAGCTGGGGTGTAGAGATTTGATTCAAATTTATGGATTTTGGTAAGAAACTAAGAACCCCTAATCTTTTCTTTCGGATGTAAGAGCTGAAGTTGACATGCCTGTGCTTCTCCTTGTGAGATATAAACTGTTCTGGGGTGGGACTGTCAGATACAACAGATTGAGGAATTTCAATCAATTTGATAAATTAAAAATTGAGAGTTGGCAATCTACACCAAAAATTGGTAACTAATTGGCTAATAGGTTTTCAATTCCATGTTATTATTTTCTCTGATGATATTTTTTTTGCCTTTTCTGAACTTTTTTGTTTTTGTTTCTGTGTATGGTCTAAAGAAAATTGTGGTTTCTTAGTCGTTTGACATAATTTTGTTTTTATATTTTATTTTTAGTTTTTCCTGTAAAGAAAGGATTGTATTATTGCAAAGAGCAACAATGTGCTCCAATCTGTTTAGGGCTTGGAGCTAGATCTTTCAAGTTTGGGTGCTGTGAGTTTTAATTCCAGAATCAAAAGTACCGTTAATTGGCTACCTTTGGACTCTCAAGCTGTATATTGCCCTGTTGCTGTTGATGAATGTTCGGGTAAGTGTCTAATTTCATAGGGACAGCTGATAGGCAGCATCTTCAATATTTATGGTGGAAAATGGAATCTGCAACCGATAAGGCCAAATATAGACACTGGTACCATGTTTGGTTTGTTTATTCTGCTTTTTTGTCCTTCAGAATTTTCTTCTCTTCTCTGAACTTATGAAAGAATTCCTGATGATGTAACAATGTTTTACACATCACTAAACTCGGAGTGCCAATAAAGACCACCGTATCAGCTACTGTCTTGGAGGAGGCACTAAATGGCGTGGTCACTACCCATCCACTTCCATTGGAGCAGTCTATAATGAAAAAGGTAAGTTATCATTTTTTGGCCTGGTTTATTCTTTTAATTATAGTTTTCTATATTCATTTATTTCCTGTCTTTTAACAGGTTGAAAAGCAATGTGATCATTTCTATTCTGTTACAACACCGAAGTGGAAGCAAGAGCTGAATTTGTCTGCCAAGTGCAATCTCCTGCAAAGGCAAGTTCAAGGTTAAATCTTAGCTCTATTCGTACACGGTTTACCTGGAAAGTAACTATTTATATATGTTCTGGTCTTTTAACTTATCAACTTATGTCAACAAAATTGTCTTTTTGCAGCTATTATACTTTGATCAGGAAGAGATTGGTGGATTGAGCGTTTGCCTACAGGGACCAAGACTTTTCATCTTTAATTTTGTTTGGTTATCAATTATTAGCGTAGTCGGGCACTACAATAAGCTCATTCCTATGACTGAACTGTAGATTATAGATACGGAGCTGGGTGGCAGATAGGATGAATTGAAGAGTGGGACGATTTCTTATCCTATAAGAATATGGTCTTTCTTTTAGTTAATGTATGGTGGTTGTGTTTGATTTGGGTCTAACATGAGTAAGTTCATGCTCTTAAATTCATATGGTAGAGGCTTCCTGGGTTGGTAAGATGGTTTTACCAAGTCTTCATCCTTACAGGTAATAGGTCATCTATCACAGGGGCATATCCTTACAGGTAATGCGTTTAAACTTATAACTTAAAGTCAATTTCTTTTTCTTTGTGTCTGCTTATCATAGGGGCAACGAGGATGGGAGTTGAAGTCGAACGCATGCGTGACACAGATTCGAAGGCTATTCAGCAAGTCACTGATTTAAGTCAAATAAAACTGCCTTCATTTCTTTTTGTGTCCATGATCTAATTTTACCTGGGTGATTTAATTCTATGTGATGATTTCTTCTGGGTTTTTTCCATTCTGTGATTTAATTCAACGATGGAATTCTGGATGCCAAAGAGAAGGAGGCTGGTATTATTTCTTCTTTCTTTTTGAGTGAGCATCTCTTTCTTTTCTATTGAGTTTGCTTCTTTCTTTTTGTTGTCAAATGTTTCAAAATTTCGACTCGCATGTTCGTGTACATTGTTGAGGAGTGTATTTTGCCATTACTAGGCCATTATTCTGTCTTTTCAGTAATTGTTTCATAATTTTTTTTCGTAGTCTTTTCACAGGACCTAATAAGCATAGCAAAGCTTTTTGAAACAATTTTTTTTAATGTGTTGCGAAATGGATGATGCAATAAAAAAAATACGCTGTGGGTATCTTTGCACGCTATATTAGGTTTTTTTTTATTTTTTTTATTTTTTTTTATGGTTTTTGACAGATTACATTAGATTTTGTTATTGTTTATTTGGTGAAGTTCTCGATTAAGAGCAGCTACACTTGCATTATTCTTCAGGACTAGCGACTGTGATGGTACAGTGGCAGATTCTCTGATTTAGGTCTGAATTTGAGCAGTTTATTGGATCATATAGGAAAGATGAAAAGGGAATGTGAGATGATGTTGAAGAAAGCCTTGCAAAGCGGCTCATAACTTCGGTTATTGTTTAGGTGAGGTGTTCTGTTTGTATGAAAATCTTTGAGTCTCGAATATTGTAAGTGTTGTGTCGACAGCTTCAGATGGTTGTGAAGCAGGGTATATAGTGTTGATACCTCTTACTTTACACGGGTACATATTTATGCCAAAGATAAGTCAACACCTTTGGAGCCTCATATTCTTTGTTAGAATTTCATTTACAAAATTAGGGAGGAATCATGTCCGTTTATGCTTCTATTTAGTGAGATTGAGGTGGTAAAGATTTGTAGGGTGTTTTCTGGGTTGTTTTCGGACTGCATTCATTTCTTGCCAGACCGCATTAAGAAGCATTTGTTCAGTTGCACATTATAGTAGCTCTTCGTTTTGATTTGTAAACAAACTATATGCCATCTCTGTCTTGGGTTATAGTATAACGTTTGGCGATTGAATTTGTAAGATGGTTTAGCAATTTTTTCGCAAGCTTGCTATTCCTGCCGAATGCTAAAATATTGAGTCTTCTACTTTTGTGTTTTCCTTTTTCTGTGTTTTTCCCGCATGGAATGGGCTGATTACTTGAAACTGAGTATGATATTGATGGCGCAATACGACCTGCAAATGAATGTTTCTTTTATTGGTTCTTGGGTACTGTACCGTCATTTTAGTTACTCTATGTAGAAATTATTCATTCCTGTTCCGACTAATATATTCAATCCCCAGAGCGAAGCGCGGACACATTTTCTAGTATGACCTAACCCAAAACTACATTGAATTCTTTACACCTGCTGTCGACGAATGCGTCGTAGTGGCAACGCTATTTCAACATTCAGAAACTTTGGATGACCCAATATTATCAATGATTGAAATGATCGTAGTAGGTATCATATGGGAATCCCTCGTTCCTACAATTGATACAATCTCCTCTCTGCATCTCTCTAGCCATGTAAACTGTTTGTAAGGTAGAATCTATCTCCTACTGTAGTCCTGCTAAACCATAGAAACAACTTACCTACCTAACACGGTATTCCCCGGCCCTACACCTATCACAGTTCACACCTACTCCATCAGAAAGATGGGGGAAAGACTTCAAAGGAAGCTAGTCAAGCCAACAAATCTCCCGTGGAAGATTTATCCACGATATTAAAGGCACATCATTGTCTGATTCATTTCTGCAATGTTTTAATATTACTGGTTACAGTAAAAAGAGAAAGAAAAATACCAAGACTTCAAAGTCTGCAAGTCAAAAAGACTCCAAAGGGACAAAGAGTGCGTGCAGTCGCATTCACTAATCACAGTAAATAGAAGAAATAGATCAAGACCAAGACTTCAAAGGGATAAAAAGTGTGTGCAGTTGCATTCAGTAATCACAGCAAAGAGAAGAAATAGACCAAGACCAAGACCTCAAAGCGATAAAAAGTGTGTGCAGTCGCATTCACTAAAGAAGAAAAAGACCAAGACTTCAATGGGATAAAAAGTGGGATTAAAGTAAAAAGCAGAAATAGACCAAGACTTGAAGCCAATTCTGCAGCGATGAAAAATAATTAAAGCCACCACACCAATCCCTCAGTTCTTCATCAAACACTTTCCTTGCTCAGCTAGCAAAAATGAAAACTTTACAATCTTTTGTCCTCCTATTCTTGTTCACTATCTGTCATAATGTCACAACTGGAGTCTACAGCCAGTGTCTCAAAGACCAGCAACTGTCATTGCTCCATTTGAAGAAAAACCTCACGTTTTATGGTTCTCTGGTTTCTTCCAAGTTTGAATCGTGGAATTCAAGTACAGATTGTTGTTCTTGGGTCGGTGTTACTTGCAGTAGCAACGGGCTTGTTGTTGGTCTTGACATTAGCAGCCTACACATCTCTGGTGGCATTGACAGCTCTAGCAGTCTCTTCGATCTTCAGCATCTTCGAAGCCTCAGCTTGTCCGATAACTCTTTTGTCGAAGGCTCTCGCATTCCATCTGCAATTGGAAAGCTGACAAACTTGAGGTATCTAAATTTATCAAATAATGATTATGTCGGGAAAATTCCCGTTGAGATTTCACACTTGACAAGGTTGGAGGTCCTTGATATTTCTCAAAGTTACAATGACGGGAGCAGCAAGCACCTTGAAAGCCCGAAGTTCAGCATACTTGTTCAGAACCTCATAGAACTTATAGAGCTTTATCTTGACGGTGTAGACGTATCAGCAGAGGGGACTCACTGGTGCCAAGCGATATCATCTTCACTGCCAAACCTAAGGGTGTTGAGCTTGAATGGAACTAATCTTTCAGGTCCTATTGATCAATCCCTCGCTAAACTTCAGTCTCTATCCGTGATTCAATTGGGTGGTTTTCCCAATAATATCTCCGGTCCAATTCCAGGATTCTTTTCCAACTTCTCAAACCTGACGGTGTTGAACTTGGACGGAAACAATATCTCTGCTCCGGTTCCAGGATTCTTTGCCAATTTTTCAAAGTTGACTACCTTGAGTCTACGTGATTGTGGGTTACGTGGAACATTTCCGAAGCAGATCTTCCAGGTACCTACTCTACAAACTATTGACCTTTCCCTTAATTCGGAACTTCATGGTTCCTTGCCAGAATTTCCCAAGAACGGATCTCTTCGATCCTTGATGTTAAGCAAGACAAGCTTTTCAGGGTTATTGCACGACTCTATTGGCAACCTCAACATGTTGTCCACACTAGAACTTTCCGGATGCAATTTCACTGGATCAATCCCAAAGTCAATCGGAAACCTAACGAAATTGGTTGATTTGAAGCTGTCATCAAACATGTTTAATGGTCCAATTAGTTCTATTCACTGGGAAAACCTTATTAATCTCGTAGATCTCCGTTTGTACGACAATCAACTGGTGGGGAGCATTCCATCGTCTCTGTTTTCTCTTCCGTTGTTGCCGAAATTAGTACTTTCCTATAATAATTTCACTGGGCAACTCCCTGAAATTTTTAATGTCTCTTCTAGTTTAGTTACTTTCATTGATTTGAGTTTCAACTATTTGGAAGGACCGGTACCCGTGTCTATCTTTAATTTTCGAGGGCTTCAAACCCTCACTCTTTCTTCAAATAATTTCAGTGCCTTTCCTTTTAATGGTCCTCATCAGCTGCCATATCTGACGGAGATTCATCTTTCGCAGAATAGCTTGCTGGTTTTATACAATGCCAGCAATTCCTCATACTCTTCATTTCCTCGAATTGCTAATTTCAGTTTAGATTCTAACAAGTTGAGAACATTCCCAGTTTTCTTGAGAAATCAAACCTATTTAACAAAGTTGGACCTTTCGGAAAACCAAATTCAAGGCCAGCTACCCAATTGGATATGGAAGCTTGATTCTCTTCATTACCTAGATGTTTCTTATAATGCCTTGGAAAGTCTCGAAGGTCCTTTCATCAACTCCACATCTCCTGTGTCTACACTTGACCTTCACTCAAACCAGCTTAAGGGGCCAATTTCATTTGTCCCACCAAATATCGATTATCTGGATTACTCAGACAATCATTTCAGTTCTAGTATTCCATTATCAATATGCAATGCAAGTGGTCTTATCGTTCTTGATTTGTCCAATAATTCTCTGAGTGGTGAGATTCCCCAATGCTTGGCTGCAATGGGAGGACTCATGATACTTAATGTCAGGAAAAACAACATTACTGGAACTATTTCTAATCTTGAATTTCCTGAAAATTGTGACTCATTAAAAGCTCTAGACCTCAGCCAAAATCAGATTGAAGGTCAATTTCCAAAGTCTCTAGCCAGGTGCAGAAGTTTAATATTTTTAAACCTTGCAGAGAATCAGATAACAGACACCTTCCCATGCTTGTTGAAGAACATCTCCACCTTGAACGTTCTTGCTTTGCGGTCCAACAATTTCTATGGAGGCATTGGATGTCCAGTAGTGAAGACCAATGCAACCTGGCCGGTTCTTCAAATCGTAGACTTAGCTTACAACAATTTCAATGGTGAAGTACCAGGATTCTCTCTCACAACATGGCAAGCAATGAAGGATAACAGAGACATTGGCTTCCCTTCGACAGTCAGGGCTTCTAGACTCCCTTATAAAAAAAGGGAATATTCTTATAAATCTAGAAACCCTTATAAAAGAAGGGGATATTCTAGAATTGGAGGGGAATATTCTTATAATTCTAAAATCCCTTATAATAGAAGGGAAAATTCTTGTCTGTGTGCTAAAGATACATCCCCTTATGACAGAGCGGTTGTATTTACTTATGGGCCTGCTATATCTTATGAGCCTGGTATAACGATTACAAGCAAAGGTTTAAAGAGGGATCTGGCAAAGATTCTAACTGTCTTGACCTTGATTGACTTCTCATGCAACAATTTCAGTGGGTCAATTCCCACGGAAATGGGAGCTTTGAAATCTTTATATTTTCTCAACTTGTCAAGCAACGCTTTCACAGGTGAAATCCCATCATCATTTGGTAACATGCGACAACTCGAGTCCTTGGACCTATCACAGAACAAGTTGAGTGGGCAAATCCCAGAACAGCTGGCAAAGCTTAATTTCCTTGCAGTCCTGAATCTCTCCAATAATCAACTTGTCGGCAAGATCCCAACTGGTACTCAAATTTCAACATTTCCAAGAGACTCATTTACAGGGAACAAAGGATTATGGGGGCCTCCGCTGATGATGGATAATAAAGCAGGACTGTCACCACCACCAACATTAAATGGAAGCCATCCAAATTCTACGGATGAGATTGATTGGGATCTTATTAGCGTCGAAATTGGATTTGTATTTGGCTTTGCAGTTGCTGTTGGGTCACTTGTGTTCTTCAAGAGATGGAGTAAATGGTATTACAGGTCTATGTATAAAATCCTTGTGAGGATATTCCCTCAGCTTGAAGAAAGAATTGGTCCTCATCGAAGACATATTCACATAAATCAGAGTTGGAGACGTTGAAATGTTTATGAGGAGCAATCAGCTGGACTCCATGTTGTGCCTAGGGTAAGATCCAACAAATAAAATATGGTTTCACATTTTGATTTATAGCTTGTGTTGTAATTAGGTTTGGATTATTTTGTATCTTTCTGCATTATGGTTAATAAATTTTCCTTGTACTGTCAAAGTTTCTTAAAAAACGAAAAGAACAAGCCTACTAACCAATGCCTTATGCACGCATTTTGAATTCCAGTTTAACACTTTTCTAGGATGGACACTCAAACACATGAGCAAGGAAAAGCGGTTATGTTGTTTGAATTTGTGATGCATTATATCTTATATCTGTTGGTTTTGTTTTGTACAGGTTTTGCACCCTCGTTTCTACCCTGTCTAGTTTGCTTTCTTTGGATATCGAAATCAGTCGAGGTCAAGAGTCAACAAGGAAATGGATACACATACGAAATCAGTATTGAATCAAACAATTTTAATTATTTATGCTTCTTTTGTTTGTTCTCCCTTGTTTTGGCTTTGGTTTGTGAGAAAATTAGCTCTTTTCTTTTGTGTGTTTGTACAGTCTTTGATTTTAAATGTTTGCTCTGTTTTTCATGCACTGGTCAAGTTCTGTTTATATATTATTGCTCAATTTGCTTTGATTGAGAAAGATATGGAAAGACAGCTCCTCCACAGTTTCCTTCAGCTTCTGTAAAAACTAAAAATTTATGCCAAATGATGACTGTTAAATTAGTACACCTTGGTGATTGTTCATCACACTTGAATTAATTAGACTTTGCTTTTGCTTCCCCTAAATTGATGACCGTTTCTGGTTTCTGGCCACAAATTAACCGGATCGCGCCCGTGCCAACATCGAAATGAAATGAATGCGTGTACATATATAAATGTCTACAAATTACATGCTACTGTATGAGAGGATGTTGAGTTTCGGAGATAAAACGGTCTATGCTCAATCCTAAACAATCTGTAATATACTGGAATGAATAAGATGCCATTCTTCGCTTCACGATTGCCATTTTCACAAGTGATGATGTTCCTTTCATGTCTAAGCAATGAATCAAAGGGGTTAGAATTGCGCATGCAAGAAAAGAAAAAAGGCAGCATTCTTCTCCTTTTTTCTTATATCTTCAAGTTGAAGCTTGACTGCTTTTGGTTCATGATTTCCCCAACATCTTCGCAAAGTGAGTTGTAGTGCCTAAAATGTATGTTTAAAATTTTTGACCCCAAAACTAAATTGAATATTTCTCTCACTTAAAAATTAAAAGAATTTGAGGGGTCCGCTCCAGATCGGCCCTGCAATAACACTTCAAATTCAAGCCGGTTTAAACCTTGGAAACAATCAGACAAGATTCCTTTCCTTGTTTGTTGAAGAACATATCCATTTTGCGTGTCCTGGTTTTGCGATCCAACAAATTTGATGGATGCATTGCATGTCCCAAAACCAATGGCACCTGGCCAATGCTTCACATCATAGACCTAGCTCACAACAACTTGACAAGGCCAACATTTAAAATGAAACTCATAGAATTTTCAGATGATGACGACACATTTGGTTTTCTTTTGAGGATGGTATAACAATTACCATAAAAGGTTCAAGGACGGATATGATTAAGATTCTAACTATCTTGGCCTTGGTTGATTTCTCATGCAACAATTTCAGTGGACCAATACCCAAGGAAATGGGAGAGTTTAAGTCACTATATTTCCTTAATTTGTTTGGTATTTCCTTCATAGGCAAAATCTCATCGTCATTTGCCAACATGCATCAACTCAAGTGGTTAGACCTCTCACAGAACAAGCTAAGCAGGCAAATTCCATCGTAGTTGGCAAAGCTTACTTTCCTAGAATTCTTGAATCTCTCAAACAATCAACTTGTCAAGTACTCAGATTTCAACATTTCCAAAAGCCTTGTTTACAGGTAACAAAGGACTATGGGGCCTCCTTTGTCTGCCGATAATAATGCAGGATTGTAACCACCACCACAATCAAACGGAAGCCATTCGAATTCTGATCGTGAGATTGGTTGGGATCTATCAGTGTTGAAATTGGAATTACGTTTGGCTTAGGAGTTGCGATTATTTATATTTCCGGAACGGTTTTGAATACCATTACTGTACCGAAAATGTATGGTACGGTACAAATACCGGACCATTACCAATGGTACAAATTTTTTGGCACAACTTTGGTATGGTACAGTTGGTAATTCGGTTGGTATGGTAATTTGGCAAAAAATTTCACCCCTAGTTCTAACAGACTAACTAGTTAAACGAAATCATCACAACTAAACTCATCTAAACAGCAATAGATTTCGTGCAACTATAGGCTCATACATGGCAATATAGCACATTGGAATTGGGCTTCACACATGAGATAATTTGCTCTAACATCAAGTCCAAGAAAAAAGTTGAAATTCTAATTATAAAACCAATTGACAATAATGAGAATTGCCCAATTACTTATAAGCTGATGCTTCCTTTTTTTATCCCTTCTCTGCTGGTTAATGCAAAGAGGAGAAGAGAAGAAAAGACTTGATAAGTCAAGCCAACCACCATGCATGGAAGTTTTTTTCCAATTCCATAAGATCATTAATATTTAAAGCCACCATACCCAATACATTTCTCTTCACTTTCCCTGAGCTTCTCACAAAAATTATAATATCCAAAATGATTTCCTCTTTTTTCTTGATGGCTGAGTTAGCCCGGCCACCACGGTGTTAATGCCAATACCCGACAGCATCACCAAGACTTGAGGAAAAATAAACAGTTCAAAATCATCGAAATTCAACGCGGATAGATCCCACAAATGATCCCAATGAAATAACAACTGTGATTTTTAGTGTAGCGTTTTTAATTAAATTATGTCCTTCTAGTTGGTTTTGGAATATTTTATTTTATATTTCTCAGCTTGATTTGCAATAAATCTTCACGTATTGTCGAAGTTTTGTTATGCGGAAGCATCAAATATGAAACTAATGAACTAATACGGAAAATATGACAAAACAAAAAATCTAAAATGACGCAGAGATTTATACTGGTTCAGCGTAAGCCTACGTCTAGTTCAGAGACGTCGAGGAATTTTCACTAATAATCAAAATGGGGATTATAAAGAGAGTTTAACTCTCAAATTACAAAAAATAGAGTTTCTCTAAAATCCCAATTTCCACATACACTCAAAAACTCACCTCAAATAAAGAACAAATGGAAAAGATGAAAAGACATATTGCAAGATATGGCATCAATATCTTTGAATGAATAATTGCCCGAACCACAAGAGCAGCAACTCTCCGTTTCTTATGTAAAAAGGGTGCGGCTTATTCCCTGTTTTATTGCTTAAGTATTGATTAACGTGTTAATTTATTTTTAGTGACATATCATTTAGTTTACAAATTTAGTATATAAATTTGATCTACTCAACATTACTCGTAAAGGGGTAGCTTCTGCTTTCCCTCTCTTTGAAATAAAAGGCATCTACTTTATACAAAATGTCTTTTTCAAATGGGAGTGCCCTTTGAGTGATTGCTGCCAATTAACCCTAAAGCCGTTTTCACAAGGTCTAAAGGCTCACAGGGAATGAGCCACAAATTCAACTGTTTTATCATTAGTAGTAATCTCCTATTATATCCCCCATGTGAACTAGGATTAATCTGGTGATCCCAGATAAGAACACAATCATGTTGTGATTAGTTCAAACTGCAAGTTAGTAATTCACTGAAAATAAGTGGGATAAAATCTGGTTTTGCTTTAAACTTCCGGTCCTGCCAAATAAAGTTCTGAAATTTAAAGGGAATTCATACTGTTTTGCTTTGATTTTTGGACTAAGACTTCTTATCGTCATTAATTATTTTTGAATGATGACTTATTTGTTCTTTTGCACTAAACAGGGAAATCTACTACTTTGGATGATGACTAATTGGGATTTTATCAGTGTCGAAATTGGACTTCTTTTGGTACAGCAATCAACATTCATTTTTGGAGTAGATTTTATCAGTGTCGAAATTTTATGCCCTTTTCTCTGTCCTATGGAGTTGTTTTCAGCATCGTAATCCGTCGAGATTAAGAGTCCAGAAGGAAACGAAATCAAATGGGAAATCAACATTGAATCAAACAGTTTTACTTATTGTTTTTGCTTCTTCTCCTTTGTTTTGGCTTTGTTTGTCCTCCCTCATTTTGGCACACAAAAATAAACTAACCCTAATGTCTTATTTATAGCGCATAGGACTTAAGTTACAATGAGTTAGAATCCTAATCTTATTGGAAGTAAATCTTAATCCTAATCAAATAGGTAATTAACAAAATCTCTCCACAAGCATGGAATCCAACTAAGAAATCAAATCATAAGTTGCACAGATATGGACACGGATAAAGTCACACGAGACACGATAAATCTCAAAAACTAAAGACATGAACATAGCTAAAACATGGCGTTAAAATATAACAGTTATTACATATCTTCAAATCAAGAAAAATGCTAACAACTTTCTCAATCCTCACTCATCTTCATCTTTAACATGTTGAATACACTTACACAATTCTACACATTAAACTGAAAAGTTAATGTTATAAATGACAATTTTTTTCCCTACATACCCTTATAGTTATTTAAAAAATAAAAAACACAATAAAATATTGAAAATTGGGACCCACCAGCTAAATTATAAATTACAATTTCCTTCCTCTTATCTACTGTGCCTTAAAATTCACTCTGTTGTGGAGATGGTGTTAGATTGAATTGAAAAGTTTTCAAATTTCACTAGCTAATACAAAAACTACATACTTGACACATCCCGACCCAGAACATCCACTAGGACTTCGAATCGAGCGGTGTTGGCCGACACCTGGAAGGTGACGAAGCCATAAAGTGTAATAGAGTGTAAAATATGAATAAATTTGAATCTAAAAGTGCCTAAACACACGAGTGCGCCGTGAACGGTTATGGACCCCTTTTCACACGTGATACAAGGTGTAAGTAAAATATAGTAAGGTAATATAATGATTATGCCAACATAAACAGCCACCTATATTAGGGAGTGCCACAAATCCTCATTGATACGGAAACCTTGCTACTAGAATCTAGAGGGTGCAAACTAGAAAATGTAAGTGAGTGAAAACAAAGCTTTTCAGAAACCATTTCCATATCAAAGGTAGTAACCCCTCGCCGTAAAATCTGTGTAGTTCCCCAAAAAATAGCATGCTTATATCTATATCTCAACACCATACTCAGCATAGCAAAACCACAATATGCCATGTCAGATATCTCAGCAAAGAATAAGTAAATCAGGTGATTTATATCAATATGAAATGGTATGCCAGTCGGCGTCACCTAATGTGACATGTACGGCTGAGCCTATAGCTCATCAAATATCCAAGTAATATATCAGCGGGATCCACCTATTGTGGCCTGTACGGCTGAACCTATAGCTCATCCATCC
Organism: Heteromeles arbutifolia; assembly: GCA_024362995.1. Lineage (NCBI taxonomy): Eukaryota > Viridiplantae > Streptophyta > Magnoliopsida > Rosales > Rosaceae > Heteromeles > Heteromeles arbutifolia. The sequence goes on along the minus strand of JANCRC010000017.1, from coordinate 7,451,976 downwards.
AGCCGGAGTCACCTCATGTGACCTGTACGACTCTAACCCTGCACACGAGTCGGAACCACCTAAAGTGGTCTGTACGATAGGACTAAGTGTAAATAAATACGCTCAAGTGCTACGATCACGTGAAGACTACGAATACTCGCGGGTCACCTATGAGTCGGAACCACCTATAGTGGTCTGTACGACAAGACTGTGCACCTACCTTGGATCCAATGTGAGCGTAAGGTGTGGGAGGTGAACATCATGTGAAGGACTGTGCCCTGCCACGGGCGAGAGCACTAACACTGGGGTGCAGGTTATGAGCTCTAAATACATCTAATATAGCATCCACGACTCATGGGCAACCTGTACGACAATGTCGGAGTTGCCTATTATTGCAACCTGTATGACAGTGTCGGAGTTGCATTAAACATAAATATAGTCGTGCCATAACTCAACCATTTCAATTAACACCATAAAGTCACCTGAACTTACCTGTGCGTCCTACGTTCCTCTTCGCACTTTAAAGCATTCACAATAATTAGGTTCAGGTAATATACATATGAGTATGCCATGATGCAATCTCAAACTCAAACATTTCATAGTATTCACAAATATATATAATACGGCGTAAAATGCACAATTAATAACGCCCTACTCCCGAACTATTTATTTTCAGGAATAATTATCGGTGACAAGCCCAACTAAACCATAGTTTAATTAACTATCAAAACTTACGATTTCTTACTTCATTTTCTCTATTCCTCACACATTGATTTATGACCACATTACCACCAAATCATAAAATTAAAACTCACATTTTCACCAATTTCCTTCACTTTGCTCAATTTCCCAAACAAGGCTTTTGTCCCAATTATTGTATGGCTGCATCTAACGTCTCGTTAGATTGCCTACGTACCCTAAACAGGGATCAAGCCATTCGTAGTTCGAAATTCCCAACTTCCAATCAAAATCTGTATATATTCATTTAATCCAACAATTACTATAATCTTACTAATATTCAAACCATACCAGTTAGGTCTCAAAAGCATAATTAGAATAATAAAATTTGCATAAAAACACAGTGACCGCTCCCTGGCCGTGCGCCGCCGCACTAGCCGCCGCGGGTGGCGGTCGGCAGTCCCGGCTCGCCGGAAAACTTAACTATTTCTAAAAATTCTCAAAAATTACAGAAATAAAGATCTCAAAGAGTAGAGTAAACTTTATACCTGCGGCCAAGGCCAATTTGGCCGGGAAACACCTCAAACTGGCCATGAACCGCCGGAAACCCTATATTTGGGTGATTTCGATCCGTCACCACCGATGCTCCACCGCCTCCAAGGTTGTTTGGGCTTTGTTCCAGGCCTCAAGGGAAATCTATTGGTGGTGACAACTAGAAGAAATTGCTTCACAAATGGGAGAATCGACACAAGGTATTCCCGCACCCACCGGTGCGGTTTTGACAATTCCCTAGCTGAATTTCTACAAAATTTTAGGTTGTAATGGGTAGAGGGAAGGTCGTGGAATATTTTCCAAGTGATGTTCCAACATGATTCGCCGGAAAATCAACGGAAAAAGGATGGAAAAACCGCTGGGTCGCGCGGGTCCGATGGGGAGAAACGGGTCAAGGAGATCTGGCGCATCTGCTCTCTCTCCCCTTCCTGATTGGGCAGCAGCCCTTCCCTTCTCCTCTCCCCCTTCTTCTTCCCCGATTCCTTTTCTTTTTCTTTTTTCCCCCACTCAGCCACACCCATGTGGCCTCATAATTTAGTGAACAATAATATAATATAATTAGAATAGTTATTTCTTCAAACTACTTTCGGGTTCGTAACTCAATAAAACTTTAACCGTAACTCCAAAATCACTTCTACCTGTGCCTACGCGTCTGTAAAATCGAGTTCTATCCGAATATGTCAAGAAACATGATAAAACATACGAGAATCACAAACGTCCTCGAAAAATCACGCTTTGCCCATAGGACATTTCCGTAATTTCATGCATTAAAATTATAAAAACCATAATTTTTAGGGATGGGCTGTCACAATACTAAATTAGAAAAAGCTCATTTTATTTTTGTCTTAGGACTAAGTTTGAATTAAGACGGCTCTGCAGTTTAGATTATGTAATTGCCGCATGCATGTAGTTTTTTCTTCAAACATATGAAAAATTGTCATGTTTGCTATACAATTACCTCTACCAGCCTTGGAAAATCCAAGTTTTTTTATTTTTTTTTATTTTTTTTATATAAAAATCATTATTATAATTATATAGAATTTTTCTTATCATATGAAATCCACACTTTTGGCTTAATCCGTTGGGATCATCAGAATGCATTGAGACTTTTATCTCATTTTTTACAAAAATACCATTGGTAACATCTTTAAAGGTAGCCTACCTGGTTTTCTAACAGGCTTAGTAAATGTCTAGATATTTGAGATGAATTCGCTCAAAATCGTAGGAGTAGACACCAGATCTAAGAATGCTTAAAATACATTACGAATCCTGTCCAAGTCCCTTCGTAGTGCATTTTAAGCATTTACAAATCTCACATTCCTCTCTAAGATTTTGAAGAATGGGTCACTCAAAATTTTACATGAAAATATCTAGAAATTAAACTCCATCAAAATCCATAAATTTCAACAAACCAATCAAGACTTAAAAATCATATTCAACCCAAAAAAAGCAATCTCACAATTCCACAATGTCATGTATAAATCAAATTATATCATTAGTATCCTCTTATGTGACAAATTTCCACTTCCTTTTTAATAACTTAGAGGCTATTGTAAATTTTTCATCAGGCGTTGGTCAATGGACTTACCTACAATCTTATTTAATCTTTTTCGTTGATTTTACTAAAAATATTCAATTCAATGATGGAAAGTTTTAAAGAGATATTGATAGTTTAATTAAAAATAATATATTTGTAGATAGTAAGATGATGTAGAAAGAAATTATATGAGTTCATATTCACTTATCAATGTAAAAAGAAAAGAAAAAAAAAGAAAACTAATGAAATTTGATTGAAAACTTTGAGTTTTAACGATAAAGACAAAATAAAAGGTAAAGTGAATAGTACCAGGATGGACTTTTTAGTGTAAAAATGTGGTTTGTCATTAAAGTGAACAGTACTGGGAGCTTTTCGTTAAAGTTCCCAAAAAAAAAAAAAGAGAGAAGAAGACCAATACTTCAAAGTCTATATGTCAACAAGTCAACTCAGCAATATCACAATTCCGCAGTCTAACGCTACATTTACAATGGCCCGAAGAATAATGGCAACCCCAGAGAGAACGTAATCATATCTTTTCAGATTATATTTTCTTGTATACATGTATAATCATGATCAATACAATCCTCAGCCATATTCTTTTACTTTTTTCCAATTCGCTAGCCAATGGCCATGCCTATAAAAGCCACCCAAACCATTCTCAGTTGTTCAATTGTTCTTGATTACTTTCTCTGCTACTTAAGCTTAGCAAATTGTGTCTTGCTCCAATATTTCGTCCTCTTATTCAATATCTCCACTATCACTACTACCTGTGCTAATACCATCCCTGCAGTTCAACACCAGCAACTGTTGTTGCTCAATTTCAAGAAAACCTTTCATGATTCTTCTCCTACTCCGTCCAAGTTCATATCATGGAATTCAAGTCCAAGTTCATATCATGGAATTCAAGTACCGATTGTTGTTCTTGGATGGGTGTTACTTGCAGTACTAATGGACATATTGTTGGTCTTGACATTAGCAACCAATCTATCTCCGGTGGGATTGACAATTCGAGCAGTCTCCTTGATCTTCAACAGCTTCAAAGCCTTAATTTAGTAGATAATATCTTTAGGTATGGCTCTCGCATTCCATCTGCAATTGGAAAGCTTACAAACTTGAGGTACTTAAATTATCATATAGCTATTATGAAGGCGAGGGGAAAATTCCAGTTGAGATTTCACAATTGACAAGGTTGGTTGTCCTCGATATTTCTCAATCTTACAATTTGTGGTACAGGCCATTTGAGAGCCCTAATTTGAGCATGCTCTTTCAAAACCTCACAGATCTCACATAGCTATATCTTGATGGTGTGAATATATCAGCATAGGGGAATGAGTGGTGTCAAGCGATATCATCTTGGCTCCCAAACCTGAGGGTGTTGAGCTTGTCTAACATTCTTCTTTCAGGTCCTGTTGATCAGTCTCTCGACAAGCTATAGTGTCTAACCGTGATTCAATTGGATCGTAATGATATCTCGAGTCCAATTCCAGGATTCTTTGCCAACTTTTCAAACATGAGGGTGTTCTGCTGGGGTGGTAACAATATCTCTGCTCCAGTTCTAGGGTACTTTGCCAATTTTTCAAAGCTGGCTTCCTTACGTCTTAGTAGTTGTTCGTTGCAAGGAACGTTTCCAAAAGAGATCTTTCAGGTACCTACTCTGAAAATTATTGACCTTTCATTTAATGAAGAAATTCATGGTTCCTTGCCAGAATTTCCAAACAATCGATCTCTTCGGTCCTTGGTTCTAGGTTTCACAAAATTTTTGGGGTTATTGCTGGAGTCTATAGGCAACCTCAAGCTTTTGGAAACAATTGATCTTGTAAACTGCAATTTCAATGGTCCAATCCCATCGTCTCTCTTTTCTCTTCCCTTGTTGGTGGAACTAGTACTTTCCCACAATCGATTCTCTGGTCATCTCAGTGAGTTTTCTAATGCCTCATCCAACTTAGTTAACCTTGATTTGAGTTTTAATAATTTGGAAGGTCCAATTCTTGTGTCTATCTTTAATTTTCGAGGGCTTGGAGAACTCTCTCTTTCTTCAAACAATTTCAGTGCCTTTCCTTTCAATGGTCATTGGCATCTGAAAAATCTGACCTTCATTGATCTTTAGTACAATAGCTTGCTGATTTTGTATAATGGTACCAATTCCTCGTACTTCCCATTTCCTCAAACTATGACACTGCATTTGGCTTCTAACAAGTTGAGAGATATAACAGGTTTCCTGAGAAACCAATCTGAATTATCTGAGTTGGACCTTTTGGAAAATCATATTCAAGGTGAGATACCCAATTAGATTTGGAGTTTCAGAGATCTTTCCTTCAATCTTTCTTGTAACTCCTTGGTAACTCTGGAAGCTCATTTCAATACTTCTAATGTCATTATCCTTGACCTTCATTCAAACCAACTCCAAGGAGAAATCCCTTATATCTCACCAAATGCCATTTATCTAGATTACTCCAGCAATCATTTCTGCTGTAGTATTCTAGCTGACATAGACGATTTCTTTAATTTGGACACTTCGTTCTTATCTCTTTCAAACAATAACTTGCGTGGCATCATTCCAACATCAATATGCAAGGGAGGTCATAAGCTTATTGATCTGTCCAATCATTCCTTGAGTGGCATGGTTCCTCGATGTTTGTTTACAAAAAAAAGAAAAAAAACAGGTCTAGGAGTACTTAATTTAAGGAGAAACAACCTCACTGGAACTATTTCAAATTTTGAGTTTTCAGAATCATGTGGATTGCACACTTTAGACCTTGGGGAAAATAGGATTAAAGGTCAATTTGCAAAATCTCTAGCCAATTGCAGATCATTACAGTTTTTAAACCTTGGAAACAATCAAATGAAAGATGCCTTTCCTTGTTTGTTATTGAACATTATCCACTTTGCGTGTTCTTCTTGTGGATGCAAATTTTCTCCTCCTTGGTCTTGGACAATTTTGTACCTACAAAACAAGCAACACCTTAGGTCAAGGTCAAAAGCCTCACGCGCCCACGATGAATTTTGGGGGGGGGGGGGGGACTTTGGCCGAAAAACCTCCAATGCCAAAGTTAGAATTTTAGAGAGAAAGAGTGTTTAGAGAATTTGGGATTTTTTGCAAGAGGATTGGACTCCCTTTTTGGTGAAAGTAGGTGCCTATCTATAGGATTAAGCTTGCCCATTTTTCCCCAAGGTGTGGCCGGCCTTGGAGGGTTTTTGTGGTTATGATTTTGGCTTAATTAGTCAATTTATTGGCTAATTAAGTATGAAAGAAATAAATGGGAGGTTACAAAATTGTTTATTTGTATAAATAGGGTAATAAAATGGAGAAAAGTGAGAAAGGCTAGGAAGAATGAGAGGTGGCCGGCCCTTTGATAATTTTGGGGTTAAATTGTATAATTTAATTGGTAATTAATGGGTTAATTGTGTAATTAATCCATTAATTAACCAATTAACACTATTTTGGAGGTTAGCTCTTTTTGGAGCATTTTTGACTTTGTTGAAGGACGATTCACGTGTAGAAATCCCGGTATACCTCAGGGGTAGTTTGGTCCTCTTTTACCCAAAAATTCACGTGTCGCCTTGTGATTATTTTTGGCTCCACAAATGCCCCACACCTGCTGGGCTGCTCGTAGGAAAGGGCAGCAAGTGTAGAGATCTTCTTGCTTTAGGAAACTTATGACTGCTTTCTATTTTGATGTAGATTCCCTCTTAATATGAAATTAGGTCCTTCTAGGAAAGGGAAATAAATTTCTCCCAAAGCTTATTTAAGTCCACCTTAAGTGGGTTATTAAATCAACTTCGAAAAGTGATTTATTCTACCCTACAAGAGAGAGAGCTTAGAGGATATTTGTTCCCCCTCCTCTAGCAATCTTCTACATCTTGCCCGTGCAAAGGACAGTCTTTCGTTGCTTTCTTCGTCTTCTTCGCGCCGCACCGATGTAAGAAAAACTTAATTCTCCTTATCTTCTTCTTGGGAGATGCTACCACGGGGCAGCCGTCGGGGTGGTGCGGCACGTCGGCTGGCAGGGGCCAGGAGTCGGCTTGGCATGGGCCAAGGAGGTGGTGTGGCACGGGTCATTGTTTGTGTTGCTCGGTTTTGTTGAAGCCAAGGATTGGCTCGGCATGGGCCGAGGAAGTGACGTGGCATGGACAACGGTTTGGGCTGCCATGTCTGGGCTGCTTGTCAAAAATGAGGAAACTGCTTGAGTTTAATTTCTCAGCTGCCATAGATGGAGTAGTCAAGGATGAAGCTGCCAAGATCGGAGTTGCCGAAGATGAAGTGTCGGATGAGCGAACTGTTAAGTGTAAAAGTAGCTGCTGCCCCCTAACCATTTGTTGCTTAGTTGATCTTCAAGCATTCGATCTTTTGAGCTATGTGGCCTTCTCGCATTTGAGATCTTACCCATATGGGTGTCGGGAAATTGGTTTACCCTATCGCACTGGAGAGCAATTAGTTTATCCTCTCGCACTGGAGAGCTTACCCATATGGGTGTCGGGGAATTGATTTACCATCTCGCACTGGAGAGCAATTAGTTTAACCTTTCTTACTGGAGAGCAGACCCTTTAGGGTGTCGGGGAATTAGTTTACCCTCTCGCATTGGAGAGCAATTAGTTTAACCTCTCGCACTGGAGAGCATACCCTTTTTGGGTGTTGGGGAATTGGTTTACCCTCTCACACTGGAGAGCAATTAGTTTAACCTCTCGCACTGGAGAGCAAACCCTTTTGGGTGTCGGGGAATTGGTTTACCCTCTCGCACTGGAAAACAGACCCATAAAGGGTTTTGAGCAGTTGTTGTAGACAACAGTTGAACTAGGCTCATGAATAACTTCTTGAATCTTCATTGAGAATAAAGAAATAAATCAACGGTAGAAACTGTATAACAAACTGGATAATCATTGGCTTGTAAGGCCTTGTTCGTCAAGCTGCTTGAGACTTTGAACTTATTTGGAAAAGCCCTAACGGGGTTTAGGGGGTGATGGAGACTTCCCCTTCTTGTGTAGGCCGTTTTGTTGACCTGTCAAGATATTAGTTGCACCGGCCCTCATTTGTCAGCTTCTCAAGGTACTGCTTCCACTTCAGGCAGCCGTTGGTAGTGTGGCCCAGTCCTTGATGGAATGCACAATACTTTGTGTGATCTAGCCTGGTAAGATCGTCTTTCATGGGTGGCAGCAGTTCGAACCAAGGTTCGTTCTTGAGTTTACGGAGAATTTGGCCGATTGGAACTGTGAACTTGGTGAATGTTTCGGCTGCTGAGTTTTCTCTAGTTGGGGAACGTTCCATGTGCTTCTTTTCTGAATCATTTTCGTAAGACTGCTTGGCATCGTCCTATAGTGCATGCTTTTCTGCCAAAGTATACGAAGCTGCTAGGGTCAGTTATTCTCCCATGATCAGTTTTCCGAATAAAGGATGTTCGGTGGGAAGCCCATTTCTGAATGCTGCCGTTGCTATGTCTTCATTGCAGCCAACAATCTTGGCCTTCTCCGCTTTGAACCTCTTGACATAGTCGCGAATCGTCTCCCAAGGGTCTTTTATGATGCTGAAAAGATGGTCGGATGTCCTTTTAATTGAGCGGTTAAACGAATATTCCTTAGTGAAAACAAAGGAAAGTTCGTTGAAACTCCGGATCGACTGCGGTGGTAGAGTGTGAAACCAGTCTTGCGTTTCACCTTGTAGAGTTGTGGTAAAAATTTTGCACGTAAGCGCATCATTGTTCCTATAGAGGATCATGGTACTGCGGTAGTGCTTGAGATGTCGATCCGGATCTTCGTCTCCCTTGTACGGAGTGAAGTGAGGCATAGTGAATCCGCGAGGTGGATCTACCTGCTCGATCTCATTTGTGAATGGTGACATGCTTATGTTGGTCATGTCCCGTCGAAGCGCATCGTCAGCAGCCTCATTACGTTGGAAATTGCGCAATCGTTCCGTTAGGAGCCTCTCGACTTCGTCTTGAATTTGCCTCTGCTGGGGCAGTGGAATTTTCGGTTGCCCCCAGTCATGACTTATAGGTTTTGGTCGTTCTTCTCTACGCTTGACTCGTCTATGTCGTGGCTGCGGTGCATGCGGCATGTTCCTGGCAGGCGAACGGGTTGCTCGCAAGTTGCCGGTTGAACCTGAGTCGGATTGAGTGACTGCTTCTCTCCATCTGCCGTGCTGCCTACTTCGATATGAGGTGGAGAATACTCCTTGCGATCTTAGTTGCGAATGGACACTTCGCCTGGAAGGTTGTCCATGTTGATAATCAGAGTGTGACCTCAACCGTGAACGTATGCTCGTCCATGGGCTTGATCGGGAATGCACGTTCCTCTACGCGCTAAGATGAGAGTATTCGCTATCCCAAGGACCCAGGCAAGAACATAAACTGCCAGAACACTCGGATCATGGCTGGTTGATAGGCTGCTTGCCAGGACGCTGGTGGAGAGGTTCATCTGCCCTTGTCCTACTTTGGGACACCTCGTCTAGGGCACGTTGGATCTCGGTGCGTTGCAAGATTTGATTCACCAAGGTTGTCTGTTGTGCAATGGCACTCGTCAGCTCCATGACCTGTCGGAACTAGTGTTGTTTACCATTCGGATTGGATGAGCTTGGAAGGAATACGCCTCCTTAAGCAGTAGAAGGATGATAGACCCCAAGTGCGAGATTTGAGTTGGGAAACGTCAAATCTGCGGAGAAATGCGGTGAAAATGCCCCCGGCTCGATGATTGGTCCTGATGGTTGTGATGATCTTGGGCCAACTTGGGTTGCTTGGGAGACCACGGGAACAGGCTGCTTAACGGGAGCAGGCTGCTTGGCGGGAGCAGGTTGCTTGGTGGAAGCAAGCTGGGCCGTGGGAATGAGCTGCTCCACGTGTGATGCATGTGAGTGCGAGGCTCGGGCAGTGGCCCTTGTGCCGTGAGTCACCTTGGATGGCATGGTTCGAGCCGTGGTGAAGGCACTATGGACCTCGCCACGGGTAGCTACCGAGGTAGCCACCGCGGTGGTTCCCATGGTGGATGTGCCGTGAGTCGCCTTGGATGACATGGTTTGTGCCGTGGTGAAGGCACCATGGACCTCGCCACGGGTAGCTACCGAGGTAGGCACCGCGGTGGTTCCCATGGTGGAAACTAGTGGTGGTGGTGCCGTTTCACCTATGGTCATGTTTAGCCTCGTGGATCGACGCGGGCCCATTTCTTGAATATTAGAATTCCCACTTGTTGAATTTTCTAAATTCCTTGCCATTGTATTTCTCTTTTACGTTTTACTAAAGAATCATTTTTCTATGCGGGAGTCTTCTACGAGTATGGATTTCTTCTCTCAATGAAAGCACCAATTTGTGGATGCAAATTTTCTCCTCCTTGGTCTTGGACAATTTTGCACCTACAAAACAAGTAACACCTTAGGTCAAGGCCAAAAGCCTCACGCGCCCACGATGAATGGGGGGGGGGCTTTGGCCGAAAAACCTCCGATGCCAAAGTTAGAATTTTAGAAAGAAAGAGTGTTTAGAGAATTTGGGATTTTTTGCAAGAGGATTGGACTCCCTTTTTGGTGAAAGTAGGTGCCTAATTATAGGATTAAGCTTGCCCATTTTTCCCCAAGGTGTGGCCGGCCTTGGAGGGTTTTTGTGGTTATGATTTTGGCTTAATTAGTCAATTTATTGGCTAATTAAGTATGAAAGAAATAAATGGGAGGTTACAAAATTGTTTATTTGTATAAATAGGGTAATAAAATGGAGAAAAGTGAGAAAGGCTAGGAAGAATGAGAGGTGGCCGGCCCTTTGATAATTTTGGGGTTAAATTGTATAATTTAATTGGTAATTAATGGGTTAATTGTGTAATTAATCCATTAATTAACCAATTAACACTATTTTGGAGGTTACCTCTTTTTGGAGCATTTTTGACTTTGTTGAAGGACGATTTTCTGCTGCTCGAGTGTAGAAATCCCGGTATACCTTAGGGGTAGTTTGGTCCTCTTTTACCCAAAAATTCACGTGTCACCTTGTGATTATTTTTGGCTCCACACTTCTTTTGCGGTCCAACAAATTTTATGGATGAATTGCATGTCCCAAAACCAATGGCACCTGGCCAATGCTTCAAATCATAGACCTAGCTGACAACAATTTAAGTGGTGAAATACTGATAAGATCTTTGACAACATGGCTGACAATGAGGGCTAATGAAGATGATTCCCTTGGCAAGGCCAAACACCTAGAATTTTCACTTGAAGTAATCAGAGCCATAATTGATTTTTATTTTGAGGATGGTATAACATTTACCGGAAAAGGTTCAAGGATGGACGTGGTTAAGATTCTAACTACCTTGACCTTGATTGATTTCTCATGAAACAATTTCAGTGGACCAATACCTAAGGAAATGGGAGAGTTTAAGTCACTATATTTCCTTAACTTGTCTTACTATTCTTTCATAGGCAAAATCCCATTGTCATTTGGCAACATGCATCAACTGGAGTCGTTAGACCTCTCACAGAACAAGCTGAGCGAGGAAATTCCACCGCAGTTGGCAAAGCTTAATTTCCTTGCATTGTTGAATCTTTCAAATAATCAACTTGTTGGCAAGATCCCAGCTAGTACTCAAATTTCAATATTTCCAAAAGAATCATTTATGGGTAACAAAGGATTATGGGGCCTCCGCTAACGATGGATAAGAAGGCAGGATTGTCACCACCACAAGCAAATGGAAACCATCCAAATTCTAGACATGAGGTTGCCTGAGATCTTGTCAGTGTCGAAATCGGATTTGCTTCTGGCTTTGTGGTTGTCATTGGGTCACTTGTGTTGTGCAAGAGATGGAGTAAATGGTACTATAGAGCTATGTATAAAATCCTTGTTAACATATTCCCTCAGCTTGAAGAAAGAATTGGTCCTCACAGAAGGCATGTTCACATAAATCAGAAGTAGTGGTGAAGTTGAAATGTTCACATAAAGCGTTTGGGGGTAGCGTAATTGGTAAACCCTCAGGAGACACAACTCCTCCTACAAAGGATACCTAGGGGTTTAAAGGCTTGTTGCACAATTGAATGTTTTGCTCGAGAACTAGCAAAAGATAAGTTGGGTTACATATTTTGTATTTCTTTTTATCTATTAAAGTAGCTCTGATTTTATTTCTTTTTATCTATTAAAGTAGCTCTGATTTTATGTTAAATTGCTGAAATTAATTAGTTTCATACAAGTTATGTAGAAAAGATAATTTGTGAACTGATGCAGGGCGTAACGGCTAGAAACGAAATAAAATGACAGATAAGATTGATAGGTAGGGTCCACTATCTTCTTGTACGAGGAAAGGCTTGAAAACCCTATAAACTTTTGTTCTAGTACCAGCCTACAACGTAGACACTAGAAAGAACAAAGCAGCAATCTCACAAAGAGAAAGGCACAAACTGAGAAACAAATCTCTCTGAATATTTCATTCATCAGCAAAAAACATTCAACTCATTCATCTTACGGCAAGAAATGATTTTTATAACCATTTTGTAACTTACATTCCGAAATTAAAAAGGCAATAAACATAAAAACACCTAAAACTGAAAATTACATAAACAAAATAATCCAATCAACCAAAAAACACCCAAAAAGCCCTGGCTATTATTAGAAGCTACTAATGGCTGTTATTAAGTTCTTCTTATTGGTTATATTCATTCATTTTATCCCAATGATTTAATAAATGCGCTGGCCAACTGATATGCGTCATCCTCTCCAGGTTGGAGAAAATTCGCCCTCAAATTTTCATTTCCAGTATTGTCGATGTCCCTTCTGTATGGAATGAGGTGTTTCACATTGAACACATCGAATATGGCTTGGTAACTTGGTGTCACGATTTGGTAAACCAAGAAGTCGGTACACTCCACAAAAGAATAGCCTAGCAACTTCTGAAGCATTCGTTGTCTTATTGCAAGGAATAAGGTAGGCCATTTTGGAAAATTGATCCACCACAACAAAAATGAGTCTACACCATGCTGAGCAAGAGGCAAACCCAAAACAAAATCCATGCTCATGTCCACCCATGGCTGTAATGGATTGGGTAATAGCATGTACAATCCAGCGTTGGTCGCATTGCCCTTGGAAACTTGACAGATTCGACATCGTTCCACAAAACGATATACTTCTTTGCACATGGTAGGCCAAAAATAAGAGAAAGAAACAAGCTCAAAGGTCTTGTCCCTTCCAACGTGGCCTTCATTATGTAACTTTTATATGATCCTCAATCTCAAGCTAGACTCCGGGATGCAAAGTTGATTTCCTTTAAAGAGAAACCCATCATGGAACACATAATCTGTTCTTCTCGAATAAACTTGTCCCCGAGTTTTGTTTGGTCTTCCTTTGTCTTTCGGATACCCAACAAGTACTTGCCACAATAGCCAATTAAGAACCATAAATTCAACATGCAACAACATATCAAAATAGTACAAAATTCCAAATAATTTCATTCTTCTCCACTTTGTCATGCTCCGTTTGGAATTTAATCTTTTCTTGATAACATAGATTGCATTTGAGTGCACATACAATTTCCAGCAAACATCTTGATATTTTACACTTTGAAAAGTGTAGACATAATTCGAAAAATGTGAAAAATTTCTTTTCTCCAAGTAAAATTTTGTAGTGTGACAAGCAATGAACGATTCCCAAACATAATCATAAAAGTTATAGAAATGTAGAATAGATTTTACCGCAAGTACATCAACCATTGAACCCAAATCTTCATCACCAGTGCATTCATCCTGCATTAGGGCAGAATCCCAATCAGCAACACAATGAATTTCGATTTGCAGAGTAAATTGAATTTCATTAGCTACTTTAATCACAAGCATGTAATCTTCATCATACTTATCATAAATTGGTAGAGAAATCCAATCGACTAAATTATCGATTTCGTAAAATCCTGACAACAACAACATGATAACCAAAGAATCGATTAGGGCTCTAATAACCAACTGATGCAGGGCGCAGCGGATAGAAACGAAATAAAATGATAGATAGGATTGATAAGTAGGGTCCACTATCTCCTTGTGCGAGGAGAGGCCTGAAAATCCTATAAACTTTCTAGTACCAGCCACGTAGACACTAGAAAGAACAAAGCAGCAATCTCACAAAGAGAAAGGCACAAACTGAGAAACAAATCTCTCTGAATATTTCATTCATCAACCAAAAACGTTCAACTCCTTCATCTTACAGCAAGAAATGGTTTTCATAACCATTTTGTAACTTATATTCCGAAATTAAAAAGGCAATAAACATAAAAACACCTAAAACTGAAAATTACATAAACAAAATAATCCAATCAGCCAAAAAAGGCCCAAAACGCCCTGGCTATTATTAGGAGCTTCTAATGGCTGTTATTAAGTTCTTCTTATTTGGTTATAGTCATTCATTTTATCCCAATGATTCAATAAATGTGTTGGCCAACTGATCTGCATCATGAACAAATACTGAAATTTGAGTCTTAAATGGTAGAAACACAACGAATCACTAGGTGGACCGTGAGCTGTGAGGGACCGGATTCAAAACTTTAGGCTGTCGCACCTAGATTTAGGCTTGTAATTCTCAAACTTTGAGCAAATAAAGTTGGGTGAAGGAAAATTTGATTGAGTGGGAATGATAACCTGTCTGTCATCTTCATTGGTTTTATTCCTTCTTTTTGCAAGGTGACATTCAATTCTTGGGTAGAATTTCAAGTCAGGTATGCTTTCTGGTCTTGAGTTTGAGGTACGAAGTGACAAAAATACAAATGATTTGTTGATTGAAAGCTTTGAGAGAACATGTGCTATTTGACTGTGATAAGAGATGAGCTGAAATGTCTTTAGCCTTTCCAGGCTCCACTAGGTATCAATCATACCCTTCAGGGTGTGCGATACCTCAAGCTCCGTCAAAAATGAAAAAAATCTTATTCTATTTTATTTATCAGGAAGGAGATTTGAAATCAGGTACAAGGGGATTCTACCACAACCAATGGATTTAACCACATTTATCTACTTCCAAGTTCCAACAAACAGAAAATTTTAAAAGTTAGTTACTGAGCTCAACCCAAAATACCTGTACGCAATTCCAACTGTTTTCTGTTGACACAACCAAAGCGGCCATCTTTCGTTTTCAGCACACTGACTCTTGTCGCCAGATAGGGATCCTTTCCGGATAAGGATCCCTTCTACCAAATCTACCAATCCGAATTTTTAAAATTTGATCCAACGGTTAAAATTATTAAAACAGTTCTGTTTTTAGCCGTTTGATCAAATTTCAAAAATCTTGATTGGTGAATTTGGTGGAAGAGATTCGAAGAAGATCCTTTTCCACGTCGCCACCGATGCCATCCAAAACGTCGCCACGTCTGTTCACTCCCGTCACGCGACGAACAATGCAGCTGTAGCTTATTACGGTACTACGCAATCATCACAGCTGCCCGTTTCTTCGCAGCCCGCGGACAATAATTAGAATAGTCACGAATTATTAGGGGTGATAACGTCATTTTATGTCTTCGACATCGGTTATCAGCTGAAAGCCTGAAAACGGAGGGAGGAGTCGTTGGGAACTTAAAGATATTATCCAAATTGATAAACCACCATTTTCTTCTCCGATCAAACACGGCGGAAATCTTGCTCCGGCTGCAATTTCAAGCTCTACGAAGAGCTGGAATTGCAGGAGTTTCAGGACAAGTTCGTGATCAAATCCGTAGCGGCTCCGGATCGAGGATTCTCCATCGACCGCCGCGACGGCATCATTGAGCCGCTCAACGGTACAAAATCTTCCGCTTTTTCGGGCGAATATCATTTTTTTCGCTGATTTTATGTAGCTCAATCAATACTCGTTTCTGATTGCTAGGCGATTCTTCTTCTTCTTCTGCAAGTCCGTCGAAAACCTCGACGATATACGGAGTGGCGGGAACGATCAGATTGCTTGCAGGTAAGTGAATTGCTTTCTTTTACTTGCTTTTGAGTATTTCGAATCGAAAATTTGTAACTTTTTTTTTGCTATAATTGTATTTATGTGTGTTTTGAATGGCTAAATTTCCAGGATATGGTGTTTGTTTGTTGAATTGATGTGTTTGGTGCAGGAAGTTATGTACTTGTAATAACTTCGCTGACGGAAGTCGGGAATTATCTCAGCTTCCCTGTTTACAGAGTAAACTCGATGAGGTTTCTGTCCTGCAATGAGGGTTTGAAGAATTCAACGGCTCAGGAGGTAAGGTTTTTGATTCATTTTGATGCGTATACGAAGCGAATGTGAGGGGTGAGTTGGGATTTTTAAAGTTTGAGTCTTTGCCTGAAAGATTGTGATGCGTTTGTGCAGAAAAAAGATGAGGCTTACTTCATGGCTCTTTTGAAAACAGTCCAATCAACTCCGGGGTTGTACTTCTTGTACGAGACTGATATAACACTCAAGTAAATTCTTATACCTAGAACTCTGCCACAGTTGAAAAGTATTGTATCTGTTAAGGTTCCGAGTCGTATCATGTTAATTTATGTTTCTATTTGGTCAAGTGTTGTGTTAGTTTATTCTGATTATATGTATTTTATCATTTCTACCAGCTTTCAAATAAGATGTAAGTTAGTTGAAGGGTGAACCACTATGGAAGCAGGTTAGTTGGAGACATGGATTTTTGGGTTTATCGGTCAGGTGCATATAAGCATATTGTCCCGGGGTTTAGTTTATCCTCAACTCCTTCCAAGTAAGTGGGTTAATAGGGAAAAGAAAGGAACACCACCCTAAGGATTTTCCTATATATATATTTTTTTGTTTTGTGTGGGGTGGGGGTGGTGGGGTATTATACTTATCTTTTGTCAAGTGATCCCCACTTCCCCTTTATCCAAAGGATTTTCTGTTGGAACAGAAATTCCAGGGTTCACCTAGTGGTCGAGGTCACTTAAAGAATCTGTTATATAAGGAACAAATCCTTTGAAGATGGTCTTAAAGGAACAAATCCTTCACACTCGTAGATAACTGTTATATAAGGAGAGATTCCAGGGTTCACCTAGTGGTCGAGGTCACTTAAAGAATCTGAGAGGGCCCAAAAACACATTTGTTGACCATTTTCTATTATAATTACGTGGAGCCACATGAAAATTGAGGCAGCCATGACAACATCTAGTCTACATATAGCATTGCCACTAGTTCAACCGAGTGTATATCATCTTACTAGTATTCACGTGAAACATAATGAAAATATACAAATATGATGATCTACACTCGGTTGCATGTTAGAATCTCAATATCAGCTATTGAAGTCTTGCTATTAGACTAACTACGTAGCTTGAATTGTATGAAGTGCATTTCTCTCGGTTGGTTGTAGTAATCGGCAGCCAAATCAACAAATGCATTTCTTTTGGTTTACTTTTAGAAATATTTCATTTTCAGGTTGTTACAAGGTTTATTGATTGAATGATGAGAGAGCATGTTGAGGTAGTTTTGTACTGAATTTTCGATATGTAGCAGCAGTATATAAGTAACCACATATATGCTTGGTGCACATCGTCATAATCGTCATCTTGAGAAGTTTGCCTATATTTAGAATGTTACTTCATCAGTATTTTAAGTCAATTATGTATTTTGAGTGTGTGTCAAGGACGGAGTTGGTGTTATTTTAGATGCGGAAGAGTTAAAAGAAGGAATGGCCATTTAATTAATAAAAGTGAATGGAGAATTGGTAATTCATGAGTTAAAAGATTCTTCGCTGCTGCCATATCCCCAAAGTGGATGTTTTGGACTTTTCAAGCTGTAGTGGGAGAAAGGAACACCTCTTCTATGACTGTGCCGCCAAATGAAAATAGCGAACAGCCTGAAAAATCCAAAACATTCACTTTCGGGATATGGTAGCAATGAATAATATTTTAACCTCTGAATTACCAACTCTCCAATCACTTTTTTTTTTTTTTTTAAATTAAATGACACTTCCTCTTTTTAACTCTGTCAAAACGTTTTAACTTCCCCAATAGTGGTGTGATTGATTCGTATAATACTACTACTAAGACAAGACTCGAAGTTCACTCAAGATTCCAAGGTAACCTTGCACATGCGGATCATTGCATTTTAAATTTGCCTCCACACATCCAAGGAAGGAATCAAATTGGTTCCAATGAAGATGATGTGGAACCTAAATATTTCTCCAGACCCATATAGTCGCATGACATCTTGACAAAACATGCGACATATTCTCCACTGCAGAATTACAACTTTAACAAAAGGTGTTGCCAGACGTGTCTTTTAAAACGTTGCTCATTACTCAGCAGCTTACCATGAGACAAAATCCAAAGAAAGCATTTAACTTTAGAGCAGTTCCACCGGAGGTGGAATAGCCCAGCACCCAGTCAAAAAACCAGGCTGGCACCCTGTCAATTCACTCTAGCCCGTGAAATCGACTGGCACCCAGCCCAAGCCAGTCCACAGGCCAGCCTAAAATTAACAGACCTTGGGATCGGCCCGTATGACACCATGCTGACGTCAGGGATGGAATCGGCGGCTTGGATCTATGGATGCGATGCAGCCGTGAAGTGTGAGTACACCGCGGAGAGAGAGAGAGCGTTCGAACCCGGAGAGGGATTCGAATCGCTGAGAGAGATCTAGCAGCACTGAAACCCTTGGACCCGCAAAAGCAAACAAAGGGAGAGAGATCTGAGGAGAGCTCAAGCTCTGGGCTTCAATGGTAGGACCTCGCACCATGCACCGATGCCGCATGCAAGGCCATGGTTGGGTTCCTTGAGCTCCAGGGATTACAAAAATAATATTTTGTGTTTGATTTGTTGAAGGTTTTGAAGAGGAAGGAGAAGGAGAGCTCACGGGAGTGAGCTAGAAAAGAGAGAGGGAGAGAGAGGGAAAGAGAGACAGAGAGAGAGAGAGAGGACCGGAGAGGGAAAGGAAGAAAGAAGAAAAAATAAAAAATAAATTAAATGATAAAATATTAATTGATAGGAATAAAATAATATAATATTAGATGGGCTGGATGCCAGTGTATTTTTAGGGGTGGAGATGCTTTGGCCTATTACTGTTCATTGGGGTCTATTACTGTTCACTTGAGCGAATAAATGTGCTGGGTGCTGGCACAAAGTCCTTAGGGGTGGACTTGCTCTTAGGAGGTAACTTGATTTTCCAAATGAAGGCCCAAGAACTGTCAGCAAATTCCCGGTTAGGAAAATTCATAAGATAGCCACTTTTCACACTGAACTCTCCATTATTGGTGCCACTCCAAATCATTGAGTCATTGCCACCACAGGACAAAGCAGCCGGAATACAAAGAATGTTCTGTATAACTTGGGGAGGAATCATAAGACTTTACTTATCAACATTCTAAGACCCATTCTCAATGAAGTCTGCAACTTTTAAATTTGGCTCAAAATCATGAACTGAAGGCAGAGCATAATTAATCAAGGCATCATTTCCAACCCAAATATCAGACCAAAAATTTGTATTTTGCCCATTTCCAATTCTCCATTTCAGGCCTTTATGTAAGGTCTCAACACCATGAGAAATACTCCTCCAAGAAGAAGAAGCACCCTTCCAGACTTTAATTTTTAAAAGATCAGTCTCACCATGTTTGATACTTTTTCCTACACATATTAGCCCATAAACCATTGTCCTTATTCAGTAACCTCCA
Source organism: Heteromeles arbutifolia (assembly GCA_024362995.1). Lineage (NCBI taxonomy): Eukaryota > Viridiplantae > Streptophyta > Magnoliopsida > Rosales > Rosaceae > Heteromeles > Heteromeles arbutifolia. The sequence continues at coordinate 7,432,679 of JANCRC010000017.1, read as the reverse complement.
TCCTGATTTAGCAAAAAGGGCCCTATTCATCTGATTTGCTTTTTTAATGCCAAGGCCCCCTTTAATCATAGGACAACAAACTTTGTTCCAACTCACAAGGTGCGGTTTGGCTTTATCATCCACATTACCCCAGAGAAAATTTCTACAGAGAATTACAAATACTGATAGGAATGCTAACTGTTTGCATAGTGTAGACCGGTATAGCAGAAGCAACAGACTTAATAAAGTAAGCCTACTTGCCATAGAAAGCATTTTACTCTTCCAAAAAGACAACTTCATCTGAACTTTATCAACCACATATTGATAGGTTGCTTTGTTGACCCTTTTATGCAATAAAGGCACTCCAAGATATGTCCCAAGCGAGCTAGCTACATTTGAGCCACATATCCTGCTTATTTTATGAGCCACTCTTCTCCCAGTATTCGGAGAAACAAAAAGCTTTGACTTCTCAAAATTTACTAATTCACCGGAAAAGGCACAGAACTTATGAATGCAGGACTTGACAATCTTTGCTTGTGTAACAGTAGCTTTAGTAAAAACAAGAAGATCATCTGCAAAAAACAGGTGGGAAATACCAGGACCTCCTCTTGACACTTTGACAGGTTTCCATCTTTTCTTATTAACTTCATGGGTAATCAAATGACTTAACTTTTCCATGCAAATAACAAAAAGATAAGGAGAAAGAGGATCTCCTTGTCTTATACCACAACCTGGTTGAAAAGCATCAGAAAGTTCTCCATTAACGATAGCTATGAAGTTGACAGAACTTATACAGCTCAAGATGAGCTGGAGTAAGCTTCCATCAATGCCAGTTTCAGAAAGAACATAAGCAGTGAAACCTCATGATAATCTGTCATAAGCTTTAGACAAATCAATTTTCCAAGCCAAGAAGGCATTTTTTCCTTTAGCAAGCTTAAACTTATGCAGAACTTCCTGAGCTATAATATCATCTGTTATATGACGACCAGGAACAAAACTGACTTGATTTGGGCTAATAATCTTCTCCATTATAGGCCGCAATTTGCAGACCAAAAGTTTGGAAACTACTTTATACATTGTAGTACATAAACTAATGGGCCTAATTTGGTTCATAGAAATTGGGTTAGGGACTTTAGGTAATAAAGTGATAAGCGTTTCATTCATACCATGAGGAATTCTGTTATGCTGAAAACAATGCTGAACAGAAGCGGTGACATCATTAGCACACTCCTTCCAGCAATGCTGAAAAATAGGGCTGGAAACCCATCAATACCAGGGTCTTTAAGGGGGCCAATAGCAAACAAACAATCCTTGATTGCAGAATTATCAACTTGAGCATTAAGATCTCTAACTTCATCCCCCAACAACGGAGGGAAAAAATTGGGCAAATTCATGAAAGGCTGATTAGAACTTCTATCTGTGAATAAGTCTTTGAAATAATCAACCACCACAGCTTTCAGATCCTCCTGCCCTTCCATCCAAACACCAGAGCCATCTTTAAGTCTTTCCAACCTGTTTTTCCTCCTTCTAATAAGAGTAGACATATGGAAAAAATTTGGTGTTCCTGTCGCCGTCTTTAAGCCAAGAAACTCTAGATTTTTGTTTCCAAAAACAAGCTTCCTGATTTAAGATAGAATAATAATCTTGGAGCAACTCATCTTCCAGATCAACGAGACATTGAGTATGCTTGACATCCAAAGCTTTTTGGATACCTTGGAGCTGAGCAAAGATTATTTTCTTCTTATGAAAAATATTCCCAAAAATCTCCCAATTCCACTTTTGAAGAACCTCTTTAAACTCATTGGGTTTAAAAGCAATATTATGATTACTGGGAGACCAATTAGCCTGCACATGTTGCTTGAAACTCTCATGTTGCAGCCACATCGCCTAAAATCGAAAAGGTTTGAGAGTAGCTCTAGGAACTTTGTTTGACATTAAACTAATTAATAAAGGATTGTGATCAGAGCTAAGATTGGGTAAATGCTTCACAAAAGCTTCAGGAAAAACAACTCGCCAAGAAGGATTGCAAATAGCCCTGTCAATATGTTGTTTAATAAGCCCACCAGAGTACCTCTTGTTAACCCAAGTGTACTTACTGCCTATAAAAACCCATATCAATCATACCAGCTTCATCAAACCAACAACAAAAATCTGTTTGGTTACAAATTGGTTTCCCTCCATATCTTTCATCTGCAGATAGAACATAATTGAAATCTCCAGCCACGAGCCAAGGCAGAGTAGAATTATCATGTATAAGATCTAATGTTCTCCATAAGCATTGCCTCTTGGAGATATCCGGACTACCATACACAGCTGAGAATATCCAGGAGTCAACACCATAGCCATCAACAAACATGGAAATCACTTGATCAGTTACAATAATAGGAGTCAGAGAAACTCTTGAGTCATTCCAAAGAACCCAAATACCACCAGAAAAACCCACAGCTTCGGAGACAACAGAATTAGAAAAATTCAATTGTTTGATTACCTCCGCAGCTCTGGTATAACTAATTCTGGGCTCAACCACAACTAAGACATCAACATTGTTATGCTTAACTAAATCAATTGCAGTACTGATAAAATTCTCTTTGCCAGCCCCTCTAACATTCCATACTAGAAAAATCATTAAAAATAAATGCAGAGAAAATCAGTGACCATAGAACATTCTTCCACAGAGGAGGCAATCATCTCATCAGCTGCGCCAATATTGCACTTATCATCAACCTTACCTTAACCATTCCCAACAATTGATTGGGTATGATATAGGTAATCATCAACCTTACCCTCACTAACTTCCATATCTCTCTGGTCTAGGCCTACATCCTGATCATGAATATTAGGGGGTTCATGACCAAAGATACAGGTTCCTTTAGTCATATTAGGATCGTAGTAGATATCAGTTTTGAAATACTGAGAAGTTTTAAAAGATGCACACTTGGAAGGGGGCTACCAACTGAATTATTAAGCAGTGAACCCTTTCCACTCATGACAACTACCAGCTGGCCTTATTGCAGTAGAAGAAGCCCCAGATTCTCTCATTTTCAAGCTAGCAACATTGGAAATATCAGAAAACGCATCCCTAGACTTTGAACCATTATTCTTTTTATTAGCCCAAATTTTTCTCTCCACTGTAACTTTGTCTGTGCTGACAACATGTCCACCAATATTAGAGTGAATGGACCCTATATCGTTCGAATTTTCAGTTTGTACATTCAAAATATCAAACCTGGAACCAGCATTTTTCTCGGCAGTAGCTGAAACTTCTTCCTTGGTGTTTGCCTTCCTTGGTCTGCCCCTTGGCTTAACTTGCATCCAAGACCCAAGAATGGCAAAATTCTCAACAGGAACTTCCTTGACAATCTCATCTTGTTCCATAGTAGAGTCAGCATCATGATTAGAAACAACAACATTTTCTTTCTCAACACCATTAGTAGGATCAACAACATTGTTTCTCAGCCTCAAAATCAACACTCCAAGTACTACTTTCCCTCTTATGACTATAGCGGCCACAATTAAAGCAGATTTCCGGCATACCCTCGTATTCCAAATTGTACCAACTATTATTGATTTGAATGAAAGCCTCCAATGGTTTTGTAAGATCAATCTCCACAAAAATTCTTGCAAATTTACCTCTGGCATGGGAATTAGTATTGATATCAATTTTCAACAGCTTCCCCAACACCCCACCAATTTTCCTCATAGCCCATACACTAAAATATTCAATTGGAACTCCACAAATTCTAACCCACACTGCCGTTCGTTTCACAACTTCAACGGACATCATGAAATCAGGCCTCCACTTTTGAATTATCAAATATTGACCCGCAATAATCCAAGGACCCCCAGTTAAGGGGAAAGGACCTCCATCAAAATTTATAGGGGAAAGGTTGAAATTGCAATAACAAAAAACATACCATAGAAAGGTATATGAAAGCACTTTTTTAAAAATCCCTTAAAATCAATGAAATTTTGAATACACTAAGTCATATTTGAATACCACAAGATTTTTTATAGACTTTTTAGAAATCATAAAAAGTTTTTAGAGAAATGCAACGAGATTCTCTCAAAGTGAGACTTTCTGCCACCTCATTTTTTGGCACTATGTTTTACAAGGTTGGCATGAGAATTGACATTAAACTACGAGGTAATAGAGAGTTCCACTTTTGAGAGAATCCCCTGCATTTCTCAAGTTTTTATTCAATACAAGGTGACTTAATCCATAAAAGTCTTATCTTAAATACACTTGATTTTGAGAGTCAATTAGATTCCACCAAACTCCATATACAATATAACCCTACAAATCAATCACATATTGACACGCACCATAACTTTCGCACATAATAGTGATCGATTCTTGACTAACACGGGCTTTCTTTAGGTCCTTGACTCCTAGGCCCAACTCCACTAGCTACTCGCAAACAGCTGGGTCGGGTCAAAACCCGAATCCCTTACCTCAACAGTATCTGTTGATGTCTAGCCAGTTCAGTCGCCTCCCTCTATCCGCTTATTCTTTTCTCACTCTTCCAAAAATGCCCCTAATCCTTCATTCAATTTACCCGCCAAAGCCCTCACATTTCCCTCCATTTCTCTCAAACCCTACACCGCAACCAAAGCTCGAGCTTTGGTCATCACTTCGCCGGTTAAGACCCTGTCGGAGGCCGATCTAGTCCCCGTGCCGGAGGCGACGGAGACCGGGATCTACGCCGTTTTTTTTACCAGAACGGCGAGCTGCAGTTCGTCGGGTTATCGAGGAACATAGCGGCGAGTGTTCTCGGACACCGGAAGTCGTTGCCAGAGCTTTGCTACTCCGTCAAGGTACGGACTTTTTCTGGGACCTTTATTTGTTACTAAAGTTTAGTTTTTGTGAATTTAATTTTTTTTTTATTTTGAACATCTATATATTGATTCAAGGGTTAAATTCAGTTTATAGTGAACTGAAGAATTCAATAAATAATATCAATTCAATTCAATTTTCGTTTTGTAATACAAGCGATGTTGGGGAAGGGGAATTCTAACTCGGGAACTCGGCCTAAGAGAATGCATCCTCTGGTGAAAGAAGTGTCTCTTTCCCCCTACAGGATAAAAGTTTATTGGATCGAATCGAAATGTTTAATCGGTGTTGATTTTACTGCAAAACTAGTATAAATGTATAAGGAACTATGTGATATTGCTCTACTAACAGTGATGATACTGTACTGTAGGTTGGGGTAGTAGATGAACCAGATAGGGCGGTTCTAACGAAGCTTGGAAATCATGGATGGAAGAACACATAAAAGCTACCGGGAAATGAATCAAGCAACGCCAGATGGGTCCGAAAGCCACCACCAAGGAAGAAGAAGCCCGATCTCTGGCTAACACCCGGTCCTAATGTGCAGCTGACAGTGCCATTGCAGGAACTCGTTGACCGGTTGGTGAAAGAGAACAAAGTCGCGGCCTTTAGTAAGGGCTCGAGAAGGGCCCCATTTTGCGGATTTTCGCAGAGGGTTGTTGGCATTCTCGAAACCAGGGGGTGGATTATGAGAGCGTTGATGTGCTTGACGAAGAGTATAATAGTGGACTGAGGGAGACTCTGAAGAAGTACGGTAACTGGCCGACTTTCCCGCAGATATTTGTGAATGGAGAACTGCTTGGGGGCTGTGATATTCTAAGTTCAATTTTTTAATTTCTTTTATATGTAATTTCTGTGCTTGCTGCTGAAATGAATATTCTGGTGGAAACTCTTGTTTTATATGAATTGGGGTTTTCACTAAATTAATAAGGATCAAATCTTTGTGGTTCTTTGTTGTTTATCTCAACCTTGCTTCGCCTGCAGCCGCTTGAAGATGATGTGGTCCTGATCGTCGATCATTTCCGCGACAGTTCCCAATGATGGATTCGGTTCCCAAGCTCCGATGATTCTGTCTGTGGCAAGGAGAATTCAGGAAGAGTGGAAGATCCTGGAGAAGGATTTGCCAGGCAAGTTCTTCCGTTTTTCATTTTGAATTTCCTTTTAAATAACTGTTTTGAATTAATGGTAGTGAAGTTTTCCCATACTTAGCCTTTTTTTTTTTATCAAATATTTTGCACTGACTATTTCATGATGTTGACTATTGTAATTAATTTGGTTTTGTTTGGAGTTGAGAATATATGGACTATAGTTGTTGGATTGATGTTTGTACTATAGAAACTTAGATGTGCTTACCCCCTTTTCATTGTCATCCACAGATACAATATTTGTTAGAGCTTATGAGACAATAATGGATTGTGTGAGCTGTAATTGTTGGGGTGGAGGGTACTCCTTACCATGATAGTCTCTTCTTCTTTGATGTTTGCTTCCTTAGTGGCTATCCCAATGTACCACCAGTATGTGATAATTTTGAATGCCTAGAATTGATTTGTATCTGTTTACATCTTTGGCCTAACTGGGAACTCCGTTATGCGGAATGTCTACTACCACTCTGGTGGCCTTCGATTTAATCCAAATTTGTACAATTGTGGAAAAGTATGCCTTATTCTTGGTTCTTGACAAACCAAATTGCATGTGTATTTGGTGGTATTCTGCATTTATTGCATCTTCATTTTCCTACTTTTGTGGTCTTTGCTTTCATTTTACTGGAACTACCCTGCTTCTTTCTCATGGTCCCTAAACACGTGCAAGTTTGTAATTTTCTGATGGATTATACTATTGGGAACTTAGTTACTTTTATTTTTTATATTTGTTTGTTGGGTTCGTTGTTTTCAGAAAATTATTGAAACTCTGTAATCTGTATATAGTGTGTTAAATGAGTATATGATTAATGGGGGGAATTTTGTTTTCGAAAGGACAGTTACATGTTTTGTGTCAATTTGGCTACGATAGTAAGATTACTTCATGGAACTGTGTAATTGTTGTGGCATGTGAATGTCGAATTTTTTCTTAATTTAATTTCAGAAAGAAATGTGTTTAACTGTAGTGCTACATGATGAAGTTAGCATCCTTATACGTTGGGAACTCAATTAGTGCACCCTTAGTTGTGCAAATGTATGAATATTGGTGCTTTTTCAGGAAAATGTGCTTTTTGTTTTCTGGAACAGTTTGGAGAGCGCACGACTTGAGGATCTCAGACCCAAGGTAAAAGGTAAAAGGTAAAAACCTCTGGCTTCCTTTACTGATGTAAGCTTGCATGAAAGAAAGAAACAATAACAAAAAATTTATCTGAAGAGAACCAAGAATTTTGAAGCCAATTACATTGGCTTAAGAATTGCTTGGGGGACAATTTCCACTCGATCGGCAGCTTTATTTATTTACCTCTGTGTTCTTACTCGGAAAATATTATTTCCAGCCCTCAAAGCTTAACCAATTGAAATTTCAATTGGATCGTAATGATATCTCGAGTCCAATTCCAAGATTCTTTGCCAACTTTTCAAACATGAGGGTGTTCAGCTGGGGTGGTAACAATATCTCTGCTCCAGTTCTAGGGTTCTTTGCCAATTTTTCAAAGATGGCTTCCTTAAGTCTCCATAGTTGTTCGTTACAAGGAACGTTTCCAAAAGAGATCTTTTAGGTACCTACGCTAAAAATTATTGACCTTTCATTTAATGAAGAACTTCATGGTTCCTTGCCAGAATTTTCAAACAATCGATCTCTTCGGTCCTTGGTTCTACGTTTCACAAAATTTTGAGTGTTATTGCCGGAGTCTATAGGCAACCTCAAGCTTTTGGAAACAATTGATCTTGTAAACTGCAGTTTCAATGGTCCAATCCCATCGTCTCTCTTTTCTGTTCCCTTGTTGGTGGAACTAGTACTTTCCCACAGTCGATTCTTTGGTCATCTCAGTGAGTTTTCTAACGCCTCTTCCAACTTAGTTAACCTTGATTTGAGTTTAAATAATTTGGAAGGTCCAATTCCTGCGTCTATCTTTAATTTTAGAGGGCTTGGAGAACTCTCTCTTTCTTCAAACAATTTCAGTGCATTTCGTTTCAACGGTCCTCGGCATCTGAAAAATCTTACCTTCATTGATCTTTAGTACAATAGCTTACTAATTTTGTATAATGGTACCAATTCCTTGTACTTCTCATTTCCTCAAATTATGACACCGCATTTGGCTTCTAACAAGTTAAGAGAAATACTAGGTTTCTTAAGAAACCAATTTGAATTATCTGAGTTGGACCTTTCGGAAAATCATATTCAAGGTGAGATACCCAATTGGATTTTCAGAGATCTTTCCCTAAATCTTTCTTGTAACTCCTTGGTAACTCCAGAAGCTCATTTCAATACTTCTAATGTCATTATCCTTGACCTTCATTCAAACCAACTCAAGGGAGAAATCCCTTCTGCTGTAGTATTCCAGCTGACATAGGCGATTTCTTTAATCTGGACACTTCGTTCTTATCTCTTTCAAACAATAACTTGCGTGACATCACTCCAGTATCAATATGCAATGGAGGTCATGAGCTTATTGATCTGTCAAATAATTCCTTGAGTGGCATGGTTCCTTGATGTTTGTTTACAAAAAAAAAAAAAAAAAAAAGGTCTGGGAGTACTTAATTTAAGGAGAAACAACCTTACTGGAACTATTTCAAATTTTGAGTTTTCAGAATCCTGTGGATTGCACATTTTAGACCTTGGGGAAAATCGGAGTAAAGGTCAGTTTCCAAAATCTCTAGCCAACTGCAGATCATTACAGTTTTTAAACCTTGGAAACAATCAAATGAAAGATGTCTTTTGTTCAGGCAGGAATATTGCTGGGAAGGGTCCCTAGTTCAAGCACACAGCTCCCCGAGGAGTTGGCACTTTGGTTGGTTGTCGGGCTCTCGCTCGCTTGTCCGCAAGAAGATGACAGAGTTAGTTTTGAAAGGTGCCTTTGTCGGGCCTTAGGTGTAGGCCGTGAGGCTCGCAATCAAAATTAACTAAGTGCTTAGGCGTGCCACTGCCACCTCCGTGTAGCAGATGTAGAATGAGTGTATTTAAGCCGATTACTTGCGCCCCAAGTTATTCTGACTTCTTATTATCAAAGGATTGTCGTGGATGGGTTAAGTCCACATCAAGTTCTTTTCTATGCCTTGAGATCAAGGACTTTTGTTTATCTTGTATGCTTTAAAGGGTAGGGGTTAGGGGTCCAGATTTGATCAAGGCATCAGTTTCATTTACTTTTACGATAGTAAAAGTACTAAGTGAACCAGATCTGAGAGCTAATGGAACTTTGGATCATCAAGAGACCGAAAATGACTTGCATATATACTGAGGGATACATTATAACACCAGATCTATTAATGGAAAGGCAAAAACAAAGAGAGTCAGGCAAGATTTCATCTTGTAGGGCAAGGTTAAAACGTCTTGCAATCTCTCATCTTTGCAGTTACAAAGGGTTGAGTAATAAAGAGGGATGAGGGGTAAACGAGTTTACACAAGATAATCGATACTACAGCAATTAGGGAAGGTAGCAGAGCTTTTACATAGACAAAAGATGCCTTTCTACGGGAGATCTAAGGCTAAAATGGTGCAGAATCTGGACAAAGCGCAGCTTTGTAAGTATTTGCTTGACTGAGAGACAAGTTGTATGTTTGTTTGTTTGATTGGTTGAGTGTCATTGTCTCTGGGCCCTCTTCCTCATTTTATAGACGAATTGGCCAAACTATGTTGTTTATGCTCTTGCCCGAAAGTAACTGAAGGGTAGTGAGTCATCAGCCTTTTTACATGTTCAGCAATCTAAAAAGTACTTTTGGGCCAGGAGTGTGGATTTCCATTGGTTGTCACTTCTTGTAAGCAACTAGCCTTTGCATTAATGGGGGAGTGCCAACTTGTCTTTGAGATGGATGGCCTGGGCTTACGTGCTGGGTCTCGGGCGAAATCTCCTTCTTGGGCTTTTTTGGGCTTCCCTTCCTGAAAGCCCAAAGTTTAAATATTAACCCAAATATTGCCCCATTCAATCGTTGTTAAGCCTGCAAACCGATGCGCTAATAATGATTGAACAGTCGTCGTAAACGCACGCTTTCTCTCGGGACTTGCATTAATTAAAATAGCCGTTGTACTTTAGACCCTTGCGCTAACCCACGAATCCAATCTCTAAGTTAACTGTTCACTATAAATTTCCCCCTTAACCACTTGGTTAAGCACCTCAGTAACTTCGAGCTTTCAATATATTCTGAACTTCTCAGAATTCTCAGAACCTTCATAATTTCCAGAAAATCCTCCCTAGCTTTCTCAGTTCTTGATATCACCTAGAATTTGAATTCAGCCCTATTGTGATATTAATGAGGAGATTCCCACTATGCGCCACTTGCTTTATAGCCCTCATCGCCTTCGGGCTGGCCTGCGTACTGAGCTTTTCTTTTATGAGGGCGGAGTGCCTTCCTTGGGACTTGCATGGATATCTCAGGCTTCAATAGCCGCAAAAAGCAACATGCTTAAGGCAAATCTTAGCTTTTGAATTCTTGGTCACTTCATCATCATAGGTGTATGCTTTGTGATCAATATCAAAGTTTCGGGAAGACTATCATCAGCCTGAGCCTTCTTCTCCTCAAGCGTCAAAGTATCCATCAGAGGGATTTTATTGCTTCAGAGGAGTTGAGTAGAATCTTCATTATTATGCTGTCATATCATCCTAGGATAGTTGCTTCAGAGGAGTTGAGTAGAATCTTCATGTAACTTCATCATTTAATGAAATCAAAATTTTCTCTATACTTTACTTTTAGCTTGCTCTTTCATTTTTCCAACTCAACTATGATGAAGATGCTAATTGTCTTTAGATCTTTCAAACCAATTAAACCTCTTTGACGTAATAGTCCCTAACATCCTATAAAGTTGGACGATATTTCTTCAGAAATTTAGCATTAACTGGATGTTTCTGTGAATTTCCATCTAAATCGGCCAAGTAATATCCTCCCCTATCCAATGCTTGATGAATAATGAAAGGGCTTTCCCAAGTCAAACTTTATTTCCCAAAGCCCTTCACTTGGGCTCCTAAAGGCAAGATTGCCTTCCATACTAAGCCTCCCTCCTCGAAAGTCTTCAATTTTACCCTTTTGTTGTAAGCTCGAGCAACGGCTCTTTTTCCTTCTTGAATTGTATTTAGAGCTTCGATTTGGGCTACATCAAGGTCTTCCACTTCTTGACACATAGCCTGAATGTACTCTTCACTGTGTGGCTCGAACTGGTTCTAAATTCTGACCGAACGCACATTAATTTCCATAGGAATTACGGCATCTTGCCCGAAGGTTAGAGCATAAGGAGTAGTTTCAGTTCATGCCCTCTTAGAAGTTCTATAGGCCCACAAGGTGTCTTCTAACTTCTCGTGCCATTTCTATGGATCCCCGACCACCATTCTTTTAATAATGTTTATCAAGATCTTGTTGCTGGCCTCCACCTGACCATTTGACTGGGGGTAGTAAGGACTGAATTGAATCATCTTTATCTTGAACCTACCAACAAATTCTTCTACTTCCTTTGAAATGAAAGATGGCCCACGGTCTATGACAATTATCTCGGGTACTCCAAATTTGTGTAAGATCTTGGTTTTGATGAACTTTTTAATTGCTGAAGCTTCTACCCATTTGGTAAGTAATCTGTTTGCTAGAGGCTGGGTGAATTTGCCCGATGAAGTCCATTGCCCACCCTTTGAAAGGCCAAGGCTTGACCACGGGGTTTAAGGGCATAGAGGGCACATGTTGGAGGGGTCCATGCCTTTGGCATTCTTCACACCCTTGGGCATAAACTTTGCAATCTTTCTCCATCTCGGGCCAGAAATAACCGTATCTCCTAAGTAGCCACCTCATCTTGGTTCCAGCTTGATGAGCTCCACAGATTCCCTTATGTACTTCAGCCATGACTCTCATAGATTCTTCTTGGCCTAAACATTTCAGCAACAATCCATCTGGGGTCTTCCTTTGCAGATTCTTTTCCCACAACACATATTTAGTTGCTTGTTGTCTATTCTTCTTACTTATAGGAAAAGAATGATCTTTCAGGTATTGGATAATGAGTGATCTCCAATCTTCTATCTTGGGCTCATTGGTCATTACATCCAAGCTGAATCCTCTATCAAATATAGAAGGGAGATTTCTTCTTTGCACCTCTATTTCTATCTCAAATCTTCTTTCTTGAATATGGGCTCTTGAAGCCAATTGGGCCATCTCATTGGCCATTGCATTTGATTCTCTGTGGATGTGGCCAACTGATATTTCAATACCCCAATAACTTAACAACTGAGTGGCCGCCAGGTAATAACCAGCCAAGCTGACGTGTCTGCGTTTATATTCCCCACTTACCTGATTAATTACCAATTCTGAGTCGCCAAACACCTCTACTTCGGTTACCCCCAATTCCATTAGAATCTCCAAGCCAATTATCAGTGCCTCATACTCTGCCCGATTATTGGTAGTCTCTTGATAATCTAAGAGGAATGAATAACAATGGTGAGAACCTTTGAGATCGATGATGACAATCCCAGCTCCCGTAACATTATGAGTGTAAGATCCATCAAAATATAGTTTCCAATGAGTGATCCAAAGGCTAGTTATTCTCTTCATCTTTTGCTGGACCCATTCTTCCCTGCCCGATGAGGCCTTTCCTGACGGGATCCATACACTGGCTACCTCCAGAGTTCCTGGGATGTTAACAATCTCATTTTGAGACTCTTGATGCTCAGCCAAGAAGTCTGCACTTGCTTGCCCTTTGAGGCACATACTGGAAGCTGTACTCTGAAAATGCTAGGATCCACTTTCCAATCCTCCCAGTTAGCATTGGTTTTGACAGCATATACTTGATCATGTCGGTCTTGGAAATGATGTGGATGTGGCAAGGCAACATGTAATGCCTTAGTTTGCAAGCAGTAAAGTACAAAGCTAAACCTAATTTTTCCACCGGAGTATATCTTGTCTCTACCTCAGTCAAGATTCTACTGAAGTAATATATGGCTTGTTCTTTCCCACCTTCATTGTTTTGGGCCAGCAAGCTTCTAATCGACCTCTCTGAGGCAGAGATGTAAAGTTTTAATGGTTTTCCTCTCTGAGGTGGCATGAGCACTGGTGGAGAAGCTAAGTAAGCTTTTATACTGTCGAAAACCTCTTGGTGTGGTGGGGCCCATTCAAATTCTTCTTTGTCTTTTAGTCTTAACAGATGAGTTAGCGGCTGAATCTTGCCCGCTAAATTAGCAATGAATCTCCTCAAGAAGTTGATTTTCCCCAGTAGCCTTTGTAGTTGGCACTTTATTGGTAGGATAAGGTGATTCCATGATTGCCCAAGCTTTGTTCTTATCAACCTCTACACCCCTTTGATGAACAAGGAATCCAAAAAAGTTGCCCGAACTTACTCCAAAATCACACTTCTTTGGATTCATTTTTAGCTTGTGGATCTTCATTCTTGTTAAGGCTTGTCTGAGATCTATTAAATGCTGCTCTTCAGTCTTGGATTTCACCACGATGTCATCGATATACACTTCCATACTATGGCCGATTAAGTCATGCAAAATGGAGTTCATTGGTCTTTGATAAGTTGCACTAGCATTTTTTAGCCCGAATGGCATTACCAAATACTCATATGCCCCAACATGACCTGGGCATCTAAAAGTTGTTTTATGTATATCTTCTTTGGTTATTTTTATCTGATTGTATCCAGCATTTCCATCCATAAAAGACAGAACTTTATGTTTGGCAACTGCATCTATGGATAGGTTAGCCATGGGCATGTGGTATTCATCTTTAGGCGTGGCTCCATTAATGTTTCTATAGTCAACACAACATCTAACCGCTTTAGTTATCACTTTTAATACAGGTACAATGTTGGCCAACCACTCAACATATTTGGCAGGCCTAATAAATCCTTCATGGTGCTTGCTTGACAAGTTTAAACCCCTCCTTAATAGGCATTTTGTGCTCTACTAAGGTTGGATCTAAACCTGGCATCTCCGTGTAATGGCAAGCAAAACAATCCTTAAATTCATGCAGAAGGTTGACAATCCTTGCCCGATCCTTGGTTTCCAACAAACTGCTGACCTGTATAGGTCTTGGATCCCCCTCAGTTCCCAAATCAATGGTCTCCAAGGGGTCTTGTACTTCTGGGGCTGGTTTGTCAGGCTCTACATACAAAAACTCAACCAGTTCTGGATTTTCGGGCAAATCCTCTGGCCCATCCAAGTCATATATACACTCAGCCATTTGGATGGCTGCTTCTAACTCCTCCCCAAAAAATTCTTCTTTATTCATTTGGCTGCTGGAGGCCTCTCTGCTCCAATCTTTTTCTTCTTCGGCCGAGCTTTCCCTCTCTTGTTTTTTTCTCCTTCCTATGTACCAACAGTTTTTTTATTAAGGACCTGACTGCAGCCACTTGGTCCTTCTTTTTTTGTTCTGACATTAATGGTGTTGGGGAGTTAAGATGATATAGGGCTGATCCCATTCTTCCCTTGTAAGAGCTAACCCTTGCTCTAGAAGCTTTTGGGCCATCACCTTAGTTGGGCGGCCGTTCTTATCAGACCCTGAACATTGAAGAATCCCAACACTGGGATTGTAGAAGTTGGCTTATGCGACATTGGCTGCAGGGAGGAATGGATGTGATTCGGCCTCTACCATTTCCCAAAACCCAGGTCATGTTTCCCCTTCTTCATGGTAGACAGCCACTTGTTGGTGTAAGGTTGATGGCACAGAGAGAGACTGATAAATCCAATCTCTGCCTAGTAAAGCCCCATAAGTGGAAGTACTGTCCACAACAAAAAAGGCCATCATGATTTGTTTCGAACCCAAGTCTACCTTTAATGGCAGTATCCTATGGTGTTCTGGTAATAGTTCCCGAGAAACTAGAAACTGTAAGATCGGTGGGGATAAAATCCTCCTCATTCTTGCACATTCTCTTTATCTGCTTGTATGGCAGTAAATTGACCGCGGCCCCTCCATTAATCAAGACCCTTTTGAAGGGTACTCCTTCCAGGTGCGCAGTTACATATATGGGCTTGAGATGGTTGGCCAGGGTCGAACTCAGGCGAACAAAGACCATTTTGTCCGAGTATATCCTCTCAAGCTTTTTTATTGATTGCTCGGGCAATCCTGCTTGGCTGGGTTCTCCTTGTCCCGTTTCCTCAACACTAACATGCGCCATCATAGGTTCTGTCGCTAAGTAATCACCTTCCATCATGGGAGGTTGATCATGCTCGGCGCGAAACATGGCTGATAAAACATGTCATGTTTACGTGGAAGTTGCTGGGTCCAGGTAAATTTTTCTCCTTGCCCCCGATGTGGTTCATAAACTCATTTAACCAAGCATGTGCTTCTTCTGGCACCATTAGTTCAGGCAATGCCTCTTCTTGAGTTATGCCAAAGTTATGCGCCTGCACTAGGCTTTCACAGAGTGTCAACCAGCAATGGTGAGGGTATTCTCTTCTCAGGCGAGATTGTTCCGAAACAGATTGGCTCTGGGCTCCACTTAGGTGTTGGCATCATTACCATATCATCCTGAGCTCTTTTAAGGATTCTATACTTCCCTAGATTAAGGCTCGGTGTCGCATGGTCTCCTTCCCCCTCGGTCTTGTTATTAGCTTTCTCCACCTCCTTTTTGGTTCTCCAATGGAGTTGATTTTTTTTTCTCATCAGGTACCTTATCCATCTTTACATTCTTAGAGGTTTGAGGTAGTGGGGACTTTCAATGAGTTCATGTGAGCCTTATGTTGCCTTTGGACTCTCCTGATCATGGAGGCTCCCATTTCTTTAACGGGCCTTCCATCCTTTCCGACTATATACCATCTCCGCCTGAGTCGGGCAAGATTCTTTTTTGTGATCGGACTTACTGTCTTTTCCTTCATTCTAACATCTCCACCGTCATAACTTGGTTAGGGTGGCCTCACATCTACCCGCCTTGGTACCTTGGCCTCATTGTCCTCCCATTCCTCTGAAGCTTCATGGTTTTTGAATACTTCTGACAAGTTTTTAGGCTGAAAGTCTCCCCCCCAACCTCTAGAAGACGTTCCGAGAGGTTTCCTTCTCAGCTGCCCGTATGATATTTCTGCGGGATTCCTGCTCTTCTCTCTCCCTTCTCTTGAATAACTCATGATCAATGATGGCTCCTACCGCTGGTACCTCAAGCTCGCACTCACATTGACATTTACTGCACAAAACCACCCCTTTGATTATTGCTGCTTTAGGCTTTTCGGGCAACTTGATAGCTCTTTCAGTCGGCCTATCAACCTGTCGCCTTTCAGCTTTTACCTCCCAGGTAGCTTTCCCTTTCCCTTTCTCTGCCCATGTTAGGCTGATCATGTTTACTAGGGCTTGTAGAAAGGAATCAGCATCTATCGTCACATTAGCATGTGGTTCTTTCAGTAACCGCTTTATTTCTGACCCGCACTGCCCTTGCTATCCAATAAAAATAACACGGGGTCGAGCAATTCTTGCTCCTTGATTGTCTTCAACACTGGCTGATTATTTCCGGATTCTTCCTTGTTTTTCTCTTCACTCATCTTTTCCTCAAGTAGAGGAAACAAAAGAATAACTGGCTCCTCCACCGGGCTGGCTTCCCTCATTATCTTTCCAGCACAATCATTTTCTGGGGTAAAACACTTCAGATCTAGCCTTCTTTGCAGACTCTTTGTTGGGGAAAAGAGTCTACTAACTTTTTCTCTTGTTTCTAGAGGGTTGCTCTTCCTGCTTTTCAAGATAGCTATCAGGGTAGCTTGCAAGTCTTCATTTGTGACCTTTCCTCCTGATTTCTCAGAAGGGGTCGGGCTTTCCGTTAGGATAAGTCCTTGCAAGTCTTCGGGGAAATTTGCTATGCTAGATTTTTGGTGTGTACTGGGGTGGTTTCCGTTCTTTTTCCACCTGAAGGTTTGTTCTTTCCTTCGTCTTCTTGGCATACAAGTGTATGGATCCCACCGGGCATGCCAAAACTATGTTCGAGCAAGAATTTCGCTGGGAATAGTCCCTGGCTCGAGCACACAGCTCCCCGAGGAGTTGGCACTTTGGTTGGATGTCGGGCTGCAAGAAGAGGACAGAGTTAGTTCTGAAATGTGCCTTTGTCGGGCCTTAGGTGTAGGTCGTGAGGCTCTCAAATCAAAACTAACTAAGTGATGAGGCGTGCCACTGCCATCTCTGTATGGCAGATGTAGAATGAGTGTATTTAAGCTGATTACTTGCGCCCCAAGTTATTCTGACTTCTTATTATCAAAGGATTGTCGTGGATGGGTTAAGTCCACATTTTAAGTTCTTTTCTATACCTTGAGATCAATGACTTTTGTTTATCTTGTATGCTTTAAAGGGTAGGGGTCAAGATCTGATCAATGCATCAGTTTCATTTACTTTTATGATAGTAGAAGTACTAAGTGAACCAGATCTGAGAGCTAATGGAACTTTGGTTCATCAAGAGATCGAAAATGACTTGCATATATACTGAAGGATACATTATAACACCAGATCTATTAATGGAAAGGCAAAAACAAAGAGAGTCGGGCAAGGTTAAAACGTCTTGCAATCTCTTATCTTTGCAGTTACAAATGGTTGAGTAATAAAGAGGGATGAGGGGTAAATGAGTTTACACAAGAAAATCGATACTACAGCATTTGGGGAAGGTAGCAGAGCTTTTACGTAGGCAAAAAATGCCTTTCTACGGGAGATCTAAGGCTAAAAGGGTGCAGAATCTAGACAAAGCGCAGCTTTGTGAGTATTTGCTTGACTGAGAGACAAGTTGTATGTTTGTTTGATTGGTTGAGTATCCTTGTCTCTGAGCCATCTTCCTCCTTTTATAGACGAATTGACCCAACTGTGTTGTTTCTGCTCTTGCCCGAAAATAACTGAAGGGTAGTGAGTCATCAGCCTTTTAGAAATCATCACAGCTGCCCCTCTCTTCGCCGCCCGCGGACAATAATTAGAATAATCACGAATTATCAGGGGTGATAACATCATTTTATGTCTTCGACATCGGTTATCAGCTGAAAGCCCGAAAACAGAGGGAGGAGTCGTTGGGGACTTGAAATATTTTCCAAATTGATAAACCACCATTTTCTTCTCCGGTCAAACACGACGGAAATGGATGGCGGTGGATCTTGCTCCGGCGGTAATTTCAAACTCTACGAGGAGCTGGAATTGCAGGAGTTTCAGGACAAGTTCGTGATCAAATCTGTCGCGGCTCCGGATCGAGGATTCTCCATCGACCTCCGCGACGGCATCATTGAGCCGCTCAACGGTACAAAATCTTCCTCTTTTCGGTCGAATTTCATTTTTTTCGCTGATTTTATGTAGCTAAATCAATACTCGTTTCTGATTGCTAGGCGATTCTTCTTCTTCTTATGCAAGTCCTTCGAAAACCTCGATGATATACGGAGTGGCGGGAACGATCAGATTGCTTGCAGGTAAGTGAATTGCTTTCTTTTACTTGCTTTTGAGTATTCCGAATCGAAAATGTGAAACTTTTTTTGCTATAATTGTATCTTTGTGTGTTTTGAATGGCTAAATTTCCAGGATATGGTGTTTGTTTGTTGAATTGATGTGTTCGGTGCAGGAAATTATGTACTTGTAATAACTTCGCGGACAGAAGTCGGGAATTATCTCGGCTTCCCTGTTTACACAGTAAACTCAGTAAACTCGATGAGGTTTCTGTCTTGCAATGAGCAATAGCGGAGCCAGGAATTATTTGGTGGGTGGGCTAAACTAAAATTATTACTACGAGATCAAATAGTTACATTTTTTTGTGACCTACATAAAGTTACACAATAACAAGTCTGAAAGCAATAATTTAAAGTAAGAAACTTTACTCTAAATAAAGTAAGTTTCAACTAGATTTAACAAAGAAAACATTTAAAGTTGCAACTTATAATATAAAGAAATAGACATCATCAATCCTGTCATAACAACCTAACAAATAAAAAGAAAAAAAATACCTATTCAAGTTGTGCCATTCGATCCTTAATGGAATTGAAATCCTTTGTTATTTCATCTGAATCAATCATTTCGGCAAGCTCTTTTTCAATGTAGACAACCATTGAATCTGCTAGAAATTCACTTTCCATCTTGTTGCGAAGTCTTGTTTTAATAAGATTCATTGCTGAAAAAGCTCGTTCAGTAGTTGTTGTGAAAACGGGAAGAGTCAATACAAGTCGAATTAACCTATCAATTAAATAATACCTTCCATACTTCTTTGTTTCAACTAATCCCCGACATAATTCCAAAGTAGTAGACATTTTTTGAAACAAAGGATGATGCGGTACGTCTTATTCATAGATTTTCAACTGCCACCTCAACGTATATAGCTCTTTTTCAGTGAAATCCAAAGGATAAAATTTCTCTGCAAGCTTGCAAATGTGATCAATGTTGAACGACTTAAAAGCATCTCTTGGATCAAAACTTAATAATAAAGTGATAAAAAAACTTACCTATTGATGAGAAAAATCAATAAATTTTCTCACTTGTATGCTCGGTTTATGCGAACTGTAGGTGAAACTCTCTGAAAAGTAAAATCTCGGCCATTGTTGTAACCCGTCCCAAAAAGCTGAAATAATAAAGTATTAAAACCTAGGAAACCTAAACTAATAAAATATTAAAACTTACTTTTTACAACCGGATGATTACTCCTAGGAAACCTAAACTAATCAAATATAAAAACCTATGGCTATGGGCTACTCCCTAGAAAACCTAGGAAACGTGTGTCAGTAAATTTAACAGAGTAATTAATTGTTTACTGTTAACTTGAGACGTGTGTGTATAATTTGAAATATAATATTATTAAATTTCGGTATTGATTAAAGTAAACAATTTATTTAATATTTATTAACTCTTGCTTTTTCTAAAAGTAATCCTAGTTTTTAGAACTTTTACTTATTGGATGGGCTATAACAATTAAAAATACTAAAATAGTCTAAATTATTAATATTTTTAACCTCAAACAACTAAAACTCTCCCTATGCTAGAGCCCACCCTAGCCCTGTTACTGCCTCCGCCGTTGGCAATGAGGGTTTGAAGAATTCAACTGCTCAGGAGGTAAGGTTTTTGATTCATTTTGATGCGTGTACGAAGCAAATGTGAGGAGTGAGTTGGGATTTTCAAAGTTTGAGTTTTTGCCTGAAAGATTGTGATGTGTTTGTGCAGAAAAAAGATGAGGCTTACTTCATGGCTCTTTTGAAAACAGTCCAATCAACACCGGGGTTGTACTTCTCGTACGAGACTGATATAACACTCAAGTAAATTCTTATACCTGGAACTCTGCCACAGTTGAAAAGTTTTGTATCTGTTAAGGTTCCGAGTCGTATCATGTCAATTTATGTTTCTATTTGGTCAAGTGTTGTGTTGGTTTATTCTGATTATATGTATTTTATCATTTCGACCAGCTTTCAAATAAGATGTAAGTTAGTTGAAGGGTGGATGGCCAAACCACTGTGGAAGCAGGTTAGTTGGAGACTTGGATTTTTGGGTTTATCGGTCAGGTGCATATAAGCATATTGTCCCGGGGTTTAGTTTATCCTCAACTCCTTCCAAGTAAGAGGGTTAATAGGGAAAAGAAAGGAACACCAATCTAAGGATTTGCCTACTTATTTTTTATTTTTTTGGGTATTATACTTATCTTTTGTTCTCGAGGTAAAAATTTTCTGCTCAATAAAGATGCCTTCTCAGTTCTTATCCTTGAAGACATGCCATCCTTTGTGCAATTTTTTCATTGTCAAGTGATCCCCACTTCCCTTTTATCCAAAGGATTTTCTGTTGGCACTAGAAAGCATGAGTATCGAGTCAACTAACTCACCAGATCATATGGATGTTCATCAGTCTTTTCTTTTAATGTCATTTTAGCCCCTTTCAAATGTTTGCTTTACTCTTTACTATCTATAACTAGTAATTGCTTGGTAGTTTTTAATTTTATTTGTGTTTTCAGGTTGACCCTCGATTTGTTTGGAGCAGAAATTCCAGGGTTCACCTAGTGGTCGAGGTCACTTAAAGAATCTGTTATACAAGGAACAAATCCTTTGAAGATGGTCTTAAAGGAACAAATCTTCACACTCGTAGATAACTGTTATATAAGGAGAGATTCCAGGGTTCACCTAGTGGTCGAGGTCACTTAAAGAATCTGAGAGGGCCAAAAACACATTTGTTGACCATTTTCTATTATAATTACGTGGAGCCACATGAAAATTGAGGCAGCCATGACAACATCTAGTCTACATATAGCGTCGCCACTAGTTCAACCGAGTGTATATCATCTTACTAGTATTCACGTGAAACATAATGAAAATATACAAATACGATGATCTGCACTCGGTTGCATGTTAGAATCTCAATATCAGCTATTGAAGTCTTGCTATTAGACTAACTACGTAGCTTGAATTGTATGAAGTGCATTTCTCTCGGTTGGTTGTAGTAATCAGCAGCCAAATCAACAAATGCATTTCTTTTGGTTTACTTTTAGAAATATTTCATTTTCAGGTTGTTACAAGGTTTATTGATAGAATGATGAGAGAGCATGTTGAGGTACAGTTTGTTTTGTACTGAATTTTCGATATGTAGCAGCAGTATATAAGTAACCACGTATATGCTTGGTGCACATCGTCATAATCGTCATCTCGAGAAGTTTGCCTATATTTAGAATGTTACTTCATCAGTATTTTAAGTCAATTATGTATTTTGAGTGTGTGTCAAGGACGGAGTTGGTGTTATTTTAGATGCGGGAGAGTTAAAAGAAGGAATGGCCATTTAATTAATAAAAGTGATTGGAGATTTGGTAATTCATGAGTTAAAAGATTCTTCGCCATTGCCATATCCCCAAGGTGGATGTTTTGGACTTTTCAAGCTGTAGTGGGAGAAGGGAACACCTCTTCTACGACTGTGCCGCCAAATGAAAATAGCGTTCATGCGAACAGCTTGAAAAATTCAAAACATTCACTTTCAGGATATGGTAGTAGTGAATAATATTTTAACCTCTGAATTACCAACTCTCCAATCACCTTTTTCTTTTTTTTTTTAAAATTAAATGACGCTTCCTCTTTTTAACTCTCCCCCATCTAAAATAAAACAAACTCCATCCTCTATCAAAACGTTTAACTTCCCCAATAGTGGTGTGATTGATTCGTATAATACTACTACTATGACAAGACTCAAGAAGTTCACTTATATTTAAGATGTCTCAATAAAAGCATTTTAAGTCAATCACATATTGTGAGTGCGATTTAACGTTCTCGTGTTTGTAATACTGTCATAGACATCGGGAGGAGACGCCTTGTGCAGTTGATATAGACATGGTAACCTCCACACGATACAGTCCTGAACCAAATGAACAAAAACAGAACGGTATGATTCTGGAGAACTGATAGGCCAACCTAAAGATCCTGACTGACCCCACAAAAAACAAACTGTAAATTCTAAAATACGAAGAGAAACTTCTGAGATTTTGACCGAAATATGGAAAAGTGTGAATTAGCAAATCTGGCATGAACAAACAAGTACATGAAATTTGGGGTGGTAGCAACTTGTAAATGGTATGATGCTGTTGGCGTGGAAAATTAATCCAACCTAACATTGACATCATGTTCAAGTACGACAATAGTCCTTCCATGTCTATGATTGCGTAGCATTAATTTAGGGTTTGAAGTTGGCTGCAATTTTACTCCAAATATGTCGTACGATTAAGCATTTAATATAGCGAGTTTTAACGAAAAGCCCACGTTACTATTCATTTTATCAAAAAATCACATTTTAAAACTAAAAAGTCAAACCTAATACTATTCACTTTACCCTGCATTATAGAAAATATACTCTGGTGGGCAGGGCAGATTTTGATATTTTGAGGCTCGGGGAGACAAAAAAAAAAGTGTCTTAACTTCATATAAGAATAATTATTTGCTTTCACACGTATAATTTCAATAAACGTGCTTATTTTTTATTGGTGACACGTCATATAATTTGCAAATTTGGTTTACACATTAGTCTTTGTTAAATGTTAGACTTGAATTGGAATGAATGTTTAAAAACTGCAACTCACATAGCTACTAGCTATTAATTAAAAAAAAAATTAACAACCAAACAAAAATTCGTAAAAATTGGAAAGAATAAAAAAGCATATAGCATTTCGAACCCAAAATTCAAGACCTTTCATTATTTTAAACAACAGAAATCATTGTTTCTCATTAAACTTCTTAATCATTTAACCAAATTTTATAAAGTTATACTCTTATGAAAATAAATTCGTTTTAAACAACAGAAACCATTGCTTCTCATTAAACTTCTTAATCATTTAACCAAATTTTATAAAGTTATACTCTTATGAAAAGAAATTCGTAAAAACAGAAAGTAAAAAAGCACACATATCGTTTCAAACCAAAGACCTCGTTAATTTTAAACAACATAAACCACCACTTCTAGTTAAATCTCTTGATCATTTCACAAATTTTATAAATTTATACTCTTATGAAAAGAAATTTGTTAAAATTTGAAAGCAAATAAATGAGTTTCGAACATAAGACCTCCTTATTAACTTCAAACAAAAGAAACCACTATTTATGGTTAAATTGAATGGTCATTTAACCAACTTTTATAAGTTTATACTCTTATGAAAATATATATGAATGTACCACTCTAATAATTTTGGTCCCCCACTTTTTTTGGATCTCGGATGGTCTATCAGCCCGCACTGGCTTGGTCGGCCCTCGGTGGTGGTGACGAAATATTGTGTAAAAGTGAAAATAGTGATCCTTATTGCATCATGGTGGGTGGTGGAGTAACGAAGTCTATGAAAGTCCATCAAAATGTTAAGGGGAGAGATTGAAATTGCAATAACAAAAACATACCATAGAAAGGTATATGAAAGTCTATGACTTTTTAAAAAATCCTTTAAAATCAATGAAATTTTGAATACTAGAGTCATATTTGAATACCACGAGATTTTTATAGACTTTTTAGAAATTTAGAGAAATGCAACAGAATTCTCTCAAAGTGAGACTCTCTACCACCTCATGTTTTTTGTCACTATGTTTTACAAGGTTGGCATAAGAATTGATGTTAAACTGCGAGGTGAGAGAAAGTTCCACTTTTGAGAGAATCTCATTTCATTTCTCAAGTTTTATTCAATACAAGGTGACTTAATCCATAAAAGTCTATCTTAAATAGACTTGATTTTGAGAGTCAAGCAGATTCCATCAAACTCCATACACTTTTAAGAATAATTATTTGCTTTCACACGTATAACTTCGATGAATGTGCTTATTTTTTATTGGTGACACGTCATATAATCTGCAAATTTGGTTTATACATTAGTCTTTGTTAAAGGTTAGACTTGAATTGGAATGAATGTTTAAAAACTGCAATCCACATAGCTACTAGCTAGTAATTAAAATAAAATTAACAACCAAACAGAAATTCGTAAAAATTGGAAAGAATAAAAAAGCACATAGCATTTCGAACCCAAAACTCAAGACCCTTCATTAATTTTAAACAACATAAACCATTGCTTCTCATTAAACTTCTTAATCATTTAACCAAATTTTATAAAGTTATGCTCTTATGAAAAGAAATTTGTTTTAAACAACAGAAACCATTGCTTATCATTCTTCGTAATCATTTAACCAAATTTTATAAAGTTATACTCTTATGAAAAGAAATTCGTAAAAACAAAAAGTAAAAAAGCACACATATTGTTTCAAACCAATGACCTTCTCGTTAATTTTAGACAACATAAACCACCACTTCTAGTTAAATATCTTCATCATTTCACCAAATTTTATAAATTTATACTCTTATGAAAAGAAATTTGTAAAAATTTGAAAGTAAATAAACAAGTTTCGAACCTAAGACCTCATTGTTGACTTCAAACAAAAGAAACCACTATTTATGATTAAACTTGATGGTCATTTAACCAAATTTTATAAATTTATACTCTTATGAAAATATATATGAATGTACCACTCTAATAATTTTGGTCTCCCATTTTTTTTTTTTGGATCCTAAATGGTTCGTCATCCCGCACTGGCTTGGTCGGCCTTGGGTGGTGGTGACGAAATAGTGTGTGGAAGTGAAAATAGTGATCCTTATTGCATCATAGTGGGTGGTGGGTTATCAAAGTCTATGAAAGTCCATCAAAATTTAAAGGGGAAAGATTGAAATTGCAATAACAAAAAACATACCATAGAAAGGTATATGAAAGTACTTTTTGTAAAAATCCTTTGCAATCAATGAAATTTTGAATACACTAAGTCATATTTGAATACCACGAGATTTTTATAGACTTTTTAGAAATCATAAAAAGTTTTAGAGAAATGCAACGAGATTCTCTCAAGGTGAGACTCTCTGCCACCTCATTTTTTGGCACTATGTTTTACAAGGTTGGCATGGGAACTGACATTAAACTGCGAGGTGACAGAGAGTTCAACTTTTGAGAGAATCCCTTTGCATTTCTCAAGTTTTTATTCAATACAAGGTGACTTAATCCATAAAAGTCTATCTTACATACACTTGATTTTGAGAGTCAAGCAGATTCTATGAAACTCCACACAATATAACCCTATAAATCAATCATATATTGATACGCATTTTAACTTTGGTACATAATAGTGATGGATTCTTGACTAACACGGGCTCAATGTTATCTATTTCTTTAGGTCCTTGACTCCTAGGCCCAACTCTATTAGCTACTCAACAATATCTGTTGATGTCTAACCCTTCATTCAATTTACCCGCCAAAGCCCTCACATTTCCCTCCATTTCTCTCAAACCCTACACCGCAACCAAAGCTCGAGCTTTGGTCATCACTTCGCCGGTTAAGACCCTGTCGTAGGCCGATCTAGTCCCCGTGCCGGAGGCGGCGGAGACCGGGATCTACACGGTTTTTTTTTTACCAGAACGGCGAGCTGCAGTTCGTCGGGTTATCGAGGAACATAGCGGCGAGTGTTCTCTGACACCGGAAGTCGTTGCCAGAGCTTTGCTACTCCGTCAAGGTACGGACTTTTTCTGGGACCTTTATTTGTTACTAAAGTTTCGTTTTTGTGAATTTATTTTAGTTTATTTTTTTATTTTGAACATCTATATATTGATTCAAGGTTAAATTCAATTTATAGTGAACTGATGAATTCAATAAATAATATCAATTCAATTCAATTTTCGTTTTGTAATACAAGCGATATTGGGGAAGGGGAATTCTAACTCGGGAACTTGGCCCAAGAGAATGCTCTTAACTAACTGAGCTACAAACCCCTAATCAACATTGTTATTTATTTGTGTGGGAAATGCATACTCTGGTGAAAGAAGTGTTTCTTTCCCCCTACAGGATAGAAGTTTATTGGATCGAATTGAAATGTTTAATCGGTGTTAATTTTACTGCAAAACTGGTATAAATGTACAAGGAACTATGTGATATTGCTCTGCTAACAGTGATGATACTGTACTGTAGGTTGGGGCAGTAGATGAACCAGATAGGTTGGTTCTAATGAAGCTTGGAAATTGTGAATGGAAGAACACATAAAAGCTACCGGGAAGGTTCCTCCGAGAAATGAATCAAGCAACGCCAGATGGGTCCGAAAGCCACCACCAAGGAAGAAGAAGCCCGATCTCCGGCTAACACCCGGTCCTAATGTGCAGCTGACAGTGCCATTGGAGGAACTCATTGACCGGTTGGTGAAAGAGAACAAAGTTTCGGCCTTTATTAAGGGCTCAAGAAGGGCCCCATTATGCGGATTTTCGCAGAGGGTTGTTGGCATTCTCGAAAACCAGGGGGTGGATTATGAGAGCGTTGATGTGCTTGACGAAGAGTATAATAGTGGACTGAGGGAGACTATGAAGAAGTATAGTAACTGGCCGACTTTCCTGCAGATATTTGTGAATGGAGAACTGCTTGGGGGATGTGATATTCTAAGTTCAATTTTTTAATTTCTTTTACATGTAATTTCTGTGCTTGCTGATGAAATGAATATTCTGGTGGAAACTGTTGTTTTATATGGATTGGGGTTTTCACTAAATTAATAAAGATCAAATCTTTGTGGTTCTTTGTTGTTTATCTCAACCTTGCTTCGCCCGCAGCCGCTTGAAGATGATGTGGTCCTGATCGTCGATCACTTCCGCGACAGTTCCCATCGACGAATTCGGTTCCCAAGCTCCGATGATTCTGTCTGTGGCAAGGAGAATTCAGGAAGAGTGGAAGATCCTGGAGAAGGATTTGCCAGGCAAGTTCTTCCATTTTTTATTTTGAATTTCCTTTTAAATAACTGTTATGAATTAATGGTAGTGAAGTTTTCCCATACTTAGCCTATTTTTTTTATCAAATATTTTGCACTGACTATTTCATGATGCTGACTGCTGTAATTAATTTGGTTTTGTTTGGAGTTGAGAATATATGGACTATAGTTGTTGGATTGGTGTTTGTACTATAGAAACTTAGATGTGCTTACCCCCTTTTCATTGACATCCACGGATACAATATTTGTTAGAGCTTATGAGACAATAATGGATTGTGTGAGCTGTAATTGTTGGGGCGGAGGGTACTCCTTACCATGATGGTCTCTTCTTCTTTGATGTTTGCTTCCCCAGTGGCTATCCCAATGTACCAAAAGTATGTGATAATTTTGAACTCCTAGAATTGATTTGTATCTGTTTACATCTTTGGCCTAACCGGGAACTCCGTTATGCGAAATGTCTACTACCACTCTGGTGGCCTTCGATTTAATCCAAATTTGTACAATTGTGGAAAAGTATGCCTTATTCTTGGTTCTGGACAAACCAAATTGCATGTGTATTTGGTGGTTTTCTGCATTTTTTGCATCTTCATTTTCCTACTTTTGTGGTCCTTGCTTTCATTTTACTGGAACTACCCTGCTTCTTTCTCATGGTCCTTAAACATGTGCAAGTTTGTATTTTTCTGATGGATTATACTATTGGGAACTTAGTTACTTTTATTTTTTATATTTGTTTGTTGGGTTTGTTGTTTTCGGAAAATTATTGAAACTTTGTAATCTGTATATAGAGTGTTAAATGAGTATATGATTAATGGGGGGAAATTTGTTTTCGAAAGGACAGTTACATGTTCTGTGTCAATTTGGCTGCGATAGTAAGATTACTTCATGGAACTGTGTAATTGTTGTGGCATGTGAATGTCGAATTTTTTCTTAATTTAATTTCAGAAAGAAATGTGTTTAACTGTAGTGCTATATGAGCATCCTTATAGGTTGGGAACTCAATCAGTGCACCATTAGTTGTGCAAATGTATGAATATTGGTGCTTTTTCAGGGAAAGGTGCTTTTTGTTTTCTGGAACCGTTTGGAGAGCGCACGACTTGAGGAACTCAGACCCAAGGTAAAAGGTAAAAGGTAAAAATCTCTGGCTTCCTTTACTGATGTAAGCTTGCATGAAATTGAGAAACAATAACCAAAAATTTATCTGAAGAGAACCAAGAATTTTGAAGCCAATTACATTGGCTTAAGAATTGTTTAGGGGACAACTTGCACTCGATCGGCAGTTTTATTTATTTAACTCTGTTTTCTTACTCAGAAAATATTATTTCCAGCCCTCAAAGCTTAACCAATTGAAATTTCTATTCGGGCAACAATCAACACATAATTCCAATAAAAAAGAAGTAGCGAGAAGAAGAATGTAACACAGAGACACATGCATGTGAAACTTCATAGCTAGATTGTATTATTTATCATAACTCAGTACAGAAAAATCACAGACGCTGCCTTGATAGGTTTAGGGTTTTACCTGAGATAAATTGCAGTGCACTCTCTGTGCAAAAAGTTTCTTGTTATAGCCATCTGCACTAACAAATAGTGATCCTTATTGCATGGCCCGGGTTTTATAGTGTTGGGATTTTCTGAGTTTTATGGCTCTTGTGTGTGGTGGATGGATGTAGGTGAGTTATGGTAGAGGGTGGTGGATGATTTGTGCGGCAGGAACATATATTTATAGGCTAGGGAGAGGACCACGACCTAATTAAATTTGGAGAAGGATTGGGACTCCAAACCAACAAGGAAAAGGACATCTAGAAGCCAAAAACCAAGGAGAACAAGGATAAGGACCAGGCGCCAGATTTTTAGGGCTTCTAGAAAGGAGTGTTGTGGCATGTTTCTAGAAGGAAAAGGCATTCTAAAAACAGGTTTTAGGTGTCCTAATCTGAAAATAATTCCCCCTTGCAGCTGGAATTAAGGTAGGATAAGATTAGGTATGATAAGATAAGATAAGATTAGATAAGGTTGTTTGGATAATGTTTCAGATAATTCTCCTTCTTCTGAGCTGATTCCTTATCTCAAATGACTTGAATTAATTTCTCCAGATCTTTTGCACATTCTTAGCTCCTCTTGAACTTCAAATTCGTCCATCCACTTGCACATTGCTTGTGCTATCCATTCCAAGCCCAAAACTGCTCTAAAATGCTCCAAATTGCACTTTCTTGCCAACTTTGTCATTTAGACCTACAAACACACGAAAATAACTTAAAACTCTTTAATAAGCAATAACTAACTAAGTAAATGCAAGAAAACATGCTAACTAAGTCGCATAAATATGCTCCTATCACATGTTTATTTATTATTAGTGACACATCATTTAGTTTGTAAATTTAGTTGATAAATTTGATCTACTCAACATTACTCGTAAAGGGGTAGCTTCTGCTTTCCCTCTCTTTGAAATAAAGGGCATCTACTTTATACAAAATGTCTTTTTCAAATCGGAGTGCCTTTTGAGTGATTGCTGCCAATTAACCCTAAAGCCTTTTTCACAAGGTCTAAAGGCCCACAAGGAATGAGCCACAAATTCAACAGTTTTATCATTAGTAGTAATCTCCTATTATATCCCCCATGTGAACTAGGATTAATCTGGTGATCCCAGATAAGAACACAATCATGTTGTGATTAGTTCAAACTGTAAGTTAGTAATTCATTGAATTTAAGTGGGATAAAATCCCCGATAAGAACACAATCATGTTGTGATTAGTTTAAACTATTAGACCAAGTCAATCTTACCAGAAACTCAGCTCCGAAACAAACTCTTCATAGGATAAGATTGCTAGTCCAGGTTTCAGTTTGAATAGTTCAAAGATAAGTTTGTTGTGATTTTGCTTTCGAATTCAAAGATCTTTGTGTAAATAGGGTATTCAAAACCCTACTTGTAATTTGAAATTGATGTGTATAAATATACTACAACCCATCATTATATGGGTGTGTAATTGAGCTGAAAACCCTAGTGTTCTAAAGTTTGCACATGGTATTGAGCCCTACAGTCTAACGACAAACGATCCAATTTTTTTTCCAACCCATCGTCGCTTCCATGGCTGAAAACAGCAACACCAACTCCACCACTCAAACCAATCCTTCCCCATTCCCCGCTGCTAATACTTCAATTGCCTCTTTTTCTTCAGCAATGACTAGTGTCGTTAATATCAAGCTTGACCGTTCGAATTATCCCATGTGGCTGGCCCAAATTTTGCCTGTCCTCAAGAACCGTGATCTGATGGGATACATTGATGGCTCCATTGTTTGTCCTCCTAAGAACCTGGCTGGTAGCACTGCGGTTAACCCAGCATACACAACTTGGATTCAACATGATCAGATGATCCTCAGTTGGATCAACGGCTCCCTCACTGCTTCTGTTTTGTCAACAGTAGCAAGCAAACGCAGCTGTCGTGTAACCTGGGAAGCACTTGAGCAGAGGTATGCGTCAACTTCCTAGAATCGTATATTGTTTTTGTGTACTGAACTACTGTAGACGAAGAAGGGTGATCTCTCTATAGCTGACTACTTGGATCGTATGAATGCGATCGCCGACAACCTTGCTCTGGCCGGACAACCAGTAAGTGATGATGAACTGGTTCAAATTATTTTGAATAATCTTGGTCCTGCGTTCGAATGACTGTGAATGCAGCACAGGCTCGTGATGCTTCAATCACTTATCCCACACTTGAAGCTCTTCTGTTGACAACGGAGAGAATGATGGCGGAGCAAGCTGTGCTTGTTGAATTTGCTCCGACTAATGCTTTTGTAGCTTCACAAGGTCGTGGTGGTCGCTCTCGTGGAAATAGACGTGGAAGCTCTTCGTCCAATCATGGTGGTGCCATCAACAATGGCAATCAACGAGGTTTTATCCCTCGCAACAACAACAATCAACATGGTGGTGCGTGTGCAGGAAGTGGTGACCGGTGCAATCTCACTGGAGAACGCATCAAATGCCAGATTTGTGGCAAACCTGGACATCCTGCTGTTGATTGTTACCAGCGGATGACTACAGCTTACGAATGACGCATCCTAACCAATCGTCTTGCTACCATGGCGTCTTCTCAAATAACATCCAATAATGGAAATTGGCTTCTTGACACGGGTGCCAATGCTCATGTCACCCCCGATCTCCAGAATCTTGTCAATCCAAAAGAATACAACGGTAATGAAAATATTCGTGGAATAGGTAATGACTCTGGACTTTCCATTGCACATTCTGGTTCAAATCAAATTTCAACTAAGTCTTGCTTATTTAACCTCCATGACATTTTACATTGTCTATCCGCATCCACAAATATCATATCAGTACATAGATTCACCCTAGACAACCATTGCTACATACTAATTTTTCCTCATTTCTTTCTTGTTAAGGACCTCAAAACCCGGAAGACGTTTTTCCGAATGAGATGTGAGAACGGATTGTACCCATTTCCTGGTGGCGGTGGATTGTCCAACTATCCTATTTCAGTGTGTGTCGGTGTTAGAGTCTCGCCTCAAAAGTGGCATTTACGTCTTGGTCATCCTGCTTCGTCAATTATTAGCTTTTTGATTGCAAATAACAAAGTACCATCACATGGTACTAGTACTGTAACGTTTTGTGATTCTTGTCCATTGGGCAAAAGCACTAAACTACCATTTAGCAAGTCTGTGTCCGTGTCTCATTGTCCGTTGGAACTTTTGCATTCTGATGTTTGGAGTTCACCTGTTATTTCTAATGAAGGTTTTCGTTATTATGTGTTGTTTGTGGATGACGACTCATGATATTCCTGGATCTTTCCCATGAAAAATAAATCTGAAGTGTTTGGAATTTTTGTGACGTTTAAAACACACGTTGAATTTTTTTTTAACAAACCTATTAAAGCTCTTTAGTGTGATGAAGGTGGTGAATACATGAGTCGAGATTTCAAAACTTTTCTTGCTAAACATGGGATTTCTCAACGTTTTTCGTGTCCAAAACATCCTGAACAAAATGGAATTGCCGAACGAAAGCATCGTCATATAGTTGAAACAAGTGTTATAATGCTTTCTCATGCTCATATGCCTCAAAAATTTTGGTTCGATGCATGTTCAACAGCTATTTATATTATAAATCGACTTCCAACAAAGGTTTTATCTAATGTGTCTCCATATGAAAAATTGTTTCAAAAAAATCCAAAATATGAGGCATTTAAAGTGTTTGGTTCTAAATGTTTTCCATTGTTGACACCTTATACACGGCATAAACTCTAACCCAAGTCCAAACCATATGTTTTCTTAGGATACTCGTTGAATCATGAAGGATACAAGTGCTTGGACTTATCCACGAGACGAATTTATTTGTCTCGCCATGTCTTATTTGATGAGGATTCCTTCCCTTTCAAGGAACTTGCATCTCCCAAGGAAAACGTCACTATCACAGGTACTCTCGTGACTCCTGACTTGATTTTAAATACAACATCCTCACCAGCCTTGGTACCTTCCATATCTTTACCAAATCCTATTGTGTCTCATCCTAGCCTAACCTAACAGCCTGAGTCAACCTTGTTTTCTAATGTCCAGCCGCATATCACGCCAGTTTTTGCTCCTCCAAAAACTGTTTCAAATTTAGATCTTTATTCGAACCAAAGACCTTGTCGTTAATTTTAAACAACATAAACCACCACTTATAGTTAAATGTCTTGATCATTTCACCAAAATTTATAAATTTATACTCTTATGAAAAGAAATTTGTAAAAATTTGAAAGTAAATAAATGAGTTTCGAACCTAAGACCTTCTTGTTAACTTCAAGCAAAAGAAACCACTGTTTATGATTAAACTTGGTGGTCATTTAACCAACTTTTACAAATTTATACTCTTATGAAAATATATATGAATGTACGTACCACTCTAATAATTTTGGTTCCCCACTTTTTTTGGATCCCGAAAGGTCCGTCAGCCTGCACTGGCTTGGTCGGCCCTGGGTGGTGGTGACGAAATGGTGTGTGGAAGTGAAAATAGTGATCCTTATTGCATCATGGTGGGTAGTGGAGTATCAAAGTCTATGAAAGTCCATCAAAATTGTAAGGGGAGAGGCTGAAATTGCAATAAAAAAAAAAAACCATAGAAAGGTATATGAAAGTCTATGGCTTTTTTAAAAATCCTTTAAAATCAATGAAATTTTGAATACACTAAGTCATATTTGAATACCACGAGATTTTTGTAGATTTTTTAGAAATCATAAAAAGTTTTTAAAGAAATGCAACGGGATTCTCTCAGAGTGAGACTCTCTGCCATCTCATGTTTTTGTCACCATGTTTTACAAGGTTGGCATAGGAATTGACGTTAAACTGCAACGTGATAGAGAGTTCCACTTTTGAGAAAATCTCCTTTGCATTTCTCAAGTTTTTAATCTATCTTAAATACACTTGATTTTGAGAGTCAAGTAGATTCCATCAAACTCCATACACAGTATAACCCTATGAATCAATCACATATTGATACGCATTTTAACTTTTGCACGTAATAGTGATCGACTCTTGACTAACACGGGCTCAATGTTATCTATTTCTTTAGGTCCTTGACTCCTAGGCCCAACTCCACTAGCTACTCGCAAACAGCTGGGTCGGGTCAAAACCCGAATCCCTTACCTCAACAATTTCTGTTGATGTCTAACCAGTCCAGTCGCCTCGCTCTATTCGCTTATTCTCTTCTCATTCTTCCCAAAATACCCCTAATCCTTCATCCAATGTACCCGCCAAAGCCCTCACCTTTCCCTCCATTTCTCTCAAACCCTACACCGCAACCAAGGCTCGAGCTTTGGTCATCACTTCGCCGGTTAAGACCCTGTCGGAGGCCGATCTAGACCCCGTGCCGGAGGCGGGGGATACCGGGATCTATGCCGTTTTTTGACCAGAACGGCGAGCTGCAGTTCGTCGGGTTATCGAGCTGCAGTTAGTGGCGAGTGTTCTCTGACACCGGAAGTCGTTGCCAGAGCTTTGCTACTTCGTCAAGGTACGGACTTTTCTGGGACCTTTATTTGTTACTGAAGTTTAGTTTTGTGAATTTAATTTAATTTAATTTTTTTTTGAAATTGAACATCTATATATTGATTCAAGGGTTAAATTCAATTTATTGTGAACTGAAGAATTCAATAAATAATGTCAATTCAATTCAATTTTCGTTTTGTAATATAAGCGATATTGGGGAAGGGGAATTCTAACTCAGGAACTCGGCCTAGGAGAATGCTCTTAACCAACTGAGCTACAAACCCCTAATCCACATTGTTATTTATTTGTGTGGGAAATGCATACTCTGGTGAAGAAGTGTTTTTTTCCCTCTACAGGATAGAAGTTTATTGGATCAAATCAAAATGTTTAATCGGTGTTGATTTTACTGCAAAACTAGTATAAATGTATAAGGAACTATGTGATATTGCTCTACTAACAGTGATGATATTGTACTGTAGGTTGGGGTAGTAGATGAACCAGATAGGGCGGTTCTAACGGAAGCATGGAAATCATGGATGGAAGAACACATAAAAGCTACCGGGAAGGTTCCTCTGGGAAATGAATCAGGCAACTCCACAACGGTTTTGAAAGCCACCACCAAGGAAGAAGAAGCCTGATCTCCGGCTAACACCCGGTCCTAATGTGCAGCTGACAGTGCCATTGGAGGAACTCATTGACCGGTTGGTGAAAGAGAACAAAGTCGTGGCCTTTATTAAGGGCTCGAGAAGTGCCCCACTGTGCGGATTTTCGCAGAGGGTTGTTGGCATTCTCGAAAACCAGGGAGTGGATTATGAGAGCGTTGATGTGCTTGACGAAGGGTATAATAGTGGATTGAGGGAGACTATGAAGAAGTATAGTAACTGTTATGCGGAATGTGTGAGAGCTGTAATTGTTGTTAGAGCTTATGAGACAATAATGGATTGGGGTGGAGGGTAATCCTTACCATGATGGTCTCTTCTTCTTTGATGTTTGCTTCCCCAGTGGCTATCCCAATGTACCACCAGTATGTGATATTTTGAACGCCTAGAATTGATTTGTATCTGTTTACATCTTTGACCTAACCGGGAACTCCGTTATGCGGAATGTCTACTACCACTCTGGTGGCCTTCGATTTAATCCAAATTTGTACAATTGTGGAAAAGTATGCCTTATTCTTGGTTCTGGACAAACCAAATTGCATGTGTATTTGGTGGTTTTCTGCATTTTTTGCATCTTCATTTTCCTGCTTTTGTGGTCTTTGCTTTCATTCTACTGGAACTACCCTGCTTCTTTCTCATGGTCCTTAAACACGTGCAAGTTTGTATTTTTCTGATGGATTATACTATTGGGAACTTAGTTACTTTTATTTTTTATATTTGTTTGTTGGGTTTGTTGTTTTCGGAAAATTATTGAAACTCTGTAATCTGTATATAGAGTGTTAAATGAGTATATGATTAATGGGGGGAATTTTGTTTTCGAAAGGACAGTTACATGTTTTGTGTCAATTTGGCTGCGATAGTAAGATTAGTTCATGGAACAGTGTAATTGTTGTGGCATGTGAATGTCGAATATTTCCTTAATTTAATTTCGGAAAGAAATGTGTTTAACTGTAGTGCTGTATGATGAAGTTAGCATCCTTATAGGTTGGGAACTCAATTAGTGCACCATTAGTTGTGCAAATGTCTGAATATTGGTGCTTTTTCAGGAAAAGGTGCTTTTTGTTTTCCGGAACCGTTTGGAGAGCGCACGACTTGAGGATCTCAGACCCAAGGGAAAAGGTAAAAATCTCTGGCTTCCTTTACTGATGTAAGCTTGCATGAAAGAGAGAAACAATAACCAAAAATTTATCTGAAGAGAACCAAGAGTTTTGAAGCCAATTATATTGGCTTAAGAATTGCTTAGGGGACAACTTGCACTCGATTGGCAATTTTATTTATTTACCTCTGTTTTCTTGCTCTGAAAATATTATTTCCAGCCCTCAAAGCTTAACCAATTGAAATTTCTATTCGGGCAACAACCAACACATAATTCCAATAAAAAAGAAGTAGCGAGAAGAAGAATGTAACACAGAGACACATGCATGTGAAACTTCATAGCTAGATTTTATTATTTATCATAACTCAGTACAGAAAAATCACAGACGCTGCCTTGATAGGTTTAGGGTTTTACCTGAGATAAATTGCAGTGCACTATCTGTGCTAAAAGTTATTGGATCCAAAGCGGTCAGGATGCTAAGTTATAAAGATTTTTCCTTTAAATTTCTGGGCTCTTTTGTGATTTCATTTTATCTGAATTATTCATTTAATGTTTGAGATGCACTACCTTGCAGACTATTATTCTCTTTTGGCTATAACAAGAAACTTGTTTGTGCAGATTGTATTTGTTTTGGGATCTACAAAAGGATATTACATGGAACATATCTTGGCTGTTGATACCATACTTGGATTCTAAACTCTCCAAAGCTGCCTTCATCTGGGTTATTTTCTCAACATTCTCTTTTTTGTTTTGGTTTTGGTTTCGTATACCATTGCAAGTGTTAAATTTGTGATTTGTTGTTTATGTAGTGAAAAAAAAAAAGGATGGTTTTATTTTTTTTGTGAGACTTAAGAGGTTACCTTCGGCAAATGCATAAGTGGACTTTTGAAGAAGGCTGTTGACCTCTCTATCCTCTACGATGCTGAAGTTGCCCTCATGATCATCTTCTCTCCCTCTGGCATGGCCTGCCAATCTGCAAGCCACGAGTACGTTTAATTAACAAATAATTCAAATAGCTAGCTAGGTTTGATGATTATCTTTTCAATTAATATATGGTTTTGCTAACGTGTGATGCAACATAAATAGGACCATTTCCATGTATAGAGGTGAAGTAGGCCTGCCTGAAATCAAACAACTTAATTTTGTGTTCCAATATCACAAAGAATGGTGCAGGAATTTTGATATTTGGGTAGATTTTGATGAATTGTTCTAGAGCTAATGGTTGAAATGATCTTATTCAGTTTGACCTTTTCTAGAAGCTATTTGTTAATGGTTGTTAATTTGGCAAAATGAGTTTTTCATGCTACCATTTGTTTAAATGTAGAAATAAAAACTAATATCCATGAAAAGAAAGATGAGTTACAAGGAAAGATGGGATATCAGTTTAAGCTTGACTGAAAGTTAAGAGTGTAATGCTTGGTAATCGTCTATTGCTACAAGAGGAAATTAAAAAAACTTTGTTATTTGATTCTCCGCATTTTCATTGCTGATTCGTCTTTGTACACTTAAATTTTGGGTTTGCCTTTATTAATCTTGAGTTCACTCTTTTCTATTTTTATTATATATTGTTTTCAATTATATAATTGCAGCTTTCAAAAGAGGAAGATGGGTATTTTTGTTTGGTGAGAGAGGGGGGGAAGATAGTCAGAGAGGGGAACTATGTGGACAAATGGGATGGTGGATTCCAATGTTGTATGAATTAGTGTGTTTGGATTTTGTATCATGTTGTGTGAGTTAATGTTTTCTGTTCTGTATTGTGAATGATTTTTCATTCGTTGCTGCCAGGTTTTTGTCCCAGTGTTTATACAATACTTTGTAATATTTAAATGTAATTAATTTCAAATTCTTACAGAAATGGTTATAATGTAGACATAATTATGTGAATTACTGAGATTTCGAAAGAAAGTAATTTCAATTTTTTGATATTTGGTAGGCAAGAGAAGTGGAATTGAAAAGCAGAAAGGTTTAGAGAAAGTAGCCAAGCTTCAGGTAATAATGGTGAATGTATTTTTGTGTAGATTTTGGATACATTTTTTTGTTTTGTCAAATTACATTTTGTTGTGCTGCGTGGTGTAGAATCTTCCTAGAATCAATGCCTGAGATGACTGATAAAGGATAAGGTGTTATTTGATGGTTTTATCTGTTTTTAATTGTTGGTGCAGAGCTTGACAAAATTGTAACTGCACTGATGTTCTCCTCCAACGAAACCGTCAATTGCCTCCTCGCTCAAGGTTCTCCCCCTATCTCTCTCTCTCTCTCTCTCTCTCTCTCTCTCTCTCTCACTTTGTCTCTCTAAAATCTTTACCCTTTTTAAATTTATTTGTCTAATTTTTGAATTTGAAGTTTTGGGGTTTTTTTTGTTTTAGGACAAATAAAAAAATTAGTGTTGGATCGACGCATAGCTGTAGTATGTGACAATACAGTGGATTCTATGAATTATTGAAGAAAAAATATTTATTGGGTTGAAGTAAAATTTTCATTTAATTTATCAAGTTTTGTGTTTTCCCTACTAATATCAATTTCGAAAAATAATGTCATGCTTTGTTGGGCTATTTCCCAGAAAACCCTCTCCGTGTTCCCAGAATCAGCATCTGGGGTATCCTTCCTTATTTGCAGTTTCTCCTTTTCCCCAAATTCAGTATTTGGGACATTCTTCCTCTCTGTATCTTTGGGAGAAAACTGACATGTTCTATATGCTACACAGAAAAGGATGTTGCCTAATGCTTACCGGTTGTTCACATGTACATTTCTTTTATACTTTTTGTTGACTAATTTTTGCTTAATTTCAGTCCTGTATTTCACTTATGAGAGAGGAAAGTGTAACGTAGAAAGTTAGTTTGAGCTACAATTGCATGCAGTGTGTCTTGTTTAGGAACTGAATAAATATCAATAGTCTATAGGTTAGCCTTGCAAAATGTAAACTGAGTTTATTGCACCTCTGCCTTGCCTCTCGCCTCTTCTCTCGCTGTTGATCACCCCTTCTCACAACTTCATCCAAAATGTTCTGCATGTATAAGATTTGTGTTCATGGAGGTCATTTCAAAGGGATCTCAAGCTCGGGTGCAGAGATTTGATTCAAATTTATGGATTTCGGTAAGAAACTAAGAAGCCCTAATATTTTCTTTTCTTTTGGTTGTAAGAGCTGAAATTGACATGCCTGTGCTTCTCTTTGTGAGATATAAGAGATTGAGAAAATTTTTGTTTACAGTTCTGGGGTGGGACTGTCAGATACAACAGATTGAGGAATTTTAATCAATTTGATAAATTAAAAATTGAGAGTCGGCAATCTACACCAAAAATTGGTAACTAAATTGGCTAATAGGTTTTCAATTCCATGTTATTATTTTCTCTGATGATATTTTTTTGCCTTTTCTGAACTTTTTTGTTTTTGTTTCTGTGTATGGTCCAAGAAAATTGTGGTTTCTTAGTCGTTTGACATAATTTTGTTTTTAGTTTTTCCTGTAAAGAAAGGATTTAGGATTGTATTGTTGCAAAGAGCAACAATGTGCTCCAATCTGTTTAGGGCTTGGAGCTAGATCTTTCAAAGATACATTGGTAACATATTTAAGGGTAGCCTACCTGGTTTCCTAACAAGCTTAGTAACATGTATAGATATTTTAAATGAATTTGCTCAAAATCATGGGGAGAGATGTGAGATTTGTGTTGCTTAAACTACACTATGAATGATATGTCTAATTCCCTTGAATTAGAGAGATTTCATACTGCATTTTAAGCATTTACAATTCTCACATTTTTCGTCGGGATTTTGAAGAATTTCACTGATCAAAATCCATAACTCTATACAAACCAATCAAGACACAGAAAATCAACGTCAATCCATAAAAGCAATCTCACAATTCCACAATGTTATGAATAAATCCAATCATATCAATTAGTATTTCTCATGTTACAAATTTCCACTTGCTTTGTATTAACTTGGAGGCTATTTGTAAATTTGTGATTAGGATTTGGTCAAGGGACTTGCCTACACTCACGATGCAATAATATATTGCCATTGATTGATTGTTAGTTGCAAATATAGCTGGAGTCTGATGGTCTCGTGATATTCTTATGTAATCTTCTTTTTCTTTTGAGCTCATGTCCCGTTGTCAATAAAAAAATGGTTTGTGAGATTTTCAGTTTCACATACGCTAATCAATGCAAAAAGGAAAAACAGACTTAAGACTTCAAAGTTTATAAATCAACAAATCAACTCAACAATATCACTATTCATATACGTAAAGAAAATGACGAAGACTGCAAAGTCTAAGTCAACAAGTCAATCAAACAATATCCCAATTTAACTTATCTCATCTAACCCCTGCCTGACGCTACATTTATAATGGCCCGAAGAACTTAATGGCAACCCAATAGAGGGGCAGATTTTCTGCTCTCCCACTTCCCATACATTTTCATCCTTTCCTATTTGTGCAGTGTCGGTTAAGTCACGTCAACATTAGTAGTCGTTACAGCTTATGAGAGAGGATCTTCGCCGGATCCTCTTTGTGAGGATTCCGGAAATCCTCCCATCACATCCGTTCATCATACATCATGCGTTTAGTTTTTATAAGATACTATCTATATTTAATTTTAAATAAAAAAATTTACAATAATTTCTGAACGTAAATAGTAAGGCCTCTAAATAACCTATATAATAAGTTGACACGTGTAAAATAAATAAATTAATAATTAAAAGACATATGATCGGTTTGGTCGGTCATAAATAAATTAATAACCAAGACTTAAATGGGATAAAAAGTGGGATTAAAGTAAAAAGAAGAAATAGACCAAGACTTGAAGCCAAATCTGCAGCGATGAAAAATAATTTAAAGCCACCACACCAATCCCTCAGTTGTTCATCACACTTTCCTTACTCAGCTAGCAAAAATGAAAACTTTACAATCTTTTGTCCTCCTATTCTTCTTCACTATCTGTCATAATGTCACAACTGGACCCTACTGCCAGTGTCTCAAAGACCAACAACTGTCATTGCTCAATTTGAAGAAAAACCTCACGTTTGATGATGATGGTTCTCCGGTTTCTTCCAAGTTTGTATCGTGGGATTAAAGTACAGACTGTTGTTCTTGGGTCGGTGTTACTTGCAGTAGCAACGGGTGTGTTGTTGGTCTTGACATTAGCAGCCAACACATCTCGGGTGGCATTGACAGCTCCAGCAGTCTCTTCGATCTTCAGCATCTTCAAAGCCTCAACTTGGCCGATAACTCTTTTGTCGAAGGCTCTCGCATTCCATCTGCAATTGGAAAGCTGACAAACTTGAGGTATCTAAATTTATCAAATGATTATGTCGGGAAAATTCCAGTTGAGATTTCACACTTGACAAGGTTGGAGGTCCTTGATATTTCTCAAAGTCATATCTGGAGCAACGAGAACCTTGAAAGCCCGAAGTTCAGCATACTCTTTCAGAACCTCAAAGAGCTTACAGAGCTTTATCTTGACGGTAAAGACGTATCAGCTGAGGGGACTCATTGGTGCCAAGCGATATCATCTTCACTGCCAAACCTAAGGGTGTTGAGCTTGTCTTGAACTAATCTTTCAGGTCCTATTGATCAATCCCTCGCTAAACTTCAGTCTCTCTCCGTGATTCAATTGGGTGGTTTTCCCAATAATATCTCTGGTCCAATTCCAAGATTCTTTTCCAACTTCTCAAACCTGACGGTGTTGAACTTGGATGGAAACAATATCTCTGCTCCGGTTCCAGGATTCTTTGCCAATTTTTCAAAGTTGACTACCTTGAGTCTATGTGATTGTGGGTTACGTGGAACATTTCCGAAGCAAATCTTTCAGGTACCTACTCTACAAACTCTTGACCTCTCCCTTAATCCGGAACTTCATGGTTCCTTGCCAGAATTTCCCAAGAACGGATCTCTTCGATCCTTGATGTTAAGCAAGACAAGCTTTTCAGGGTTATTGCACGACTCTATTGGCAACCTTAACATGTTGTCCACACTAGAACTTTCCAGATGCAATTTCACTGGATCAATCCCAAAGTCCATCGGAAACCTAACGAAATTGGTTGATTTGAAGCTGTCATCAAACATGTTTAATGGTCCAATTAGTTCTATTCACTGGGAAAACCTTATTAATCTGGTATATCTCTATTTGTACGACAATCAACTGGTGGGGAGCATTCCGTTGTCTCTGTTTTCTCTTCCCTTGTTATCGGACTTAAGTCTTTCCTCTAATCATTTCACTGGGCGAGTCCCTGAAATTTTTAACGTCTCTTCTGGTTTAGTTGCTTCCATTGATTTGAGTTTCAACTATTTGGAAGGACCAGTACCCGTGTCTATCTTTAATTTTCAAGGGCTTGAAACCCTCATTCTATCTTCAAACAATTTCAGTGCCTTTCCTTTTAATGGTCCTCATCAGCTGCCATATCTGACGAAGATTGATCTTTCGCACAACAGCTTGATGGTTTTATACAATGGCAGCAATTCCTCATACTCTTCATTTCCTCAAATTACTGATTTCAGTTTAGTTTCTAACAAGTTGAGAACATTCCCAGTTTTCTTGAGAAATCAAACCTATTTAACAAAGTTGGACCTTTCGAAAAACCAAATTCAAGGCCAGCTACGCAATTGGATATGGAATCTCGATTCTCTTGTTTACCTAAATGTTTCTTCTAATGCCTTGGAAAGTCTCGAAGGTCCTTTCATCGACTCCACATCTTATGTGTCTGTGCTTGACCTTCATTCAAACCAGCTTAAGGGGCCAATTTCAATTGTCCCACCAAATGCCGAATACCTGGATTACTCAAACAATCATTTCAGTTCTAGTATTCCAGTATCAATATGCAATGCAAGTGGTCTTGTTGCTCTTGATTTGTCCAGTAATTCTCTGAGTGGTGAGATTCCCCAGTGCTTGGCTGCAATGAGCACACTCGTGATACTTAATGTCAGGAAAAACAACATTACTGGAATGATTTCTAATCTTGAATTTCCTGAAAATTGTGAGTCATTAGGAGCTCCAGACCTCAGCCAAAGTCAGATTGAAGGTCAATTTCCAAAGTCTCTAGCCAGGTGCAGAAGGTTAAAATTTTTAAACCTTGCAAAGAATCAGATAACAGACACCTTCCCATGCTTGTTGAAGAACATCTCCACCTTGATGGTTCTTGCTTTGAGGTCCAACAATTTCTATGGAGGCATTGGATGTCCAGTAGTGAAGACCCATGCCACCTGGCCAGTTATTCAAATCGTAGACTTAGCTTACAACAATTTCAATGGTGAAGTACCAGGATTCTCTCTGACAACATGGCAAGCAATGAAGGATAACACGGATTTATCCACAGGTATTGGTTTCCCGCCGACAGTCAGCGTTTCTAGAAACCCTTATAAAAGAAGGGAATATTCCTATGGGCATGCTAAAGTTACATCCCTTCTTAACAAAGGGGTTGTATTTTATCAGCCTACTATTTCTTATGAGCCTGCAATAACGATTACAAGCAAAGGTTTAAACAGGGATCTGACAAAGATTCTAACTATCTTGACCTTGATTGACTTCTCATGCAACAATTTTAGTGGGTCAATTCCCAAGGAAATGGGAGCTTTCAAATCTTTATATTTTCTCAACTTGTCGAGCAACGCTTTCACAGGTGAAATCCCATCATCATTTGGTAACATGCGACAACTCGAGTCCTTGGACCTGTCACAGAACAAGTTGAGCGGGCAAATCCCAGAACAGCTGGCAAAGCTTAATTTCCTTGCAGTCCTGAATCTCTCGAATAATCAACTTGTCGGCAAGATCCCAGCTGGTACTCAAATTTCAACATTTCCAAGAGACTCATTTACAGGGAACAAAGGATTATGGGGGCCTCCGCTGACGATGGATAATAAAGTAGGACTGTCACCACCACCAACATCAAATGGAAGCCATCCAAATTCTCCAGATGAGATTGATTGGGATCTTATTAGCGTCGAAATTGGAGTTGTATTTGGCTTTGCAGTTGCTGTTGGGTCACTTGTGTTCTTCAAGAGATGGAGTAAATGGTATTACAGGTCTATGTATAAAATCCTTGTGAGGATATTCCCTCAGCTTGAAGAAAGAATAGGTCCTCATCGAAGACATATTCACATAAATTAGAGGTGGAGACGTTGAAATGTGTATGAGGAGCAAGCAGCTGGACTCCATGTTGTGCCTAGGGTAAGATCCAACAAATAAAATATGGTTTCACATTTTGATTTATGGCTTGTGTTGTAATTAGGTTTGGATTATTTTTTATCTTTTTGCATTATGGTTAATAAATTTTCCTTGTATTGTCGAGGTTTCTTAAAAAACGAAAAGAACAAGCCTACTAACCAATGCCTTATGCACGCATTTTGAATTCCATTTTAAACTTTTCTAGGATGGACACTCAAACACATGAGTAAGGAAAAGGGGTTATGTTGTTTGAATTTGTGATGCATTATATCTTATATCTGTTGGTTTTGTTTTGTACAGGTTTTGCACCCTCGTTTCTACCCTGTCTAGTTTGCTTTCTTTGGATATCGAAATCAATCAAGATCAAGAGTCAACAAGGAAATGGATACACATACGAAATCAGTATTGAATCAGACAATTTTAATTATTTATGCTTCTTTTGTTTGCTCTCCCTTATTTTGGCTTTGGTTTGTGAGAAAATTAGCTCTTTTCTTTTGTGTTTGTACAGTCTTTGATTTTAAATGTTTGCTGTGTTTTTCATGCACTGATCAAGTTCTGTTTATATATTATTACTCAATTTGCTTTGATTGAGAAAGATATGGAAAGACAGCTCCTCCACAGTTTCCTTCAGCTTCTGTAAAAACTAGAAATTTATGCCAAATGATGACTGTTAAATTAGTACACCTTGGTGATTGTTCATCACACTTGAATTAATTAGACTTTGCTTTTGCTTCCCCTAAATTGATGACCGGTTCTGGTTTCTGGCCACAAATTAACCGGATCGCACCCGTGCCAACATCGATATGAATGAATAAGATGCCATTCTAAA
This sequence comes from Heteromeles arbutifolia, assembly GCA_024362995.1. Taxonomy (NCBI): domain Eukaryota; kingdom Viridiplantae; phylum Streptophyta; class Magnoliopsida; order Rosales; family Rosaceae; genus Heteromeles; species Heteromeles arbutifolia. The sequence continues at coordinate 7,387,916 of JANCRC010000017.1, read as the reverse complement.
CAATCTGTAATACACCGGAATGAATAAGATGCCATTCTTCGCTTCACGATTGCCATTTTCACAAGTGATGATGTTCCTTTCTTGTCTAAGCAATGAATCAAGGGGGTTAGAATTGCGCATGCTAGAAAAGAAAAAGGGCAGCATTCTTCTCCATTTTTCTTATATCTTCAAGTTGAAGCTTGACTGCTTTTGGTTCATGATCTCCCCAACATCTTCGCAAAGTGAGTTGAAGCACCTGAAATGTATGTTTAAAATTTTTGACCCCAAAACTACATTGAATTTCTCTCACTTAAAAATTAAAAGAATTTGAGGGGTCTGCTGTCCAGATCGGTCCTGCAATAACACTTCAAATTCAAGCCGGTTTAAACCTTGGAAACAATCAGACAAAAGATTCCTTTCCTTGTTTGTTGAAGAACATATCCATTTTGCGTGTCCTGGTTTTGCAATCCAACAAATATGATGGATGCATTGCATGTCCCAAAACCAATGGCACCTGGCCAATGCTTCACATCATAGACCTAGCTCACAACAACTTGACAAGGACCTAACTCATAGAATTTTCAGATGATGACACATTTGGTTTTCCTTTGAGGATGGTATAACAATTACCAGAAAAGGTTCAAGGACGGACATGGTTAAGATTCTAACTATCTTGGCCTTGGTTGATTTCTCATGCAACAATTTCAGTGGACCAACACCCAAGGAAATGGGAGAGTTTAAGTCACTATATTTCCTTAACTTGTTTAGTATTTCTTTCACAGGCAAAATCCCATCGTCATTTGCCAACATGCATCAACTCAATTCGTTAGACCTCTCACAGAACAAGCTGAGCAGGCAAATTCCACCGCAGTTGGCAAAGCTTACTTTCTTGAATCTCTCAAACAATCAACTTGTCAAGTACTCAGATTTCAACATTTCCAAAAGCCTCATTTACAGGTAACAAAGGACTATGGGGCCTCCTTTGTCTGCCGATAATAAAACAGGATTGTAACCACCACCACAATCAAACGGAAGCCATTCGAATTCTGATCGTGAGATTGGTTGGGATCCTATCAGTATTGAAATTGGAATTGCGTTTGGCTTAGGAGTTGCGATTATTTATATTTCCGGAAATGAGTGATGAATTGAAGCTACGTGCAAAACTAATCTAAATTCTAGCTTAGTTGGCTTAAAGTTGTGTTTTGCTTTAAAATTCTGGTTTTGGGACCAAGCAAGTGCATGACGCAATTCAAATATCTATAAAATGAATATCCATCAATTTCCACAGAAGCTTCATAACAGTATAATCCGAAACTACATGGAAAGCTTCAGATTATTTATTGGGAACCCGAAGAGCACGGGGGTAATGTGAATGTGACTCGTCATCTACGTTCATCTTCCACTTGGCTATGCTGGTGTTTGTAGAGGCGAAATTTCTAGCTCTGTTTTTAGTACCTCAATTAGTCAGTCAATAGCCCTACTCCTACTAGACAGACGTGGAAAGACTTCAATAGATTCCGTGCGACTATAGGCTCAAACATGGCAATAGAGCACGTTGGAATTGGGCTTCACACATGAGATAATTTGCTGTGACACCAGGTCCATGAAAAGAGTTGAAATTCTAATTATAAAACCAATTGGCAATAAGAAGAATTGCCCAATTACTTATAAGCTAATGCTTCCTTTTTTGACCCTTCTGTTCTGGTTAAGCAAAGAGGAGAAGAGAAGAAAAGACTTGATAAGTCAAGCCAACCACCATGCATGGAAGCTTTTTTCCAATTCCATAAGATCATTAATATTTAAAGCCACCATACCCAATACATTTCTCTTCACCTTCCCTGAGCTTCTCACAAAAATTATAATATCCAAAATGATTTCCTCTTTTTCTTGATCGCTGAGTTAGCCCGGCCGCCACGGTGTTAATGCTAATACCCAACTTGACAACGTCACCAAGACTTGAGGAAAAATAAACGGTTCAAAATCATCGAAATTCAATGCAGATAGACCCCACAATTGATCCCAATGAAATAACAATTGTGTTTTTTTAGTGTAGCGCTTTTAATTAAATTATGTCTTTCTAGTTGATTTTGGAATATTTTATTTTGTATTTCTCAGCTTGATTTGCAATAAATCTTCACGTATTGTTGAAGTTTTGTTGTGCGGAAGCATCAAATATGAAACTAATGAACTAATACGGAAATTATGACAAAACAAAAAATCTAAAATGACGCAAAGATTTATATTGGTTCGATGTAAGCCTACGTCTAGTTCAGAGACGTCCAGGAATTTTCACATATAGTGGTAGCCCCATCATCTTTAGGGATAAGCACCACAAAGTTGCAATTAGCATTGGGATAAAGCCATCCACGCTTAAAAAAGTCTTGTACAAAAGCAATAACATCCAAACCAACAATATCCCAGCATGACTGATAAAAGGAACCAGGAAAACCATCTGGCCCCGGAGCAGCACTTCTAATTTCTTCAGCTGAAGGTAAACAAGAAAGAGAAGAGTTTTCCTCTTCACTAACCATAGGTGTAATTACACCACAAACATCCTCAATTCCAGTTGGTGTGAACGGAGTTATATAAAGACCGATAAAAGTTTACCACATGATCAACAATAGCAATGTGAGAAGAAATGGCTTCTTATTTGGTCAGGGGATTTGGCTTCCCAGAAGTTGGTAATTGTTGACTGGAGTATAATGTGTGGGCCTAAAATTGAAGGTGGGCTTGGTCTTAGTGATTTAGCTTCCTTGAACTTGACGGCTTTGCTTAGTTTTGGCTGGGATGCTTTACAATCCTCTTCTCTGTGGGGTTCCTTTGCTCGTTAGCCTTTTCCTCTTTCGCCTTCCAAAAAACAAGATATCTATTTATGGTCTTCTGTGTGGCATGGTCTAAAGCGTTCTTTGCCTATTCTGAATAATAATAGTCGCTGGATTATTGGTGATGGGATGTTTGTTTCCCTTTGGTTTGACAAATGGATGTATGCAACTATTATTAGCCCTGGCTTATCTTCGGTCATTTCAACTAAGGTTCTTCCTCGGGTTTCAGATTTATTGAAGCTCAAAGTTGGTTTTTCCCAGATTATTTTATAAATCTATTCCTTTCTGTGGTGCAAAAAATTTTACGTCTACCTTTACCCTTAAATGTCGAGGAGGATAAATTGATTTGGGAACCATCACCTACTGGGAAGTTTTCATTTTCTTCTGGTTACCAGCTTCTTCGAAGGCAATGGAGTGAGTGTGCTTAGGCCAAGGTTATTTGGAGACATTTTATTCCACCACGACTATCTATTTTGGCTTGGCAGCTTTTTCATAATAAATTTCCTACCGAAGGTGCGCTACAAAGGTGTGGTATCTCTTTGGCATCCATTTGTTGTTTATGTCGTAATTCTAAAGAGTCTATTATTCATCTTTTCTTTGGTTATCGAATAGTTAGGCAGCTTTGGAGGTGGTTAGCTTGCCACTTTGGTACCTCTTTGCCTCTTTCAAATTCTTTCGATGCCTTTTGGGATACCTATGTGCTTAAGCCCTTTTCCCAACAGTTGTACAATCTCTGGATTTTTGCAGGTCTTTCTACTATTGCAGCTACTTGGAAGGCTCGAAATAAGTTTATTTTTGATAGCCGACCAATCTGCTTTCATCATCTCTGCATGTCTATCAATTCTGCAATTGTTCATGGTGGAAAGTTTATTCCTAGTTACTCTTAGGGTTTTGACACTCGAATCATCTCGTCGATGGGGATCCGACCTATCTCTCGCAAGGCGCCTATTATTCTTCTTGTTCTTTGGTCTCCTTGGATTAAGCTTAATACAGATGGTTTATCTAAAGGAAATCCTTGTCCTGCTGATTGTGAAGGAGTTTTTAGGATTTGCCATGGTCATTTCCTTGGTCATTTCTACCAATGGATTTGTCATCGCAACTCTTTTTTCGCAGAACTAGTTGCAATTATTATTGATGTAGAGTTTGCGTATTAGCTGGGCTGGCATTATCTTTGGTTGAAAAGTCACAGCTCTAGTGCTATTGCTGCCCTTCAATTGTTTGATTTTGGTCCTCCATGGTCTCTTCGTACGCACTGGTCTATTTGTTTAGACCGCATTAGGAAAATGACTGTCACGCCCCGATCCTAACGTACGTCCAGGATCGACACGTGATTTCATCAAATAACCATATATCTAACATACCCGTCTTCGAGATATGTACCAAGCATATGCCATGCCTCGAATTGCGTAGTAATTTTTTGTACACTTTATGGCTGCACCTAACCTCTTCGTTAGATTGCCTACGTACCCTACACAGGGATCAAGTCATTCGTAGTTCATCTTTCACTACCCATCTACATTTACCACAATACGTTCAAGCCGAAAGATATAACATTCCTCAATCAATCATTAGAACTTGACAAGTATGAAAGTACTAGATTCAGGGCTACATAACAATCCAATATGACAATCAACATTTCCACTTCATCCATCATATAAATCACTATGTTTTCAACATGAAACCTTAACCCACAACATGTAACATATCCCAGAACCAACAAAGCACAATATTATTCTCAAGCCACTTTGAGCAACGAGACTAATCATAATAATAACAAGGTTCTAAAAAACGCTAGGCGCTAGTCGGGTGGCGGACTAACGCCTAGCGCTTAGGCGGCTAGGCTGGATCTAGGCGAGCGCCTAGGCGGCCAAGGCGGATTTAGGTAAATTTCTTGTATATCTTGTAAATAAGTGCATATTGACACATAAAAATAAAATTATATTTGTATGAAATCCATGAATAAGATAATAAAAGAATATAACTTATGCATATGTGCCATATAATTTAAGACATTTTAAATGATTATATCTAATTTTTTAAAAATAAAAGTAAAAATCTCATGTAGTGGGTTGGATGGTTCATAATAAAACTACTAGGAAGCCATGCCATGCATCCTTTGATCAAACCACGCACATTGGTATCATCCCCAAAATCCTCTTTTATTTATAATATTATTTGGGTTGGCCTTGGAGCACCAAAACCGGTCAAAACCTATATTGCAACTGATTTGAAAGTTGAGGTCAGAAATTATAAAAGGACAATTATGAAGAGGTGCATGCTCCTTCCCCATTTCATAAAGCACCACACACGTGGTGTGATCCCTCCCCTCCACCCATAGTCCCCATCACACTTACATCAGCCTAGAGACTCCCAAATGCCTTGAAACCAGAAACGTTTATTCTTTTATATTGTTTCGTTTTCCTCATCATTTTCGTCAGTTCGTCTTCCTTCCCCTTCCTCTTCTTCTTCTTTTTTGCCGTTTCCCTCCGTAAATTCTCCCTATTTTTTTGTTTCGTTTTCTTCTGTTTTAAGCTGTAAGTTCCTCTTCTTCGATGGATTTCAGAAAGATGGAGTCGCGACAACTAAGAAAGTCGTGGTGCACAAAGAGAGGGAGTCGAAGCGGTGAGAAAGCTTTTGAGATTCTGGGTTTCTGGTTGGAATTTCTTCCCAAGAATCCATTTCACTCCGCCTAGATCGTCGCCTAGACAGCCGCCTAGACCGCCCAGGCCGCCTAAGAGCGCCTAGGCGGACACCTAACAGCTCCCCAATTTTTCTTAACGATTCGAACCTCATCAGATCAGCACACCTGCGCTCAGCGCCTAGGCGCCGCCTAGGCTGATTTTTAGAACACTGAATAATAACAATCATATCCCACATCATTCCGCAATCATTCTAATTAATCAATCCTAAAAATCAAAGATGCATGATATCTACATTTACTATGTTATTCAATCAATAAGGTCCTATATCAATTCACAAATTTTAATAAAGGATCCCTACATAATTCCCCACTTGGATTCCAAGTACTGACATGATAAGTCTGATTTATACACAATGTCTACTGTGAACAATTCATATTCACTTGATTCTAAGGTCGGACTACCTTTATGGAAATGAGCAAGAGTAGGGATTCCAGATCACTCAACAGAATCCAACCAACGTACCAACATACCAAGCGACATCTGTACAATCAGTGCCTACACCATGGGAATGGTGCATCGGCATCAAGAACTCGGATAAATTGCGAAGCTCGTGTGAGTGACAATAATACCAAGTATGTGATACTAATAATAAAACCAGCCATCAATCACAATTTATAAACCTTGAATATAAATCATTCCTAAGAAATCAATACCAAACCTTTGAAAACTCTGAAGGAGTCACCCAAACATCCAACGGTTTGTCTGAAACAAATCCCAACATCTCACAACCATAATCTCATACAACACAATGAAAAGTAGGGCTAGAGCGACACAATTCAACCGAAGCCTACACCTTTGAAGCTATCTCAATCCAAACTCAATGAAACCCAAGGTGGATACGATCTCGAACCATCACTCAACGGAAACCGAGTGGATACGATTCCGGACCATCTTTCAACGGAATCCGAGCGGATACAATTCAGGACCATCACTCAACGGAATCGCGGAGTATAAGGGATTTCGGACCATCTCTCAACGGAATCCGAGTGGATACGATTCCGGACCATCACTCAATGGAATCGCGGAAGGCCAACAATCATAATGTACCATGGCTCAAAGAAATGAGACAAGCACAAGTTACTTAATTTACAAAAACTCAACCAAGGGAAATAAGGCACAAATACTAAATTTAGAACGAATCAATGAAGCGGGAAATGAAACAATATCGAAGCAACAAATCCCCATCACAAAGGGCAAACGGTCCACCACTAGCCCTCACATTTCATCACAACATGCCAATCAAACAAATCAAACCATATTTCAATATATACACGTCAAATCTCATTTCATAACTTAAATCAATGGCTAAGCATTAAAAATAACAATTCAATAGAAAACATATTTATAGAACCAAGTCATATCCACACAGGATAACAAGTACAAAAACAGGATAATCACCAATATCACATATATTAAAGTCTCTCACATTTTATCATATCATAACATCTATGCACATCAACCACCTTTCAAATATGCAAGTCAAATCACATATCACAATCATCATCAGTACACAAGCCAAATCATATTTAATAAACATAGGTCTATGGCTAAATACATAAAATTCACATTTCAATAGAAATCTTATTCACAAATGATACTAATATAAGAAATTAAGATAATAATCATATTTCATATATTCAAGTCGCTATCTAATCAATATAGGCCCATTAGATTTTCACTAGTAATTCCCTAAGGTCCATAAACAATATCTACAATAGCATACTAAAATTTGGTGTCAATTCAATGGTAAGATCGTCAATTGTTAGAATATTCAAGTGGCAGACCTTATCCAAAATATACTCAAACAACAGCATTTCATACATCAAATGTCATACATCGGAAAATTCGACTTTTTCCAAAAATTCTCAAATTTTACAAGCATGAAGATCTCAACAAGTAGAGCAAACTTCATACCTGTGGCCGAGTCCAATTTGGCCAGGAAGGCCCCCAAATTGGCTCGCACCCGTCGAAACCCTAAGGTGGGTGTTCTTCCATTCGGCTTCATTGGTGTTCCAACGCCCCAACCACCAGTTGGGTCTTGCTCCTGGGTCCAAGGGAAGTTGATTAACGGTGATGGTAAATGGTGATACTCACCGGAATGACGAATCGCCGTCGAGAACCCCCGGGTTCTCCGGTGGAGTTCTACCCGAATTAGACCATAAAAACCCTTGATTTTTGGTGGAGATGTAAGGAAGAAGATAGTTGAGCAAGTTGCAGGTGAAGGGGATAGGAAAATCAGCTGAGAAAATGGAGGAATTGGCCTGAAATTGGCCGGTTTTAAAATGGGTTGGTGGAGCGCACGGGTTCACGAAATAGGGGGGGAAATGTCAGCTTCCCTTCCCCCTAATTGGTCGTTTCACCCCTCTAAAAATATGATCGGTCCCCTTTTATTAAACTAACTTAACTTTTAACTCACATATTTAATTCCCATAATCTATACTTCACAACTTCAAACGTCTGTAACTATACCTTTATAATCCGGATTCACAAACGACTTTCGCCTATGCGCTCGTGGCTTCGAGACCTATTCGAAAATGTTACTTGTGACCTCGAAAGGTTAACGAGTAAATAATAGTTTTTCAAACTTCACTTTTTGTAACTAGTTTAATTGAAATTTAATTTCAAATAAATTAATATAAATTCCCAAAAAATAGTATAAAATCTCAATAATACAAATACGTAAATTATAACAGTGAAATCTGGGAATGCGATATCACAATGACTCTCTACTCATCTCACATATATCGGGAGGGAAATTTTGTCGCATACAGTTTTGCTAACATAGGCTTGTCTTCTCTAACTTTAACTTGGCATGATTCTCCTCCGTCAGCGGCTCGTGCTGCACTATTTTCGGACTATGCTGGCTTGCCCGTCTACCGTTTCTCAAATTAATGCGCATCTTGGAATCCAGGTTTGTCTCATTCTCTTTTTTTCCCAACTTTGTGGTATTGCTCAGCTTGTTTTGCAAGTTTAGACATTTAGGTTTGGTTTTAGAGGGGTTAGGTTTCATGCTTCCCCCACCCCCCCCTCTCTTCTATGTATCTCTCTTGTTATCGATTCTAGAAGGGTACGGTTTTACGCCCCCCCTTCTTTTTTCGTGTATTGTTTTTGTTATCCTTGTTTTACAAGAGGTAAGGTTTTTGTCCCCTCCTGAATAGGTCTAACTTTTTTTTTCGTTATCAATAAAATTTCCCTCGTATCGTCGAGGTTTCCCAAATTTTTTTTTTTTTTGAATGATGACTTATTTGTTCTTTTGTAGGGATGACAATTCTAACCGTTAAACCCAATAACCGTGGATAACCGCCCGAATGGATTGGATTTGGATATGAAAATTCGGGTATGGTTTGGATATGGGGAAAAACCGTTTATATTATTCGGTTATGGTTTTGGATATGGTTATAGAGGCTCCCAAACCGTATTCATAACCGAATCCAATCCGATTAGTAAATAATATAATTTATATATAATATAATAGTATAATACATATATATATATATATGTATTTGTATATCTATTATTCACCAAACCATTAGCTTGAGAATACAAAAATTGCATTTTGTAAGAAAGTAAAGTTTTGAATCAAAGTCAATGCGAACTTAATGATCCTTGGACATAACGAAGATAAGCCAACATCATCAGTGTTTATTTTTTATACTCAACAAGATCCATTCATTGGATCATTTTATACATCAAATGTTTAATGACGAAATTGATATCTACTAACTTATAATTTCTCAATTGAACGAATATATTTTTTGTATTGACGAAAATGAATATACCCGTTAACCGATGGGGAATCCGTTACCCGGTGGGTATGATTATGGATAATACCCGATGGTTAATTTGCGGTTATGGATATGGTTAATTTTTGTGGTTATGGGGATGGATATAGCATTTCCATCCCCAAACCGAACCGTTGCCATCCCTATTCTTTTGCACTAAACAGAGAAATCTACTAGTTTGGATGATGACTAATTGAGATTTTATCAGTGTCTAAATTGGACTTCTTTTGGTACTGCAATCAACATTCATTTTTGGAGTAGATTTTATCAGTGTCGAAATTTTATGCCTTTTTCTCTGTGCTATGGAGTTGCTTTCAGCATCGTAATCTGTCGAGAATAAGAGTCAAGAAGGAAACGAAATCAAATGGGAAATCAACATTGAATCAAACAGTTTTACTTATTGTTTTTGTTTCTTCTCCTTTGTTTTTTTTTTGGACAAAGGTAATTATTATTATTACCAAGCACACACAGATACACAGATGGAGGCACACTTACAATAAAGGAACAAAACATATATATAAGCCTCCATAACAACACAAAAAAAAGCCCAATACAAACAGTGAGGCCCAAAACAGAAAAACACAAAACTAGAAAAACCTAGCATCCGGTTTCCTCTGTCGCCGCTGGAGCACCACCCATCAACACCGAACCAGGTTCCATGCATACGCCGAAATTCCAACAAGGCAAAGCCTCATAAACTAAAAGAAGAAGACTCCACCGACCTGCAACAAGAACCACAAATATCCAAATCGCAACCACCAAGGAAACGAAGCCAATGGAAAATCCTTTGTTTTGGCTTTGTTTGTCCTCCCTCATTTTGGCACACAAAAATAAACTAACCCTAAAGTCTTATTTATAGCGAATAGGACTTAGGTTACAATGAGTTAGAATCATAATCCTATTGGAAGTAAATCTTAATCCTAATCAAATAGGTAATGAACAAAATCTCTCCACAAGCATAGAATCCAACTAAGAAATTAAATCATACGTCGCACAGATAAGGTCACACGAGACACGATAAATCTCAAATATTAAAGACACGGACATGGCTAAAACACGGCGGTTAAAATATAATAATTATTACATGTCTTCAAATCAAGAGAAATGTTAACAACTTTCTCAATCCCCACTCATCTGCATCTTTTAACATGTAGAATACACTTAAACAATTCTACACGTTAAACTAAAAAGTTAATGTAATAAATGACAATTTTTTTCCCTATATACCCTTATAGTTATTTAAAAAATAAAAAACACAATAAAATATTGAAAATTGGGACCCACCAGCTAAATTGTAAAGTACAATTTCCTTCCTCTTATCTACTGTGCCTTAAATTCACTCTGTTGTGGAGATGGTGTCAGATTGAATTGAAAAGTTTTCAAATTTCACTAGCTAATACAAAAACTACATACTAAATTAGAAAAACCTCATTTTATTTTCGTCTTAGGGCTAAGTTTGAATTAAGACAGCTCTGCAGTTTAGATTATGTACTTTAGTTTTTTCTTCAAACATATGAAAAATTGTCATGTTTGCTATACAATTACCTCTTTCAGCCTTGGAAAATCCAAGTTTTTTAATATAAAAATTATTATTATAATTATATAGAATTTTTCTTACCTTATGAAATCCATACTTTTGGCTTAATCCGTTGGGATCATCAGAATGCATTGAGACTTTTATCTTATTTTTTACAAAAATACCATTGGTAACATCTTTAAAGGTAGCCTACCTGGTTTTTAGTAACATGTCTAGATATTTGAGATGAATTCGCTCAAAATTGCAGGAGAAGAGGTGAGATATGAGAATGCTTAGAATACATTATGAATCCTGTCCAAGTCCCTCAAATTAGAGAGATTTCGTAGTGCATTTTAAGCGTTTATAAATCTCACATTCCTCTCTAAGATTTTGAAGAATGGGTCACTCAAAATTTTACATGAAAATATCAAGAAATTAAACTCCATCAAAATCCATAAATTTCGACAAACCAATCAAGACTTCAATATCAACTTCAACCCAAAAAAAGCAATCTCACAATCCACAATGTTATGGATAAATCCAATTATATCATTAGTATCCTCTTATGTGACAAATTTCCACTTCCTTCCTAATAACTTAGAGGCTATTGTAAATTTTTCATCAGGGGTTGGTCAAGGGACTTACCTACATTCTTATTTAATCTTTTTCGTTGTTTAACTAAAAATAAACAATTCAATGATGGCAAGTTTTAAAGAGATATTGATAGTTTAATTAAAAATAATATATTTTGTAGATAGTAAGATGATGTAGAAAGAAATTATATGGGTTCATATTCACTTATCAATGTAAAAAGAACAGAAAAAAAGAAGAGAAGAAGACCAAGACTTCAAAGTTTATAAGTTAACAAGTCAACCCAACAATATCACAATTCTGCAGCCTAACGCTACATTTACAATGGCCCGAAGAATTTAATGGCAACCCCAAAAAGAAGGTAATCATATCTTTTCAGATTATATTTTCTTGTATGCATGTATAATCATGATCAATACAATCCTCAGCCATATTCTTTTACTTATTTCCAATTCGCTGGCCAATGGCCATGCCTATAAAAGCCACCCAAACCATTCTCAGTTGTCCAATTGTTCTTTATTACTTGCTCTGCTACTTAAGCTTAGCAAATTGTGTCTGGAAAATGAAAGCTTTGCTCCAATATTTCTTCCTCTTATTCATGTTCAATATCTCCACTATCACTACTACCTGTGCTAATACCATCCCTGCAGTTCAACACTAGCAATTGTTGTTGCTCAATTCAAGAAAACCCTTACATTTCATGATTCTTCTCCTACTTCGTCCAAGTTCATATCATGGAATTCAAGTACCGACTGTTGTTCTTGGATGGGTGTTACTTGCAGTACTAATGGACATGTTGTTGGTCTTGACATTAGCAACCAATCTATCTCCAGTGGGATTGACAATTCGAGCACTCTTTGATCTTCAACAGCTTTAAAGCCTTAATTTAGCAGATAGTATCTTTAGCTATGGCTCTCGCATTCCATCTGCAACTAGAAAGCTTACAAACTTGAGGTACTTAAATTCATCACATAGCTATTATGACGGCGAGGGAAAAATTCCAGTTGAGATTTCACAATTGACAAGGTTGGCTGTCCTTGATATTCCTCGATCTTACAATCTATGGTACATACCATTTGAGAGCCCTAATTTAAGCATGCTCCTTCACAACCTCACAGATCTCGCAGAGCTATATCTTGATGGTGTGAATATATCAGCATAGGGGAATGCGTGGTGTCAAGCGATATCATCTTCACTCCTAAACCTGAGGGTGTTGAGCTTATCTAACACTCTTCTTTCAGGTCCTGTTGTTCAGTCCCTTGCCAAGCTACATTCTCTATCTGTGAATCAATTGGATCGTAATGATATCTCGGGTCCAATTCCAGGATTCTTTGACAACTTTTCAAACGTGAGGGTGTTCAGCTAGGGTGGTAACAATATCTCTGCTCTAGTTCTAGGGTTCTTTGCCAATTTTTCAAAGCTGGCTTCCTTATGTCTCAATAGTTGTTCGTTGCAAGGAACGTTTCCAAAAGAGATCTTTAAGGTACCTACTCTGAAAATTATTGACCTTTCATTTAATGAAGAACTTCATGGTTCCTTGCCAGAATTTCCAAACAATCAATCTCTTCGGTCCTTGGTTCTAGGTTTCACAAAATTTTCAGGGTTATTGCCGGAGTCTATAGGCAACCTCAAGCTTTTGGAAACAATTGATCTTGTAAACTGCGGTTTCAACATCGTCTCTCTTTTTTCTTTCCTTGTTGGTGGAACTAGTACTTTCCCACAATCGATTCTCTGGTCATCTCATAACGCCTCTTCCAAATTAGTTAACCTTGATTTGAGTTTTAATAATTTGGAAGGTCCAATTCCTGCGTCTATCTTTAAATTTCGAGGGCTTGGAGAACTCTCTCTTTCTTCAAACAATTTCAGTGCCTTTCCTTTCAACGGTCATCGGCATCTTATCTGACCTTCATTGATCTTTAGTACAATAGCTTGCCGATTTTGTATAATGGTACCAATTCCTCATACTTCTCATTTCCTCAAATTATGACACTACATTTGGCTTCTAACAAGTTGAGAGAAATAACAGGTTTCCTGAGAAACCAATCTAAATTATTTGAGTTGGACCTTTCGGAAAATCATATTCAAGATGAGATACCCAATTGGATTTGGAGTTTCAGAGATCTTTCCCTAAATCTTTTTTGTAACTCTTTGGTAACTCTAGAAGCTCATTTCAATACTTCTAATGTCATTATCCTTGACCTTCATTCAAACCAACTCCAAGGAGAAATCCCTTATACCTCACCAAATGCCATATATCTAGATTACTCCAGCAATCATTTATGCTGTAGTATTCCAGCTGACACAGGCGATTTCTTTAATCTGGACACTTCGTTCTTATCTCTTTCAAACAATAACTTGCGTGGCATCATTCCAGCATCAATATTCAAGGGAGGTCATGAGCTTATTATGTAAGTTTATGAGCATGAATTATGGAATGAATCAGTTCTTGTGTTTAAGATTGATATGGAAAAGTCTTGGTCAAAAGCCTTAACTTATTTGGTTTCCTTGTGGAATAAGTTTTGTGAGATACTGAATAATCCTTATGGGATTAGAACTCGGTAATAGAACATGTTTGGGATTGATATGTTGTATCAATTGTGATGTTTGAATCCTAAGTCTATTCTAATAGGGAATGACAATAGGAGCGCTATAAAAGCTTATGTCACTGCTCTTGCAATATACGGTTATATAGCTTTCCAAGTCCTATTGTTTGGGAGAACCATTGTGATTTGCTAAAGAGGAGAAGGCAGCAAGCTGTGAAGTCGCAATGGCTTCTTCATCTGGTTCCAATTCTGCAGGTAAGTTCTCGAGTCTTTCTCATGGTTTAGTTTATCTCTTGGTTAAATGAAGTTGTGATTTAATTGGTAGTATCCATGCTTCTTAGATTATTGAGTTGTTCAAGTTTATTCTTACATGTGGTATCAAAGCCTAGGATTCTAACCATTAAGTTCAATCATTCATGAAAACCATTGAATCTGGGAACGACCTACACTGCCAGCCTTAGGACTCTTAAGAAATATATGAACTCGAAAACGATATCGTTTTGTTTATAAAAGAGTCGTTGGAAAAGGAATAGAGAAACGGTGTCGTTTTTATATAATATTTTAATAACCTAAAATTTCCACCGATGGTGATATCTGGGTTTTATACTTTCGATGGTGTTCTTCGAAGTCTGGGTTTTCATCATTCATTCAAATCTGAATTTTGAGTCAATATTGATGCTAAGATTCATACGGTTCTGAAATCATTCATGAAAAGGCATTAATTCTGATTAATTCGCACTGAGTCTTCAATTTTAAGTTTGTTCTGCATACTGTCATGCTAAATGGAAAATTTTAATCTGTGATGTATTTTCCGATTCTCTTGGATTTTCATTTATTAAGTTAAACGGTTGCATAGATTGTTACAAATTGCTTCCGCTGTTATAACTAATGAGAAAACAACCAAATAAGTTTTTGCCTTATTGTTTTATATTGTACAATCTGTGCTAACCAATTCTGCAGAGGTATGAAAAATAGTATCGAAGTTAAAATAATTAGTGTTGGTTGTGGATGACATTGCAATTGTTTACTCTATGTATATTCTTAAATCCAAGGATATGTATATGACTAAATTAATTCAATGAGCAAAATTTAGTGGTGAAACTGATAGAAATCAGGAATTTGTTAGGATTCATAGTTCTGATTTCATTATCCAATTTTGCAGTTTCACTCAAGACACTAAATTTAGCAGCAGTGCCCATACTCACTGGTGGAAGCAACTACAAGAAATGGAGAAGAGAGATTGAGTTGCTCTTGACACTGAATTAATATGACATTGCTCTTGACAATCCACAACATGAATCTTTAACTGATAAAAGTACCAAAGCTGAGAAGACTGAGTTTGAAAGATGGACTAGAGCAAACAAGGTGGCTTTGTCTATTTTAGATGGTGGAATGACAGACACTGTGCGTGGAGGAATCAAGAAATTTGCTCTCGCTAAGGATTATCTCCAGGCTATTGAGAACAAATTCAGGGAATCTGAGAAAGCTGAAATTGCTCAACATATGTCTCTCTTGACTTCTTACAAATTTGAAGGTGGAGGCTCAATCAGAGATCATATTATGAGGATGACTGATGCAGCTGAGAAGCTCACTTCCATGGATGTTAACATTTATGAAAAGCAACTAGTTTTCATGATATTACAAGCCCTGCCACAGAAGTATAGTCAACTCAAGGTATCTTACAACACACAAGACATGACTTGGACCGTTGATGAGTTGATTGCTCAATGTGTTCAAGAGGAGAATCGACAAAAGCAAGAAAAGGGCAAAGAACCTGAGTCTGTCAATCTTGTGCAATCTGCTAAAGGAAAGAAGGAGACAAATTTTGGTAAAACTTCCAAATCTCAAACTTTTGATAAATCTGTGATGCCTGCTAAAAATTCCAATTCCTCTAAATCTAACAACTTTAAGGTGAAAAACAAGAACATTGAAAAGATTAGATGTCATCACTGCAAAACCAAGGGTCACTATAGAAAAGATTGTGAAATTTTCAAGGATTGGCTGAGGTCTAAAGGAAGAACTGATATCTATGTTTGTGAAGAGTCTAATTTCATTGATATTCCTACTGATTCTTGGTGGTTTGATACCGATGCATCTGTGCATATCACAAATTCTCTGCATGGTTTTAAAGAACAAAAGAAAACAAACTGTTTTAATGTTTTTGTTAGGGAAGGGACCAAGGTGTCAGTTGAAGCTATAGGCACTGTCAAACTAAAATTAGTCACAGGGATGATAATGCAGTTGCATGATGTGTTGTATGTACCCAAAATGAGGAGGAACTTAGTCTCAGCATCAAAACTAGTAAAACAAGGGTATTCTTTTATGGGCAGTGATGAAAGTATAAAGTTTTTCAAAAAGGGTTCATTGCAAGGAAAAGCGTTTTTGCTTGATCATCTTTGGAAGTTGCAATGCACTGTTGAGATTGAAAATTTGCATGTTTTGAACACGGCATCTAAGAGAATGCATGGTTTTGATCAAACATTTATGCTTTGGCATAAGAGACTAGGACACATTTCCAAAGACAAAATTTTTCAATTGTCAAAATCACAGATAATCCCTGCCATTGATCATAAAACTACAGTTGAGTGTGTTGATTGTATGAAAGGCAAAATGACTAATGTTAGGAAATTAGATGCTAAGAGAAGTCATAATTTGCTTGAGATCGTACACACAGATATTTGTGGACCTTTTCCTATCAAAACCATATGTGGGAATACCTATTTTGTGAACTTTATTGATAACTTCTCAAGATTCAGTTATATCTTCCTTCTTGGTGAGAAATCAGCAGTCCTTGATTGTTTTAAAATCTTTAAAAGTGAAGTTGAAAAACAGTTGAATCATGTGATTAAAGTTGTTAGATCAAATAGAGGAGGGGAATATTTTGGCAGGCATACAGAAGCAGGACAACAAAAGGGGCCCTTTGCACGTTATCTTGAAAGCCAAAGGATTGTGGCGCAGTATACCACACCTGGGACACCACAACAGAACTGAGTGGCAGAAAGGAGGAATAGGACATTAATAGAGATGGTGAGAAGCATGATTTCAAGGTCAAAACTTCCTGGTTTTCTTTGGGGTGAGGCTTTGAAGACTGCAAACTACATCTTAAATCGGGTGCCATCTAAGTCTGTGCCAAAAACACCATTTGAAATGTGGATAAAAGACTGCCAAGCTTTAATCATTTTCATGTCTGGGGATGTAAAGCAGAAGCAAGATTTTACAATCCAAGTGAGAAGAAACTAGATTCCAGAACCACCACATGTTTCTTCATTGGATACTCAGAAAAATCGAAGGGTTTTAAGTTCTATTGCAATTAGGCACACACAAGAATACAAGAAACTCATAATGCAATATTTCTAGAAGATGAAGATGTATCTAATATGGTTCAAGACTCTTTTGAATTTGAGGAAATAGTGAAGCCGGATCTTGACACCTCTCAACTCAATTATACTCAAGTACTTTTGCTCCAAAAGTCAAAACACTCTTAATTCTGATTTTGATGAAGACATGATGGAGATGCCTGAAGATGACAATACGAATACTGAGACCCAAGACACAATTCAGTTTCATTCCAATCATATTATCGATAACCATCATACTGATACTTTGTTAGAACAACCACAACCAAAGAAGTCTAGTAGAATTAGAAAATCTGCAATCTCAAAAGACTATGTATACCTTCAAGAGACAGAGTTTGACTACGGTGATATCGATGATCATGTGACTTTTCAGCAAGCAATAAAGAGCCCTCAGGTAGTTCTATGGCAAAAGGCAATGAAAGAAGAACTTGATTCAATGTTCAAGAACAATGTTTGGTCCTTGGTGCACTTACCGGCTAATGTTCAACCTATTGGCTGTAAATGGGTATACAAGACCAAGAGGGATGCTGAAGGAAGGATTGAGAGACACAAGGCTAGATTGGTTGCTAAAGGATTTACACAGAAAGAGGGTGTCGATTATAATGACACCTTTTCACTGGTATCTTCAAAGGATTCCTTGAGAGTGATAATGGCCTTGACTGCCCATTTTGATCTGGAATTACACCAAATGGATGTCAAGACTGCTTTCTTGAATGGTGAGCTCGACGAAGAAATTTTCATGACTCAACCTCCTGGATTTGTTGAAAGGGGGAAAGAGAATTTGATTTGCAAACTAAATAAGTCAATTTATGGATTGAAGCAAGCTTCAAGACAGTGGTTCTTAAAGTTTGATCAGGTGGTGACTTCACATGGTTTCATTGAAAACAAGATGGATGATTGCATTTATCTTAAAGTGAGAGGCTCGAAATACATTTTTATTGTCTTATATGTTGATGATATTCTATTGGCAAGCTCAGATGTGTAGATGTTGAAAGACACAAAGAGTATGCTTAGTAAGAACTTTGAAATGAAGGATCTTGGTGAAGCACATTATGTTTTGGGTATTGAAATTATCAGGGACAGAAATAAAAGGCTTCTTGGTTTATCTCAGAAGGGCTACATTGAGAAAGTACTCAATCGATTCAATATGGAAGATTGCAACAAGACAGATGTTCCAGTTAACAAAGGTGATAAATTCTCCCGAGATCAATGTCCTAAGAATGAAGATGAAACCAAGCTCATGAAGTTGAAACCATATGCTTCATTGGTTAACAGTCTTATGTTTGCCAATATCTACACTCGGCCAGACTTGGCTTTTATTGTTGGACTTTTGGGAAGATTTCAATCAAATCCAGGAGAGTCTCATTGGGTGGCTGCAAAGAAAGTATTGAGGTATTTGCAGAAGACTAAGGCTTTTATGTTGGTTTATAGAAAAGAAACCAATTTGGAGTTAGTTGGTTACACTGATTCAGATCTCGCAGGGGATATGGATGAGAGAAAGTCGACTGGAGGATACATTTTCAAGTTGAGTGGATGGGTTGTTTCGTGGAAAGTTGCTAAGCAGTCTATAGTGTCTACTTCAACAATGGAAGCCGAATTTGTGGCATGTTTTGAGGGAATGAAACAAGCAGTTTGGTTAAGGAACTTGCTAGCTGATATGAAGTTAGTGGATTCAGCTAAAAGACCAATTAAAATGTTTTGTGATAATAATGCTGCTGTGTTTTTCTCGAAGAACAATAAAAGAACTTTTGCCTCAAGGCTAATGGATGTGAAATTTCTCAAAGTGAGGGAGATGGTTAAAAAATGGGAAATTGATATACAATATCTATCTACTGGACTTATGATTGCATATCCTCTTACCAAGGCCTTGCCAAACAATGTGTTTAAGAGGCATGTTGTTAAGATGGGAGTTTTGGAGTCCTTTGATCAGTGGGAGTGTACTGTTTAACGGCTTGAAGATCTTCAGGACTAGGTAGTCGAAGTTGCCTTAAGTTATGCTTATTTAGTTGTTGTTAGTTTATTTTGTTTTGGTTTTCAATAAGTGTTCAATTTTTCTGGTTATGTGATTAATTGTTCCAGAAGACAAGTTTATCTAAAAATAGTTGAGATTGCTAGTAAATCGTTTTGGATTTTGCTGAAGCATTCTAAAAAGCTGTTTTTATGTTATTGTGTTCTGATAATTAGTTTTGGTTTTGAGATTGGCTAATATCAGTGGGAGTGATATTTTGGTATTACTCTAGTATTGATTCACATGAATGTACAGATCAGATATGCTGTGATTGTTGGATCGATTCTGTGTTGTACATATTAGATTCTTGAATTCCATATTTTGAAATGTATTCTGATGTGTGATTGGGAGCTTGATTGACTGTTGGACTTGGTGATCACTTCTATAAATCTTGAAAGACTGGTTTTATAAATTCATACTCAAGTGGGAGAATGTAAGTTTATGAGTATGAATTATGGAATGAATCAGTTCTTGTGTTTAAGATTGATATGGAAAAGTCTTGGTCAAAAGCCTTAACTTATTTGTTTTCCTTGTGGAATAAGTTTTGTGAGATACTGAATAATCCTTATGGGATTAGAACTCGGTAATAGAACATGTTTGGGATTGATATGTTGTATCAATTGTGATGTTTGAATCCTAAGTCTATTTTGATAGGGAATGACATATAGCACTGCTCTTGCAGTATACGGTTATATAGCTTTCTAAGTCCTATTGTTTGGGAGAACCATTGTGATTTGCTAAAGAGGAGAAGGCAGCAAGCTGTGAAGTCGCAATGGCTTCTTCATCTGGTTCCAATTCTGCAGGTAAGTTCTCTGAGTCTTTCTCATGGTTTAGTTTATCTCTTGGTTGAATGAAGTTGTGATTTAATTGGAAGTATCCATGCTTCTTAGATTGTTGAGTTGTTCAAGTTTATTCTTACATATTAATCTGTCCAATAATTCCTTGAGTGGCACGGTTTCTCGAGGTTTGTTTACAAAAAAAAAAAACGTCTGGGAGTACTTAATTTAAGGAGAAACAACCTCACTGGAACTATTTCAAATTTTGCGTTTTCAGAATCATGTGGATTGCACACTTTAGACCTTAGGGAAAATCGGAGTAAAGGTCAGTTTCCAAAATCTCTAGCCAACTACAGATCATTACAGTTTTTAAACATTGGAAACAATCAAATGAAAGATGCCTTTCCTTGTTTGTTATTGAACATATCCACTTTGCGTGTTCTTCTCTTGAGGTCCAACACATTTTATGGATGCATTGCATGTCCCAAAACCAATGGCACCGGGCCAATGCTTTAAATCATAGACCTAGCTGACAACAATTTGAGTGGTGAAATACCGAGAAGATCTTTGACAACATGACTGACAATGAGGGCTAATGAAGATGATTCCCTTGGCAAGGCCAAACACCTAGAATTTTCACCTGAAGTAATCAGAGCCATAATTGATTTTTCTTTTGAGGATGGTATAACATTTACTAGGAAAAGGTTCAAGGATGGACATGGTTAAGATTCTAATTATCTTGATCTTGATTGATTTCTCATGCAACATCCCATCGTCATTTGGCAAAATCCTTAACTTGTCTTACTATTCTTTCACAGGCAAAATCCCATCATCATTTGGCAACATGCATCAATTGGAGTCGTTAGACCTCTCACAAAACAAGCTAAGCGGGGAAATTCTACCGCAGTTGGCAAAGCTTAATTTCATTGCATTCTTGAATCTTTCAAATAATCAACCTGTTGGCAAGATCCCAACTGGTTCTCAAATTTCAACATTTCCAAAATAATCATTTACAGGCAACAAAGGATTATGAGGACTCCGCTAAAGATGGATAAGAAGGCAGGATTGTCACCACCGGTCCACCACAAGCAAACGGAAACCATCCAAATTCTAGAGTGTCGAAATCGGATTTGCGTCTGGCTTTGCGGTTGCGGTTGGGTCACTTGTGTTGTGCAAAAGATGGAGTAAATGGTATTATAGAGCTATGTATAGAATCGTTGTTAGCATATTCCCTCAGCTTGAAGAAAGAATTGGTCCTCATAGAAGGCATGTTCACATAAATCAGAGGTGGTGAAGTTGAAATGTTCATGTAAAGCGTTTGGGGGTAGCGTAATTGGTTAACCCTCAGGATGAAGGAAAAATTTTGTCCTAGCTAAGAACATGTGAAAACATTTGAATACATATGCAAACTAATAACACTTTAAAGTAGGCATGCATTCACAAATAATTCTAAAACCCATGACTTTCAAAGCCTAGTGAATGGTGAACCACAAGACTCTTTAACAACATTAAAGAGAAGGATTTTGAGATTCATTACCCTTGAAGCTCATCCTTGTTTACACAAGGGATTCACCCAAGTGGAGGGCCTTCAAGTCACCTCCTAGCTCCTTGGATCTTCCTTGTGATTTTCTCCTTTTGATGCTCCTTTGCTCCTTGATGATGTGAGGAAAGGATCTCCAAAAACACCAAAGATTTGGTGTCTCTAAGTCTCCACACCAAGGATGAGGTGTGAAGATGAAATGGATGACTTAGAGAGGAAAAGATTGCTAGCTAAATCCTCCCTAAATGGCCGGCCTCTCTTAGAGAAAAAGGGAGAAAGTGTTTCTCTTCTTTGCCTCAAGAAAACCTTAATGAGGTAAAAGCTATAAAGATGCTTTTATATCTCTTTTCTTAAGTGAGTGGCAAACTTGCAATTAAGCAAAACTTCCCACTTCCCTCACTATGGCCGGCCATCTTAAGTGATTGGGCTATTTGCCCATATTTGTTTTAGTTGTCATACAACTTAAACATAATGGGCCTAGTGGACCAAACACTTTTGGACCCCGAAGCCCAAAACTAACTTAAAAGCCCAATACGAACCTTTCGTAAGATTAATTAACTAATTAATTAATCTTGACCATTCTCAATTAAACTATTTAATTGCTTATCCATCTCATTTATATTTCTTCACTTTCATCCTTACTCGGTGTACGATCCATTAGGTTCCAATTAGTGAGGCAGTGGGCGATTGTTACTCTTAACGATCGATTGTGAATTAAAACTACATTTCAATTCTCCCTTTGATGAAGATTAGTGTTTGCTAATCCTCAGGGCTTCCACAAACCATGAGTGACACCTAGCAGTATGTCATAGCTACCCAAGCTAAGTAGAAGTGGTTGGAGAACCTATCCAGTTACAATTACAATGCAATACGATCCTTCTCTAATACAATACTTTTAATCACATTGTTTGAGTGATAGTTTGTTTCATGTCTACTATCCAATGTGATATTTCTCTATATGATTCAATTGAATAATGATTTGGAACATTCTTCCTAAGTCATATTCGTATGATTTGGCCAAAGACTATCGAATCATATCTCAGAGTATTCTCCTTCCACCATGGAAGGCTAGAGATCCCTTGTTGTGCATTCACATGCCTACATGACTAGATAGCTTGACCCTAACAATGCCATGGACATTCTCAATGGAATGCCTTTGACATAATCAAAGATCAAGGACCTAACGTTTAGACATCAATGATGCCTCAGGTCAAATGACTACTTTGCATATTGCAACTTATGAGTTCTTACAAGACATGTATGCTCGAACTCTCTTTTGATCGTTGTTCCGTGTACTCGATTACTTTTTCGAGCACCTATGTGTTTGTCTTAGTGTCCAACACTAAATGACTTGAGACTGGTCATACTCACGCTTGAGTTGACATAACACATACTAACCTTAGCGGATTGTCAATGCCCAATTGGCAATCCTATGGCTAGGAACGTTTTAGGAATGAACATAAGAGAAAGGTCTCGTTAATCTAACTTACTTAAATCACTTCTCTCTTAGATCAAATACATTCCTTGGATTCCCTTATTGCTTAAACACATGATACAATAAATAGTGATTAACAATAAGCTTTGCCCTTTATTAAACATATAATAGTTTAATACAATAAGTATTCCAAAAGCTATTACATCAAATGAGTGGCTTTGTGGGCATACTTCCAACACAGGAGACACAACTCCTCCTACTAGGGACACCTAGGGGTTTAAAGGTTTGTTGCACAATTTAATGTTTTGCTCAAGAACTAGCAAAAGATAAGTTGGGTTACATTTATTTTATGTTAAATTGATGAAATTAATTAGTTTTATATGAGTTATGTAGAAAAGATAATTTGTGAACAAAGAATGGAATTTGGGTCTTAAATGGTAGAAATACAACAAATCACCAGGTGGACCGTGAGTTGTGATGAACTGGATTCAAAACTTTAGGCTGTCGTGCTTAGATTTAGGCTTGTAATTCTCAAACTTTGAGCAAATAAAGTTAGGTGAATGAAAATTTGATTGAGTGGGAATGATAAGCTGTCTGTCATCTTCATCGGTTTTTTCCTTCTTTTTGCAAGGTAACATTCAATTCCTGGGTAAAATATCAAGTCAGGTATGCTCTCTGATCTTGAGTTTGAGGTACGAAGTGACAAAAATACAAATGATTGGTTAATTGAAAGCTTTGAGAGGACGTATGCTATTTGATTGTGATCAAAGATAAGCTGAAATGCCTTTAGCTTTTCCGGGCTCCACTACGTATCAGTCCTACCCTTCAGGGTGTGCGATACCTCAGGTTCCGTCAAAAATGAAAAAATTCTTATTTTATTTTAATTTATCAGGAAGAAGATTTGAATTCAGATACAAGGGGATTTTACCCCAACCAATTGATTTAACCCACATTTATCTACTTCCAAGTTCCAACTAACAGAAAATTTTAAAAGTTAGTTACTGAGCTCAACCCAAAATACGTGTACGCAATTCCAACTGTTTTCTGTCGACACAATCCAAGCGTCCATCTTTCGTTTTCAGCACACAGACTTTCGCCGCCACCGACGCCATCCAAAACGTCGCCACGCGTGTTCACTCCCGTCACGCGACGAACAATGCGGCTATAGCTTATTACGGTACAATATCAGGTACGCAATCATCATAGTTGCCCCCTGTTTGCACTTAAAATGTGCCCATTTTTACTTATTTGGGTCATTGGGGTAAAATATGGCATTTGGAGGATTATTATGCAAGAAGGCTAACTTGGAAAGATATTTGGTTGCAAGTGGAGGGGTTTGACATTATAATATTATTCTTCCTATTTGTTTGGGTGGTGGAGGTTTGCTAAGAGGTTTCTTTAACCAAAACAATTCCATGCTTTCAAGTGGATTGGAAAGCATACATACATCCTGCAGAGAACATGTGAAAGAAGCCAACTTGCTTCTTTTAATTATTACTTTATTACAAGTGGTGAAAACATGTGGTGAAAGCATGTGGTGCAGATACAAATTGCCTTTTAATATTATTGCACAATGAAAGCTGCCTAAGCTTCTTTTGGGAAAGTGCAATGTTCTCAGCAAGGGGGCTCTTTCATATCTCTATATAAAGAGGAAGAGGCAGAAAGATTATAGACACTCAAAACAACCAATCAAAACTCTACTCAAATTAGCTCATCAGCTTCCTTGTAGACATTTATTTTTAGCCAAGCACCCTTTGCTTTTCTTGTTTATTAGCTCTGCTACTCACTCGGTAGTATCGATCTCCTTTGTAATTTATGTACAACTCATTTCCAGTCATTTGGTTTACAAGCCATCTATAATACCATTTACATATTGTTCCATTTCTCCATATAAGTAAAGTCCTTATTTTTAAGGCAAAGAAAGAACCTTGATTTGAGCCACTCCCACTCAAATGGCACAATCTCTTGGTTTGAAGTCAAATCTAGGCGCAACCTCAATCAATCAAAACTCATCTACTAGCGACATCTAGTAGTGGCACGCCCGCACCCACCAATCTCGTATGTGAATAAATCCCCGGCATGCCCGCGAGGCCCATGGCAGATTTAGGGAGCGAACATATTTTGGCACTCCCGGTGGGATCTTTATATGGAGTTAGATCATGAACAATCCTTATGTTCATGATTTTTCTCAACATGCTTTTTCGAAGTATGAGGAGGATGACGGTGTTGAAGCATGCCCGAGCCATGGCTATGTTGAAAATTACATAGAGTCAACCTATCAGCTGCCATCTTATGGGGACATGGCTGAGGAGTACTCAAGTCCCATGGAGTATGATTGTCGGCCAACGAATGGCTATCAACTAGAGAATAATAATCTTGAGGATTGGCCAACTTATGGCTATGATAAAAGTTATTATTCTTTTGATGACAATCATATTCATGAATACTATGATAGGCCAACAAATGGCTTTGAGTTTCAAAATGCTCTTGAGGTGCCAAGTAATGATCCTCCGAAAGATGAGCTCTACAATGGGACTATGGCCAAACCAACGGAGTTCTCCAAACTTCATGAGGAGATCATCAAATTTGAGGAGATGACCAAGGTATGGAAGAGGGTGAATGCAATCTATAAAACTTTTGATGAAACTATGCAAAAGTTTAAAGATCAAGTGCATCAAGTTTCAAAGCAAACTCATCCTACCACCACCAAAATGGAACAAAATTTGCATATTGATGAAGGCCAAAAAATGGCCCTAATTAATGAAGATTTCATGAAGGAGGATTTGGTTATGGGAGAACAAGCCGACATATCGAAACTGATAACGGCTAAGATGGAAATTATGGCTATTGTAGGCCAAACATCCACACTCGGGGGCTCAAACTCACATCTCATGTGGAGCCCGAAGGAGAAGAAAAAAGCTCATACACTCCTCCCCGCCAACACAAGCATGTCGTCCATACCGATATCTCAAGGAGGACAAAGCTTGGGATCAAACATGAATGGCCACCTCCTATGGTTCCCAAGCTACATAATATGACCAATTTAAATGGTGAGTCTGATCTCTCTACACTCAATTTTAAAAAGAGAAAGATTTCAGTGTTAAAGAGAAATTGCGGATTGCTCTTTTTAATTTGCCCGAATGGGCTTTGTGCTGTTGTGAGCTGCCCGAAAGGGTCTCTCGCTCTTTCATTTTCTTTTTCTTTCTGTCTCTTTCTTCCTGTCTCTTTCTGTCCTCTGCTTTGCCCGAAAGGGCTATGTTTATATATATCTACATATATATTATATTATATACTATATTATAAGAAAAAAAGACAATGAAAAACAAAGTTGCCTGAAAGGGCTTTATATATATATATATATATATATATATATATATATTATAGTTTATGAAAGAAACATTAGAGGCAAAAAGAAAAATAAAAAAAAATCTGGGCAGTTTGCCCGAATAAACTGTATACTAGTTTGCCCGACTTGGGCTTTCTTTTCTTTTGTTGTTGCCCGAAAGGGCTCTCTCTCTCTTTCTTCCTTTTCCTTCACTTTCTCTTTCTTTTCTGTCTCATTTTGCTGACAAAAGGTCTTTCTTAATTTTTAATTTCTCTCTCTCTCTCTCTCTATTTCTTCCACTTTGCCCGAAAGGGCTAATATTATATATATATATATATATACATGAATCTTTTCACAAGAGGGATCCTTATTTTTCTAAAAAAATAGGGATCATCTCTTGACCATTGGATTTGACTTTAATGAAATTGTGTGACCTGTGTTTTAATTTTAACCACACAATTTCATTAAAGTCAATCCAACGATCAAGAGGGTGTCCCCATTTAAAAAAAAAAAATGAGGATCCCTCTTGGTAAGGGCCATGTGTGTGTGTGTGTGTGTGTGTGTGTGTGTGTATATATATATAGGGATAGGATCAAGGGACAAACATTTTTACAAATATTTTTACACTCTTTTTAAGCCTTTAGATTACATGACATCCTAGGGTCCTAATTTATTCATTAAATGACATAGATGCTTATGTGGATTTTAACTAATAATAAAAATAAAATAAAACTGATAAAACGTAAAATCTATAAGGAAATTAAATATAAAATTTAAAAAGGAAGATAATTTAAAACTAAAATTGGTGCTCCCATTCCCATTTCGATCAAGATTTGGATTCACACCCTAGCTGTTGTGAAAACATTACTATCCCATAATAATTCATCTCATTCACAAGAAGGTATTCACCTCATACGAAATAGTCAAAAGTTAAATATAAACATCAATTGAGGAACTGAATAACTTATTCAATGAAAATTAAAACTAAATATATCCTTTACAGATGATCAATTCATATGCCCACTGATGAATTAGTTTGAATCAACATTAACGATAGGTTTAGTTATATAATTCTAATCAAACTTACGCAAATTTAAAGCAAAATTAAACTCGCATTTCATGCTAATTATCTGGGTTTCAGAATACATACCCTGATGAATGAAAAATCAAACATTGCGCAGGGGAAGGAAAAAGCAAACATATTCACACCCTATATGATAGTAATGTTTTCACGACAGCTAGGGTGTGAATCCAAATCTTGGTTGAAATGGGAATGGGAGCACCAATTTTAGTTTTAAATTATCTTCCTTTTTAAATTTTATATTTAATTTCCTTATAGATTTTATGTTTTTTTTTTCAGTTTTATTTTATTTTTAATATTAGTTAAAATCCACATAGCATCCATGTCATTTAATGAATAAATTAGGACCCTAGGATGTCATGTAATCTAAAGGCTTAAAAAGAGTGTAAAAATATTTGTAAAAATGTTTGTCCCTTGATCCTATCCCATATATATATATATATGTATGTATTATATTATATTATTATATTATATTACATATGAAAAGAGGCAAAAAGAAAAAGAACAATAAAAAGAAAAGTCGCCCAAGTTTCTCTCTTCTCCATCTTTTTCTGTGTTTTCCAGTTTGCCCGACTTCGGGCATTTGCATTTTTCCAGTTTATCATCTATGCAACCAATGAGGATGCTTCCATGTTTTTTGGTATCAACAAGAAGAAGCACAAGCTAGACAACATTCTTTCCAATGCTAGTTGCACTATCAAATTGCCTTGCTCATCTTGCCGAGTTTATCAACGACGGAAGAACCGAAGAAGTAGACGTGCCTCTTCCTTCAACATCATTCCTAGCAGCACTGTAGAGCAAACAAAGTTGCCCTTTTTCCATGTGTTCTTCATACTCAATCTTCTGAAAGAGCCTATGGGAGTTGTAAGTTTCACAAACTTTGCCCAAATTTGTAAAACTTGGGGGGCTTCTGTTTGCACTTAAAATGTGCCCATTTTTACTTATTTGGGTCATTGGGGTAAAATATGGCATTTGGAGAATTATTATGCAAGAAGGCTAACTTGGAAAGATATTTGGTTGCAAGTGGAGGGGTTTGACATTATAATATTATTCTTCCTATTTGTTTGGGTGGTGGAGGTAGGGGTGGGTTGGAAAAACCGAAAACCGAAAAAAAATCGGACCGAAAACCGAACCGAGATCGAAAAAACGGAACAGAAAAAAAAACCGAACCGAATCTGTTGAACCGAACTGAACTGAATCTGGTTGGTTCAGTTTCGGTTTTTGGGGTTCAGAAACCGAACCGAACCGAACCGAACCGAACTTCTTCAAAACGACGTCGTTTTATAATATTTTATTAATTAATAAGCCTAATTCTAAAACGGCACCGTTTTACTCCTAAACTGCAACCCCTAACCCTAACCCTCATCTCTCGGTCTCTCTCCTGTTTTCCCACTCCCCCCAGTCCGCACGCAGCAGCCTTCCCTTCTCTGTCTCTCATTCCCCCTCGCAGCAACCTCTCTCTGTCTCTCATTCCCCCTCGCAGCAGCCTCATCTGTCTCTCTCGCAGCAGCAGCCTCTCTCTCTGTCTCTCATTCCCCCTCGCAACAGCCTCATCTGTCTCTCTCTCGCAGCAGCCTCTCTCTCTGTCTCTCATTCCCAGCGGCGACTTCTCACTCTCAATCACAGCAAAAAGGTTAGTCTGATAGTCTCACTCACACTCTCACGTTTAATTTTATGTTCTACTTATATAGTTTTAGAGATTTGATTTGTATTTTAGTGAAAATATTGATTGAGCTGTAATAAGAGATTGGGTATTTTTATGCTTCAGAAAGTAATTGAATTGAGTTCCTAGCGATATGATAATATCATTTCAGAAAGTAATTGAATTTGAGCTCATGACCTCTAAACTTAGGTGGCCTAGGGTTAGAGATTCATCTTGCTCCCACGATTGACTGTGAATCTGGATAAACATAAGGAAATAATTTATGTCGACTTGTTTTCTTTGGATTAGATAAGAAGCAACAACTGATTTGTTTCCAATAGACCACATATCTGATGTGGTTTGCTCTCTGTGGTTACTTCTTGGATTCTTCTGTACTTTTAGAACAAGGATTAGTGATTAAAAAGGGCATTGTGTTTATGCTGTCACTCATCCTGTTTTCGGTAGAATATTCTGTCATAGGATGTGTAGCCGTAATTTCTAAACAGCAATCAAACTGATATATCAATACATGAAAAATTCAAATAATAAGACCGTAGCTCTATTACGTGTTTGATAAACCGCATCAAATGCATTCCCTATCTAATACTGAATTTCTATGTTATATATCTCAAGTAAAACATGGGCAGATTTGCAGGTTTGCTGCAGAGTAACAGAATATTCTTTAATTGTTGAATACTTCAGGGGGCAGTAGTACTTCTTTTATATATATCTATATATATATATATATATATATATATAATGGCCGCAAGTTTTGGAGTAGTTGTACAGTCAAGACAAATTCTAACGTGCGATGGAGAAGCATTTAGCTTGAAACGAGCCCCAGGAAGAGATGGAGATGTCAGCCAAGTGGTTTGAGATGCAACATTAGTAATGTCAATGGCTTTGCTTGTGATCCATTCTCAAATGTAGTGGTAATCATATTTATGGTTTCTAGCATGGATAAGGCTAACGCTCATAAGGGGTAGTCATATTTCTGGTTTCTAGTGGTAGTCATATTTATGGTTTCTAGCATGGGGTTATACTATAAATTTAATCTTAATCCTAGGTAATAGTTTGATTATGTCATTGTATGGTCTTCCCTATCATATGTGTGCCTAGGTACCACACTACTCACATGATAAGTGAGGATATATTACAGGGGTTGAACAATGAATTTCATCTTCTTGGCTAGTGTATTTGAATGTATTTTGTGTGCTTATTTCACTCCTCCATAGGAAAATTGGTAAAACTACAGAGATCCAAAGTGTGATTTGGCACCTTTGAAATTATAAAAATTTAGAAAAAAGACCTCGACAACTATAAAAAAAACACTATCATCTATCCATTTGTCACGCTCAGATTGATTCTTAGTTGTGGAATTTCTTTGATGTTGCAAATGAGGTTGGAATTTATTATTAAGTTTGAAGTATTTTTCAATAAAATGTAATGTTATCAAGAGCTTACATGAATCTCAGAGCTTCTCCTACTCCTCTTCGATTTAAGCCCAACCCCTTTTCCAATAAAGTGCAATGTTATCAAGAGTTTACATATAAAAATCCTTTCAAATCAACATTATCTCAAATGGAGTTGGGCTTATTCCGACCAATTAACCTGACGAACCCAACCCAACTCGAGCTTAGTGGGCTCGAGTTTCTATTCGGGCTCAAAACCGACCCAACTCCGCTCTTGCCAAGCTAGGCCATTGAACCAGATCAGTGGGCTTCAGTAACTGTGCCGTTAGACTTTCTTGTGTCCAAGTTTAGATTTGGGTTAATTTTCCAAAGGTCCATATCACAAGCTTTTGTATAAGTTTGTAGTACTACTACTAACTATTATATCCTCTTATTATTTTGTGTGAATTAGATGAAGTCAAAGGCGTCAAAGGTCTCAAGGGCCTCAAGCTCAAGTTCAAACTCAATGAGATCAAAATCAACTAGCCCTCATGATCAAACGAACTCATCTTCGAGTATACCATCGGAAGTAAGCAGTCATCATATCTTTCTATTACTTTAGCCCCTATGTTTAATAATTAATTCATTAATTGTAAAGGCCTCCCATGTTATGAAAGTGGCACCACCAGAGAGATGCAAATGATCTTTCAATAACATATGCATGCACACACACACCCGTAACCATGTAAAAGCATTGAACAAAAACCTACAATACCCATCTTATTTGAATAATTAATTGTATGATTCTCTTATTTTAGATGGACATTGTTGGTGAATCAACTCCGCCTCAAAACACCGTGGTGGCACCTCGACAAACCCCTACTTTTCTTGGTGGATCCAGAAATCCCTCCGATGCAACTCCAAAAGAAGGTGACGCAAGTGACCAAGTAAGTAAAGAAGATGCTCTTTTGGAATCATTAAAAAGTCATGAAAGGTCTTTAGTTTGGGAGCACTTTGATAGAAAAATTGAGGGTGGTAGAGTTAAGGGGTTGTGCAAGTATTGTGCCCAATCATATATGGCCGACCCGGATAAAAATGGTACAACTAATTTAAGAAACCATTTAGCAAGATGTAGAAGCTACGGTCCTAATAAGGAAATATTTGCCGCAAATAGGCAAAAGATTTTAACCTTTGCCGGCACGAAAGATAAGTTGGAAGCTATAGGTTTTTCTCAAGATGAAGTAACTAAGGCTTGTGTTGAGATGATCATTATAGATGTTGAGATGATCATTATAGATGAGTTGCCTTTTACTTTTGTTGAGGGAGAAGGCTTTCGCCGTTTTTGCATGCAAGCATGTCCTATGTGGAGAGTGCCTAGTCGTAAGACAATTGCTAAGGATGTACTTAGCTTGTTTTATTCTGAAAGGGATAAATTGAAGAGTCAATTGAAGACATTTAGGGTGTGTCTAACAACGGATACATGGACTTCTATTCAACAAATCAATTACATGGTTCTCATCGCCCATTTTATTGATGATGATTGGATGTTACATAAAAAGATTTTGAACTTTTGTGTCATTCCTAATCATAAAGGAGACTCCATTGCTCAACTTTTGGAGGAATGTTTAGTGGAGTGGGGTATAGAGAAGGTGTTAACTATTACGGTTGACAATGCTTCCGCAAATGATTCCGGTTTAAGGGACTTGGTGCACCGAATAAGTGGGTGGGGGATTCCTAATGCACTATTGCATGATGGAAAATATTTGCATATGAGGTGTGTTGCTCATATCCTCAATTTGGTTGTGAATGATGGGATAAAATTGTTGAATAAAGCTATACAAAGCATTCGTAATGCAGTTAGGTATGTAAGATCTTCCCCTCAAAGGTTGGAAAGCTTTAAAAGGTGTGTTGAGAAAGTGAGAATAGATAGCAAAGGGCTTGTGATTTTGGATGTCCCTACTAGATGGAATTCCACATTTTTAATGTTGGAATCGGCTTTAAAGTTCAAGATGGCTTTTGATAGATTAAAAGTAGATGATGGTCATTACCTTCCGTACTTTGTTAAAGACAATCATGATAATATGAGGGACGGGCCACCTTCGATGGATGATTGGAGTGAGGCGGGGATATTTGCAATCTTTTTGAGACCTTTTTATGAAGTCACTTTAAAAGTATGTTGTTCTAATACTCCAACCGTTCATACTACTTTTGGTGATTTGTTTAAGATCAAAAGTCTCTTGCATGAAAACAAAGATGATGAACTTTTATCTATGATCTCCATGTTGATGCAAGAAAAATATGACAAGTATTGGGGTTCAATTGAGGACATGAATCAATATCTTTTTATTGCACTTGTGCTTGATCCTCGCCACAAAATAGAGAAAGTTGTTGATTATTTTGAGATACAATTTGGTGAGAACGAAGAAAAAGTTGAAAGTGCCACAAATGCGGTGAAGGACTTATTGATTGATCTTTACAAGATTCATGAAGATATGTCTTTTAGTACACAACAAAGTATAAGTAGTGGTGGTAGTTCTCAAACGACAAGTGAAGACTCTTCATCAAGCATGACCGAAATAGAAAGAAAGTTGAAAGAAAAAAGTGAAATGAGAAAAGCAAAGAGAGCCCGGGTTGTGCATAATGATGTCGACAAGTATCTTTCCGATCCTAATGAAGGAGAAGAAGATGAGAACTTTGATATATTGAATTGGTGGAGGGTGAATGGAGTTTCTAAATACCCTATTTTGGCACGTGTTGCAAGAGATATCTTAGCTATTCCTGTATCAACCATTGCTTCGGAATCCTCCTTTAGCACAAGTGGACGGATAATTGATCCATATCGTAGTTCTTTAAGTCCAAAAATGGTGGAGGCTTTGATATGTACCCAAAATTGGCTTAGGTCTATTCATGTTGCATTACATCATGAGCCAACTATTGAGGAGATGGAGTTTTGTGAAGAAGTTGAGAAAGGTAAATTTTTTTTATTGCATTTGATTTTGTTGGATTATTTTAAATAACATTTTAATTGGTATCATTTCTTTTATTATTTGTATGTAGAAATGGCAAGTGTAAGTTCAAAAAAAGGTGCTATGTTGCCCCCTAGGCCGCCCAAGCGTTAGCAAGCAAATTGTCATTCAAACTTGAAATGGTTTGAGTGTTGATCTTGAGAACTTGAAGAAGTATGTGCAAGGATGGAACTTTAGATGTTTATTGAATTTATATTCTTAGTTGTAATGTTTATTTTAAGTCAAATATTTATTTTAGGTGTGAAAAACTTGAACTTTGAAATGTTTATTTTAGGTGTGGAAGACTTGAACTTTGATGTTTATTTTAAGTTTAGACTTTGATTTGAACTTTGATGTTTATTTAACTTGGACTTTGGAAGACTTGATTATAATTGGAACTTTGAATTGAATGTTTATTTTCATTGTCTTTGTTTGATGATTCTATTAGAAATTTGTAATGCTTATTTTAACGATTATGTTGAAATGAGACTTTGATTTTATTTATACTCCTTTGAAAGATGTATTACAAAATGGCTTAGAGAACTTTTTTTTTGCTGTTGGAAAAAAAAAAAAAAAAAAAAAAAAAACCGAACCGGGCCGAAACCGAACCGAGAAAAACCGAACCGAATACAAACCGAACTGAACCGAACCGAATAGTAATTTCGGTTTGGTTTCCGGTTTTGGCAAAAAACGGAACCGAATGGAACCGAACCCACCCCTAGGTGGAGGTTTGCTAAGAGGTTTCTTTAACCAAAACAATTGCATGCTTTCAAGTGGATTGGAAAGCATACATACATCCTGCAGAGAACATGTGAAAGAAGCCAACTTGCTTCTTTTAATTATTAGTTTATTGCAAGTGGTGAAAACATATGGTGAAAGCATGTGGTGGAGATACAAACTGCCTTTTAATATTATTTCACAATGCAAGCTACCCAAGCTTCTTTCGAGCAAGTGCAATGTTCTCAGCAAGGGGGCTCTTTCAGATCTCTATATAAAGAGGAAGAGGATTATAGACACTCAAAACAACCAATCAAAACTCTACTCAAATTAGCTCATCAGCTTCCTTGTAGACATTTATTTTTAGCCAAGCACCCTTTGCTTTTCTTGTTTATTAGCTCTGCTACTCACTCGGTTGTATCGATCTCCTTTGTAATTTATGTACAACTCATTTCCAGTCATTTAGTTTACAAGCCATCTATAATACCATTTACATATTGTTCCATTTCTTCATATAAGTAAAGTCCTTATTTTTAAGGCAAAGAAAGAACATTGATTTGAGCCACTCCCACTCAAATGACACAATCTCTTGGTTTGAAGTCAAATCTAGGCGCAATCTCAATCAATCAAAACCCGTCTACTAGCGGCATCTAGTAGTGGCACGCCCGCACCCACCAATCTCATATGTGAATAAATCTCTGGCATGCCCGCAAGGCACCATGGCGGTTTTAGGGGGCAAACACCCCCTTCTTCGCCGCCCGCGGGCAATAATTAGAATAATCACGAATTATTAGGGGTGATAACGTCATTTTATGTCTTCGAAATCGGTTATCAGCTGAAAGCCTGAAAACAGAGGAAGGCGTCGTTGGGAACTTAAAGATATTTTCCAAATTGATAAACCACCATTTTCTTCTCCGATCAAACACGGCGGAAATGGACGGCGGTGGATCTTACTCTGGCGGCAATTTCAAGCTCTACGAGGAGCTGGAATTGCAGGAGTTTCAGGACAAGTTCGTGATCAAATCCGTCGTGGCTCCGGATCGAGGATTCTCCATCGACCGCCGCGAGCCGCTCAACGGTACAAAATCTTCGGCTTTTTCGGGCGAATTTCATTTTTTTTTTTCGCTGATTTTATGTAGCTCAATCAATACTCGTTTCTGATTGGTAGGCGATTCTTCTTCTTCTTCTGCAAGTCCTTCGTAAACCTCGACGATATACGGAGTGGCGGGAACGATCAGATTGCTTGCAGGTAAGAGAATTGCTTTCTTTTACTTGCTTTTGAGTATTTCGAATCGAAAATGTGAAACTTTTTTTGCTATAATTGTATCTATTTGTGTTTTGAATGGCTAAATTTCCAGGATATGGTGTTTGTTTGTTGAATTGATGTGTTTGGTGCGGGAAATTATGTACTTGTAATAACTTCGCGGACGGAAGTCGGGAATTATCTCGGCTTCCCTGTTTACAGAGTAAACTCGATGAGGTTTCTGTCCTGCAATGAGGGTTTGAAGAATTTAACTGCTCAGGAGGTAAGGTTTTTGATTCATATTGATGCGTGTACAAAGCGAATGTTAGGAGTGGGTTGGGATTTTTAAAGTTTGAGTCTTTGCCTGAAAGATTGTGATGTGTTTGTGCAGAAAAAAGATGAGGCTTACTTCATGGCTCTTTTGAAAACAGTCCAATCAACTCTGGGGTTGTACTTCTCGTACGAGACTGATATAACACTCAAGTAAATTCTTATACCTAGAACTCTGCCACAGTTGAAAAGTTTAGTATCTGTTAAGGTTCCGAGTCGTATCATGTCAATTTGTGTTTCTATTTGGTCAAGTGTTGTGTTAGTTTATTCTGATTATATGTATTTTATCATTTCGACCAGCTTTCAAATAAGATGTAAGTTAGTTGAAGGGTGGATGGCCAAACCACTATGGAAGCAGGTTAGTTGGAGACTTGGATTTTTGGGTTTATCGGTCAGGTGCATATAAGCATATTGTCCCGGGGTTTAGTTTATCCTCAACTCCTTCCAAGTAAGAGGGTTAATAGGGAAAAGAAAGGAACACCACCCTAAGGATTTGCCTACTATTTTTTTTGGGGTATCATACTTATCTTTTGTTCTCAAGCTAAAAAGTTTCAGCTCAATAAAGATGCCTTCTCAGTTCTTATCCTTGAAGACATGCCATCCCTTGTGCAATTTTTTCATTGTCAAGTGATCCCCACTTCCCCTTTATCCAAAGGATTTTCTGTTGGCACTAGAAAGCATGAGTATCGAGTCAACTGACCCACCAGATCATATGGATGTTCATCAGTCTTTTCTTTTAATGTCATTTTAATCCCTTTCAAATGTTTGCTTTACTCTTTACGATCTATAACTAGTAATTGCTTGGTAGTTTTTAAAGGGGAAGTGTTTTCAGGCTGGCCCTCGATTTGTTTGGAACAGAAATTCCAGGGTTCACCTAGTGGTCGAGGTCACTTAAAGAATCTGAGAGGGCCAAAAACACATTTGTTGACCATTTTCTATTATGATTACGTGGAGCCACATGAAAATTGAGGCAGCCATGACAACATCTAGTCTACATATAGCGTCACCACTGGTTCAACCGAGTGTATATCATCTTACTAGTATTCACGTGAAACATAATGAAAATATACAAATACGATGATCTGCACTCGGTTGCATGTTAGAATCTCAATATCAGCTATTGAAGTCTTGCTATTAGACTAACTACGTAGCTTGAATTGTATGAAGTGCATATCACGAGATTTTTATAGACTTTTTAGAAATCGTAAAAAGTTTTTAGAGAAATGCAACAGAATTCTCTCAAAGTGACTCTCTACCACCTCATGTTTTTGTCATTATGTTTTACAAGGTTGGCATAAGAATTGACGTTAAACTGCGAGGTGACAGAGAGTTCCACTTTTGAGAGAATCTCCTTTACATTTCTCAAGTTTTTATTCAATACAAGGTGACTTAATCCATTAAAGTCTATCTTAAATACGCTTGATTTTGAGAGTCAAGCAGATTCCATCAAACTCCATACACTTTTAAGAATAATTATTTGCTTTCACATGTGTAACTTCGACGAACGTGCTTATTTTTTATTGGTGACACGTCATATCATTTGCAAATTTGGTTTACACATTAGTCTTTGTTAAATGTTAGACTTGAATTGGAAGGAATGTTTAAAAACTGCAATCCACATAGCTACTAGCTAGTAATTAAAATAAAATTAACAACCAAACGGAAATTCGTAAAAATTGGAGAGAATAAAAAAGCACATAGCATTTCGAACCCAAAACTCAAGACCTTTCATTAATTTTAAACAACATAAACCATTGCTTCTCATTAAACTTCTTAATCATTTAACCAAATTTTATAAAGTTACGCTCTTATGAAAAGAAATTTGTTTTAAACAACAGAAACCATTGCTTCTCATTCTTCGTAATCATTTAACCAAATTTTATAAAGTTATACTCTCATGAAAAGAAATTTGTAAAAACAGAAAGAAATTTGTAAAAACAGAAAGTAAAAAAACACACATATTGTTTCAAACCAATGACCTTCTTGTTAATTTTAAACAACATAAACCACCACTTCTAGTTAAATCTCTTCATCATTTCACCAAATTTTATAAATTTATACTCTTTATGAAAAGAAATTTGTAAAAATTTGAAAAACAAGTTTCGAACCTAAGACCTCCTTGTTGACTTCAAACAAAAGAAACCACTATTTATGATTAAACTTGATGGTCATTTAACCAAATTTTATAAGTTTATACTCTTATGAAAATATATAAGAATGTACCACTCTAATAATTTTGGTCTCCCATTTTTTTTTTTGGATCCTGAACAGTTTGTCAGCCCGCACTGGCTTGGTCGGCCTTGGGTGGTGGTGACGAAATAGTGTGTGGAAGTGAAAATAGTGATCCTTATTGCATCATAGTGGGTGGTGGGTTATCAAAGTCTACGAAAGTCCATCAAAATTTAAAGGGGAAAGATTGAAATTGCAATAACAAAAAACATACCATAGAAAGGTATATGAATGTACTTTTTTTTAAAAATCCTTTACAATCAATGAAATTTTTAATACACTAAGTCATATTTGAATACCACGAGATTTTTATAGACTTTTTAGAAATCATAAAAAGTTTTAGAGAAATGCAACGAGATTCTCTCAAGGTGAGACTCTCTGCCATCTCATTTTTTGGCACTATGTTTTACAAGGTTGGCATGGGAACTGACATTAAACTGCGAGGTGACAGAGAGTTCAACTTTTGAGAGAATCCCTACGCATTTCTCAAGTTTTTATTCAATACAAGGTGACTTAATCCATAAAAGTCTATCTTACATACACTTGATTTTGAGCGTCAAGCAGATTCTATGAAACTCCACACAATATAACCCCATAAATCAATCATATATTGATACGCATTTTAACTTTGGTACATAATAGTGATGGATTCTTGACTAACAAGGGCTCAATGTTATCTATTTCTTTAGGTCCTTGACTCCTAGGCCCAACTCTACTAGCTACTCAACAATATCTGTTGATGTCTAACCCTTCATTCAATTTACACGCCGAAGCCCTCACATTTCCCTCCATTTCTCTCAAACCCTACACCGCAACCAAAGCTCGAGCTTTGGTCATCACTTCGCCGGTTAAGACCCTGTCGTAGGCCGATCTAGTCCCCGTGCCAGAGGCGGCGGAGACCGGGATCTACACGGTTTTTTTTTTACCAGAACGGCGAGCTGCAGTTCGTCGGGTTATCGAGGAACATAGCGGCGAGTGTTCTCTGACACCGGAAGTCGTTGCCAGAGCTTTGCTACTCCGTCAAGGTACAGACTTTTTCTGGGACCTTTATTTGTTACTAAAGTTTCGTTTTTGTGAATTTATTTTAGTTTATTTTTTTATTTTGAACATCTATATATTGATTCAAGGTTAAATTCAATTTATAGTGAACTGATGAATTCAATAAATAATATCAATTCAATTCAATTTTCGTTTTGTAAGACAAGCGATATTGGGGAAGGGGAATTCTAACTCGGGAACTTGGCCTAAGAGAATGCTCTTAACTAACTGAGCTACAAACCCCTAATCAACATTGTTATTTATTTGTGTGGGAAATGCATACTCTGGTGAAAGAAGTGTTTCTTTCCCCCTACAGGATAGAAGTTTATTGGATCGAATTGAAATGTTTAATCGGTGTTAATTTTACTGCAAAACTGGTATAAATGTACAAGGAACTATGTGATATTGCTCTGCTAACAGTGATGATACTGTACTGTAGGTTGGGGTAGTAGATGAACCAGATAGGTTGGTTCTAATGAAGCTTGGAAATTGTGAATGGAAGAACACATTAAAGCTACCGGGAAGGTTCCTCCGGGAAATGAATCAAGCAACGCCAGATGGGTCCGAAAGCCACCACCAAGGAAGAAGAAGCCCGATCTCCGGCTAACACCCGGTCCTAAGGTGCAGCTGACAGTGCCATTGGAGGAACTCATTGACCGGTTGGTGAAAGAGAACAAAGTCGCGGCCTTTATTAAGGGCTCGAGAAGGGCCCCATTGTGCGGATTTTCGCAGAGGGTTGTTGGCATTCTCAAAAACCAGGGGGTGGATTATGAGAGCGTTGATGTGCTTGACGAAGAATAGTGGACTGAGGGAGACTATGAAGAAGTATAGTAACTGGCCGACTTTCCTGCAGATATTTGTGAATGGAGAACTGCTTGGGGGCTGTGATATTCTAAGTTCAATTTTTTAATTTCTTTTATATGTGATTTCTGTGCTTGCTGATGAAATGAATATTCTTGTGGAAACTGTTGTTTTATATGGATTGGGGTTTTCACTAAATTAATAAAGATCAAATCTTTGTGGTTCTTTGTTGTTTATCTCAACCTTGCTTCACCCGCAGCCACTTGAAGATGATGTGGTCCTGATCGTCGATCACTTCCGCGACAGTTCCCAACGACGAATTCGGTTCCCAAGCTCCGATGATTCTGTCTGTGGCAAGGAGAATTCAGGAAGAGTGGAAGATCCTGGAGAAGGATTTGCCAGGCAAGTTCTTCCATTTTTTATTTTGAATTTCCTTTTAAATAACTGTTTTGAATTAATGGTAGTGAAGTTTTCCCATACTTAGCCTATTTTTTTTATCAAATATTTTGCACTGACTATTTCATGATGCTGACTGCTGTAATTAATTTGGTTTTGTTTGGAGTTGAGAATATATGGACTATAGTTGTTGGATTGGTGTTTGTACTATAGAAACTTAGATGTGCTTACCCCCTTTTCATTGACATCCACGGATACAATATTTGTTAGAGCTTATGAGACAATAATGGATTGTGTGAGAGCTGTAATTGTTGGGGCGGAGGGTACTCCTTACCATGATGGTCTCTTCTTCTTTGATGTTTCCTTCCCCAGTGGCTATCCCAATGTACCACAAGTATGTGATAATTTTGAACTCCTAGAATTGATTTGTATCTGTTTACATCTTTGGCCTAACCGGGAACTCCGTTATGCGAAATGTCTACTACCACTCTGGTGGCCTTCGATTTAATCCAAATTTGTACAATTGTGGAAAAGTATGCCTTATTCTTGGTTCTGGACAAACCAAATTGCATGTGTATTTGGTGGTTTTCTGCAATTTTTGCATCTTCATTTTCCTACTTTTGTGGTCCTTGCTTTCATTTTACTGGAACTACCCTGCTTCTGTCTCATGGTCCTTAAACATGTGCAAGTTTGTATTTTTCTGATGGATTATACTATTGGGAACTTAGTTACTCTTGTTTTTTATATTTGTTTGTTGGGTTTGTTGTTTTCGGAAAATTATTGAAACTTTGTAATCTGTATATAGTGTTAAATGAGTATATGATTAATGGGGGGAAATTTGTTTTCGAAAGGACAGTTACACGTTCTGTGTCAATTTGGCTGCGATAGTAAGATTACTTCATGGAACTGTGTAATTGTTATGGCATGTGAATGTCGAATTTTTTCTTAATTTAATTTCAGAAAGAAATGTGTTTAACTGTAGTGCTATATGATGAAGTTAGCATGCTTATAGGTTGGGAACTCAATTAGTGCACCATTAGTTGTGCAAATGTATGAATATTGGTGCTTTTTCAGGGAAAGGTGCTTTTTGTTTTCTGGAACCGTTTGGAGAGCGCACGACTTGAGGATCTCAGACCCAAGGTAAAAGGTAAAAGGTAAAAATCTCTGGCTTCCTTTACTGATGTAAGCTTGCATGAAAGAGAGAAACAATAACCAAAAATTTATCTGAAGAGAACCAAGAATTTTGAAGCCAATTACATTGGCTTAAGAATTGTTTAGGTGACAACTTGCACTCGATCGGCAGTTTTATTTATTTAACTCTGTTTTCTTACTTGGAAAATATTATTTCCAGCCCTCAAAGCTTAACCAATTGAAATTTCTATTCGGGCAACAATCAACACATAATTCCAATAAAAAAGAAGTAGCGAGAAGAAGAATGTAACACAGAGACACATGCATGTGAAACTTCATAGCTAGATTGTATTATTTATCATAACTCAGTACAGAAAAATCACAGACGCTGCCTTGATAGGTTTAGGGTTTTACCTGAGATGAATTATCTGAGAAACCAATTCTTCTGATAAAGTTCTTCCTTGCACAGTGAAAGAACCTTCGAACTCACACCCTTTCGATATGTTGCTATTTAAAAAATATATGTACAACTTTTTTTTTATTTCTTCCCTATTCTTTCTACAAATCGCATAACCAATATATTTTCCTATATATACCATCTGCCTATATATATATATATATATATAATTGGACGTTGTTGGGTGTACGAACGTAAGAAATCAAGGGAGTTAATGGGGATTTATGGGGTGCAAAACTGTCTGAATCAAATGCAAAACTGTCTGTAATCAAAGGTTGATAACAATTTATGTTTTATATTTAGTGTTTGTAATAAACCAAAATATAAATATATTTAAAATATTTAAATAAAAACATAACTGCTCCAACAATCCCCCACTTGTTTTTATTTAAAAAATATATATCAAGCAACATATCATAAAGCTATGCATAAGTAAATGTGTTTCTCAACTTGGAAACTATACATAGTTTTAGTGATCCAGATTATACTAGAGTAACTTATAGTTTTGAACTCTATCTCTAACAACACCACACACATAACTTTATTAAGGTGAAGTTTAAAAAGCTAGCACATTACGACCATGTGCTTGTATCCCAGTATAGTGAACTCTTTAGAAACTTGCCCAAGATTTCATAGGAAGTGGCCTCACTACCACATTCACATAGGTAAGACTATCAAGGATATTCTTGTAGCTAGATATCCCACTCAACATAGAGTATAGATCTTATTAAGAGAAAAAAAATCTCAACCTAAAAACGCTTTAGGATGTCATGCTTTTTAGGGATGGACATGGAATAATATTCCAACTTAAAATTAGCAAGACTTCACTCATATCACTTGTGACTTGTTATTACCCTTTGAACCTATTTCTTGGGATCTCCGGTCTATAGGTTGGGTTGCTATCACAAATGACTCAATTTTCTACGGGCTTTAGTCCCATCCCTTTCGAGGTTTTCCAAACCTTTTCTCATGTTAATCCTTTTGTCAAAGGATTTTTCCAAACCTTTTCTCATGTTAGTCCTTTCGTCAAAGGATCAACCAAATTTTCTTCAAACCGTATATGACTGGAATCGTTTTCTCCCATAAAGGGGTATCTGATAGTAGGTTTCTCAACCATCTGCTTCTTCTCCCATAAAGGGGTATCCGACAGTAGGTTTCTCAACCATCATGCTTCTTCTCCCATAAAGAGGTATCTGACAGTAGGTTCATAAATTTTAGAAGAACTAGAACCCCCACTATTTTGAAGATTAAAAGGAAATTTATTCTCATAAAAATTAGCATCAAGTGACTCAATTATGACATTTTATCAACATTCAATTTAAACATTCCATTAGTAGCATACCCCCATGAATAAATATGATATGCCAGAAACAATTCAGTTAGTAAAGGGCATGATTTACAGATCAATTTCAAGTAAAGCTCAGATCAATTCGGTTACCACAAATATCTGTTCATTCTAGAACCGAAAACAAATCGCCATTTTTCATGTTTTTCTGAATTGTAAACATGAGAACTTTGACATATGATTACATCGAAGAAAAAGCTTACAACGCTACACAAAACAGATTTAAACAAAACACAGCAGCCACCTAGTCATCGCCATCAAAAGACTACTGATAATATCAACACACGTTGCAAAAAGATCACAAACAGATTCATTCACTAAGTCAATTCACTCGTCCTACAGCGAATGCACTTAAGCAGCTCAAAATGCATTCACAGTTGACATACTAGTAACTTGAGATTAGATTATATAGTCACAATGATTTGCCACATATCTAAAACAAAGTTCTTAAAGAGTAACACTAACAGCAATACAGATATTTTTCAGATTCCATGGCAGATTGATAACGTCTTAAAATTGTTGTAAACTGAAATAGAAAGGAACGAAGTTACCCGAAAAAAATGTAGAAGCCTTGAGTGGTGAATGATTATTGGGATGAGTCGTGGACTAAGTCGCTCTCTTTAAGACGTTTTGCGGCTCTGCCCAAAGTGTGCAAGCAGTTCACAAACACCACGTCGTCCTCAGGATAAAATAGCCTAAAACCTTCTTCTTCTGATAAAGTTCTTCCTTGCACAGTGGAAGAACCTTCGAACTCACACCCTTTCGATATGTTGCTATTTAAAAAATATATGTACAACTTTTTTTTTATTTCTTCCCTATTCTTTCTACAAATCGCATAACCAATATATTTTCCTATATATACCATCTGCCTATATATATATAATTAGACGTTGTGGGGTGTACGAACGTAAGAAATCAAGGGAGTTAATGGGGATTTATGGGGTGCAAAACTGTCTGAATCAAATGCAAAACCGTAGGGAATCAAATGCAAAACTGTCTGTAATCAAGGGTTGATAACAATTTATGTTTTATATTTAATGTTTGTAATAAACCAAAATATAAATATATTTAAAATATTTAAATAAAAACATAACTGCTCCAACAGAACATTCCACTTTGCGTGTTCTTCTTTTGCGGTCCAACAAATTTTATGGATGCATTGCATGTCGCAAAACCAATGGCACCTGGCCAATGCTTCAAATCATAGACCTAGTTGACAACAATTTGAGTGGTGAAATACCAAGAAGATCTTTGACAACATGGTTGACAATGAGAGCTAATGAAGATGATTCCCTTGGCAAGGCCAAACACCTAGAATTTTCACCTGAAGTAATCAGAGCCATAATTGATTTTTCTTTTGAGGATGGTATAACATTCACCGCAAAAGGTTCAAGGATGGACATGGTTAAGATTCTAACCATCTTGACCTTGATTGATTTCTCATGCAACAA
Source organism: Heteromeles arbutifolia (assembly GCA_024362995.1). NCBI lineage: Eukaryota > Viridiplantae > Streptophyta > Magnoliopsida > Rosales > Rosaceae > Heteromeles > Heteromeles arbutifolia. The sequence continues at coordinate 7,343,284 of JANCRC010000017.1, read as the reverse complement.
TTTCAGTGGACCAATACCTAAGGAAATGGGAGAGTTTAAGTCACTATATTTCCTTAACTTGTCTTACTATTCTTTCACAGGCAAAATCCCATCGTCATTTGGCAACATGCATCAACTGGGGTCGTTAGACCTCTCACAGAACAAGCTGAGCAGGGAAATTCCACCACAGTTGGCAAAGCTTAATTTCCTTGCATTCTTGAATCTTTCAAATAATCAACTTGTTGACAAGATCCCAGCTGGTACTCAAATTTCAACATTTCCAAGAGAATCATTTACGGGTAACAAAGGATTATGGGGCCTCTGCTAACGATGGATAAGAAGGCAGGATTGTCACCACCACAAGCAAATGGAAACCATCCAAATTCTAGACATGAGATTGACTGGGATCTTATCAGTGTCGAAATCGGATTTGCGTCTGGCTTTGTGGTTGTCGTTGGGTCACTTGTGTTGTGCAAGAGATGGAGTAAATGGTATTATAGAGCTATGTATAAAATCCTTGTTAACATATTCCCTCAACTTGAAGAAAGAATTGGTCCTCACAGAAGGCATGTTCACATAAATCAGAGGTGGTGAAGTTGAAATGTTCACATAAAGCGTTTGGGGGTAGCGTAATTGGTAAACCCTCAGGAGACGCAACTCCTACTAGGGACACCAAAGGTTTAAAGGCTTGTTGCACAATTTAATGTTTTGCTCGAGAACTAGCAAAAGATAAGTTGGGTTACATATTTTGTATTTCTTTTTATCTATTAAAGTAGCTCTGATTTTATGTTAAATTGATGAAATTAATTAGTTTTATACGAGTTATATAGAAAAGATAATTTGTGAACAAAGAATGGAATTTGGATCTTAAATGGTAGAAAGTAGAAGCACAATGAATCACGGGGTGGACCGTGAGCTGTGATGGACTGGATTCAAAACTTTAGGCCGTCGTGCAGATTTAGGCTTGAAATTCTCAAACTTAGAGCAAATAAAGTTGGGTGAAGGAAGCTTTGCCAAAAAAACAAAAAAACAAAAACAAAAGTTGGGTGAAGGAAAATTTGATTGAGTGGGAATGATAAGCTCTCTGTCATCTTCATTGGTTTTTTCCTTCTTTTTGCAAGGTGACGTTCAGTTCTTGGATAAAATTTCAAGTCAAGTATGCTCTTTGGTCTTGAGTTTGAGTTACAAAGTGACAAAAATACAGATGATTGGTTGATTGAAAGCTTTGAAAGGACGTGTGCTATTTGATTGTGATTTGAGGTGAGCTAAAATATCTTTAACCTTTTCGGGCTCCACGAGATATCAGTCCTACCCATCAGGGTGTGCAATACCTCAAGCTCCGTAAAAAATGAAAAAATTCTTATTCTATTTTAATTTATCAGAAAGGAGATTTGAATTCAAGTACAAAGGGATTCTACCCCAACCAATTGATTTAACCCATATTTATCTACTTCCAAGTTCCAACTGACAGAAAATTTTAAAAGTTAGTTACTGAGCTCAACCCAAAATACGTGTACGCAATTCCAACTGTTTTCTGTTGACACAATCCAAGCGTCCATCTTTCGTTTCAGCACACAGACTCCTCGTCGCCACCGACGCCATCCAAAACGTCGCCACGTGTGTTCACTCCCGTCACGCGACGAACAATGCGGCTGTAGCTTATTACGGTACAATACCAGGTACGCAATCATCATAGCTGCCCCCTTCTTCGCCGCCAGCGGGCAATAATTAGAATAATCACGAATTATTAGGGGTGTTAACGTCATTTTGTGTCTGTGACACCGGTTATCGGCTGAAAGCCTGAAAACGGAGGGAGGAGTCGTAGGAAACTTAAAATATTTTCCAAATTGATAAACCACCATTTTCTTCTCCGGCCAAACACGGCGGAAATGGACGGCGGTGGATCTTGCTCCGGCGGCAATTTCAAGCTCTACGAGGAGCTGGAATTGCAGGAGTTTCAGGACAAGTTCGTGATCAAATCCGTCGCGGCTCCGGATCGAGGATTCTCCATCGACCGCCGCGACGGCATCATTGAGCCGCTCAACGGTACAAAATCTTCCGCTATTTCGGGCGAAATTCATTTTTTCCGCTGATTTTATGTAGCTCAATCAATACTCGTTTCTGATTGCCAGGCGATTCTTCTTCTTCTTCTGCAAGTCCGTCGAAAACCTCGACTATATACGGAGTGGCGGGAACGATCAGATTGCTTGCAGGTAAGTGAATTGCTTTCTTTTACTTGCTTTTGAGTATTTCGAATCGAAAATGTGAAACTTTTTTTGCTATAATTGTATCTTTGTGTGTTTTGAATGGCTAAATTTCCAGGATATGGTGTTTGTTTGTTGAATTGATGTGTTTGGTGCAGGAAATTATGTACTTGTAATAACTTCGCGGACGGAAGTCGGGAATTATCTCGGCTTCCCTGTTTACAGAGTAAACTCGATGAGGTTTCTGTCCTGCAATGAGGGTTTGAAGAATTCAACTGCTCAGGAGGTAAGGTTTTTGAATCATTTTGATGCATGTACGAAGCGAATGTGAGGAGTGAGTTGGGATTTTTAAAGTTTGAGTCTTTGCCTGAAAGATTGTGATGTGTTTGTGTAGAAAAAAGATGAGGCTTACTTCATGGCTCTGTTGAAAACAGTCCAATCAACTCCGGGGTTGTACTTCTCGTACGAGACTGATATAACACTCAAGTAATTTCTTATATCTAGAGCTCAGCCACAGTTGAAAAGTTTTGTATCTGTTAAGGTTCCGAGTTGTATCATGTCAATTTATGTTTCTATTTGGTTAAGTGTTGTGTTAGTTTATTCTAATTATATGTATTTTATCATTTCTACCAGCTTTCAAAGAAGATGTAAGTTAGTTGAAGGATGGATGGCCAAACCAATATGGAAGCAGGTTAGTTGGAGACTTAGGGCTGGTTTGGTATTGCTGTGCTTTGAAAAAAAGCTGCTTCTGCTGTGCTGTGAGAATAAGCAGCTGTGAAATAAAGCAGTAGAGTGTTTGGTAAACTTTTTTGTAAAAGTGCTTTTGAAAAAAAAAAAGCAGTATTATAGTGTTTGGTAAACTTTTATGTAAAACAGATGTGAAAAAAAGCCGGTTTTTCAAAGCTGGGTTTTGCAGCTTCTTGTTTTTGGCTTTTTTTCACCCAAAACTGTGAAAAAAAGCTGAAGCTGAACGTTTACCAAACACCAAAAACTGTCCCAGCTTTTTTTCACAGCAGCTTTTTTTAAAATCACCTCAACCCCAAACTGGGGCTTAGATTATTGGGTTTATTGGTCAGGTGCATATAAGCATATTGTCCTGGGGTTTAGTTTATCCTCAACTCCTTCCGAGTAAGAGGGTTACTAGGGAAAAGAAAGGAACACCACCCTAAGGATTTGCCTACTTTTTTTTTGGGTATCATACTTATCTTTTGTTCTCAAGGTATAAAGATTCAGCTCAATAAAGATGCCTTCTCAGTTCATATCCTTGAAGACATGCCATCCTTTGTGCAATTTTTTCCTTGTCAAGTGATTCCCCCTTACCCTTTATCCAAAGGAGTTTCTGTCGGCACTAGAAAGCATGAGTATCGAGTCAACTAACCCACCAGATCATATGGATGTTCATCAGTCTTTTCTTTTAATGTCATTTTAGCCCCTTTCAAATATTTGCTTTACTCATTACAATTTATAACTAGTAATTGCTTGGTAGTTTTTAATTTTATTTGTGTTTTCAGGCTGACCCTCGATTTGTTTGGAACAGAAATCTTTTGGACGAACTGATTGAGTATAAGGTTAGACTTTCTATCTTCTAGGGCATACGTAGTTAAACAATTTGGAGTATTTTATTGCTTGCCTAAGCCACTTAAATGTATATCTTTAAGGAAGAAAAGCATTTCCAAAAGTAGTTAGTTCTTTGCACACATATTTTATTGCTAATGCACATTAATTTCTCATGGCAGCTTGATGGGTTCATTATTCCTCTACTACAAGGAAATATCCTGAATTTACTGATTGCTTATGTTTATGACTCTCTCTCTCACTCTCTCTCTCTCTCTCTCTCTCTCTCTCTCTCTCTCTCTCTCTCTCTCTCTCCCTGTATGTGGGCATGCATATATGTGCACATGTAAGGAAGATGGAGATTCTGAAATTATGTGAGTAATATATTCAACTGGGGAATTTTATGGTGTTCCTTAACCTACATTTAAGCTTCCAGACTGCACAGCTAAAGCTAAAAGGCTCACCTTCCACACTTACGATAGTCTCAAGGAGGTGTACCAGACGTCTAGGTACAATCTTAGAGAGATGATTGATTCTTGAAATCACTTTTGTGTCTGTATTGGCATGTTTTGAAGGACCTAAACATGAAACACTGTAATGTGATCAATTAGGGACAAGAATGTGGAGAAGAGGGGCCAACCTTGATGGAGATGTAGCTAATTTTATTGAAACTGAGCAATTGGTGGAGATTGAAGGTTTCCAGTCCTCATTATTGCAGGTAATTCTCATATGGAGGTTCCAAAAAGAAATGTGTGCTGAAGTATTATTGTATCAGAATATTTTTAGTTACTATTATGTTTCTTTGCCTAAATAGGACATTAGCTTATATCTTGGTGTCATTGTAACATGATCAACTAAGTTGGTTGAGGATTAAACGTTAGAGAAAAGTATCTTCTGCGCTCCTTGGTGTGAGAAATATCATAATGGTAGAACTTTTTCATTCTTTTTTGAGGTTTAGGACTGGCCCTCGCATAATAGTAGACTGGAAGGTTTGTCATAATTTGATACGAGAAGATTTATTTATCTATTCCTCTTTTCTGAATAAAAATCCTCCATAATATTTTTGATATGTTTTTCAGATTCGAGGTTCAATTCCGCTTCTTTGGGAGCAAATTGTTGACTTGAGCTATAAACCACGACTTAGAATTATTGATCATGAGCAGACGGTAATTTGTTGCCACTTGCCAGATATGCAGCTCCATCCCTTTTTACTATTTTCTTGGCTTCAAGGTGCAACCCCCTTGTTAGAGTTGTGATCTGAATTTTCCTATCAACTTGCAGTCAAATGTTGTGGAGCGCCATTTTTTTGATCTTTCCCAAAGATATGGAGAGACAATGGCAGTAGACCTAACTGATAAAGTAAGGGTTTCTCCTCTTTTACATTTTTCTTTGAATTTTATAATCTCTGCACACTGATTCACCTTCTGTGTTAAGCTAAAAAGTTTGCAATTTTTTTTCCTTCAAATTGTGTTTGTACGACACTCACCATTGTGGCTCTTGGATTTGCGAAATATGCAATGATGTTGTGCTACACAAGTTTTCCTTTTTTTTTGTAATATTATATTTAACCTGTATGCAAAGTATGTTGTTTCTTGTATTTCCAGTTAATATAATTTTCCATTTATTGTTATTTGCAGCATGGTGATGAAGGTCAACTAAGCACGGCATTTTCTGCTGAAATGAAAAATCTACCAAACGTGAGGTGACAATTTGCATACTTATGTAATCATTTTCCCACTTGAAGTAGATTCCTTTTTTGTTTTCGAGGTTGCTTATAATGAGTCAGTTCTATTGGTTGGCATTGGGAACAATGTCAGAAATGAGATTTTGTTCTCAACTTAATAGTTAGTACTTTGTGTTTTTGTTGCAGATACGTTTCATTTGACTTTCATCATGTATGTGGTAACTCAAACTTTGAAAACCTAAAGTTTCTATATGAGCAGATCTTGGAGCAATTTGAGAAGCAAGGGTAATGAAAGCGTAATATCTGATTGAATTAAGTATGCCAAAATCTAGGTATGCTGGCTATGTATAATACTGTTTTTAATCAAAACTGTTCCAGCTGAGCAGATACTTCCTCGTAGATGCGAAAGGCAACATACTGGAGGAGCAGAAAGGAATTGTCAGAACAAACTGCATTGATTGCCTTGATAGAACAAATGTTACACAGGTTTCTAAGAGAATTATGTTGTGCGATGGATCTCATAACATTTTGTGATGATATTGTATACCATATGCCATAGCATGAGTAAACTGAGATTTAACATGAATCGTTTTACTCCTTTTTTATTTGTAGAGTTACTTGGCCCAGAAGTCTCTAGATGCGCAGTTGCAAAGAACTGGAGTGCTGGATTGTTCTGAAAGCATTTCCATGTTTGCTGAAGATTATCAAACATTTAGAGCGTGTATGGAATTCTCCGTGTCCTGTATCCTATCTTTCATAAATGATCAGACAATGCCTATGATGAAATTTTTTCCTTATTCTGAATTCTGTTGCTTCAGTGTGGGCTGAGCAAGGCGACGAGATAAGCCTCGAGTATGCTGGCACTTATGCCCTGAAAGGGGACCTGGTTAGGTAAGTTCAACCTAAAGTATGACTTTTTTTTTTGTCGACTAAAGTATGACTTGAATCATGGCCACTACGTACTTATCCTTTTTTTGACTCATATTTTGGATCCATATTACCGCAGATATGGGAAGCAGACATTTGGAGGAATAATCAAAGATGGGATGAGTGCTCTTTCAAGATATTATTTGAATAACTTTCAGGATGGCATTCGGCAGGTGATCTGCCCCTCTTTCTCAAATATTGAGTATTACTCATCTGCATGAAGGCGAGTGACGTCTACTTGTTTATAGTTGCTTAAAATAAGTTTCAAATTTGTTCAGGATGCTATGGATCTTATCAGTGGCCACTATACAGTTAGAAGGGATACTTCACCATTCCGGGCTGAATCTTTTTCTGTAAGTATAATGAATCTTTCTGAGAAATTGAAGTGCCTGAATTCAATATCAGCTTTTATCCAGTTGTTATCAGTTATTCAGATCCCATTACAGTTGGTAGGACAAGAAAATCTTTTTTGGTTCATCTTCAAGGAACCTCATATTTTAGTTTATGATGGTTTGGGGAGTACTCTGATGGTCCAATTGCATCTCTTGAAAGTAAATTTAGTAAGAAATCATGCCTACCTTGAATATGAGCGCTATTAAATGGATATATTTGTAGTAACGAAAGGAAAACTAAAATCCAATTCTGGCAAACTTGATGTTTGGTTGGTCAGCTTGGCACGTAATCATTGTTAGGTGGCATTGAATGAAAGTAATTTGTGCCACTTTTAAAATGACTTCACTGAATCAGTGGTCAAGTTTTAAATGTGAGAACAAACATTGCAGTTTCTACCGGTGGCATCAGCTTTGCTAATTGGAGGGTTGACACTGACATCCGTCACACTTCAGCAAGGTACTACTGTTATTTTGGTTTTGCCTGAAATCTTGTAGTCCGTGGAACTTTGTTCTCAATTGTGAGTTCTATTCGATCGACTAAGACGTGAGAAATTTTAAATCCTACTTGCAGCTGGTCGAAATGCCCAGCAATATATGTCTTCTGTTCTTTTGGCTGGAGTGACTGCTGGAGTAGCGGCAGTGGTGAAAGCTAACGGAAGGCAATTCTGTTCGAGACCTCGCTTGTGCAGACTTGTATAACATTGTTCTGAACTCGTTCAAACGGTAGTTTTCGAAAACTCTGCAAAATGTATTACCATGACGTTACTGTTGTTGCAAGCCTTGTAAGTTATGAGATAAGATAATTTTTACAAGCGATTTATGGTTAAAATGGTATATGTGGTATGATAAATTTTGTGTTTATAGAGGATCAATTATTGTGTTTGTTGTGCTTAAAATTCACGTGTCGACATCTGAACGCGAAGTAGGAAAAAATGCGTGGGAAAGTGGTTAGCATTTCTTATTCAATATATCCTTGAAAAACTGTAAATTAAAGAGAAATGCTAAGAGGTTTCTTTCAAAAATGGACTCTCTATGGATTCTTTGTCATCTCATGTTTTTAGCACAATATTGTGCAATGTTGATACATAAATTTACGATAAACTGAGAGGTGAAAGAGAATATATAAACAGTCTCAAAATCACTTTGAGAGAATTCCCTTAATATTTTTCTAAATTAAATTGATCCCAAAAGTTCCATGTGGACACGACAATTTCTCGATAAGTAGGGCAAGACTTCAGGATCAGTAAGTCAACTAGTCAACCCAAAAAGCTATCTCACAATTCCAATTTCTAATTTTCTACAATGTGAAAGGTTTTCCACTTGCCCTGCCTGAAGAGGACTTCAGAAGTACGATCATTTTCGCAAGAAGAAAAACATGAGCATGAATTTAGTGCAAATCCCGGAGAGCACGTCCGTTTATCAAGTAGGCGGTGATCGATTTGCAATTTTTGTTTGTCCTTGCCTCAATATAGAGAAGGAGTATGATTTACATCGAATAGGTTCAAGCCACCGTCACACTTCAGATTATAACAAAATGTGACGGGTAAGTTTATGCTCACTTGAAACTTCACTATTAGACAGCGAAATCACTGCAGCGGTGAACTTATCCTATGCGAATTACTTTCGCAAAGAATATGCATAATTAGTAGATATTGCGTAAAGTAAAAACTCTACAATCAAAATCATTAGAGTTTTTCTTTGTTATCGATTTTCCCATGCCAAGGTTTTTTTCGTACTGCTTTCTTCGTCCTTATACCTTTTTAATGCATTTGATAATATCTACATTAAGGGATGAGAGAGTGGGTTCAACCTCACAATGGGAGTGGCATAGCCATAGTAATTTTGTTCAAGTTCGCTTTTTGTGAGAATCGAACATAAAACCTATCACTTACCAGTTGTTGGGGCCCAAAAATGTCACACACCAATCCAACCAAGTCTCAAGGCCCAATTGTCATGCAAAGCCTACATTCAAGTCCAAGCACATGCCAAGGCACGGGATCGATAAGGAATATATTTACAAGCATGCCATGCCACGGAGATTAAGCCGGATATTCACGCCATGCTCATGCCTATTCATCACGCCATGCTTCCTTAGCCACTATTCATGCTAAGCCCAAGTCACATATTCAGGTCTCCGGCTTGCCAAGTGAATTGTGGCGTGGATGGTTATGGAAGGTTATCGCGCCTACGTGGAATCGAGGTCATGGAAGACTTTGGGTTGCTTGGGAGCCCAAAGATCCAAGTCCATACCCTTTGAGAGAGAACTAGCCTAGTTTATGCCTTTCCGTAGCAAGTCAATCCCCTTAGTTAGGACCAGAGCCGGCCCTGAGGGTGTGCAAGTGGTGCCACCACACAGGGCCCCTAATTCGGAAGGCCCCCGATTGCGATTTATTTTACCTGTAGATATGGTATAAGTTTTTTAATTTGCAATGATGTACCAAAGTCTTCTCATAGCCCAATTGTCTTTCGCTTCTCATCTGTAATCCTTGTCCATGAAATTGGGTTTGACTCTACCCGGTGCCTTTTTTTTGTGTTTTATTTTAATTTTTTGGGTATTTAAAAGCATGGTGTTTATTTAATGTTTTATTTTAATTTCTTTTGTGTTTTATTTTAATTGTTTTGGTATTTAAAAGAACGAGTTCTGTTTTAATTTTGTTTAATTTCAAGCATGGTGTTTCAAACCCAAAAACATAGGGGATGTAAATAGGTACCTAACCACCACACTAAGATTTTTTTTTCCTTACATCATCTCAATTATATGTGATCATAATTAAATGTAAAAGAAAACATAGCAACAAAATGTTAGACCCTCTAAGGGCTTTTTATTGGGTATGTTAAAATAAAGAGTTTCGAATCCAAAAACACAGCACCAGATTTTTTCTTTAACTCAATCTATAAATAATCATAAAAATTAAAATGTAAAAGAAAACATATCAACAAAAATTCTATACTTATTAAGGGTCTCCCTTGGAGTTTCGCACAGGGCCCCCAAAATCTCAGGACCGGCCCTGGTTAGGACTAAACTAGATTCTTGCATTATATGCATGTTAAGCCCAGCAAATCAAGCATTTAATGCTGACTTTCCCTTCCCAGCCTACATAGACAGCCAACACGCGAAAGTCATAAAGCGCGCTACCAGAATTAGCATATGTGGAAGGCCGCCCTGGGAAAGGCCCATCTCGAGAAGAAGCAATCTGCAAGTCTCAACAATGCAACTATCTTACACCAAAAAGGGAGTGATAGGAGGCCTAGGGAGAAAGGAGGGGAGGACCAAGCCACAAAGGGAGATTCTCTTGAAATCTAGAGAGAAACCTTTCACTTACATAAGGAGAGAGATTCAGAGATTAATAGAGAGGGAGATAGGAGAAACGCAGGAAGAGAGAATCACCTAGGAAATAGGTCCAGAGAGTTCTAGTTAGCCTAGAAGCATATTCTAAGCCTTAAGCATCACCACCCAAGCAACCTTAATGATTTCCATAGCTTTCCAGAATGCCATGCAACCATGTAAATCCCTTCTCTCTCATGTAAGCCAATAATCTTCTAGCTTCCACACCACGCTTCACTTGAGCAAGTCATTATCTTGATCAATCATGCTATCTTCGAGTCATTGATGTTACCGGGGTATTTCCTAAGACAAGCTATCTCTTTTGAGATATCCCAGGACTTGGTACGAATCCTTACCAAGGGAGACAAGATGATGTTCTCAAAGCCCAAATCCAACTCGGCCTAAAAGTCCCCCAACACAAGTGAAAATGAATACCACTAGACTATAGTACTAAGTGACATATTTATACATTTATTCTCTTTTAATTTACTCAATCAATATATTATAATAAATAAATAAATGTAAAAAGAGAAAATGAGAGTTCCATTTTTTCCGATAGGGAATGTACATATTCTCCAATTTGCTTATACATATATTTACCTTATAAGTTTCTTAATAAAAACCATTCATTTTATTAATCTTCATTTGAAGATCATTCATACAACAAATTATTCAAATTGGTGTGTCATGAGTGTGGTTGTGAGTGGCGAGTGTTGTGGTGGTCACGAACGGCGAAAAGATGGGCTGTCAAGAATGTAGAGGAAATAGGATGGGCAGTTGGTCAGATCTAATATGAATCGTACATAGACAGGAGTTGGAGTCGGCGGCAAGGACTGAGACTAAATACCAATTTTCACATTAATCAAATAAGGCCGAGATCGTCACGGATTAAATGCTTGATGGTTGTGCGTCGCATGTGTTGCGGTGTTGTGAGTAGAGCGAAACACTTCTAGCTTTTTATTTTAGGAAAACTAATGAAAAGGGCTTGAAAAGTTTTAGTTTTAATAAAAAAAACCATGTTATAAGTTTTGTTTAATAAAAAACCATGTTATAAGCTAAACAGAAGGGAAGGTCGGATTTCGGCCAGAAAGTTGGACAAACTTTAAACACTCATAACTTTGTCAATGCTCAACGAAATAGAGTGATTTAAAAACAAAAATTGTAGTTCTCGAAGAGACGAAGAGAATGGTACCTCGCACGATGGCTAACTCGCCATGGTTTGGCCAGAAAATACCTCGAAAGCCTCGGAGGTCGCCGGAAACTGGGTAAGATTCAAAATGATATAACTTCTTCAATACTCAATGAAATCGAGTGATTCAAAAACAAAAATCGTAGTTGTCGAAGAGACGAAGAGAATGGTACCTTGCACGATGGCTAACTTGCCGTGGTTTGGCCAAAAAATGCCTCGAAAGCCTCGGAGGTCGCCGGAAACTGGGTAAGATTCAAATGCATATAACTTCTTCAATACTCAACGAAATAGGGTGATTCAAAAAGGAAAGTTGTAGTACTGTTTTTGGAATGTAAAAATAAATTGTTTCTGGATTTTAAGTAACACTATTTCTGGAATTTAAGTCACTGTTTATGGAATGTAAAAATAAACTGTTTCTGGATTTTAAGTAACACTGTTTCTGGAATCTAAGTCACTGTTTCTGGAATGCTGGATTTAGGCCGGAAAGTTGGACAAACTTTAAACACTCATAACTTTGTCAATACTCAATGAAATCGAGTGATTCAAAAATGAAAATCATAGTTCTCAAAGAGAGGAAGAGAATGGTACTGCGCACGATGGCTAACTTGCCATGGTTTGGCCGAAAAACACCTCGAAAGCCTCGGAGGTCGCTAGAAACTGGGTAAGATTCAAAATGATATAACTTCTTCAATATTCAACAAAATTGAGTGATTCAAAAACAAAAATCGTAGTTCTCAAAGAGACGAAGAGAATGGTACCTTGCACAATGGCTAACTCATCGTGGTTTGGCTGAAAAACGCCTCGAAAGCCTCGGAGGTCGCCGAAAACTGGGTAAGATTCAAATGGATATAATTTCTTCAATACTCAATGAAATAGGGTGATTCAAAAAGGAAAGTTGTAGTACTCAGCGAGAAGAAGAGGAGGAGGAGGATGAGGACCAAAGGAGAGCCCATAAGTGACTGGTTGGTGGTCGAGCTGTCTGTTGGTTTGGTGGGTTTTACTTTGTTCTGTGATGGTTTTTGGTTAAAAAAAGTTATAGGATGGTTTTTGGTTAAAATAAACTTAGTTCAAGCCCTTTTTATTAAAGCTCCCTTTTATTTTTGATTTTTTGGAATTTGTTTATTTATTTAATGCTTTACTAATCCCAACGTATCCAATTGAGTTATTTACATCAAATATTAGACAAGTATTTCAGCATATCCCTTCCAATCTTAACTTAACCAATTTCAATTACAATCAATGGTAGAGTCAAGATTTGGAGGGCCTTTACATACATAGGTAATTATAACTCGATACATGAAAGATTAAAAAATAAGAGACGAGAGTAATTTAGTGGGTGGGCCATTATCCTAGTTTTCATATAATTTTTAGTTTTTAAATTTTAATTAAGGGTATATGTGGTAAGATAGATGTTGTATTTCTAAGAGGATTAATTATTGAGTTTGATGTGCATAAAATTCCCGCGTCAACATTTGAAAGGCGAAAATTTGATGTGACAAAGAGTATAAAGATAGTCACATTTAAAAAAAATCTTCTTAGCATTTCTCTAAATTAATATGGTCCCTAAATTCTAGTGTGGGTACGATAGTTTCTCGATAAGTAGGGAAAGACTTCAGAGTCAATAAGTCATCTAGTCAACCAAAAAAGCAATCTCACAATTCCAATTTCTACAATGTGACTTATTAACTCATGCGAAAGGTTTCCAGTTTCCACTTGCCCTTCCTGATTGAAGTAGTACGATCATTTTCGCAAAAAGAAAACATGAGCATGAATTTGGTGCAAATCCCAAAGAGAACGTCCGTTTATCAAGTAGGTGGTGATCGATTTGCAATTTGTTTGTCCTTGTTTCGATGTAGAGAAGAAGTATGATTTACATGGAAAATAGTCAAGCCATCGTGACGTTTCAGATTATACAAAACATGACGTATAAGTTCATATTCACCTAAAATTTTATTTATTAGACAGTGAAATCAACGGTCGCGATACATGATTAGTGAATGTTGCCTAAAGTAAAAATTGTACAATCAAAATCATTAGAGTTTTTCTTTGTTAGTGATTTTCCCATGCCTTGTTTCATTTTTTCGTACTCCTTTCTTCACCTTTATACATTTTATTAATACATTTGATATTATCTACACTAAGGAATGAGGGAATAGGCTAAACCTCATAATGAGACACCCATAATAATTTGGTTCTAGTTCGCATTTGGTGAGAATCAAACCTAAAACTTCTAACTTACAAGTGAAGATGAATATCAATAGACCATAGTACTAAGTGACGTCTTTATACTTTTATTCTCTTTTAATTTACTCAATCAATATGTTAAAATAAATAAATAAACGTAAAAAGAGAAAATGGGAGTTCTATTTTTTTCCGATAGGGAATGCACATACTACCCAATTTTCTTATAACATATATTAACCGTATAAATTTCTTAATCAAAACCATTCAATTTCTTAATCTTCGTTTAAAAATCATTCCTACAAAAAAATTATTTGAATTGGCATGTTATGAGTGCTTATCCTTGATAGGCAGCTAGTAGTGTGTGAATGTGACCCGTTGTCATCAGCTTTGTTCCACAATGTGCCGGAAAAGTTCAAATCTTCTGCACCCTTTTGTACATGTAGCATCTCAGCGGCTTGATTGAAATCTTGACACATATAAACTATATATTAATAAAATCCTATTTGTCAATCAAAAGAGAATGAAAAGACTATTTAGTCTTCTATTACAACAAAAAAATTATGGGCAGTAATAAAATTTCATAAAACCAAATTTGTTGTTTTTTATTTATACCTTACCTACATGTGTTTTTAGCATCTTTCTCATATTTAAAAATAAAATTAAAAAAAAAACCTCTCCCTCCCACTCCCACGTAGGGATGGCAACGGTTCGGTTTGGGGACGGAAATGCTATATCCATCCCCATAACCACGAAAATTAACCATATCCATAACCACAAATTAACCATCGGGTATTATCCATAACCATACCCACCGGGTAACGGATTCCCTATCGGTTAACGGGTATATCCATCTTCGTCAATACAAAAAATATATTCGTTCAATTGAGAAATTATAAGTTAGTAGATATCAATTTCGTCATTAAACATTTGATGTATAAAATGATCCAATGAATGGATCTTGTTGTGTATAAAAATTAAAACACTGGCTTGTCTTTGTTCTGTCCTAAAAGCACCATTGAGTTCGCATTGATTTTGATTCAAAACTTTACTTTCCTACAAAATGCAACTTTTGTATTCTCAAGCTAATGGTTTGGTGAATAATGGATATACAAATACATACATACATATATATATATGTACGTATGTATTATATTATTATATTATATATAAATTATATTATTTACTAATCGGATCGGATTCGGTTATGGATATGGTTTGGAGACCTCTATAACCATATCCAAAACCATAACCGAATAATATAAACGGTTTTTCCCCATATCCAAACCATACCCGAATTTTCATATCCAAATCCAATCCATTCGGACGGTTATCCACGATTATCGGGTTTAACGGTTAGAATTGCCATCCCTACTCTCACGTTCTCTCTCCCCTTCTCTCCTTTCCATTTTAAAAATAAAATAAAAAAGCCACTTAGTACAAAATAAAAGGATTTTCCAAATAAATAAAAAAAGTAGCCCATCGTACTGCGTACTCTCCCAACCATTGCCACCAACCACGCCCCCGCGCGCCCCCACACACAAACAACCCTGATCCATCCAAACTCAACTCCTCAGTGATTTGAAATTTTTGTTCACATGTGCCACCTCTAACCCCGACGATATCGCCACCCCCTCCCCAAAACCCCGATCCACCCAAACTCAACTCCTCAGTGATTTGAATTTTTTGTTCACATGTGCCACCTCTAACCCCGACGATATCGGTCCGTCATCACTAAATCAAATCAAAATCATTGATTTAGTTCTTGGATGTCACACTAATGAAGATCCTTATATACAAAACTATCGTTGAACTCAATCTCGCAGTGGTAGTTTTCTTACATTTATCGCGAATAAAATCAGGTGGCAAATTGTTTGGCAAACTATGGTATTGATCATGTTGGGATTCATTAGTCGGATTCTTGTCCGCCTTGTGCATTTGCAACTTTTGCTCATAATCTTTTGGAGCTTCCAAATTTTCGTTTCTCTTAGAAGCTTCCTTAATTGACCTTTGTTTCTAATAATTTTTGCCTCTTTACTCTTTTTCTTCAATATTTATTTACAATTATGTCTTTTTCTATGATAGCAATGCTGGAACCGATGTAGCATTATTGTTTTAATTAAAAAAATATATTAATGGTAAAAAAAAAAAATCTCACTGTAGTTTCCAACGCCATAGCCTCCGGTTTTGAGTGGGTTTGGTAATGTGGAGGATCTGGAAGGAGACGACGATAGTTGGGGTTCTAGGTTTGTGGTGTGGAAGATCTGGAAGGAGGAGACGGATGTTCGTCGGTGCAGTGGTGGTGGGCGGTGTTGAGCGGGAGTGGCAGGACAGTTGGGCTTCTGGCTTTTCAAATTCCATTTTTGTTGTTTATTTATTTTTTAATTATTTTTCAGAAAGTTAACAGTGTTTAAGCGTCGAGTTAGGGGTGGACAGGTGTCAAATTTTCTTTTCTTAGTTTCGCCACTTTCTTCCACTTTCCACTAGACAAAATGTAGCAGGGAAGAATTTAGGGTAAATTACATAGATTACAATTGCATATAACAACTTCAAAATATTTCACTTTCATACCTTAACTACTATTTTATTTCAATATAGTACATCCGTTACATTTTTCATCCATTAATCCGTTAAATGCTGACATGACTACCACATATATGCCACGTGGCTGCCAAATGTCTGCCACGTGGCAAATAAAATAATTTTTAAATTTTTTTTAAAAAACTTGAATTTTCTCAAAAAAAAAATTGAAACCCATATCCCTCATCCCTCACTCATGCCCAGCGACCTCCCCAGAAACCTACAAGAAGAAAAAGAAGAAGGGAAAAAAAAAAGGGACAGAACCCTTCCCTCCCCCCACCCCGCCGCGACCCGCGACCCACCTCCCTTCCTCCCCCTAGCTACCTTCCGGCGACCTACCCCCCCCCCCCCCCCCCCCCCCCCCCCCCCCCCCCCCCCCCCCCCCCGGCGCCGCCTCGTGATTTTCAATGTGGGTGAGTTTTGAAAATACTTTGAGTTTGAGATTATTTTTCGACTGGTTTTGTGGTAGATCCACCTAATCTCGGGTGGAATTTTTGGGGGTGGGTGATGGGGGATTTTTGGGAGGGGTGATGGGGGATGGGAGAAAGGGGTGGCTAGGGTGGGACGGACTGGGTTTTTTTTTTCTTTTTTTTCTCCCCTCTTCTTCTTCTTCTTCTTGTTGTTGCAGGTTTCTGGGAAGGTCGCGGGGGGGGGGGGGGGGGGGTGAGGGATATAGGTTTCAAATTTTTTTTTTGAGAAAATTCAGGTTTTTAAAAAAAAATTAAAAAATTATTTTATTTGCCACGTGGCAAACATTCGGCAGCCATGTGGCATATATGTGGCAGCCACGTCAGCATTTAAAGGATTAATGAATGGAAAATGTAACAGAGGTACTATATTGAAATAAAATAGTAGTTGAGGTATGAAAGTGAAATGTTTTAAAGTTGTTGTATGCAATTGTAATAGACCTCAAACCTGATGAGCTACTATGTAATTTACCTAAGAATTTAAGTCAACAAATCAATCCATAAAGCAATCTCATAATTCCACAATGTGCCATTTTCTACACGTTATATGTTCATAAAACTCAAAGCACGTTGTAGAGAATAATTTTTCATTTTGAGGAGACTAAAAACAATAGCGAAGATTAATATAAATAATAGGGTAAATTACATAGTAACTCCTTATGTTTGAGGTCTATTACAACCTCATACAACATCTTTAAAACATTTCACTTTCATTCCTCAACTACTATTTTATTTCAATTTCATACATCCGTTACATTTTCCATCCATTAATCCGTTAAGTGCTGAAGTGGCTGTCAACGTGGCACACCACGTGGCAAAAATAATAATTTTTAATTAAAAAAACCTAAATTTTCTATATATATATATATATATTTAAAAAAAAAAAAAAAAAAAAAAAAAACCTATCGCATATCCCCGTAACCCCCCTCCCCCCCTCCAAAACAAAAACCCAGATCTGTCCCTCAGATCCCCGTAACCCCATATCCCCCAAAACCCATATCCCCGGTGCGACGCTGGTCGCCCCAGGCCCCCCTGCGGCGCGATGCAAGTCAACCCAGAATCCCCCCTCCCCCCTGCGATGCAGGTCACCTAGAACCCGACCCCATCCCTTCTCTCATCTGCAACCCCACCACCCACCCTTTTCTCCTCTCTACACACCCTTCATTCTCCTCTAAACACCCCCCACTTCTTAAATTCACACCCGCTCCACGAACCCGGCGATGGTGAGACGGGATCTGCGTTTTTTTTTTTGTTTTTTTTTTTGGGTTGCAGGTAGGGGGTCGGGGGAAGAAGATGAAGATGAGGGAGAAGAGAGGGGAATAGGGGGGCCGGAAAGACGAACTGAAGGGGTTTTGGTAGCCACGTCAGCACTTAACGGATCAATGGATAGAATATATAACAGATGTATGAAATTGAAATAAAATAGTACTTAAGGTATGAAAGTAAAATGTTTTAAAGATGTTGTATGAGGTTGTAATAGACCTCAAACCTAAAGGGTTACTAAGTAATTTACCCTAAATAATATCATTGTTTCAGAACAATTTTTTTTATCGCTCTAGCCTCTAGACCCCATAAGTTGTGGATTAACATTGGTCTTGCTCTTCCATCATTCCTTAGTTGTATTTACTTAAAAATGACTGAGGATTAAACATTTAAATTTTACTTAAAAATGTATTTATTTCTGCTTCCTAAACGTGGCCACTAAATTATTTGTAGCATATTTACTTCCTTAATGAGTTGGAATTGTTTTGGAATTATTTTCATTCTTGATTGCTCTACCTTTGTTAACACATTCAAAATTTAAATTGGTCAAATCGGATAAATGATCTCTGTGATCATAAGGTATTCGGAAGATAGCCCCTGTGGTAAAAAAACTCGGATTTAAACCCCTGTGGTGTACTCTGTTAGCAAATTTAGACCAAAAGTGATTTTCCGTTAACTCTCTCTCTCCTACTTCTCAAAAATTGAACAACTCTGTCTTGGTGATCCGATTTCCTAAGATTCAATCATTACCCTTCCTTTCTTCCTCCAAATTTCACTACCCATTTCTTCTTTTCCTAGAAATTCAAATCCACGTTTCAAATTTATCAGAATTCAAATTCCAGAAATTGCAAATTTCCATCATTTTTTTTCAAAAATGTTATGACCCCTTCTCCCTGCTCTGCACGATTAATTTAAAGGAAAACTAATGAAAATGGCTTGAAAACTTTGAGTTTTAACGATAAGGACAAAATAAAGAGTAAAGTGAATAGTACTAGAATTGACTTTTTAGTGTAAAAATGTAGTTTTTCGTTAAAGTGAACAGTACCGTGAGCTTTTCGTTAAAGTTCCCTTAAAGTTCCCTTAATTTAATTTAATTACTCAATCACATTTTTTATATTAATTACTAATTTCTTTATTATTCAAACAAATTTCAATCTAA
Organism: Heteromeles arbutifolia; assembly: GCA_024362995.1. NCBI lineage: Eukaryota > Viridiplantae > Streptophyta > Magnoliopsida > Rosales > Rosaceae > Heteromeles > Heteromeles arbutifolia. Next base: position 7,324,380 of record JANCRC010000017.1, on the reverse strand, counting down.
TCCCATTTGGGTCTCTGTTTTTTTCTGCAAAATTACCCAGAACAGAAACAAAGTAATCCAACAAAATGGCGCAACAACCAGCCATTAAACCGGTTCTCTAGAAACCTCCAGGGTACGGATACCCGCACCAACTGGGCCGGCCCCTACCCAGTCCGTTAGGCAGAAAGCCCAACATCCCCCCTTCCTTCCGCCCAAAGCCCAGTCGGGGGAGCAGCTGCTATTGCATATGTTGCTGCGTCTTCTGCGCCTTCATCCTCATCGTCATCATCTTCGCTGCCCTCGCCGGCAACATCTTCTACCTCTTATTCGACCCCCGCCTCTCTACCTTCTACCTCATCTCCTTCCAGATCCCTAAATTCGAACCCGTCTCCAAACTCGACAGGACCGACCTCGACGTCCAGGCTGTCACCAGTGTCGAGGTGAGGAAACCCAACCCGAAACTAGACATCTTCTACCGCGAGGGGATCGAGATGTACGCGATCCTCGGGGACCAGAACGACGTAGAGTTGGGGCTGGGTTCAAAGCTGCTCAAAGGGTTCACGCATAGGCACCGGAACACGACGAATTTCAAGATGGATATGAGGGTGAGGAACAAAGTGGTGGATCAGACGGTGGGGTGGAGGTTGGCGGCGCAGCTGAAGAGTAAGGAGATAAAGGTGGCGGTGGAGCGAAAGACGAGGATTGGGTACGTGATCAAAGGGTGGAGGGTTAGGACGATGCAGGTAAATGTATTAACAGATAGTTAAAGGAAAAATCATTTTTGGACTAAATTTGCTAACGGAGTACACCACATGGGTTTAAATCCGAGTTTTTTTAGCACATAGGCTATCTTCCGAATACCTTATGACCACATGGATCATTTATCCGATTTGCCCAATTTAAATTATGTGGATCTCACGTTGCAATCCGTAATTCAATATACACCTATTAATTCCATAATAAATTGATTAGAAGAAAGAGGAGATCATGATCTCATTACCGACTTCACAAATTCCGGTGAGAAGTGAAGACACGACAATTTCTCAATAAGTAGGGCAAAGACTTCAAAGTCAACATGTCGACCAGTCAACCCAAAAAGAAATCGCACAATACCAATTTCCACAATGTGACATAAGCAAGGTTTTTAAATATCAATTTTAACATATATTTTCTCAAGCACAAATGTTAAGGAGACTTTCTCAAATGTGAAACTCTCCATTGATTCTCTGGCGCTTCATGTTTTTGACAAAATATTTTATAATATTGGTAAGGAAATTGATATTAAACTGTGGGGTGGTAGAAAGTCCATAAAATGTTGGTAAGGAAATTGATATTAAACTTTGAGAGAGTCTCCTTCGCATTTCACATTCTAGTCTATGAAAATGAAAATCAATGTGGTACTTTCTTTAGCAAGTCTTAAACTTGTTTCCGTTTTTCTTTCAAATTTTCCTCAAAAAGGAATTTTTTTTGTTTGTTTGGTAATTACTACTTCAACAGTCCCTTACATTATTCCCATATTTCAAGTCTATGTTTATTTCATGTCTGAACAACCAATCACAAGAATTTAATTTGAGCAAAACTTACATGACAGAGCATTTATTAGATTAAATTGAAATACTGCACCCAGTCCCAAATCAAATATATATATATATATGTATATATGTGTGTGTGTGTGTGTATATATATATATTAGGATGGGAAAGGCACCCAAGAGCACTAAGGTAGTGGCTTAGTGGGGTGTGAGTCAATGCGACCCATCGTCTCCGCTTTCTTCCACTTTGCTATGTTTTTCAAACCAAACCACACTTAACAGAGAAAAACATGAACATGAATTTATAATCCATTTCCACTACTTCTCAAGGAAATTTCCAAGTTGATGATTGCTTTATTCCAAGTCATCGGCCACCCCTGTTTGAATATGACTCGTTTAGTGCTAGACTTAGATTGGGTTGGTTAACTCATGAAATTCAAGATATATTAAAGGAAAAGTCTCTTGTCATTTAGTAATATTGTTTAGTGATATTTCTCTTACGAGAGGTCTTAGGTTCGAATCTTGGGAGTGACGAGTTCGCAGCCAATTTATTCTCCACCCTTTAGACCATCTCCAACTCTTGGATTAAACCTAAAATTCTTAACCCAAAAAATTAAGGTTTTATTAGCCCACAAACAGTTTTTCTGCTCTAACCCTTTTGGATTAAATTTTTAGTCCGAGATTATTAAAGAATGAATTTTAAAAAGAAATTATGTAAACTTTTTAAAGAATGAATTTATGATAATTTTTTCCTTAAAGTAACTTTAAAAAAAAATTTATGTAAATTATCCTAATTTAATTTTATGCACATTTTAACCTAAAAATATTTAGATTCCAATTAATATTGAAAAATTACTAAACCGACACCATGAAACTCGTGGAACACTCTCAAAGAATATGAAACACATAAAATTAATTATTTTAGCCGTCAGATTTAAATTTGGACCGTTAGATTTTTTTTACCGTTAGATTTAATCATATTAGATCTTAACCGTTAAATTTAATGAAATTATAAATATAAAACTAAAAAAAATACACATATATAATGGAACCCATTAACTCAGAGAGAATTCTAAGCTAAATTTGCCCCGAAAAAGAGTTTTGGATTAAAACTCATATTTGGCCGCAAGGTTGAAGCAAATTCGGGTAGCTTTAAAACCTAAAATTTGAGTTTTACTCCAAGGATTGGAGTAGATGTTAGAGAGTGTGTGTGTGTGTATATATTTTTTTTTGTCAAACGATGAATTTTGTTAGATTAGATATTAAATTAGTCACTGACGGGATTTGAACCCACGTCATGTAAGAGCTTAACACATTTTCACCGCTGTGGTAAAGAGCCACTTGCTTAAAGTGTATATATTGATGCTTTTGCTTCCTCTCCTTACTCTGCCCTCACAAGTAAACCCCATCTCCCTGCATATTCTTTTGCTTCCCCTTTCCAATTAATAGTCCACAGTCCACACAGACCCTCCATTTCTAGCTTTTGCCTTCAAAGCCCTTTCGTCTTGCTTTTGCCTTCAAAGCCTTTTCGTCTCGTGACAAGGAGGCAACAGTTCTGTCTCCATCCTTTTATTCGTGACTGCACTGTGACTCAAGCCATTAGTCACAGAGTGGGCACCCAAAACGTCACTGTAGCAGTCAGCGTTTACGAAAACAAAAAGGTGACCACTGCTTGTTTTGTTTTTGTTTTAATTGTTCCATATTTTTGTTTTGTCTGTATGATTTGGAAGAACTTCTGAAGACAGGTTTAGTGCTCTTTCATGATATTGTTTGATCAATTTTCATGATGCCATTCAGCACGTAATCTGCCTCTCTTTCTCAAATATTAAGTTTCAACTTTATATGAATCCTTTTTTTTTTTTTGTAAGTATTTGAGTAAAATATAATTCATTATTTATTAAAATAAGTCCAATCTCTTGAGTTTAAAATTATTTTATTATCAATAATTGTCTCTTTAATGATAAAATTTACTGTAAAAATTAAAATTCTTTCTAAATATCTCTTTGATCATTATTTATTCTTATGTCTAGCATATAGATGAGTATAGTGGGTTGGGCTTTTTAGCATAGGACTTAGGAGGTTTAACCACTTTCCAAACCACTTATAGGATCTCTCAAATCATTCATTGTGCATCTTGATGTCATTTTAATATCTAACCTTTTAGGAATTTAAGCTTATCATTTCGCATGATACAATAAAAAAGGTATAAACACACCAATGAAGCAACTTTTTATTCCCAAAGGTCAATTTTATAGGTTTTGCTTGCTTTTAGCAACTCAACAACAAATAAAGAATCATTGTGAAATACAAAATATCCATTGCCAAAAACTCAGTAAAAAAACAAGGAATCAATAAACCATTAAGGAAAAACAACAAAGAAAGCCATTAGGTTACTATAGTCAAGCGTTCCCATTTGCCTTGGAATGGGGGTACCACCTTAGACACGTATCCAAAAGTAGTATAGTTATTTAAAACCATGACTCGGTCTCACTTGCAGCCATGTTTCCAATTGCTGCATTTCTTGTGTTTTATTTATTTTTTCTCTAATCCAACATAAATCACATACATAGTCCACAACAACAACAACAAAGTTTTTTCCCACTAAGTGGGATCGGCTGTATGAATCCTAGAACGTCATTTTGCTCGGTTATGTGCCACGTCTTCCGTTAGATCCAAGTACTCTAAGTCTTTTCTTGGAGTATCTTCCAAAGTCTTCATAGGTCTTCCTCTACCCCTTCGGCCCTAAACCTCTGTCCTGTAATCGCATCTTTTAGTCAAAGCATTAATAGGCCTTCGTTTCACATGTCCAAACTACCGTAATCGATTTTCTCTCATATTTCCTTCAATTTCGGCTACTCCTACTTTACCTCCGATATCCTCATTCATAATCTTATCCTTTCTCGTGTGCCCAAACATCCAACGAAGCATTCTTATCTCCGCTACACCTATTTTATGTACATGTTGATGCTTCACTGCCCAACAGTCCGTGCCATAAAGCATTGCTGGCCTTATTGCCATCCCATAAAATTATGGGAGTTTTAACGAAACACTCCTGGTACTGTTCACTTTTAAAGAAAAACCACTTTTTTACCTTTACCTGACACTATTCATTATACCTTTAAATAGGGCTTTTCGTTAAAAGAGAAATTTTTTTGGACTTTTCATTAGTTTTCCTTAAAATTTTCCCTTGAGCTTCAATGGCATACGATGGTCACACATCACGCCGGATGCACTCTTTCACTTCGTGTTCATGTATCCAGCTTGTATTCTATGGTTGAGGTCTCCATCCAACTCTCCGTTCTTTTGCAAGATAGATTATAGGTAGCGAAAGCGGTCGCTCTTTGGTACTTTTTGATCTTCAATCCTCACCCCTAACTCATTTGAGCCTCCGTTTGCACTGAACTTGCACTCTATATACTCTGTCTTTGACCTACTTAGATGAAGACCTTTAGATTCCAAATCTAAAACCGGGTCTTAGAAAATCTTATTAATTTCTCAACCAACAACCTTTAGCTCCAAAGTAGTTCATTACCCTAATCTCAAAATTCCTCCACCCTTGTTTGTGAGTATAAAGACACTCTATTTTTGCCACATAAACAAAATAGGTGTATGGTTAAGAATTTGGAAAAAAGAAACCCTAGCCGCTCCTGCTTTTCTCTCTCGCAGAACCCCCCCCCCCAAATTCCCAGCCTTTGCCACCGACTCCTTCCTCTGGTTAGAGTCGGCCGGTTTTCCCTTGTTCTACTCATTTTCTTCTCATCTCTAGCCCGCTGCCCTCGCCCTTAGGTTATCCTCCTTCCCCCTCCATCATTTTCTCTCATGCTGCAACCCAACCCGCTTCCCTCACCCTCTAGTCCTTCCTCTTCCCCTGTCTCGCTTTCCCTCCTCTCTTTTTTCTCCTATTGTGCTGTTTTTCTGTTTTTCCTTTTGGCTTTCTTTGAGCTTTGTCTCAATTCTCTGAGCTTGTCTCAGATCAGAACCTGTTGACACCATTCTTGCTCTGATGTTTCCTTCCGTCGTGAGTCCCCAACTACCAACCATTGCTACTTAGCCTCGGGTGCTTCTTCTCGATGACGTGCTTGGGGTTTGGGTGGCCGTTAAAGTGCTTTGTGCACTATTTGGTAGGATTATGGGAGCGCTGCTCACAGCGCGGGTGGCTCGCTCACCCCTATTTTCCGTTGATCTGGTTGCTGCTTTTGGTTCGATTTTTGGTGGTGGTGGTTTTCCGATGGAGGCGCGTCAGATTTGGGGGTGGATGCTGGTTTCCTCTTTATTTTTAGGGTTTATGTTGCTTTTTTGCTATGCCTTTTGGGCTTTGTGCTGTATTTACTCTTTCCCGCTGGGCTTGTATTTCGGTTGTGAGATGCCTTTTGGGCTCTCTTTTCCTTGTATTAGTCTCTTTGTTTAATGGAAAAGTATTTCAGTTTGTCCAAGAAAAAAAACAAAAACAAAACAAGTGTAATTTATTATTTTTTTTTTCAAACTTGAATTTGGCTTATCACTTCAGAAATTTAATCTAAGAATTGTACAAAACATACAAAAAATTACTAAATTCGAGATAAAATCACACAAAAAAAAAACCCAGAAATTTAACGAAACATTCTCCAAAACCCATAAAGTTAAGGGAAAAAAAATCTACAAAATGATGAAAATTTTACTAAGACCAAATTATATTAATCACAAATTTGAAGTAGATCTTTATACCTGAGGTGCTGAGAAATCGTTTGAGACCAAGTCGACGCCAGCCTTCGCTGAAATCGTTTAAAATCACAACAAATCGTACATTCAAGGGATAAATCTGACCTAGGGAGTGAGATTGGGTAAGGACTTCAGTTCGTGAGGTCGAAAGGATGAGAATGGTGGTGGTTTGAGGTGTTTCCGGGTTCATGGGTAGGGGTTCTGAATCAAGATGTCGAGAGAAAGAGAGAGAGAACAACGATCATAGGCGTGGCAGAGGCAGAGGCGTAGTAACATAAACTAAGCGATGGCCAAAACTAAGCGATGGCCAAAATTTGAAAAACATTGCACTTTTTTTTTTTGGAGGTTCGAACCCACGCCGTCATCCAAGTCTAGTTAATAATCTAAATTTTCTTTAAACTTTTCCTTCTAAATGTTAATTGTGAGCGATCGCATCGACCAGACTCTTGTGTGGCCAAAAGAGTAATTAAGAATTGACAAGGTTCCCCTCCCATTTGAAAAATCTCCTCCATTCCTTGTAAGATGTACGGCAGGATGAAGCTCGATTATTCTTGGTCCTTACAGTTGCCATCTCAATTTTTTTATTCTTGGTCCTTACAGTTGCCATCTCAATTTTTTGTAGACATACTGAATCAAGCGTTTCTTCTATGTGATAGCATTTTTTCTCTTTTATGCATTTGTGCAAATTCAACTTCGTTAATTAACTTGTTTTGCTCTCTGTCTTAGAACAACGATGGACCATTCATGTACCAACTGTAAGCTGGTTTTGTTCAAATTCCTGCATACGTTCATTCTTTTATGCATGAGCACATGCCTCGAATTTACAGCACTTCGCAGCCTTACTCTGCTTGGAAATGAATCTGATCGGTTGGCTCTGCTAGATTTCAAGAAAAGAATAACCGCAGATCCTTTGGATGTCATGAGCTCGTGGAATCATTCCATCCATTTCTGCAGTTGGGTTGGGGTTTCTTGCCACCGTTCCACCAAAAGAGTCTTGATGTTGAACCTGGAATCTCAAAAGTTGGTAGGCTCCATTCAACCTTCCATTGGAAATCTTACTTATCTTACTGGAATCAATTTGGGAGCCAACAACTTTCACGGGGAAATTCCTCCAGAAATGGGTCGTCTACAAAGCCTACAATATCTCAACCTTTCTGAAAATTCCTTCCGTGGGGTAATTCCAACTAATTTGTCACAATGCACACAACTAAGAGTGCTTGATCTACAAGACAATCGGATTAAAGGGTCCATCCCCAACCAACTCAGTTCATTGTTGAATTTAAAATATCTATTGCTTTATGACAACAGTCTCATTGAAACCATCCCACCTTGGATAGGAAACTTTTCTTCTTTGGGGTTCCTTTATCTTGGGAGAAACAATTTGCAAGGAAGCATACCAAATGAGCTGGGGCATATAACAGGCTTGGTGGAATTCATAGTTGAGCTGAATAATTTGTCTGGTATGGTCCCTTCTTTAATCTATAATATTTCTTCCATACAAATTTTCAGTGTTGCTGTCAACCAGTTGCAAGGAGAGCTACCACCAAATCTCGGCACTATGCTTCCTGATCTCGTAGAATTTTACTGCAATGAGAACAAATTCACAGGAAATATTCCTATATCATTGTCAAATGCTTCTAGACTTCAGATTCTTGAATTTTCTGTAAACGGCCTGTCTGGGATAGTCCCTGGTGAAAGTGTAAGAAGCTTGCAAAGCTTATTGAGGCTAACCATGGAAATCAATCAATTAGGAAATAGAAAAGTTGGTGACTTGAGTTTTCTTAGTTTCTTGGCTAATTGCACTAGTTTAGAGCTTTTGGCACTTAGCGATAACAATTTTGGAGGAGGAATCCCGGGATCCATAGCCAACCTTTCGACCCAACTTAATTCTCTTACACTGGGGGGAAATTTTATACATGGAAGCCTCCCTAACGGCATTGGAAACCTTATAAACTTGACCGCTCTACGATTAGAAAATAACCATTTGGACGGTAGTGTCCCACATGAAATTGGGAAGCTACAGAAGTTAGAGGAACTGTATTTGGGTAGTAACGAATTTTCTGGGTCAATCCCGTCTTCTCTTGGTAACATGACTTCATTGTTAAACCTCCACATGGAGTTCAACATGTTTGAGGGTAATATACCTCCAAGTCTTGGAAACTACCGAAGCATTTTAGATCTTAACATTTCAAGTAACAACCTTACGGGCACCATACCTAAAACCCTTATGGAGCTTTCAACCCTTTCAGTTTCTTTAGACATGTCTGACAATTATTTGACTGGTTCGCTGCCCCTTCAAGTAGGTGATTTAGTGCATCTCACAGAGCTAAATGTATTAAGAAACAATTTATCAGGTGAAATCCCGAGCAACCTTGGCAGTTGTACTAGTTTGGAGCGCTTGTATTTGCAAGGTAACAAGTTTGAAGGAACAATTCCTCAATCTCTTAAAGATTTAAAAGGCTTGGAAAGACTTGATATTTCAAGCAACAACTTGTCTGGGCAAATTCCTGAATTCATAGGCAAGCTTGGTGCTCTCAAGTATCTCAATCTTTCGTATAATGATTTTGAGGGCGAGTTGCCCAAAAAAGGTATTTTTGCAAATGCCAGCGGTGTCTATGTTGTTGGAAATCATAGGCTTTGTGGTGGCGTCCCACAATTCTATTTACCTTCATGCCCCCCAAAAAAGCACCATTCATCTCGAGGACTACTTTCCCCAAAAGTAGTCATCCCTATAGCCTGTGCACTTGCAATCATAATTGCTCTATCATGCTTCTTTGGTGCTTGTTCAATGCTGAAAAAGTCAAGAGATAGACTTGCAACTTCACGTTCTTATAAGGATTGGAAATCAGGTGTCTCCTACTCACAACTCGTTGAATCAACTAATGGGTTCTTTGTGGATAATCTGATTGGTTCAGGAAGTTTTGGTTCTGTTTATAGAGGGATAATTCCCAGTGATGGAACGGTAGTTGCTGTTAAGGTATTCAACCTTCAACAACAAGGAGCTTCCAAGAGTTTCATAGATGAATGCAAAGTTTTAAGGAGTATAAGGCACCGTAATCTTCTCAAGATCATAACTGCATGCTCAAGCATTGATAATCAGGGCCAGGGCTTCAAAAGTCTAGTTTTCGAGTTCATGGAAAATGGAAGTCTAGACTCAATGTTGTATCCAAGATACAAGGAGGAATCTCTAAGTAAAAAAATGAGTTTTATGCAAAGATTGAACATTGCCATTGATGTTGCTTCTGCGTTAGATTATCTCCACCACCATTGTGAAACGGCCATTGTTCATTGTGATCTAAAGCCGAGCAACGTACTTCTTGATGAAGATATGGTAGCCCACGTTGGGGATTTTGGTTTAGCAAGGTTCCTATTCGAAACATCAAATGATCCCTCATTCAGTCAAACAATGTCATCTCAGCTAAGGGGTTCTATAGGCTACATTCCTCCAGGTATGAGTTTTTATCGTTCTAACTTCCTTTTTATGTTCTTAGTAAAATACATTACTGCTTCTTTTGTTTTCTTGGTAAATAAGTAACATATAAATCCAAAGAAGATATTGTTCTAATAGTCCATTGCATTTGACATATTGTATGTATGTCCTGGTAGAGTACGGCACAGGAGGCCAAATTTCCGTACTTGGAGATGTTTACAGCTATGGGATACTATTGCTGGAAATGTTCACAGGAAAAAGACCTACCGATGACATGTTCAAAGGCGGTCTAAGCATTTACCAATTCGTAGCCATGGCTTTGCCTGGCCATGTCATGGACATTGTTGACCATTCAATTATCCTTGACCTCGAAACAGATGGTGATGTCAACGATGACATAGTGCGAGAACGAACTCCATCTAGACGTAACAATCATAGCCCGGTGAAAGCAAAGAAATTAAAGGAATGCTTGGTTTCAATGATGCATATAGGACTATCTTGCTGTGCAATGTCACCGAGGGAGCGGATGTTGATGGACGTAGTTGTCAGAAAAATGAGCGCAATCAGAGACTCGTACCTCAAAGTTTAAGAAGACTTGAGAAGGACAAAGCATGCTGCTCAAAGGAGAAAGGACATGATCACTCATCAATAATATTTTCCACTCTCTACTCACCAAAATTTTCTTTCTATCTTTGCTTTCTTTCTCTTGTTGTCGCTTTGAATTTTGTCTCGTTGATGTTTGTGGTGTGTTTACTTATATGACTTGAAGCTTTCGGATTTTAATTTGTGTGGTGCTTTTCAGAATTTTAATGATAAGCGGTTTTTGTTGGATAATTTTTTTTATGTTCTTTGTTGAATGGCTAACTTATGCAAAAAGTAGAAATTGCAAATGGTCTTAGTAGTGTGAGAGAGAAGGTGGATAGTAACAACATTGCAAGTTCCATTTTTCTTTAATCTCGGTATTTGTTGTTATTGGTGATCTAAAAATATTATTTTGCCATATTCATAAGTGAAAACATAAAACAAATTTTCACTTGTAAAAGAGAAGCAGAAAGTTGAGTGATGGTGTGAGCTGAACATTAAGGTTTAGTGCAAAGGGTTTGGAGTGAAAGGGATGCATAAGTTAGGAGCATTTTTCCGTTATAGTTGAAATCCTAGGATCAATTATCCACTCCATAAAATCACTTGTATAAAACAAAACAAAACATTAAATTTAATATGAAAATGGCTAACATTTCTTACAATATGTTTTATTAGAAAAGAATGAAATGATTTTGTTTGAAGTGTCAATAACAATTCTAAATTTTTTTAGCATTGTCACTTAACTTCACAGTTTGTAAATTTGCGCATATTATCTTTATTATATATGTACGTATGTATTTTAACAAGTTTTATTTTCCGTACACGTATTAATGATTTGTTAAATTGTATGCTTTTTAAAACTCCAACGTACGATACATATTTTTCACGTTTAAAACATGTTATTTTCACACGTTTTTCAATAATACATATAAATTCATGCATTTTACCCATATTGTTGATTAAATAACTATTAAAATTTTAAAAAATGCCCAAAATTTCCAAGTATTATTTTAGTAAGGTTATACACGTGCGTATTTTTCACATTCTATACCTTCCACTAACTAAGCTTAACTTTTGACCTTCTTTCTATTTTTACAACTTCCATTTTAGTTTTTGAGTTCTACCGAAACGTTTAGTTTTTGAGTCCTATCGAAACGTGCCAATTTACCCTCCTACCATAAAAATAATTTTTTTTATGACTAATAAAAAAAAGAGGTATTCATCAATTTCCATCCTGAACTTGTGACCATTGGCCAATTTCCCCCCTCAACTCTCATAATTAGTCAATTTACCCCCTCAACTTTAATTTGGTCAATTCCCCCCCCCCCCTCAACTCTCAGAATTAGTTAATTTGCACCCTATTGTTAATTTTTTTTTAATTTTCCATCTTTTTTTTTTCCGATCTTTCTAATAACTTCCAACAAAGTACTAAAATAAACATAAACTCACCTGCATAATATAGGGTAAAATGTACAAAAACATACTACAATTAGTATGTGATATAGGTTGATTATAAGAAAAAGTTATGAATCGGGTTTAAAGCATGTAGAAGAAGAAATAATAACAAAAATAAATAATAATCTTAAACTCATGGATCATGACCTATTTCAATAAAATGGGTTATTCTTAATAAGGAGTCGAAAATTATGAATTGACTAAGCCATTTTTGCACTAAAGCTCGATTCTCCGCAATTTACTTGAACTTAGCTTTCACTTTTATAAAGAAAATTGTATTCACATACAAAAATTTACACATCAATCCTTTTCGTTATCAATTTTGTATAGTCAAAAATCAAATAAAATTACTCTATACTGATTTATTATGACTAATAATACTATCTATGATAAATTGTAAAATTCTAAATTTTAATCTATTTGTAATAGGATAAAGATATAGGAACATGATTAACATATAGACATCTTATTTAGTTTCTTACACACACTTGTTTAATTATGATCAAATTAAAAAATTAACAATAGGGTGCAAACTGACTAATTATGAGAGTTGATGGGGGAAATTGACTAATTATGAGAGTTGAGGGGGGAAATTGGCCAAAATTAAAGTTGAGGGGGGAAATTGGCCAATGGTCACAAGTTCAGGGGGAAAATTGATGAATACCTCTAAAAAAAAGCCTCACAAACTTAATTTTATCCAAAAATATCTAATGAACTTTTTTTTAATCATAAGGACAGTTACAAATTTTATGAAGAAATAGTTGTCGATGACACTAAACTTTAACTTATTTACGATACATCTACTGCACCCAAACTAAACTTATGTATGATACATTGATGGGAAATTTTATTTGAACCCATGTAACATCTTTCTACTCCTAACTTACTCTCTTCATCCATATTGTTTTTTATTAAAGAATTAATATCTTTTTAAATCCAAATTTATTACCAAAACTACCCTCTCAAACCCAATTCAAAATGTTAAGTTATCTTTAAACCAATTCCCTTTATAAAATAACATATGTAATTTATTTTTTTTTATTTTTAAAAGAGGCGTCCTTGCCCCACTCCCCTCTTCCCACTAGCATTTCCATGGCTACTTTTTTTTTTCTTTCTAATACCAAACCCAAACATATGCCTTTTTTATTTTTACTGATATGCATAAGCAACAAATCAAACAATTCATCCCCTTATATTTATTAACAAGCAAGGAAGTTTATAATCTAAGAATATTGGTAAGAAGTTTTTCCTTAGAATTTTTCAATTGCAGAAAGTTTAACAAACCATTCGGGATTGATGAAAAAAATTGAAACCCATCTTCTAAACTTTAAAAAAATTGAAATCAAACGAACAAAATATTCATAAATTGAGTCATACCTTAGTTGGGGGATTCAAAACTTCAAAATCACCATCCATCAATAAAAAAAGTTTGTTTTTCTCTACAATACCTATTAGGGTTTTAGCTGAAAAGAATGTACGATAAACAAGAAGTGATGGTAGGGTTTAATGAGTTTATTGATAAATTTAAGTTTTATTATTAATTTTATTTTGTACTTAATAATAATTATGCAATAGGGTAAAATAGACAGTTAACCATTTAAATTTAAGTTGGATATAGAAAAATGTTACATGTGTTCAAATAAAATTTCCCTACATTGATACTATCACCACCACTCTCATATTTTTATCATTATTATTTATAGTAATTCATTAAGTGTTTTTTATTAAATTATATAAAGCCATTTTGATAAAAATGAAGTTATGAACATAAACACTTCTTAATTTTCACACAACTTGTTAAATCTTGTATGTTATTTTCGTTTGATTTATAGATTTGGCTGTCAAAAAGTTAAAAAGAGTGAAAAGTCAGGCTAGGCGAAAATCATCTACCCAATAATAAATAAGAAAAAAATTAAAAAAATTGAAATTAGTGTATGAATTTTTAATTGAAACTTAAAAGAAAACCAAACATTAGCCCTATTCGATTCTCTCCGTCAGCCGAGCCCTACTTCCCCAATCGCGCCAGTCCCCCCATTTGTGCTCTCATCTCTCATACAGTAGCAGCCCTTGATCTGAGTTATCTCCAGCTATCTTCGGTAAGCATTGGTCCTTTAGCTACTCGTTCTTCCTATCTAGCTTTCGCGTATGTAGAAACTGCAGCTTAATTTTGAATTTTTTCCATCTGAAATTCAAATTTCTAGCGGAATGCGCATTCGATTACCTGTTTTAGGGTTCCTTTTCTGTTCAATTCATGAATCGTTTCATCTATTTACACAGCCTTTTTAAATCCCAAAATTTGGTTTCTGTGATGGGAATCAGGCAATATCGGTAGCGCCCAGAAGTTGAAAGAGTAATTAGAAATTAAAAAAGGAAAAAAAAAAGTTGGATTTTTGTGGGTTTTTCTGTTTTTGTACTTATGGGTCACTGAACTGGTTTTCATTGAAGATGAAATTGCACATTTTCTTGAATTTACATTCTTTGTTAGTTCGTACTCTTGATGAATTGTTGTTACAAAAGTAAACCACTTTTATTATTTTTGTGCGTAGTTGTAAATGAGTTTGCAAATACTCGTAGCTGATCGATTTGGCATAAGTTTCATGATTTGTGAATATAAACACCCTGCAATTTGGCATGAAAGTGTTGAAATTATGCAGATTTGCATATTGGGTTAGTCTTGAAACTTTTGAATTTGTAGTAGTGTTATCAGTTGATGCAGGAGCATCTAAGGGGCTCTCGAAAGCTAAGTGAGTCTGATAGCTACATAGCTGGCTAGGGTTCTTGTTAATTTGGGAGTTTTTCATGTTTCCTTTATGTTTTGTGTAGCCTATATTTATAGGATTAGGATTTATTAAGTAGTAGGAATAGGATTAATTTGGTAGTTCCTAGTAGAATAAGGATTTCTTAGAAACACGGATTGGGAATTCTAGGTGGCTGTCCTCTAGTCTAAATAGGCTATGATTGTATTCAGATTTTATCAATATATTCTCAGAAATCAGAGTTTCCTCTTGGGTTTCTTGCCATAGGACTCAATTATCTTCGTTCCAAGTTTCCAACTTCAATTAGATTGCTCTTTTATCTCTTCTTTCTGTTTTTTATTGTTTGGATTCTGTTTCTACTGCAATTTGGCCCTATTCTATCTGTTGGACAGCATCTTACTTTACCCTGTTGTTGTAGGAACATGGCGAAGCATCATCCTGACCTGATTATGTGCCGGAAGCAACCTGGAATAGCTATTGGAAGGTTGTGTGAGAAGTGTGACGGTAAGTGTGTAATTTGTGACTCTTATGTGCGTCCTTGCACGCTTGTTCGGGTTTGCGATGAGTGCAACTATGGATCTTTCCAGGGAAGGTGTGTTATCTGTGGAGGTGTTGGAATTTCTGATGCTTATTACTGCAAAGAGTGTACTCAGCAGGAGAAAGATAGAGATGGCTGTCCGAAAATTGTGAATCTGGGAAGTGCCAAAACGGATCTGTTCTATGAACGGAAAAAGTATGGTTTCAAGAAAAGATGATCTTAGTAGGTCAAGTTTTGTTTAGCTTCCGGAAATCATTTTGTTGTGTTCATCATTGAGGCCTAGGCTATATTACAATCAGGTATTTTTCTTAGGAAGCTTGCTCATTACCGGTTGTAAGTTTGACTGTTGTATTTTCTCATTTGATATATTTCCAACCTACTCTCATTCTGTGGCTAGTCTAGTGAAGTAATTTATGACTTGGGTAATTCTCCGTCGTAATCTTTGTAGTTAGTCTGTGGCATCCATCTATGGATGTTTGAACTCCTCAGTGTACTTGGAGCTTTGTTAATCCAATTTTAAATATGCGATTTTATGTTCATTATCTCAACTCGGCATTTCCTTTTATCTTCTACTGAAGTTGCGAAGGGATTCTGCTAAAGATTGCTTGTTGGTTAATTCTCCGTCGTAATCTTTGTAGTTAGTCTGTGGCATCCATCTATGGATGTTTGAACTCCTCAGTGTACTTGGAGCTTTGTTAATCCAATTTTAAATATGCGATTTTATGTTCATTATCTCAACTCGGCATTTCCTTTTATCTTCTACTGAAGTTGCGAAGGGATTCTGCTAAAGATTGCTTGTTGGTTAATTCTCCGTCGTAATCTTTGTAGTTAGTCTGTGGCATCCATCTATGGATGTTTGAACTCCTCAGTGTACTTGGAGCTTTGTTAATCCAATTTTAAATATGCGATTTTATGTTCATTATCTCAACTCGGCATTTCCTTTTATCTTCTACTGAAGTTGCGAAGGGATTCTGCTAAAGATTGCTTGTTGGTTAATGGTTCAGTATGTCAATGCCATACTCTTTCAAAATCCTTAAAAATCTCAATTGAATTCATCCCGCTGAGTGATTTTGGCCAGATAGTGTGTCTTGTCCAACCTTTTGCTCCAGAATTCGATCCCCCTCCCGTAGATTATGGTAGTTAACAGAAAAAAAAAACCCTGGTATACAATGCGATCCGAAACTTATGCTCCGCAGCACCTTTGGTAGATGATCCAACCATACAGATTTCGATACCAACCATTCAGATTTCGATCAAGCTCTATACGGTTATTGGAAAACCGTATATTTCAATTTGTACGTATATGTATATTACATTTATGGTAAAATACGAATCATTCTGACGTGTAAGGCAAATTGAAGCACTCGTAAATTTATGAACGAGGATAAATAATTAAAAAATAGTTATATTGTTGGTCGTGACACCAAACCTCATTGGATTTCCCACTTTATGTACAAACAAAAAAATTAGAGAGACTTATTGAGGTGATAAGGATGGATTTGGATTCTCACCGGATTCCCTCCATGGGGATCCTAGGGATCAACAAACGTGGATCGTTGATAAAAAATCGTGCGGCTGCAGTTTTTGCCTTTTTTATACTTTTCACGTAAAACGAGACTGCTTTACTTTTAAAAATATAAAAATCATTTAATTGTGACCGCACGATTTTTGATCAACGGTCCACGTTGGTTGATCCCTAGGATCCCCATGAAGGGGATCCGGTGAGAATCCAAATCCGATAAGGACAACCAAATTTTATGTCCCATGCCACGTAGCAGTCCCCTGTACAATCATTGGCTGGTCAAAATTGCCAATTGGCAACACCAGCATCCCTTAAAAGGGAATTGGATCCTCTCCGAGTCAAAGCCTCGGGATTCTCTTGACCCACTAACACGGGTCGTTGGATTTTGATCCAACGGTTATAATTATTATAACTTTTAGAATGACCTCCTATTTGTAACCGTTAGATCAAAATCCAACGACCCGCGTTGTTTGGTTAGGAGGATCCCGAGGCTTTGTCTCGGAGAGGATCCAATTCCGCTTAAAAGATCATCGGTTCCAGCAACTGGAACACGTCATGAACCAATTTTAACAAATATGTCAATTCAGCAGCAGCTTGGTGCTGAATATATCTCATGGCAGCCAAATTCTGTCATCAGTAAAAGTCGAGGAAAATTTGTCACCTTCCCTTCAACTTCACTGCATTTCGCAATCACTTGGAACTATGATTTAGTTTGATACCTAGTAAGTGACTGATCTATTGAATGACCTAACTCAACCTTTTCTCTTAGAGTAGATTATCCCCTCTGCTTTGACGTAAAGTATCGTGGTATCAAAAAAGATTTTTCATGCAACAAAAATGCTACCTCAAATTCATATACTGTCATGTGGAAGAGATAAGACACATAAAAATGTGTGATTATTTCATCATAACATCACAGGTGCATCTCGCTGTGGATAAGTTTCTCTCCTCTATACAAGACTTAAAAGACAGAACATGGAACACCAAAAGTTCCTCTCCCTCTATACATGCCCTAAATTACAACAACTAGAACACTAGTTCCCTTTTTAGTCGAAATAGTCATGTATAAGCCGAGCTACCAAACCGACCGTCACTCATTTTTGTACTTAAGCCATTTCTCCAACTTGCATGAGTCCCCTCACCCCCACCCGCCGCCAACCTCCTATGCATCATGAGTTTAAAACTCTATCTACTCATTATTGTAATAGTTTGGAGCAGCTCCTTTAATCATTTAAATAAAAAACTGCCCCGTTTAATCAATGCAAAACATTGCCTATTGAGAAAGACACTCTCCCCCGAGGGGTTTAACCCTCCCCACTCCCCAAACCCAAAACGATGACCAGGCAAAAACTATGACTTGGCTTCGCACAATCCCTCCACTTTGCCGCCTTGAGACGTGTTGCCCCGTCATCCGGGCAGCCCCGCCTCAAGAATCTAATTGTGTTCACATAATCATTTGATTTACATCTTTTGCTAGGGTGATAATGTGCCTCCACCAGTCACTTCATTTGAATCTATTGGCTTCCCATCTGAGATTCAGAGTTATTGAATTATTCTTCTGTGTTTGTCTCTTTTTGTGTAATACTGGCAAACATTAGTGTAAGTGACCCGAGCGTTTTGTGCAAAGTTATGTGATTGCTAGAGGTCAATAACACTTCCTAATCAAGTATTATATATCTCATAGGTATTAGGATGGGAAAGGCACCCAAGGGCACTAAGGTAGAAGCCTAGTAGGGTGCGAGTGAATGCGACCCATCGTCTCTGCTTTCTTCCACTTAACCGAGAAAAACATGAACATGAATTCATAATTAAAGAAGAATAAGTGACTAATTTTGTTATGCATCCACTTCCACTGCTTCTCATGAAAATTTCCGAGTTGATGATTGCCTTATTCCAAGTCCTCGGCCACCCCTCTTTGAAAATGGCTCGTTTAGTGCCTAGACTTAGATTGAGTTGGTTAACTCGTAAAACTAAAGGTATATTAAGGGAAAAGTCTTTTGTTACTTAGTAATATTGTTTAAAGATATTTATCTTACAAGAGGTCTTATGTTCGAATCTCAAGGTTGACTTAGCTAGTAAAAAAATATGCCACGCTCGTTTGAAAAACTTATGGTGAACTACTAAAAAGGTACATTGGGCTCCACTAACATAAGTTTAACTAATTACAAGCTTTGAAAATTCAATGTGGTCAATCATATCCATTAGAAAAAAGGGTTGAAATGTTCAGAAATAACCTTAAAATGTCCAAAATAATCTTGAAGTGCGAGTGGGAAGTTGAAATATCCGAAATAAACTTGAAAATAAGTCATGTGCAAGGCACATGACTTATTTTGGATGGAAAACCTTAACGGAGTTAGGATGAGATGACAGATTCATGATTTTCAAAACTTAATGGAGTAATGCTACACTTACTACATTTTGCATACCACATTTGTATCATCTCTATAATATAGGTAGGGCCGACCAATCATGTGTTAGGATTTTGGCTTGTCAAAGTTAATGTCGTATTTTGTTTAGGATTGTATTAGGGAAATTAAAGGAGCACCGATTCTTCTCCTAAAAAGACTAGGAAAGAATCAAAGTTTCCTTGTACAATTAGATTGGGAATCCTAGAACATATATTGGAAAGGAATGAAAGTGTACTTTCCTATTCCATAAGAACATGAAACTTAATCAGAAAATAGGCATGTAAACCACATCCTATATTTATAAATAGGGTGCGGCAAGGCTAGGTAAAGCCACTGGAAAGCCAAAAACAGCCGTTGGCAAGAGAGAGAAAAGCTAGAAACAGCCGATGAACACACTAGTATAAATATAGGCCTTAATATTGATCTCAACAAAACCACCCTTAATTTCCTTGGCTACGTACTTTGCGTTTCAATTGCCTCCGTGCGTTTTTTTGTCATTCAGTAGTGTACGTTTTAGCTGATTTTAGTCATCAAGATGGATTTAACCTCAGTGAAGCCGATCAAAATCAAAAGCGAAGAAAAATTGGAAGAAGCAACTTCAACAACACCCACAGATAAAGAGGCTAGATTAATGCGACCAGAGAATGTTCGATGCCCGCCAGCCCCAAAAAAGTCCCGACCTTCAAAAGCAGCATATATTAATGGAATTGGCTTTCCCCCTGTAGTTGATTTGGAGAAAACTTTCAACGGTTGCTTAGAGACCAAAGTAGCAAATATTTATGCAGAGATTAGGAGCTTTAACTTGTTTTGTTTGCATTTTAAATTAATTACTAGCTATCCTTCCATGGATGGCAAGTGAGAAAAGCCACTTACCACTGTCGGCAAGGGGTGTGATTGAAGCGACCCATTGTCTCCGCTTTCTTCCACTTCGCTATGTTTTTCCACTTACCACTGCCGCTAGTGTTCCATAACAAACCACACTTAACCGAGAAAAAAATGAACATGAATTCATAAGTAAGAATAAGTGACTAATTTTAGGCTAGTAAAATAATATGCCACTAGTAGACTACTAAAGAAGTACATTAGGCACACTAACGTAGAGTTTAAGAGCAACTCTAGCGTTGCAAAGGCCTCCTAGGGCTACTCACTATTGAATCTTCCTAGTGAACAGTAACTGCATGAGCAGTAACTGCCTTTTGCATCTCCACTCCTAAACTGAATAGCCCTGACAATATGCAATACAATATTAATATTTTTTATTTTATAAAATAATACAAAATAATTTTAATTGTAATTTCGGATAAGATTTTTAATCGTTTTCGTTGCGCCATGTGTCATTATCCAAAAAGACAATTATTGGTGATAGATTTCGATAAGACTTTTATCCAATGCCGTCGTGCCACGTGTCGTTACCTTTTCAGAATCGTTGATGATAGATTTCCGATAAAATTTTTAACCAATCACGTCGTGCCACGTGTCACAATCTGTTTACAATTTTTGAGGATATATTTTGATTAGATTTTTAACGAATGACGGCATGCCACGTGGCATTATCTACAACCTAATCCTTTCTAAATCCTCCATATAACCCACCATCTATCCTAAGAAATCACACACCAAAATCAAAATCTCTATCATTATTCATAGTTTCTGCTTCTTTCTTCACCAAAATCAAAATCTCTATTATTATTCATAGTTTCTGCTTCCTTCTTACAATGTCTTCTTCTTCAAGGATGCTGTGGGGAATCGATCAGCAAGAGAAAGAATTGTTTAAGCAATGGGAAGAAATGTTCAATCTCCAGGTGGCCCAAAATGAGATGGAAGAGGATGAGGAGCGTAGAAGGAGAGATGACGAAGCAAGAATGGCAAGAGCCTTACATTCCCGTCGAGTCATCCAAGATGTGGCTCAGATCTCCAGGCC
Organism: Heteromeles arbutifolia; assembly: GCA_024362995.1. NCBI lineage: Eukaryota > Viridiplantae > Streptophyta > Magnoliopsida > Rosales > Rosaceae > Heteromeles > Heteromeles arbutifolia. Next base: position 7,303,560 of record JANCRC010000017.1, on the reverse strand, counting down.
CAGCCGTTCTGCAAACATTGATAGAAGCAGGCAACGATGAGGTAAGGATCTCTTGGATGATTATTTTGTCCGTAACAGAGCATTCCCTGATACGTCTTTTAGACGTCGTTTTAGAATGAAACAACATTTGTTCGACAAAATCATGATTGCTGTTTGCAACCATGATTCTTAATTTGTGCAAAAGAATGATGCTTTTGGTGTTATGGGTCTCCTTCATGAGCAAAAAATTACTGCTCCCTTGCAGATGCTTGCATATGGAGCATCTGCAGACCAAGTGGATGAGATAGCGAGAATGGGGAAATCAACCATTCTTGAGTCCCTGATGAGGTTTTGCTCCGCAATCGAATCTATCTACACTACAAATACCTCCGGAGACCTACTCAGATGGACTTGCAAAGGCTTCAGAAGAAGGGCGAGATGCGAGGTTTCCCTAGGATGATTGGAAGCATCGACTGTATGCACTGGACTTGGAAAAACTGTCTAAGTGCATGTCAAGGAGCTTATGGGGACAGAAAAGGAGCAAAAAATATCATTTTGGAGGCAGTGGCATCATTTGATACATGAATTTGGCACGCTTTTTCGGTGTTCCGGGAGCTCAAAATGACCTTAATGTCTTTGTCCAATCCCCCAGTGTTCAACGATGTCTTGCAAGGAAAAGCACCAAGACTCACGTACTAGGTCAACGAACATAAGTACCACGGGCCATACTACCTAGCAGACGACATTTACCCAAGGTGGTCATCGTTTGTCAAAACAGTGCCACACTCGCGAAGTGCAAAGGAAAAACACTTTGCAAGCTATCAAGAGGAGTGCAGGAAGGATGTGGAGCATTATTTTGGTATCCTCCAAGCTCATTGGACGATTGTCAGGGGTGCTGCCAGAATGTTTGATTTAGAGTCGCTTCGATCCATCATGATGACGTGCATCATTCTTCACAACATGATTGTGGAAGATGAGTACGATTATGATGCCGTTGATGAATATGAGCCAGACACGATGAACAATTCTATAACACAAATATTGTGCTCATGACGCCACCGAAGAACCCGTGCAACACGAGCTATTAGAAAGGGATGGATGTTACAATGAAAGGCTCATTCAACGATATACTGCACTTCAGGACCCATATATGCACAATGCTCGGCAATTTGACTTGATAGAGCACCAGTGGAAATTGAAACAAGCTCAAGATACTTAAGTTCATTTAGTGTGTTTGTTTTTATTTGACGTGTTTATTTAATTTTATTTGGTTGTGTTTTTTAAGTTCATTTAGTGAATTTTTTATTATTTGGTATGTTTATGTAAATGCGAGGCATGATCGGGTGTAGAGTGTAGAAGTGTGTTGTTCATGATAACTTCTGGACCGACAGGCACAACTCTGAATTTAGGACAATCTTTGACAATATTCCAACATTCCCACCGGTTGAATGATTTGTTTTTCTTTTCGGTTTTGGCATTATTCCAACATTCCCTCCAGATTGTGCCACATGACACAACGGTAATATTTCATATTTTTTTACCATTTTTATTTCTTCTTTTTTTTTAATTTATAAAGGTGAATAACGTGGACCGTTGATCTCAAATCCAACAGCAGAAATTAATGAAGGTTTGAATTTTTTTTTTACCGTTGGAAATCCAACGGTCCATAAAAAGTAACCATTGAAATCCAACGGACGCGAAGAAGACACGTGTCCCAAGCAACGGTAAGATTTCAGATTCAGCACCGCGGGCCCCAGTGTCTGAAAACCCTATCAGGGACACTCCCCCACGCGTGCTTGAAGTGCACGCACCTGATGCAAAAAAATCTGAAACGTGGCTGACGTCGCCCTAACGTCAACATTGCATCACCTCCACCTCTGGCTCTCGGGCCACCGATTCGTGTCGGGCCTGTCGCTCGGGTCCCCTCCTGAGCTGAAGCCCGCATGGGCTGGAGTTGATTGCTGGGGCGATTTGGTCCTGTTCTCTCGCCGGTCAATCGGGCTACTGCCCCCGCTGGACTTGCTCTAACTAATCACAAGCTTTGAGAATTAATTCAATGTGGTCAATAATATCCATTAAAAAAGGGTTGAAATGTCCGAAATAACCTTAAAATGTCCAAAATAATCTTGAAGGGGATCGAGTGGGAAGTTAAAATATCCGAAATAATCTTGAAGGGGATTGAGTGGAAATGTAATACAATAAATTGCTTAAAATTGTAGTTCATATAACAAATTAAAAAAGACGTATAAATTTTTATCACATTTGAAAAAAGAAGGCCTTATTTATTTGAGATACTTTACATAGTTACATTTCAAATATCGCCAAGTTCTTCTCTTTGGCAGCAACAACCTTATCCCTTTTCTTATTTTCATATTCAACAATTTAGTGGGCTGCCACTGTGACCCGTCGTCATGCTTTCTTCTACAATGTACAGGGAAGACTTCTAGTCAACAAGTCAATTCATAAACCAATCTCATAATTCCAGTGTTAACTTATCTCAAATGCCACGAGTTTAATGGACAGTTAGTGGGTTTTAACTCTGCCATTTTTCTACATATTACATACATATTGGAACGAGGATTCTCTCGGATCCTCTTTGTGAGGATTCCGAAATCCTTAAATCGTGTCTGTTTATCGTATATCGTGCGGTCAGTTTTTATTAGTTACTATTTATATATAATTTAAAATAAAAATATTTAAAATAATTTCTAATTGCACAATGTACGACGAACACACATGATTTGAGGATCTCCAGAATCTTCACAAAGAGAATCTAAAGAGGATCCTCATTCTACATATTGCTAGTTTGGTGCCCAGAATTTATTGAATTATATACTTATTATAAAATTTAAGGTACATTGAAAAGAAAAGTTTTATATATTAAAAGGACAAGAAGCACTGAAGCAGTGTTGGAGAAAAAGTGGGCGCAGCAGGTGTATTAGTACCAAACAAGGTCATTTTTATCTCCATTAATTATCACTCTACACCCAATAAGTTGTGGACGATGTTGGTCCGACTTTTTTATTTTTTTCTTAAATAAAAGACCGGCGATAAAGGAAAAGATGTTTGCGTAATATTTTTTAGTAATATTTCTTTTACGAGAGGTCTTAAGTTTGAATATTAAGGATGACAAGTTTCCAACAAATTATCCTCCCCTCCTTAGTGTGTAAATATATTGTTGTATAATTTTTTTTTAAGAGAAACGATAGTTTTAGTTGGTTAAATTGTTCAATATTAGAGGGAGAGAATATCAAATCCGCATTAGGTATATAAGTATTATTACTTTCTGCCAATGAAATTAAGAGAAAATGTGAGTGCATTTGACCCCAACAATGACATTTTTCTCTAATTGCCATTGATTACCGCTCTTGCTTTTTCTTACTCTCCTTACTGTGCCCTCAGTAGCGGAGGAAAAGTGAGAGCAGTTGGTGTATTAGTATCAAACAAGGTCATTTTCGTCTCCACCAATTATCACTCTAGATCCCATATAATGGACACATGTTGGTCTAACTCGTCCATTATTCCTTAATTATAACTACAAGACACGGCGGTAAAGGAAAAGTTGTTTGTCACTTAGAAATATTGTTCAGCAATATATTTTTTATAAGAGGTCTTCGGTTCGAATTTTAGAAGTGATGAGTTCACAACTAATTTATTCGCTCTCCTTTAGTGTGTAAATATATTGTTGGAGAAAAGAATCGTTCGATATCGAATCTATACTATGATGCATAGACATTATTTTTTTCTGCCACTAAAATTAAGAGAAATGTGAGTGCATTTGACCCCAACAATAACAGTTTTTACTCCACTAATTAAGAGAAAATGTGATTACCACTCTTGTTTTTGCTTCCTCTCCTTACTCTGCCCTCTTATTTAAATAACAATAACAAATTATTCTCCCCTCCTTAGTGTGTAAATATATTGTTGTATAATTTTTTTTATAAGAAAAACGATAGTTTTAGTATGTTAAATTGTTCGATATTAGAGGGAGAGGAGATCAAACCTACATTAGAGTGTATAAGTATTATTACTTTCCGCCAGTAAAGTTAAAAGAAAATGTGAATGCATTTAACCCCAACAAAGACATTTTTCTCTCCACTAATTGCCATTGATTACCGCTCTTGCTTTTTCTTATTCTCCTTACTCTGCCCTCACATTTAAACCCCATCTCTCTCTCTACGTATTACTTTGCTTTCCACTTGCCCCTCCCTCAAGAACTCCAAAGTGTTAAAAGGACTAGAAACAGTAGCGGAGGAAAAGTGAGAGCAGTTGTTGTATTAGTATCAAACAATGTCATTTTCGTCTCCACCAATTATCACCCTAGATCCCATGTATTGTGGACACATGTTGGTCTAACTCGTCCATTATTCCTTAAGTACAATTATAAGACACGACGGTAAGGGAAAAATTGTTGTCACTTAGTAATATTGTTCAGTAATATTTTTTTTACAAGAGATTTTGGGTTCGAATCTTACGAATGACAAGTTTGCAACCAATCTATTCGCTCTCATTTAGTGTGTAAACATATTCTTAGAGAAAAGAATCAGTAGAGATCAAACCCGATGCATATATATTATTGTTTTCTGCCACTACGATTAAAAGAAAATATGAGTGCATTTGACCCCAACAATGACATTTTTCACTCCACTAATTACTATTGATTACCACTAGCTTGTTTTTGCTTCCTTTCCTGACTCTACCCTCTTATTTAAACCCCATCCCTCTCTCTGTCTCTGCGTATTCTTTTCCTTTCCCTTTCCAGTTGATAGTTCACAGTCCACACACCTCCATTTCTAGCTTTGGCCTTCAAAGCCTTTTCTTCTCCTTCAAAACTTCTCTATCTTTTTTTTTCTGTATGTAACGAACTGCAATTAATCGTGACAAGGAGGAAACAGTTGCGTCACCATCCCCTTATTCGTAACTGCACGGTGACTAAAGCGATTAGTGACGAAGTAGTCACCCAAAAACGTTACTGCAGCGGCCAAAGGTTACGAAAACAAAAAGGTAACTACTGCTTGTTTTGTCTGTTTGATATTTTTGTTTTGCATGTATGATTTGGAAGAACTTCTGAAGACAGGTTGAGTGCTCTTTCATGATATTGTTTGAACGATTTCATGATGCCATTCAACACGTAATCTGCCTCTCTGCTTCTCATACATTAAGCTTCAATTCTTTATATTAATCTTTTGGCCAAATTGGATTAATGATCCCCGTGGTGATAGGATGTTCGGATGATAGCTCATGTGATAAAAAAATTAGGATTTAAACCCCTGTACAAATTTAACCCAAAAGTAACATTTCCATCCAATGTCCGTTAAATCAAGGGATAAATATGTAATTTTGTCCAACCACACTTCCTTCTGTTCACGTTCTCTCTTCATCTCCATTCTCTCTCTAATCTGTATCTCCACCAACATTTTCAAATGAATAATGAATCACCGTGGCAATTCCAATCCGACGATAAATTTTGCAAATAATCTCAATTCTAAATTTTATTAATTCATAATTTTTTTAGAAATTTCAATTGAATTGTTTTGAAATTGAAACCTAATGCGGAGAATTGGTCTGTTTGGATGACGATGGTGGAGAACCGGCTTTCCGTCCCCATCTCCGGCGTCTGGAGACCTACAAGCTTCATTAATGGAATTGCGAGAGATGCAAAGACTTCTTCGGCCTCCAACATCTTGTCTCTCACCTAAACCCTAAACATCTTGTCTTTTCAGTGGGTAAGACTAGAAACTGTAGTCCCACGAAGACTGCAAATTTTGGTTCTCTCTGCTCCTCTTCCATCTCTCTCCAGAAGTTAGAAAAGTCACACGGACACACAAACCCAAATTCCCAAACCCAAGTCAGAGTGTTCAGAGCCCAAAAGCATAGTAAGTCAGAAAGCCAAAAACATAAGAATTTTTCAGAAGAGCACCTTCCCTTCTCTCTCAACTCTCTCCCTAAAAACCAACCAGAAAACTCCAACAAAAAAACCATCTCTCTGGAATTCTGGAAAAACCAGCTCGAAATCCCCAGATACCGTTTCCAGGTTATCGGGTCTGACACCCATTTCACCAAGTATCCATTAAATACAAAAATAGGTGCGAGAAATTTGAGAAAATGAGAGAAATTAGATGGATGGATACTTGGAGGAGACCGACTGGGATTTGAGATTTGAGTTGGTGAAACGCGATCTTCATCTCTTCGTGATCCCAGGCGACTCTTCTGACTTTCGATGCTGCGTTTTTACAATTTTATCCCTACATCTAATTGACATTTGACATAAATGTCAGTTTGGGTTAAATTTGCTAACAATCTCCATCACAAGGGTTTAAATCTTAATTTTTGCAGTATATGGACTATCTTCCGAATACCATGTCACCACGGGGACCATTAATCCGATTTGGCCTAATCTTTTTTGTAAGTAATTAAATACAATACAGGGGAAACTTGATATAAGTCCAATTTTTTGAGTCAATAGTAAGAATAGTCCAATTTCTTAAATTTAATTATTTAATTATCAATAATTATCTCTACAATGATAAAAATTATTATAAAAATCAAATTTCTTCGTAATTATCTCTTTGATTATTTCTTTTTATTTCTTTTTTGTTATTTCTTTGTTCTTCCTCCTGCTTTAAATCTCATTTATATATTTTATTTTTAATTTATATAATCAACCTATATCACAGGTTAATTGTATTTTATCTACCTATATGACAGATTCTTTTTTATAAACATCATGTCATAGATTAATGTGTCTTGTTTGTAGGTATATTATTATTTATTCTACCTTTTAGTTAGGTTTCATATCTCAATTATAAGTATAATATACATTTATATATTTGTTACTTGAGTTAGGGTAGAATGGTTTGAAGATAGATTTATGTTAGTATATTAGTTTTTTTGTTATAAGATATTGATTAGATTTTTTAGAGTTGGAAAATGCATAATATTATAAGATTTTAATTGATTTTAAATAGTTTTAGAAAATATAAAATGAGTATAAAAGAAATAAAAACATATAATTAGATAATTGGACTCACTCCTAAAAAAACTCTATGTTTTTGGACCTGGATCTAAGAGCCCCTAATTAAATAAAATATGATTCTTTCTGAGAAAATGAAGTCCCCAAATCAAATGGATATTACCAAATATGAATACTTGATATAAGTTTAAGATAAAAAGGTATGCATTGAGTTCTACAAATATAACTACTACATGCGTCATCCCCCTATTGATTAAGATTCTCATAACAAGGTTTATCCAGTATATTTAGACAAGGGTAAACTGCTAATTTAGTCATTGAATTATCACCTTAGTGAAAATTAGGTCTATAAACTAATTTTTCAAAAAAATTAGTCCCAGAAATATAAAAATCTGTCAATTACATCCCTAATATTATATTCGAAGCTACTATATTCAATTTTCCGTCAATTCAAGTCATGTTACTTGCATGTGATAAACATTGGAGGGTAGATTGGTAGTTTTTCATAAATAAATAGTGTATAGAATTAACTTTGGAGGATAAATTGGTAGTTTTTCATAAAGAAAGTGTAAGTTAACTTTTGAGGGTAAATTAGACATTAAATTCACAACCTATATAAAATGTTAAGGGCTTATAGACGAGAAAATGATGGTATTGCACTCTAAAGTGTCACATCCCGGCCCTAGGCGGACCACTTCCCGGGCCCACTCCACCATCGTAGCACGATATTGTCCGCTTTGGGCTTACCATTCCCTCACGGTTTTGTTTCTGGGAACTCACGAGCAACTTCCCAGTGGGTCACCCATCCTGGGAGTGCTCTGGCCCCCTTCTCGCTTAACTTCAGAGTTCCTACGGAACCCGAAGCCAGTGAGCTCCCAAAAGGCCTCGTGCTAGGTAGGGATGTGAATATACATTTAAGTATCACTCCCCTGGGCGATGTGGGATGTCACAAAAGTGTGTCAAGTGACTTAAGTCGACGAAAAATTGGATAAAATAGCTTTGAATATAATAGTAGGGATGAAATTAGCAATTTCTAATGAATTTAGTGACTTATTTTACCGAAAAAATAATTTAGGGACCTAATTTTCACTGAGATGATAATTCAAGGACTAAATGTGCACTTCATCCTTTAGACAAAAACAAAACCCAAACAAATACCTTCTAGCATAATATTCATGTTGAGAAAAATTTACCTAAAGGCCAATTTTATAGGTATTGCTTGCTTTTAGCAACCCAACAAATAAAGAATCATTGTGAAAAGCAAAATATCCAGAGCCAAAAACTTAGTAAAAAAGCAAGGAATCAATAACCCATTTAGAGAAAACAATAAAGAGAGCCATTAGGTTACCACCATAGACACATATCCAGACCAGACGCAACGGCTTGTATTCTATCAATGCACTGACTTATCAAACACAAAACACACAGCCCTAGGATCCTGTATTACAATTTGAAACAATTACTATAGTTATTTGAAACAATTACTATGTCTCATCACTTGCAGCCATGTTTCCAATGGCTGCATTTCTTATGTTTTATTAATTTTTACTCTAATCAAACAAAAATCGCATACATACTCCAAAAACAAAAACAAAAAATGCTGCGAAGGAGAAATTAGAAAATCATATTGAAAACCCTTACCGAAGCACATTAATAATATAACTAATGAATGTGACTCAAGAAACAAACCATGTTCGAGTGCTACCGATTAGGTCTCGCACTTGCATCGCGGGTTCCAACTCATCACTCTGTACACAACTAATGAATAATGAAAAATTTACTACAACCCAATTATATTTAATGACAAATTTGAAGTAGATCCAAATTTTTACATGAGTATAAGATCCATTTTGTTATACAACCATATTTTATTTTACACAATGAGGTGGGTACACATCCATAAACATTATATAGCTTAAATACTAATATATAATCTCTGATTCATTTTAATTGTGCAGTATCTCTGTTGTTTTTCTTTTTCGCGTTTCACTATTTTTCATAACTGCTTACAATAAATTCAATATTAGTAAAAGCCAACACAAAATTAGTAAGGAATTCAATAATTACCAGGCGAGAAGGGTTTATATCTGAACAAAGTTATTAAGTAGAGAAGAATTTAATCATTACCAGCTATTGTTGCTCTCTGCGGAACGTAGAAATATTTAAGGAAAGTCTTTTCTGACATAGAAAAAGCGGAGACATGAAATTTCATCAATAATGTTATTTATACTATGTTTTTATACTACATTTCTATACCATCATAGGTGGTATATGATGTAGACAGCCACATCATTTGAAAAATTTGCAAAATCTAAGCAAATGAAAGAGAAAGACTCATCGTATACCACAATCATTATTTAATTAACTAGTTTTTCTTAATTATTAGTTTATTAAATAATGAACTAAATTTAAAAATCTGATTAATTCAAATGATGTGGCTGTCCACATCAAATGTCACCTAAAATAGTATGAAAATGTGGTATAAAAACATGGTATGAATAGTATTACTCGAAATTTCATTCCAATATTACTTTTACCAACATAAACATGCATTATACTATAATCCATCAATATACTAATATACATTATATTATTTAGGGTAAATGACAAAAAACTACATCAACTATTGGTCTGACGACGCTTTCATACCTCATCTTTTAAAAGTGACAATGTCATAACTCATCTTACGAATTTGTGACAATGTCATACCTCCGTCCGTTCGTCTGTTATTTTTTCTGTTAAATGCTGACGTGGCGTGAGGCAGAGCCCATTTCCTACCCAACTGGATAAAAATATTAATAAAATACTAATAAATTAAAGATAAATGATTTTAATATTTTTATTTAAAGACATGTGAGACCCATCCTGTCTCTCTCCCCTCTCTCACATCCGATCTCTCTCATCTCTCCCTCCTATCTCTCACATCCATTCTTCACCTTCACCTTCATCCATTCTCCAGATTTCGGTGCTTGAAGCCCCCACTCATTACAAACTCACAATTTAACGATTCAAACCCTAACCCCTAAATTTCTCTAATTCTTAATTTCATTTTTGATTGATTAATCATCGCGGAAGAAGAGATGCTGACCCTGGCTTGTTGCGTGGACGCTGCTGTGGTACCTACCGACCACCTCTTCGATGGAGATAGCTCTTTTCCCGCGTCGCCGTTCTCAGGCGTACCTCTGGCGACCATCACCACCCCCGCCGCTGCTGACAATTCCCATTGGTCCCCGTCCCTCTCATTCGACCTCTACCGAATCGACGCTTGGGGCGGGCCCTACTTCACCGTCAATTCCTCCGGCAACGTTGTCGTCCGTCTTCACAGGAGAGCGACTTTGCCGCACTAGGAAATGGATCTGCTGAAGATCGTGAAGAAGGTTCCGGGGCGCCTTCAATCTGGTTGGGCCTTCGATCTAGGGCCTTCAATCTGCTCAAGAACCAGCTCGAATTGGTCCACGACGCCTTAGATCTGGCGATCGAGTCCCACGACTACGGCTCCCACTACCAGGGCGTGTACCCAGTGAAATGCAACCAGGACCAATTCATCGTGAAGGACATTGTCAAGTTTGGATCGTCGTTCCAGTTCGGACTAGAAACCAGGTCGAAGCTGGAGCTCGGATGTGAGAGATAGGAGAGTGGTGAATTTTTTTTCTCTTTGCCAATTTGAATGTCTGGAGGATGAGTGAGAGAGAGAGAGAGAGAGAGGATAGAGCTTGGATGTGAGAGAGAGATAGGAGATGAAAGGAAGAGATCAGATGAAATCATGAGAGAGAGAATGGATGTGAGAAAGATAAGAGAGAGAGAGATGAGAGAGATCGGATGTGAGAGAGGGGAGGGAGATGGGTTGTTGTGGTTATGGAAGGAAGAATGTGGCGGTGCGGTTGAAGATGAGGTCGGATGGAGAAAACCCAGAAAAAGGATAGAAGGATTGGATGTGAGAGAGGGGAGAAAGAGAAGGGGTGGGTCCCACATATTTTTAAATAAAAATATTAAAAAAAATTATCTTTAATTTATTAATATTTAATTAATATTTTTATCCAGTTGGCTAGGGAATGGGCTCCGCCTCACGCCACGTCAGCATTTAACAGAAAAATTAACAGACAAACTGACGGAGGTATGACATTGTCACAAATTCATAAGATGAGGTATGACATTGTCACTTTTAAAAGATGAGGTATGAAAGTGTCGTCAGACCAATAGTTAAGGTAGTTTTATGCAATTTACCCTATTATTTATATATTATAATACAATATGAGTACCAGCTTGTAAGAAACCATAGTCAGAAAATTAACCAAGATGCTAGCCTTGTAAGAAACCTAGAGACAAAATCAACAAAATAGAGGAAAAGATGACTTAGGACTCGTTTGGATGTGCTTTTAAAATGATTGAAAGCGCTTTTAGAGAAAATGTTTTTGGGTTCCAAAAGCACTTAAAGTGCTTTCTACAAGAAGCACCGTTATGTGTTTCTTCCAGGAAGCACTTTAAGTGCTTTTCCAGGATTTACTAACATTTTTACTAAGGATTGTTTTCAAAAATATTTTTACTAAAAGCGCTTTTAATCATTTTAAATACACATTCAAACGAGCTCTTACACTTTTAAGGCCTACTGCAAGTCTAAGACTTCACCTTTGTTTATCATCATTTTCTCATCCAAAAACCAAATTTTAGAAAACAAACAGTCTGTAAAATTCAAATTCAAACTCAGCACAACGCACAAACCAAATTTAGATTAGGAAAAACCCTCAATTCCCCAAAATCCCACCATATTTTTTTTTTCAGATCGACTCTACAAATTTAAAATGAGCGTTTTGATATAGGCGTCTCGTTTTTTAATTTTTTTAGACTAAACATACACTCCTTTTAAAAATTTGATCAAACATTTTCCTAAAATTTTGGTTATTAATTTTAGTTTTTCACATAAGTTCAATTGTGTTTAGAATTTTAGTTTTTCACAACTTCTCCTCGGCATTTCGTTTTCTTTTCCTATTATCCCTATATTTATGCATTTATTATCCATCTCTATGCATTTTTTTTATTGTTTGTTATAATTTTTTTTATTTGTTTTTTTGTGAATATAGTAGAATATTTATAAAAAAAAAAAAATTGTTAGATTTGATTATTTAAAAGACCCAGCACATAATAAAGACTTGTTTGATTATATAGCTACGTCTAGTTACCTATAATATGGACACATTTAGTTTTATAGTGGATTTGATATTTTGCATTTCTCGGTACATTTGGAATGTAAATGTACGAAAAGGGTTATCTGATAGAGACATTTAGTTTTGTGGTACATTTGGGATTTTTTGTTCATTTGGTTTTTTGGTACATTTGGAATCTAAACGTACCAAAAGGGTTACCTGACAATGGGCACATTTGATTTTATGGTACATTTGAAATTTTGGTACATTTGGTTTCTCGATACATTTGAAATATAAACGTACCAAAAGTCGATACTTTTGTTCTCAAATGTACCATAAGTTTTAAGTATATTTTTTATATATCTACATGTGAAAAAAATATGTATTGAAGACTTTTTATTGAGACAATTTTAATAGAAAGATAACTTTTTTTTAAATACTGATAATAGGAAATGAAGAATTAGTTAATTAATTTTTTATTTTATTTTATTAAAAAAATGTCATTTAATGAGTATATAAATGCATTTAAATTAATGACATGGAAATTAAATAAATAGAAAGTTATTGAGGTGGCAATTGATCAAAGTACCTTAATCAAATTTTTAAAAGGAATGAATGTTTAATCTAACAACTATAAAAAAGACGTAGGGCATTCTAATTTTCCCAATTCAAAAACCCTCCACATGCAATCACTAAAACCGATTAAATTGGTTCAAAAGAACTGGTTCTCACAACCACTTCAAAAATTAGCAAAAATAAAACCAGAAATTGAGAGCTGTTTCTCAAAACATTAGCTCCCAAAATTTCAAAGTATTCCGAGCCAATAAACCTTTTCAGAACCCTAAAAATCACAGATCGGAGGTACTTACTCGTCATAGGATTTAAGCAGACCCGAATTGAGCCATCAAGGAGAGGGCAGCGACGAGGAATTTTTCGAAGGAGAGAAGTCGAGGAGAAGAGAGAGAAGGGAGAACGAAGAAAAAGACAACACAAAATAAATACAATATATATATATATATATATATATATATATATATATATATATGATGGGTATATCAGGACATAATAGGAATTAGAGTAAAACTGGGAGGGTAATATCGGTAGAAAACTGGTAGGGTAATTTCATGGTACAATCGGTTTTAGTATATATTAAATTTCTCTTTCAAGATTTTCTCTTTTTTATTTTATTTTATTTTATTTTTTACCAAGCAATACAAATTAAGTAGCAGTTCATGACTTGGGTAATATTAGAAGTCATTACAACTGAGACTTAAACTATCGAAAGCTCCCTGGTTAATAATCCAAATTTCCCACACACTTTTCCTTCTAAATGTTACTTGTGAGCGATCGCATCGATCAGGCTCTTGTGTGGCCAAAAGATTAATTAAGAATTGACAAGGTTTCCCTTCCATTTGAAAAATCTCCTCCCTTCCTTGTAAGATGTACGACAGGGCAGAGCTCTATTACAGTTGCCATCTCATTTTTTGTAAACATATTGAATCAAGTTTTTCTTCTATGTGATAGCATTTCTTCTCTTTTATGCATTTGTGCAAATTCAACTTCGTTAATTAACCCATTTTGCTCTCTGTCTTAGAACAATGATGAAGCATTCACGTACCAATCGTACGTTGGTTTTGTTCAAATTCCTGCATGCGTTCATTTTTTTATGCATGAGCACATGCCTCGAATCTGCAACACTTCACAGCCATACTATGCTTGGAAATGAATCTGATCACTTGGCTCTGCTAGACTTGAAGAAAAGAATAACCGCAGATCCTTTTGATGTCATGAGCTCGTGGAATCATTCCATCCATTTCTGCAGTTGGGTTGGGGTTTCTTGCCACCGTTCCACCAAAAGAGTCTTGATGTTAAACCTAGAAGCTCAACAGTTGGTAGGCTCCATTCCACCTTCCGTTGGAAATGTTACTTATCTTACCAGAATCAATTTGATAAACAACAACTTTCATGGGGAAATTCCTCCAGAAATGGGTCGTCTACAAAGCCTACAATATCTCAACCTTTCTCATAATTCCTTCCGTGGGAAAATTCCAACTAATTTGTCGCAATGCACACAACTAAGATTGCTTAATCTACAAGCCAATCGGATTATGGGGTCTATTCCGAACCAACTCAGTTCATTGTTGAACTTAAAATATCTATGGCTTACCGGTAACAATCTTACTGGAACCATCCCACCTGGGATAGGAAACTTTTCTTCTTTGAGGAGTCTTTTTCTTGGGAGTAACAATTTTCAAGGAAGCATACCCAGTGAGCTTGGGCATATAACAGGTTTGGAGAAATTCTTAGTTCCGGAGAATAATCTATTTGGTACGATCCCTTCCACAATTTATAATATTTCTTCCATATTCATATTTAGTGTTACTGACAACCAGTTGCATGGAGAGCTACCACCAAATCTCGGCACTATGCTTCCTAATCTCGTTGAACTTTTCATAGCCGTGAACAAATTCAGAGGAAATATTCCAATATCATTGTCAAATGCTTCTAGACTTCAGATGCTTGAATTTGCTGTGAATGGCCTTTCTGGGACAGTCCCTGGTGAAAGTCTAGGAAGCTTACGAAGCTTAGTTTGGGTAAATTTTTATGGCAATCAGTTAGGAAATAGAAAAGTTGGTGACCTGAATTTTCTTAGTTTCTTGGCTAATTGCACTAGTTTGGAGCATTTGAATTTTCTCTTTAATAATTTTGGAGGAGGAATTCCGAGATCCATAGCCAACCTTTCGACCCAACTTAATGTTCTTATTATGGGGGGAAATTTTATACATGGAAAGCTCCCTAACGAAATTGGAAACCTTATAAACTTGACCATTCTATCAGTAGAAGGAAACTATTTGGTCGGTAGTCTCCCGCATGAAATTGGGAAGCTGGAGAAGTTAGGGCGACTCTATTTGGGTGGTAACAAATTTTCTGGGTCAATCCCATATTCCCTTGGTAACATGACTTCAATGTTATACCTCTACATGGAGGAAAACAGGTTTGAGGGCAGTATACCTCCAAGTTTTGGAAATTACCAAAACCTATTACAGCTATCCCTTCATAGTAATAACCTTATGGGCACTATACCTAAGATGCTTATGGAGCTTTCAACCCTTTCAATTTCTTTAGACCTGTCTAACAACTATTTGACTGGCCCCCTACCATTTGAAGTGGGTGATTTGGTGCATATCACGGAGCTAAATGTATTCAGAAACAATTTATCAGGTGCAATTCCGAGCTCCCTCGGCGGTTGTACTAGTTTGGAGCGCTTGTATTTGCAAGGTAATAAGTTTAAAGGAACAATTCCTCAATCTTTTAGAGATTTAAAAGGCTTGGAAAAACTTGATATTTCAAGCAACAACTTGTCTGGACAGATTCCTGAATTCATAAGCAAACTTGGTGCTCTCAAATATCTCAATATTTCGCATAATGATTTTGAGGGCGAGTTGCCTAAAGAAGGTATTTTTGCAAATGTTAGTGGTGTCTCCGTTCTTGGAAATCATAGGCTTTGTGGTGGCATCCCACAATTACATATACCTTCATGTCCTCCCAAAAAACACCATTTATCTCCATGACTACATTCCCCAAAAGTAGTCATCCTCGTAGCATGTGTACTTGGAATCATAATTGCTTTATCATGCTTCTTTGGTGCTTGTTCAATGCTGAAAAAGTCAAGACACAGACATGCAACTCCACGTTCTTATGAGGATTGGAAATCAGGTGTCTCCTACTCACAACTCGTTGAATCAACTAACGGGTTCTCTGAGAATAATCTTATTGGTTTGGGAAGTTTTGGTTCTGTTTATAAAGGGGTAATTCCTAGTGATGGAACTGTAGTTGCTTTTACGGTATTAAATCTTCAACAACAAGGAGCTTCCAAGAGTTTCATAGATGAATGCAAAGCTTTAAGGAGTATAAGGCACCGTAATCTTCTCAAGATCATAACTGCTTGCTCGAGCATTGATAATCAGGGAAAGGACTTCAAAAGTCTAGTTTTCGAGTTTATGGCAAATGGAAGTCTTGGCTCAATATTGTATCCACGGGAAGAGGAGGAATCTCCAAGTAAGAGATTGAGTTTTATGCAAAGATTGAACATTGCAATTGATGTTGCTTCTGCGTTAGATTATCTCCACCATCATTGTGAAACGGCCATTGTTCATTGTGATTTAAAGCCGAGCAACGTACTTCTTGATGAAGATATGGTGGCCCATGTTGGGGATTTTGGTTTAGCAAAGTTCCTTTTCGAACCATCAAATGATCCCTCTTTCAGTCAAACAATGTCATCTCAGCTAAAGGGTTCTATAGGCTACATTCCTCCAGGTATGAATTTCTATCATGCTAACTTCCTTTTTATGTTCTTAGTAAATTATTACTAAGAACCAACTAATTAATCTCCATTTATGAAAAATACATTACTGCCTCTTTTTTTCTTGGAAAATAAGTAACATATAAATTTAAAGAAGATATTGTTCTAACAGTTAATTGCATACGACATATTGTATGTATGTCCTGGTAGAGTACGGCACAGGAGGCCAAGTTTCCATACTTGGAGATGTTTATAGCTATGGGATACTATTGTTGGAAATGTTCACAGGAAAAAGACCTACCGATGACATGTTCAAAGGCGGTCTAAGCATTTACCAATTCGTAGCCATGGCTTTACCTGACCATGTCATGGACATTGTTGACCATTCAATTATCCTCGACCTCGAAGCAAATGGTGATGTCAACGATGACATAGTGCAAGAACGAACTCCATCCAGACGTAACAATCGTGGCCTAGTGAAAGCAAAGAAATTAAAAGAATGCTTAGTTTCAATGATGCAGATAGGACTCTCTTGCTGTGCAATGTCACCAAGGGAGCGAATGCTAATGGACGCGGTTGTCAGAAAAATGAGCTCAATCAGAGACTCGTACCTCAAAGTTTAAGAAGACTTGAGAAGGACAAAGCATGCTAATCAAAGGAGAAAGGACATGATTACTCATCAATAATATTTTCCACTCTCTACTCTCCAAAATTTTCTTTCTATTTTGTCTTTCTTTCTCTTGCTATCGCTTTGAATTTTGTCTCGTTGATGTTTGTGGTGTGTTTTACTTATATGAATGAAGCTTTCGAATTTTAATTTGTGTGGTGCTTTTTAGAATTTTGATGAATTAGTGGTTTTTGTTGGATAATTTTTTTTTATGTTCTTTGTTGAATGACGAACTCTGCAAAAAGTAGTCATAAACTGCTATCAGCTTTAATAGAATTTGCAAATGGTGTGAGGTGTGTGAGAGAGAAGGTGGATAGTAAGAAAATTATTAGTTACATTTTCCTTTAATCTCGGTATTTGTTGTTATTGATGCTCTAAAAATATTATTTTGCCATATTCATAAGTGAAAATTTAAAATAGATTTTTACTTGTAAAAGAGAGAAGCAGAAAGTTGTGTGATGGTGAAAGCTTAACATTAAGGTTTAGTGCAAAGGGTTTGGAGTGCAAGGGACGCTCAAGTTAGGAGCATTTTTCTTTTGCAGTTGAAGTTCTATGATCGATTTCACACTCCATAAAATCGCTTGTATAAAACAAAATATTTAATTTAATATGAAAATTGCTAACATTTCTTATAATATGTTTTATAAGAAAAGAACGGAATAATATTTTTTTTTTTTTTTTTTGAAAAGTAGAACGGAATAATATTTAGCATTGTCACTGAACTTCATAGTTAGTAAATTTCCGTGTAATATTCTATATGTATATTTTAACAAGTTTTGTCAGCCGAGCCCTACTTCCCCGATCGCGCCAATCCCCCATTTGTGCTCTCATCTCTCATACAGTAGCAGCCCTTCATCCGAGTCCTCTCCAGCTATCTTGGGTAAGCATTGGTCCTTTAGCTACTCGTTCTTCCTCTCTAGCTTTCTCGTATGTAGAAACTGCTGCTTAATTTTGAATTTTTTCCATCTGAAATTTAAATTTCTAGCCGATTGCGCATTCGATTAGCCGTTTTAGGGTTCCTTTTCTGTTCAATTCACCATGAATCGTTTCATCTATTTACACAGCCTTTTTAAATCCCACAATTTGTTTTCTGTGATGGAAATTGGGTAAAATCGCAAGCGCCCAGAAGTTGAAAGAGTAATTAGAAATTAAAAAAGGAAAAAAATGTGGGTTTTTGTACTTATGAACTGCTTTTCATTGATGATGAACTTGCACATTTTCTTGAATTTACATTCTTTGTTAGTTCATACTCTGATGAATTGGTATGTCAAAAGTAAACCACTTTTATTGTTTTTGTGCATATAGTTGTAAAAGAGTTTGCAAATATTCGTAGCTGATCGATTTAGCGTAACTTTCATGGTTTGTGAATGTAAGCACCCTGCAATTTGGCATGAAATTGTTGAAATTATGCAGATTTGCAAATTGGGTTAGTCATAAATTTTTGAATTTGTAGTAGCATTATCAGTTGATGTAGGAGCATCTAAGGGGCTCTCGAAAGCTTAAGTGAGTCTGCTAGCCAGATAGCTGGCTAGGGTTCTAGTTAATTTGGGAGTTTTTTTTTATGTTTTGTGTAGTCTTTATTTATAGGATTAGGATTTATTAAGTAGTCGGAATAGGATTAATTTGGGTGTTCCTAGTAGAATAAGGATTTCTTATAAACAAGGATTGGGAATCCTAGGCTGCTGTCCTCTAGTATAAATAGACTATGAATGTATTCAGTTTTATCAATATATTTTCAGAAATAAGACTTTCCTCTTGTGTTTCTTGCTACAGGACTCAATTATCTTCGTTCCAAGTTTCCAACTTCAATTTTATTGCTCTTTATCTCTTTTTTGTGTTCTTTATTGTTTGGATTCCGTTTCTACTACTATTTGGTCCTATTCTATCCGTTGGACAGCAGCTTACTTTACCTGGTTGTTGCAGGAACATGGCGAAGCATCATCCTGACCTGATTATGTGCCGGAAGCAACCTGGAATAGCTATTGGAAGGTTGTGTGAGAAGTGTGTAATTTGTGACTCTTACGTGCGTCCTTGCACGCTTGTTCAGGTTTGCGATGAGTGCAATTATGGATCTTTCCAGGAAGGTGCGTTATCTGTGGAGGGGTTGGAATTTCTGATGCTTATTACTGCAAAGAGTGTACTCAGCAGGAGAAAGATAGAGATGGCTGTTCGAAAATTGTGAATCTGGGAAGTGCCAAAACAGATCTGTTCTATGAACGGAAAAAGTATGGTTTCAAGAAAAGATGATCTTTAGCAGGTCAAGTTTCGTTTAGCTTCCGGAAATCATTTTGTTGTGTTCATCATTGAGGCTTAGGCTGTATTACAATCAGGTATTTTTCTTAGGAAGCGTGCTCATTACTGCTTGTAACTGTTGTATTTTCTCATTCGATATATTTCCAAACTACTCTCATTCTGTGGCTAGTCTAGTGAAGTAATTTATGAATTGGGTAATTCTCCCTCGTAATCTTTGTAGTTAGTCTGTGGCATCCATCTATGGATGTTTGAACTCCTCAGTGTACTTGGAGCTTTGTTAATCCAATTTTAAATATGCGATTTTATGTTCATTATCTCAACTTGGCATTTCCTTATATCTTCTACTGAAGTTGCGAAGGGATTCTGCTAAAGATTGCTTGTTGGTTAATGGTTCAGTATGTCAATGTCATACTCTTTCGAAATCCTTAAAAATCTCAATTGAATTCATCCCGCTTAGTGATTTTGGCCTTGTAGTGTCTTGTCCAACCTTTTGCTCCAGAATTCGATCCCCTTCCCATAGATTATGGTAGTTAACAGAAAAAAACCCCGGTATACAATGTGATTCGAAACTTATGCTCTGCAGGTGAACACCTTTGGTAGATGATCCAACCATACAGATTTCGATACCAACCTTTCCGATTTCGATCAAGCTCTATACGGTTATTGAAAAACCGTATACTCAATATGTATGTATATTTTTATTACGTTTATGGTAAAATACGAATCATTCTGACGTGTATGGTAAATTGAAGCACTCGTAAATTTACGAATGAGGATAAATAATTAAGAAATAGTTATATTGTTGGTCGTGACATCAAACCTCATTGGATTTCCCGCTTTATGTACAAAAAAAAAATAGAGAGTTATTGAGGTGATAAGGATAACCAAATTTTATGTCCCATGCCACGTAGCAGTCCCCTGTACAATCATTGGCTGGTCAAATTGCCAATTGGCAACACCAGCATCCCTAAGATCATCACTTCCAGCAACTGGAACACGTCGTGAACCAATTTTAACAAAAATTTCAATTCAGCAGCAGCTTGTTGCTGAATATATCTCATGGCAGCCAAATTCTGTCATCAGTAAAAGTCGAGGAAAATTTGTCACCATCCCTTCAACTTCACTGCAATTCGCAATCACTTGGAACTGTGGTTTAGTTCGATACTTAGTAAATGACTGATCTATTGAATGACCTAACTCAACATTTCCGCTCAGAGTAGATTATCCCCTCTGCATAGACGTAAAGTATCGTGGTATCAAAAAAGATTTTTCATGCAACAGAAATGCGACCTCAAATTCGTATACTGTCATGTGGAAGAGATAAGACACATAACAATGTGTTATTGTTTCATCATAACATCACATGTGCATCTCGCTGTGAATAAGTTTCTCTCCTCTATACAAGACTTCAAGACAGAATATGGAACACCAAAAGTTCCTCTCCCTCTATACATGCCCTAAATTACAACAACCAGAACACTAGTTCCCTTTTTAGTCGAAATAGTCATGTATAAGCCGAGCTACCAAACCGACCTTCACTCATGTTTGTACTTAAGCCATTTCTCCAACTTGCATGAGTCCCTCCACCCCCACCCGCCACCCACTCGCCACCAACCTCCTATGCATCATGAGTTTAAAACTCTATCTACTCATTATTGTAATAGTTTCGAACTTTCTCATCCTCTTTAATCATTTAAATAAAAAACTGCCCCGTTTAATCAATGCAAAACATTGCCTATTGAGAAAGACACTCTTCCCCGAGGGTTTAACCCTCCCCACTCCCCAAACCCAAAACGATGACTTGGCTTCGCACAATCCCTCCACTTTGCCGCCTTGAGACGTGTTGCCCCGTCATCCGGGCAGCCCCGCCTCAAGAATCTAATTGTGTTGATAGATACACGAGATGGCATAAAAGTATCCTTGAATCTCAAGGAAGAACTGGCCATAACTGAAAGCAACAAGGAGCTGCTTGAGTATCCATCTTTAAATCCAACTGTAATTTAGTTTAGTATTGCTGAACCTTTTATGATCTTTCATTGTTTTGTTTCTTGCTTATGTTTTTCTTAGGTGTGTACTAAATTGGATGTTGGTTTGGTTATTTCCAAGCTTTCCACATGACTTTCGATACCCAATAGAGAATATGAAGAACCCAACTTTAATTTTGTAAATTTTTTGTTCTAAATGAAGGTAACATGGGGATTTGTTATGAATGATGTTCAAACTCAACTTTGTCCTAAATGATGTTCTGTTCTCTGGATCACAGAGTCATTTGATTTACATCTTTTGCTAGGGTGGTAATGTGGCTCCACCATTCACTTCATTTGAATCTATTGGCTTCCCATATGAGATTCAGAGTTATTGAATTATTCTTTTGTGTTTGTCTCTTTTTGTGTAATACTGGCAACCATTAGTGTAAGTTGCCCGAGTGTTTTGTGCAAAATTATGTGATTGCTAGAGGTCAATAACACTTCCTACTCAAGTATTATATATCTCATAGGTATTAGGATGGGAAAGGCACCCAAGAGCACTAAGGTAGTGGCCTAGTAGGGTGCGAGTGAATGCGACCCATCGTCTCTTCTTTCTTCCACTTAACCGAGAAAAACATGAACATGAATTCATAATTAAAGAAGAATAAGTGACTAATTTTATTATGCATCCACTTCCACTACTTCTCATGAAAATTTCCGAGTTGATGATTGCTTTATTCCAAGTCCTCGGCCACCCCTCTTTGAAAATGGCTCGTTTAGGCCATCTCCAACCGAAGGGTCCAAAGGGCAGAGGGCCGAAAATAGTCCGAAAACCGTCTCCAACCGAGGGCTAGGCCAAAGGACTCGTGGGTCCCACTGGACAAAAAAGGACCAAAGGGCCAACCGGTTGGCCCAACTCAGCCAGCCAGCCCTAGGCCAGGCCAGAATTTTCATTATTCCTATCGGTTATATCCGACAAGAATGGTAGGCCAAAATTTCAAATACGACGGCTAGCTGACATCAGTTACCGTTGGATTCTTTTTTTTTATTTTTTTTTTATGAATTTTAAAAATTCCTTTTTTTTTCCTATAAATACCTAATACCTAAGCCATTCCTACACCATTTCTCACATAATTTTCACCATTCCATACTATCTCACTTCATGCTATTTCAATTCTTCACATTATATTTTCTTACCTCTTCCAATAATCTTTCCTTCAATTTTTTCAATAATTTTCAAATGGCCTCATCTGCAATGAAAGGTAGGGCTTGGACCCGAAAAGAAGATGAAGCTCTTTGCAGGGTTTATAGATGGGTCTCGGAAGATAGTGTGAGGGGGATTTCTCAAACAAGTGAAGGTGTTTGGACTTGTGTGTCCAAAAAATACTATGAGTTCTACGAAGGCACCACTCCACCGCATATCCGAAACCACGAGAGTTGTTCTTCAAGATGAAAGAAACATCTTCATCCAAGTTTGAATAAATGGCATCAAGCACTGTTAGCAACTGCAAGTAGACATGAAAGCGGTTCCAATTACTACGACGAAGTAAGTGTTTTCACAATTTATTTTAAATATTTAATTATATTACATTTAATTTCATAAATTAATTTCCTCTATTTTTTGTAATTATATTTCATTATATTACATTTAATTTCATGAATTACTTTCCTTTAATTTTTGTAAATATATTTAATTATATTACATTTAATTTCATAGAGCTCCTACGCCGGTGTTCGGAACTGCATCCTTAGTTGTAGATATTAAAGGAAAAGTCTTTTGTTACTTAGTAATATTGTTTAGAGATATTTCTCTTACAAGAGGTATAACAATCCGTCCCTAGTTCTATGATTTTATAAATTTTAAAAAATATGAATTTATGAAAATGCCCTAGAGACGAGAGTATTGAATTTCGTTGATCTGCGTATTGGGAAACGTATGAAATATTCTTTTAGAGTATTCCTGAAGTACTCGCCGATATGGACGTGTAGGCACAAGTAGAAGCGAATTTGGAATTACGGTTAAAGTTTTACAGAGCTACGAACCCGAAAGTATTTTGAAGAAGTCGCTATTTTAATTATATTATTTTATATTATTAGATTTTTATGCCACATGAGTGTGGCTGTGTGGAGAAATGAAGGGATTCAGGGAAAAGGAGAAACAGAAGAGAATGAAGAGGGCTTCTGCCCAATCGGATGAGAGGAAATGAGAGGGTTGCTGGCCAATCAGAAAGAAGAAAGAAGTGAAGGACGAATTAGAGAAGGGGAAGGAGGGGAAAGGAGGAAGGAGAGAAAGAGAGGAACCGGCTGGGTTCCCCTTCGACCTGGGTGACCCGTTTCAATACCTGGCCTCCCCGTGTGATTTTCCGATGGTTTTGCACCATTCCTCCAGCGAATTGGACACCATTCCCTGTAACCATCAGCACGACTCTTCTTCTTCGTGGTACTCCCACCAAACGATGCAATTTGTCCCGATTTCATGGTGAACAACGACGGTAGCCTGTGAGTCCAGTAGCGGCGATCTACCATTTCTGAAGCGAATCTCGTCGATCTCCACCACCATTAGAGTCCCCTTGAGCCCTGGAACAAAGCCCAGTCAGCTATAGGGGCAGCGGAGCACTGGCGACGACGTATTTCAGTGCACCCATTTTTAGAAGCATAATGTGGATCTTTGGAAGTTATGGATCGGAAATCTGTGATGCGGATCTTCCGAATTGAGTTACGTAGGGTTGTGGACCCTACTGTCGATCTTTGACCGATGGTTGACTTTTGGTCAATGGGTCTCAAATCATTCTAGAACGTCCTTGGGGATGTGTTTTATGTAAGTTACGTGTTTTATCGATAAGAATTCTGAGATGTGACTGAATATTTGTTCTAGGCGACGGTCGTTCGTGATGCCTCGATATCCGTGCTAGGGAGTTGTAGCGTGGACCTCAAGTGAGTGGGTATTTTTCCTTTTTATAGTGTGTGTGTGTGTGTGTATAGGAAACCTTTCACAAGAGGGATCCCCATATTTCTAAAAAAATGGGGACACGCTCTCCACCATTGGATTTAACTTTAATGAAATTGTGTGGTTGAGATTGTGTGGCCTGTGTTTTAATCTCAACCACACAATTTCATTAAAGCCAATCTAACGGTGGGGAGCGTGTCCCCATTTTTTTGAAAAAATGGGGATCCCTCTTGGTAAGGGTCCTGTATATATATATAAACTTTGTAGTTTCCACAAATGCTTTGAACTGAGTTATGCATATCATGCCATGATTAAAAATTGTTATATTTTAAAAGTTGCATCGTTATGAATTGTGATTGTGTTAAATGATGCTACGGAGGTGCAAGTAAGTTCAGGTGAGTTATTATGTGATTGAAGTGGTTGCATTATATTGTTATGCAAATATTCATTTAGAGCTCATCATTGCTGCACCCCGATGTTAGTGCTCTCGCCCCAGGCCAGGGCACAGTCCTTCACGTGATGTTCACCTTCTGCACCGCACGCTCACCTTGGATCCAAGTTTGGTGCTAGCCCTGTCGTACAGGTCACATTAGGTGACTCCGACTCGTAGGTGACCCGCTATTTATCTCACAGCCTTCACGTGATTGTAACACTTGAGCGTACATATTTACACACAACCATGTCGTACAGGTCACATTAGGTGACTCCGACTCGTGTGCAAACATAGGTTGATGAGCTATAGGTCCAGTCGTACTGATCACACGTTAGGTGACTCCGACTGGCATGCTAGTTTATATTGATTTCACACATGGCTTACATTCATTATTGCTGAAATGTTATGACATGGCATACTTCTGTTTTCACTACACATGAGCATTGATTTTTATACTTGCGTAGTATTATTTTCTGGAAACTATACGGGTTTTACGGAAAGGGTTATTATGTTCAGAAAAGATAAATATGTTTTCAAATGCTTTGTTTTTGCCCACTCACCCTTCTGTTTTGCTCCCCTCCAGGTCCTAGGTAGCTGTTCTTTTGCGTGGCACACGAGGATATACCGGCAGTTCTGACGTATCACTACATAAATGTACGGATTTTCTCTCTCTGGTTGTATAATAAGTAATGAGTCAGCTCGACTGCACTTTTGTATTATCTATGCTCTGAATACTTGTGTTTTGGATATGACCACTTCCACACACTTATATATTAACTCTAGTTAAATAAGTTTAGTTTTTGTTTTTATTCATTCACATTTTCTTATTATTATCACTTTTATTGCGCACTTGGCTACATCACTCTCACATGACGACCAGCATGTCTCGACTCCGGTCAGGGTGTGTCAAGAGGTCTTAAGTTCGAATCTCAAGAGTGACTTAGCTAGTAAAAAAATATGACACGCTCGTTTGAAAAACTTATGGTGAACTACTAAAAAGGCACATTAGGCTCCACTAAAATAGAGTTTAACTAATTACAAGCTTTGAAAATTCAATGTGCTCAATCATATCCATTAAAAAAAAAGGTTGAAATGTCCAGAAATAACCTTAAAATGTCCAAAATAATCTTGAAATGGATCGAGTGGGAAGTTGAAATATCCAAAATAAACTTGAAAATAAGTCATGTGCAAGGCACATGACTTATTTTGGATGGAAAACCTTAACAGAGTTAGGATGAGATGACAAATTCATGATTTTCAAAACTTAATAGAGTAATGCTACACTTAACACATTTTGCATACCACATTTGTATCATCTCTGTAATATAGGTAGAGCCAACCAATCATGTGTTAGGATTTTGGCTCGTCAAAGTTAATGTCGTATTTTGTTTAGGATTGTATTAGGGAAATTAAAGGAGCACCGATTCTTCTCCTAAAAGGACTAGGAAAGAATCAAAGTTTCCTTGTACAATTAGATTGGGAATCCTAGAACATATATTGAAAAAGGAATGAAAGTGTACTTTCCTATTCCATAAGAACATGAAACTTAATTAGAAAATAGGCATGTAAACCACACCCTATATTTATAAATAGGGTGCGGCAAGGCTAGGTAAAGCCATTGGAAAGCCAAAAACAGCCGCTGGCAAGGGAGAGAAAAGCTAGAAACAGCCGCTGGCAAGTGAGAAAAGTTAGAAACAGCCGACGGAACACACTAGTATAAATATAGGCCTTAATATGGATCTCAACTAAACCATCTTTAATTTCCTTGGCTACGTACTTTGCATTTCAATTGCCTCCATGCGTTTGTTTATCGTTCAGTAGTGTACGTTTTAGCTGATTTTAGTCATCAAAATGGATTTAACCTCAATGAAGCCGATCAAAACCAAACAACAACAACAACAACAAAGCCTTTTCTCACTAAGTGGGATCGACTATATGAATCCCAGAACGCTATTGCGCTCGGTTCTGTGTCATGTCTTCCGTTGGATCCAAGTACTCTAAGTATTTTCTTAGAGTCTCTTCCAAAGTCTTCCTCTACCCCTTCGGCCCTGGACCTCTGTCTCATAGTCGCATCTTCTAACTGGAGCGTTAGTAGGCCTTCGTTGACATGTCCAAACCACCGTAACCGATTTTCTCTCATCTTTCCTTCAATTTCGGCTATTCCTACTTTACCTCGGATATCCTCATTCCTAATCTTATCCTTTCTCGTGTGCACACACATCCAACGAAGCATCTTCTTCTCCGCTACACCCATTTTATGTACGTATTGATGCTTCACCGCCCAACATTCTATGTCATATAGCATCGCCGGCCTTATTGTCGTCCTATAAAAGTTTCCCTTGAGCTTCAGTGGCATACGACAGTCACACAACACGCCAGATGCACTCTTCCACTTCATCCATCCAACTTGTATTCTATGGTTGAGGTCTCCATTTAATTCTCCATTCTTTTGCAAGATAGATCCTAGGTAGCGAAAGCGGTCGCTCTTTGGTATTTCATGGTCTTCAATCCTCACCCGTAACTCATTTGGGCCTCCATTTGCACTGAACTTGCACTCCATTTGCACTGAATTTGCAAGATAGATCCAAGGTAGCGAAAGCCGATCAAAACCAAAAGCGAAGAAAAATCAGAAGAAGCAACTTCAACAACACCCACAGATAAAGAAGCTAGATTAATGCGACCAGAGAATGTTCGATGCCCGCCAGCCCCAAATAAGTCCCGACCTTCAAAAGCAGCATATATTAATGGAATTGGCTTTCCCCCTGTAGTTGATTTGGAGAAAACTTTCAACGACTGCTTAGAGAACAAAGTAGCAAAGATTTGTGCAGAGATTAGGAGCTTTAACTTGTTTTGTTTGCATTTTAAATTAATTACTAGCTATCCTTCCATGGATGGCAAGTGAGAAAAGCCATTTACCACTGTCGGCAAGGGGTGTGATTGAAGCGACCCATTGTCTCCGCTTTCTTCCGCTTCGCTATGTTTTTCCACTTACCACTGCCGCAAGTGTTGCATACCAAACCACACTTAACCGAGAAAAACATGAACATGAATTCATAATTAAGAATAAGTGACTAATTTTAGGCTAGTGAAAAAATATGCCATTAGTAGACTACTAAAAAGGAACATTAGGCTCACTAACGTAGAGTTTAACTAATTACAAGTTTTGAGAATTAATTCAATGTGGTCAATCATATCCATTTTAAAAAGGGTTGAAATGTCCGGAATAACCTTAAAATGTCCAAAATAATCTTGAAGGGGATCGAGTGAGAACGTAATACAACAAATTGCTTAAAATTTTAGTTCATATAACAAATTAAAAAAGACGTATAAGTTTTTATCACATTTGAAAAATGAAGGCCTTATTTATTTGAGATACTTTACATAGTTACATTTCAGATGTCGCCAAGTGCTTCTCTTTGGCAGCAACAACCTTATCCCTTTTCTTATTTTCAAATTCAACAATTTAGTGGGCTGCGAATGTGACCCGTTGTCATGCTTTCTTCTACAATGTACAGGGAAGACTTCCAGTCAACGAGTCAATTCATAAACCAATCTCATAATTCCAGTGTTAACTTATCTCAAATGCCACGAGTTTAATGGACAGTTAGTGGGTTTTAACTCTGCCATTTTTCTACATATTACATACATATTGGAACGAGGATTCTCTCCGGATCCTCTTTGTGAGGATTCCGGGGATCCTTAAATTGTGTCTGTTCATCGTATATCATGAGACCAGTTTTTGTCAGTTACTGTTCATATTTAATTTAAAACAAATATATTTAAAATGATTTCTGACCGCACAATGTACGACGAACACACATGATTTGAGGATCTCTAAAATCCTCACAAAGATAATCCGGAGAAGATCCTCATTCTACGTATTGCTAGTTTGGTGTCTAGAATTTATTGAATTAT
This sequence comes from Heteromeles arbutifolia, assembly GCA_024362995.1. Taxonomy (NCBI): domain Eukaryota; kingdom Viridiplantae; phylum Streptophyta; class Magnoliopsida; order Rosales; family Rosaceae; genus Heteromeles; species Heteromeles arbutifolia. Next base: position 7,274,982 of record JANCRC010000017.1, on the reverse strand, counting down.
ATACTTATGATAAAATTTAAGCTACATTGACAAGAAAAGTTTTATATTTTAAAAGGACAAGAAGCACTGAAGCAGTATTGGAGAAAAAGTGGGTGCAGCTGCTGTATTAGTACCAAACAAGGTCATTTTTATCTCCATTAATTATCACTCTAGACCCAATAAGTTGTCGATGATGTTGGTCCGACTCTTCTATTTTTTTCTTAAATATAAGACAGGCGATAAAGGAAAATATATTTGCCACTTAGTAATACTGATTAGTGATATTTTTCTTTCGAGAGGTTTTAAGTTCCAATATCAAGTGTGACAAGTTTGCAACAAATTATTCTCCCCTCCTTTGACACACCCCGTCCCAAGGAGGGCGTGCTGGCCGTCACGTGAGAGTGACGTAATCATGTGCACAGCGCGGAAGCTAATAAGATAAATTTAAATACACATTCAGAGCAAAAGGAACGTCTAGTTGCAATCAAGGATAATTGCTAAAATATAACACCCGAAGGTGAATCCTACTTTTGTGAATTTTGTCAGAACTCCGTTTCTTCCCTCGTGGCCACCAAAACTCTGCTACTTAGAACCTGGAGGGGCGAAAAACAAAGTTGAGTGGGTAAGAAACAAATCCTTTTCAAAACCTTTTCTTGTCTCAAAAGTTATAACCCCTCGCCGTAAAACCTGTAATAATTTCCCAGAAATAAATAATACGTATATACTTATCTCAAAACCATGTTCAGAAGTAGTGATATGCAAGGTATATGCCATGCCAAATATATCTCATCAAATTATATATCTATATTAGGTGACAACTCATCATATCTCATAACATGTTCACCGAGTGATCAGCTCGGCTTAACTATAGCTCATAATCAATCTCATCATCACATATAAAAATATATCCTGCACACGAGTCGGAACCACCTCACGTGGTCTCACCGACAAGACTGGGTGTAAATAAATACGCTCTAGTGCTACGATCACGTGAAGACTGAGCGCTAATCGCGGGTCACCTACGAGTCGAACCCACCTATAGTGGTCTATTCGACAGGACTGAGCACCTAACTTGGATCCAAGGTGAGCGTACGGTGCGAGAGGTGAACATCACATGAAGGACTGAGCCCTGGCCCTGGGCGGGAGCACTAACACCGTGGTGCAGGTTTATGAGCCTTCAATACATCTCACATAATCATCAAATCATATAATCATTCTCTATTATCAATATATACTCACCTGATACTTACATGTGCATCCACAGCACCAATTACCATTATATGCAACTACTAATGCATGAATAAATAGATATATATACTTTGCATGGCATATCATATCGCATTTCATATCACATTTTGCTTAATTGATTTTCTAGGAAAAATCTCATTTATATAGGCATACACGGAAAAGAACCGCTCACTCACAGATATATCGAAGTGTCGCAACCCCCGAGCCTCGATTGATGGCGTTCGTCCTCAGGATAGGCCTCACCTATAAGCGTAATAACCGAAAAACGTTATTTAACGCACATAACCAACAATAGGTAATAACTTCTCATATATTGCTCAATTTGGGTATATGAATATACCACAGTGATCTACACAGTCTCAGGATCATCCCCATATTTTTAAAATAATTTTCTGACCACCCACGCACCGCCATGCGCCGGCGAACGCACAGACCTACGCGCCCCCACGCGCTGCCACGTGACAGGCATACTGACGGCGTCAGTTAACGCCGTCAGAATATTCTGAGGAATATTCCGTCAACTTCTAACTGTTACCGTTAAATCTAACTAACGGCGTTGGAATATTCCGTCTTCGACTACCTCTGGACTCCGGCGACCGTCGTCGTCGCCGAAAAACTGGGAAAATTTCTAACCGTCTAATCTCACTCATTTTTTAACCATTTTCTTCGAAATTTGTACCACACGAAAGCTTAGAGTGAGGAGAATGACATTATACCTATTTGAAGCTTCAAATCTCACGAAATCACGTCGGAGCAAGCTCGAAAATCCGACGACCTCTGCAACTTCTCGTATCTGGGCTTTCCGACATCCAATTTTTACCAACGATGCACTCCGAGCATCGAGAGAAGGTCCTTAAGAATGTTATGGTCCTGAAAATTGAAGAAACTCACGGGTTTAAAAGCTGGTGAACAGTGCCACCCTCGGAGGTTCGATTTCCATGGTTTCCTTACGTTCAAGCTTAACCAAAACTCAACCAAAACCCTTAGGAGGGAGAGAGAATACCTTTAGGAGCCTTGAAATGGTTTGAAACCTCGACGATCACCTCGGTGGTACTGTACCTCGACGGACCTCTCGGGTCCTAGGGTTTTTCTATGGTTTCACGGCCAAAAAACACTGTGGTTGTTCTTGTGGACCCTCAAGGATCCCAAATATGGCCTCTGCAAGTTCGATCTAAGAGAAATGGGGCTTGTTCGTACACTTGCAAAGAGAGAGAGAGAAAGAGAAAAATCGAGAGAGAGAGTGCACAGGAGTGAGAGAGAGGTAGAGTGACTGTGTGTGTGTGTGTGTGGTCCAAATACAACCAAATACCCAAAGTAAAAACACACACATACCTTAATTAAATGCCTAAGGGCATTTTCATCATTTCACGTCCGCCGTACGTAAACTCCGGGACGGGCTGTTACAATCTACCCTCCTTATGAACATTTCGTCCCCGAAATTTACATAACCAAAACCATCCACTAGTACTCATAAAACAACCTTGGGTACATCTCTCTCATCCGATCCTCTGTCTCCCAAGTCGTTTCTTCCACTGAATGGTTCCTCTACAAAACTTTAACCAAATGCACTGTCTTATTCCTTAGAACCTTTTCTTTCCAATCCAATATAGTCACTGGCTCCTCATCATAAGTCAAATCCGAACTGATCTCCAAGGGTTGATGAGGTATCACATGCAAATGATCTACGACATAATGACGAAGCATCGAAACATGGAAGACACCATGTACCTTAAATAACTCTGAAGGCAACTCATGCTTGTGAGCAACTTCACCGACTCGTTCGATGATCTTGTAAGGTTCGATATACCTAGAACTTAACTTGCCTTTCTTTCCAAACGGAAACACACTTTTCCAAGGTGAAATTTCAAAAATACTCAATCACCAACCTCCTACACTCGATCAGTGGCACGCCGGTCTTTTAGGCGCTTTTGACTATCCTAAGCCGCTTTCAAGTTAGACTTAATCACTTGAACATTCTGAGTTGTCTCCTCTCCTATCTCAGTAACTTAAATTCCATCTTATCTACAATTCCAAAAATCAACACACATGACATCTCTATCATGGGCCTTATGGTGTTACTTCCGGAACACTGAAGTGACCAACATACCCAAAAAGCTCAACGGATCCGTAAGCCTCAATCTCTCTTCCATAAAACAATTAAATAACTGTTGCATTTGTCTGGAAAGGTTACTGCTCCCTCGCTGAATAACATACTTGCCTTAGTAAGTCGATCAACATTCACCCAAATTCCATCACAACCATTTAGTGTACGAGGAAAACTTGTATGCAAAATCCAAAGTAATATTTTCCCATTTCCACCGCGGAACGGAAAGTGTCTGCGTCAATCCAAAAGGTTTCTTTCTTTCCGCTTTAACCTGCTGACAAATGACACATCTACTAACATATCAGCAATTTCCTTTTTCATACCCGGCCAAGAATAAAATGGTCGAATGGTATGATACATCGAAGTTCCTCCTAGATGCATTGCGTACGCTGAACAATGTGCTTCATCCAAAATTTCTTTCTTTAATTCTTCATTATTTGGCACATACATCACGATCTCTAGCATAAGCATGTCATCTGATACTCTAACTCTGAAGTCTTTCTTTTTCCCCTGATTACTTAAATGAAATAATTCCTGAATTTCTTCATCATTAATCTGTGCCTCGAGCACTTAATCAATCGATACTGACCTGACTTGAAAACTAGCAAGCATGGCTACTTCTCGTTCTTCTATTCCCAATTCCACTCCAGTATACCTCAAATCTGTAAAAAGAGGAACATGACAAGCATCCAAAACATTGGTCTTCACTGAAGTCTTCCTGCTAAGTGCATCAGCCACAACATTTGCACGGTCACCCTGGTCGTGCAATCATAATCACTAAGCAACTCAATCCACCTTCGTTGCCTAAGATTAAAATCCCTCTGAATAAACAGATATTGGAGACTTTTATGATCCGTAAAATCTGGCATTCCTCACCAAAAAGATAATGTCTCCGTAACTTCAAAGCAAAGATGATAGCCGTTAATTCCAAATCGTGAGTAGGGTAATTCATCTCATGAGGTTTCAATTGCCGTGAAGTATAGGCAATCACCCTACCATGTTGCATCAACACACATTCCAAACCATTCAAAGAAGTATCACTAAAGACGTTATAATTACCGCTATCATCTGGGAATGCTAAAACAAGTGCATGAGTGAGGAAATACTTCAACTGCTGAAAACTTTGCTCACAATTTCATCCCACTCAAACTTAACCTCTTTTCTCGCCAATGGTAAGGCAATGACTGAAAAATCCTTAATAAACCGTCTATAATAACCTGCTAAGCCAAGAAACTTTGAACCTCAGTCACGGTTCGTGGCTATTCCAAATTCCCCACTGCTGCTACCTTTTAAGGATCCACTTGAATACTATGAACAGATATCACATGTCCCAGAAATGCCACTTGATTCGACCAAAACTGGCAATTACTAAACTTGGCATACAACCAATGTTCCCTCAATTCTTTAATACCGAGTTAAGATGTCTAGCATGGTCTGCTTTCGACTTAGAGTACACCAGAATATCATCAATGAAAACAACAACAAACCTGTCGAGATATTCCTGGAATACTTCATTCATCAAACCCATAAAAGCAACATGCACATTCGTCAATCTGAATGGCATCACCAAAAACTCATAATGACCATAACGAGTTTTGAAATCAGTCTTAGGAACATCCTCACTGCTAATCTTCTACTAATAATAACTAGACCTCAAGTCAATCTTTGAAAACACACAGGCACCTCTAAGCTAATCAAACGATCATCAATACGCGGCAATGGATAACGGTTCTCAATCGTTACCCGAGTCAATTGCCTATAATCAATGCATAGCCTTAATGTCCCGTCTTTCTTCCTTACAACAAAACTGGGGCTCCCCAAGGTATCGTACTAGGTTAAATGAAACCTTTATCAACCAATTCCTACAACTGAACTTTTGATTCCCTCAACTCTGCAAGAGCCATTCTATAATATAAGACATGTACCTGGAGACAAATCAATAGTGAACTCCACATCTTTGTCTAGCGGCAATCCAGGTAACTCATCCGGAAATACAACATGAAAATGTCTAACCACCTTTACATCTTCCACACTACTCAGAGTATCATCATTTAGCACCACATGAGCTAAGTATCATTGTCAGCCTTTCGATAACCCTTTCTTTGCTCTCATAGCGGAAATAACGACATGCCTCACTCCACTTGCTTAACCACACAAGTAACATCTGATAATCCAAGACGATGGAAAGTAACTGATTTCCCGTAGCAATCTATCTTGGCACAATCATAAGGCAACCAATCTGTGCCTAGAATAACGTCAAAATCCACAATCTCTAACGGAATAGAATTCGCTGCCATAACTATAACTTCTACCAACACTGAACACTCTGAATGAACACGATACTAATATATAATGACCTCCCTGATTACTTGCTTAACAAATCCCAACGGATAAGTTATTAATATTACAGTCTGCAGCCCGCGATACTGATAACTCACTGTTGTTTCGATAAGTAAGTAACAATTCCCGAGGGTGCAATATTACCATTTTGCCCCTAATTGGAAAATACATATATACGCCTCGATCGTGTTCATTCAGTACTTTCTTTACAACATCGACAAGAACATAAAATTTCTACGTCACAATCAATAAAACTCTAGCAAAGTGACCAAAAGAAATAGGTTCAACGTACCCCTAATCAAGTCCAAAAGATTCTGAGAATCTTGCAGTGATATGTTAACATGTCTTTGGCTTGTTGTCGTCCCCCACGACCTCTATTAGTTTAAATACATTGCCCTTGTTCACCATGGCCTATCTGACCATTACTACTAAATCCAAGAACCTGCTGAATCGGCGCTAGTGGTGGCAAAGAAGACTGTTGGGCATCTACTGATTCTAGGGACAATTTACAGCTTTATGTCCCCTTTATCCACATGTAAAGCATCCTCTGCTTTTTCACTTACACTCTCCAAAGTGTCTATTACTGCACTACGACACAAAAGTACATTTCTTCCACTAGCATCTCCTTGTCTTTGGAATCTAGGACCTCCAGTAAATTACCACCTCACCTCTGACCAGTGGCACTAAAACCTCAGCTTGAAGAACTAGAACTAGCTTCACTTCTTTTGAAGCTCTGAGTCTTTCGATGTCGTTGAGATGACTGACCTTTACCTTGGTTAATTTTCTTCTGATTCCCATTCTTTTCTTATTATTCTTCACTATCGTTGGGCATAATCTCTTTAATACTCAACCAAAAACTCGTAAGACTTTATGAATAGTGGTCGCCACGAAACGCCACTTACTTTTTAGTACCTAGCTTAAACGACATAATATTTCCGCCGGATTAGCAACAATATTCGGATAATAACGAGACAAGTCCGTAAACTTTCTGTAATACTCATTCGCTGTCTTCTTTGCTTGTAAACTCTTGCTTCTAACCATCAACATATACCGGAGGATTAAACCTTTTCTTAAACAATTCTTTAAACAACTCTCAATCAGCTATTTGCTTCGGTGACAATGTATAAGACTACTGTCTCCAACAGGATGTAGATTCAACACTCAGAAACTAGGTAGTCGTCTCGACCTACCTTTCAAAAGGAAGATTCCTTTGACTTTGCATAACCCAAAACGTCTTTTCCAAATGATTAGGCCATCACTCTGCTCCATCAGGTTCTTCATATCCAATAAAATGATTTAGCTTCAACTTATAAACAATCTCAAGAAAAATCCTTTGAATAATAGACTGGATCACAATAGCAATAGCTTTCCTTAACTATGCTATATTGGAAGACTAGGTTCATCTAAACCACATGGCTCTCTACGAGGCGGTATAATTCTGACAGAAGGCACTAAGAAACTCCAAGATATACAGGACTGCAACATTGGCTCTGATACCAACTGACACACCCTGTCCCAAGGAGGGCGTGCTGGCCGTCACGTGAGAGTGACGTAACCATGTGCACAGCGCGGAAGCTAATAAGATAAATTTAAATACACATTCAAAGCAAAAGGAACGTCTAGTTGTAGTCAAGGATAATTGCTAAAATATAACACCCGAAGGTGAATCATACTTTTGTGAATTCTGTCAGAACTCCGTTTCTTCCCTCGTGGCCACCAAAACTCTGCTACCTAGAACCTGGAGGGGCGAAAAACAAAGTTGAGTGGGTCAGAACAAATCCTTTTCAAAACCTTTTCTTTTCTCAAAAGTTATAACCCCTCGCCGTAAAACCTGTAATAATTTCCCAAAAAATATGTAATACGTATATACTTATCTCAAAACCATGTTCAGAAGTAGTGATATGCATGGTATATGCCATGCCAAATATATCTCATCAAATTATATATCTATATCAGGTGACAACTCACCATATCTCATAACATGTTCACCGAGTGATCAGCTCGGCTGAACTATAGCTCATAATCAATCTCATCATCACATATAAAAATATATCCTACACATGAGTCAAAACCACCTCACGTGGTCTCACCGACAAGACTGGATGTAAATAAATACGCTCTAGTGCTACGATCACGTGAAGACTAAGCGCTAATCGCAGGTCACCTACGAGTCGAACCCACCTATAGTGGTCTATTCGACAGGACTGAGCATCTAACTTGGATCCAAGGTGAGCATACGGTGCGAGAGGTGAACATCACATGAAAGACTGTGCCCTGGCCCTGAGCGGGAGCACTAACACTGTGGTGCAAGTTTATGAGCTTTCAATACATCTCACATAATCATCAAATCATATAATCATTCTCTATCATCAATATATACTCGCCTGATACTTACATGTGCGTCCACAGCACCAATTACCATTATATGCAACTACTAATGCATGAATAAATAGATATATATACTTTGCATGGCATATAATATCGCATTTCATATCACATTTTGCTTAATTGATTTTATGGGAAAAATCTCATTTATATAGGCATAAATGGAAAACAAATGCCCACTCACAGATATATCGAAGCGTCGTAATCCCCGAGCCTTAATTGATGGCGTTCGTCCTCAGGATAGGCCTCACCTATATGCGTAATAACCGAAAAACGTTATTTAACGCACATAACCAACAATAGGTAATAACTTCTCATATATTGCTCAATTTGGGTATATGAATATACCACAGTGATTTACACAATCTCAGGATCATCCCCATATTTTTAAAATAATTTTCTGACCACCTACGCGCCGCCACGCACCGGCGAACGCACAGACCTACGCGTCCCCACGCGCGGCCACGTGACAGGCATACTGACGACGTCAGTTAACGCCGTCAGAATATTCTGGGGAATATTCCATCAACTTCTAACTGTTACCGTTAAATCTAACTAACGGCGTTGGAATATTTCGTCCAACTGATGGAATATTCCGTCTTCGTCTACCTCTGGACTCCGGCGACCATCGCCGTCACCAAAAAATTGGGAAAATTTCTAACCGTCTAATCTCACTCATTTTTCAACCATTTTTTTCGAAATTCGGAGCAAGCTCGAAAATTCGGCAACCTCTGCAACTCCTCGTATCTGGGCTTTCCGACATCCAATTTTTACCAACGATGCACTCCGAGCATTGAGAGAAGGTCCTTAAGCTTGCTATGGTCCTGAAAATTGAAGAAACTCACAAGTTTAAAAGTTGGTGAATAGTGCCACCCTCGAAGGTTTGATTTCCATGGTTTCCTTACGTTCAAGCTTAACCAAAACTCAACCAAAACCCTTAGGAGGGAGAGAGAATACCTTTAGGAGCCTTGAAATGGTTTGAAACCTCGACGATCACCTCGGTGGTACTGTACCTCGACGGACCTCTCGGGTCCTAAGGTTTTTCTATGGTTTCACGGCCAAAAAACACTATGGTTGTGCTCGTGGACCCTCAAGGATCCCAAATATGGCCTCTTCAAGTTCGATCTGAGAGAAATGGGGCTTGTTCGTACACTTGCAGAGAGAGAAAGAGAGTGCACAGAAGTGAGAGAGAGGTAGAGTGACTATGTGTGTGTGTGTGTGTGGTCCAAATACAACCAAATACCCAAAGTAAAAGCATACACATACCTTAGTTAAATGCCTAGGGGCATTTTCATCATTTCACGTCCACCGTACGTAAACTCCGGGACGGGCTGTTACATCCTTAGTGTGTAAATATATTGTTGTATAATTTTTTTTTTTTAGGGAAACGATAGTTTTAATGGGTTAAATTGTTCGATATTAGAGGGAGAGGATATCAAATCCGCATCAGGGTGTATAAGTATTATTATTTTCCGCCAGTGAAATTAAGAGAAAATGTGAGTGCATTTGATCACAACAATGACATTTTTCTCTCCACTAATTGTCATTGATTACCACTCTTGCTTTTTCTTACACTCCTTACTCTGCCCTCACATTTAAACCCTATCTCTCTACGTAAGGACTAGAAACAATGGTGGAGGAAAAGTGAGAGCAGTTGATGTATTAGTATCAAACAATGTCATTTTCGTCTCCACTAATTATCACTCTATATCCCATATATTAGGTCTGACAAACGGATCGTGTCTGTCTTGTTCGTGTCGTTTTCGTGTAACACCTGTTATCTTAACGGGTCGTGTCGTGTCACACACGTTATCTTAACGGGTCCTTAATAGGTCCGGTCACTTTACCCACGTTATGACCCGTTAAGAAAAATATATTGTTTTTCTTAAATTTGCACATACCACACATTGCCACATAAATATTACTTCAAAACATTAAAACACATTTGTTGTTTAAGTACTACATCTACACTCAAAAATAAGAGCCTAATAAACAAACATCCATACACTACTTGTCTATTACAAATTATTAAATGTGCAAGGATATGCAAAATGAAAGAGTTTTTGTTTTCAAGGTTGTGAAGCCTTTCTCAAAAGTTTAAACCTTACCAATGGAACTCAAAGCTTGTATGTTATTCCTTTTACAAAATCCTCAATTTTCATCGATCATCATGACATAAGATTTTGTGGTATCTACTTGTGCAAATATTTTAAATTGACGATCAAATTAGTTCATTGTATTCATATAGGATCAAGGAATGTAGCTGTAAAAAAATCATCAAAATCGGAGTTAAAATAACCGTTAAATCATGATTTTTCGTTTATAACCGTCGAAAAGTTTTGTCCCGTTACTTGATCTCTGAAAGTTTGTTTTTTGCAATTTTTGGCATATGTGATCTCGAAGTATATACAAACATGTTTGACGGTTGGATCGTTGAAACTAGTTTCATAGTATGCGTATCCCATCAAAACAATAGATTCACTAACACTTACAAGTTTATTCATACTTTCATTAAGTATAACATAAAATTTTGTAGTATCCACTAGTGTAAATATTTTAAATTGAAGATCGAGTTCATTCATTGTATTCATATAGTCAAGAAGTGTAGCTGTAAAAAATCATCAAAATCAGAGTTAAAATGACCGTTAAATCGTGATTTTTAGTTGATAACCATCGAAAAGTTGTCCAGTTACTTGATCTCTGGATGTTTGTTTTTTGCAATTTTTGGCGTATGCGATCTCGAAGCATATACAAACAAGTTTGACGGTTGGATCGTTGAAATTAGTTTTGTAGAATGCGTATCCTATAAAAAGGATAGATTCACTAATACTAAAAGTTTATTTATACTTTCATTAAGTATAACATAAGATTTTGTGGTATCCACTAGTGTAAATATTTTAAATTGAAGATCGAATTCATTCATTGTATTCATATAGGGTCAAGGAGTGTAGCTGTAAAAAATCATCAAAATCGGAGTTAAAATAACCGTTAAATCGTGATTTTTCATTTATAACTGTCGAAAAGTTTTGTCCTGTTGTTTGATCTCTGAATGTTTGTTTTTTTCAATTTTTGCCGTATGTGATCTCGAAGTATATACAAACATGTTTGACGGTTGGATTGTTGAAAGTAATTTCGTAGAATGCATATCCCATCAAAACAATAGATTCACTAACACTTAAAAGTTTATTCATACTTTCATTAAGTATAACATAAGATTTTGTGGTATCCACTAGTATAAATATTTTAAATTGAAGATCGAGTTCATTCATTGTATTCATACAGGGTTAAGGAGTGTAGCTGTAAAAAATCATCAAAATCAAAGTTAAAAAAATCGTTAAATCGTGATTTTTCGTTGATAACCGTTGAAAAGTGTTGTCCCGTTACTTGATCTCTGAATGTTTGTTTTTTGCGATTTTTTGGCATATGCGATCTCAAAGCATATACAAACAAGTTTGACGATTGGATTTTTGAAATTAGTTTCGTAGAATGCGTATCCCATCAAAACGATAGATTCACTAACACTTAGAGTTTATTTATACTTTCATTAAGTATAACATAAGATTTTGTGGTATCCACTAGTTTAAATATTTTAAATTGAAGATCGAATTTATTCATTATATTCATATAGGGCCAAGGAGTGTAGCTGTAAAAAAATCATCAAAATCGGAGTTAAAATAACCGTTAAATCGTGATTTTTCGTTTATCACGATTGAAAAGTTTTGTCCCGTTACTTGATCTATGAATGTTTGTTTTTTTTCAATTTTTGGCGTATGCGATCTCGAAGAATATACAAACATGTTTGACGGTTAGATTGTTGAAACTAGTTTCGTAGAATGTGTATCCCATCAAAACAATAGATTCACTAACACTTAAAAGTTTATTCATACTGTCATTAAGTATAGCATAAGATTTTGTGGTATCCACTAGTATAAATATTTTAAATTGAAGATCAAGTTCATTCATTGTATTCATATAGGGTCAAGGAGCGTAGCTGTAAAAAATCATCAAAATCGGAGTTAAAATAATCGTTAAATTGTGATTTTTCGTTGATAACCGTCGAAAAGTTTTGTCCCGTTACTTGATCTCTGAATGTTGTTTTTTTGCGATTTTTGGTGTATGCGATCTTGAAGCATATACAAACAAGTTTGACGGTTGGATTGTTGAAATTAGTTTCGTAGAATGCATATCCCATTAAGTTCAATGATGTGTGTGTATATATATATATATTTATTAAGTAGATTTAAATTTATTTATTTTGAACGTATAACACTTAAGAAATTGAATGATATGTATATTTAAGCCGATCCAATGGTCACCAATTTTTAAAATTTAATTTAATATATATATATATAATTATTATAGTTTTTAGGGGTATAAAAATTTTAAATTAATATATATATATATATATATAATTATAGTTTTTTTTTAGGGTTATAAAATTATAAAATTAATATTTTGCTTATCATGTATCATGTTACCCATGTGTATACTCGAACTAATCCGTTATCTTAACAGGTGCTTATCGGGTTACTCGATAACGACCCAATTCGTTATCGTGTCGACCCGAACACCTGTTAATTTCGTGTCATGTCATGTCGGGTTATCGAATCGTGTCAGGAATTGTCAGGCCTACGATATATTGTGGACACATGTTGGTCTAATTCGTCCATTATTCCTTAAGTATAACTATAAGACACGGCGGTAAAGGAAAAGTTGTTTGTCACTTAGTAATATTATTCAGTGATATTTTTTTTTACAAGAGGTCTTCGGTTCGAATTTTAGGAGTGACGAGTTCGCAACTAATTTATTCGTTCCCCTTTAGTGTGTAAATATATTGTTGAAGAAAAGAATCGGTAGAGATCGAACCCGTACTATGATGCATAGGCATTATTTTTTTCTGCCACTATAATTAAGAGAAGTGTGAGTGCATTTGACCCCAACAATGACATTTTTCACTCCACTAATTAAGAGAATGTGATTACCACTCTTGTTTTTGCTTCCTCTCCCTACTCTGCCCTCTTATTTAAACACCATCTCTCTCTGTCTCTGCGTATTCTTTTGCTTTCCCTTTCCAGTTGATAATTCACAGTCCACACACTCCTCCATTTCTAGCTTTGGCCTTCAAAGCCTTTTCTTATCCTTCAAAATTTCTCAATCTTTTTATTTTGTATGTAACGAACTGCAATTAATCGTGACAAGGAGGCAACAGTTGTGTCACCATCCCCTTATTCGTAACTGCACGGTGACGAAGTAGTCATCCAAAAACGTTCCTTCAGCAGCCAAAGGTTACGAAAACAAAAAGGTAACTACTGCTTGTTTTGCTTTTGTTTTGTTTGTTTGATATTTTTGTTTTGTATGTATGATTTGGAAGAACTTCTGAAGACGGGTTGAGTGCTCTTTCATGACATTGTTTGAACGATTTTCATGATGCCATTCAACACGTAATCTGCCTCTCTGCTTCTCATACATTAAGCTTCAACTTTATATGAATCTTTTTTGTAAGTAATAAAATAAAGGGATAATTTGAAATAGGTCCAATTTTTTAACCTACTTTTGAAACAGGTCCAATTTTTAGTCCAATTGGACCTGTTTCAAAAGACCCCTAAAATAAAATATGATTCTTTATGAGAAAATGAAGTCCCCAAATCAAATAGATATTACCAAATATGAATACTTGATATAAGTTTACGATAAGAGGTATGCATTGAGTTGAACAAATATAACTAATACATGCGTCATCGACCTATTGATTAAGATTGTCATAACAAAGTTTATCCAGTATATTTAGACAAAAACAAAGAAAACCATTAGGTTACCATAGTCAAGCGTTCTTATTTGCCTTGAAATGGGGTACCACCTTAGACACATATCCAAACCAGACGCAACGGCTCGTATTCTATCAATGCACTGACTTATCAAACACAATACACGCAGCCCTAAGATTCTGTATTACAATTTGGATTTTTCTTACGCTTGCATACACTAAAAAAGTAGTATAGTTATTTAAAACAATTACTCTGTCTTATCACTTGCAGCCATGTTTCCAATTGCTGCATTTCTTATGTTTTATTAATTTTTACTCTAATCAAACATCAACCACATACATACTCCAAAAACAAAAACAAAAAAAAACAAAAAAAATGCTACAAAGGGGAAATTAGAAAATCATATTGAAAACCCCTACCGATTAATAACATAACTAATGATTGTGATTCGAGAAACAAACCCTGTTCGAGTGCCACCAATCAGGTCTCGCACTTGCATCGCTGGTTCCAACACATCACTCTATACCAATGTTTTAAAAAACTCGCCTCAAGGCGCGCCTAGGGCGCCCTTGAGGCTGGGCGCCATGGATAACGCCTCAGTTTTGCTGGAGTGGGCGAAAGGCTTCGCCGAAGCCGCCTAGGCGTGCCTAGGGCCGCCTCAGTGGCTTTTTTTTTTTTTTTTTTTTTTCTTTTCTTTACTCCCAAACCCAAATTTTGGGTAGGATTTTAACTACCTCATACCTCTTCCTTGCACTTTTGTCTCTATGCCTTTTTTCTGATTTTTATTTTTTATATAATGGATGTGTGTTGTTTGTGTGCATTGTTATATGTGTGCTCATTGTGCTTTTCATCCTCTATTTTATACATATATAATATAATATATGTATATATATGTGTGTATATATATATTTATAATATATGTGTGTGCTCAAGGTGATTATTGATTAATAATCTTCTTCTTTTTAATATAATATATGTGTATGCTCAGTGTATATATTAAAAAATTTAGGTCCCGCGAGGCTTCGCCTCACACCTCACGCCTCACGCCTAGGCCGGGCTTCCCCTCGGACGCCTCGCCCACGCCTCACGCTTTTAATACATTGCTCTGTACACAAAATCCCTGCAAAAAATTTGATAAGTTACCTACTTTAGTATATTAATGTAGACAGGTGTGAATTTGGTTAGTAATTAGTAATCTTTGTTTAACCCGTATTTTTATTCCTACTTATCAAACCTTTGAATGGCTTAAAACTCAAAACAAGCGAAATTTTATAGAAAAGTTTCGGTCATACCTTATTTCAAACACATTGCTCTGTTCTTCTTGAGGCTGAGGAACAACACCTCCACCAACATTAATTTACACAATCTGTTTCAATCACTTTCTCATCAACCCAATAGAGCAGTGCTCAAAAGTTACTATTCACAGTATCTGTTGTCCAGTGGGGCTCATCATGGGAAAAACTCTGTCCGAAAACTGTCCACAAACCCAAAACCTGTATCAAGCAGATGAAATAGACTTCAGTTTATTAGCCCCCACAAACCCCTAAATTAACTTGAGTATTAATTTCTCAACCAACAACCTTAAGCTCCGAAGCAGTTCATTACCCTAATCTCAAAATTCCTCCACCCTTCTTTGTGAGTATAAAGACATCCTATTTTCTACCACATAAACAACAAATCACAGGTGTAATATATTTTTTTTCAAATTCAAATTTGGTCTATCACTAACAAAATCAGAAATTTAATCTAAGCATTGTACAAAACATACAAAAAATCTACAAAGTTCATATAAAATCACACAAAAAAAAAAAACCAAGAAATTTAACGAAAATTTCTCCAAAACCCAGAAAGTTAAAGGGAAAAAATCTACAAAATGATGAAAATTTTACCAAAACCCCAATTATATTTAATGACAAATTTGAAGTAGATCCAAATTTTACATGAGTATAAGATCCATTTTGTTACACAACGATATTTTATTTTACACAACAAGGTAAGGTACACATCCATAAACATTATATAGCTTAAATACTAATGTATAATTCCTGATTCATTTTAATTGTGCAAAATCTCCGTTGTTTTTCTTTTTGGTGTTTCACTATTTTTCATAACTGTTTATAATAAATTGAATATATCTATGTAGTAGACTGATAATTATCATTCCAAAAGTCATTAAGTACAGAACTTTTCTTGACCTAATTTAACTAAAAGCCAAAACAACATTTGCAAGGAATTCAATAATTACAAGGCGAGAAGGGTTTTAGAGCTGAACAAACTTAGCAAAACGTTGGTGAAAAACCCTTCTAAGCCTTAATTGGCTCTGCCCCTGACTCCACACGTATATGATAATGATATTTAAGAGTATGAGCACCAGCCTGTAAGAAACCATAGTCAGAAAATTAACCAAGATGCTAGCTTTGTGAGAAACCCAGGGACAAAATCAACAAAGTAAAGGAAAAGATGACTTACACTTGCCCTTTGTTTATCATCATTTTCTCATCCAAAACCAACTTTTATAAAACAAATAGTCTGTAAACTTCAAATTCAAACTCAGCACAACGCACACACCAAATTTAGATTAGGAAAAACCCTCAATTCCCTAGAATCTCACAATATTTTCAGATCGACTCTACAAATTCAAAAACCCTCCACATGCAATCACTAAAACCGATTCAATTGGTTCAAAAGAACCGGTTCTCACAACCACTTCAAAAACCAGCAAAAACAAAAACCGGAAATTGAGAGCTGTTTCTCAAAACATTAACTCCCAAAATTTCAAATTATTCTGAACCGATAGACCTTTCCAGAACAATAAGAATCACAGATCGGAGGTACTTACTCGTCATAGGATTTAAGCGAACCCGAATTGAACCATCATGGAGAGAGCAGCGGCAAGGAATTTTCGACAGAGATAGAGGGAGGCTTTTAGAGAGGAACCGAAAACACCAATCCAGGGCCTTTTTATGGTGGTTGGTCGTCGTCTCCAGCTGAGTCGAGGAGAAGAGTGAGAAGGGAGAACGAAGAAAAAATATATATAAAATAAATACAGTACATATATGACGCGTATTGTCAGGACATAATAGGAAGAGTAAATTGTACTAATAGTCCTCAACTTTAATCAAATTGGAGCAATGGTCCCTCAACTAAAAATCTATTACCATTGGTCCCTCAACTTATCAAAATGTGTAGCTATAGTCCTTATCATCAATTTTGTCAAAATTTTATCAAAATAAGCTATATTGGAATGACCATTTATACAATTAGAATCCATCAACTCATCAAAGTGTATAATTATGGTTCTTTTCGTCAGCTATGTCAAAATTTTTGTCAAAACGAGTTATATTGGAAGGACCATTGCTACAATTGGGTTAAAGTTAAGGGATTATTTCTCCAGTTGAATTAAAGTTGAGGGACCAATGGTAATGAATTTTTAGTTGAGGGACCATAACTGCACGTTTTGAAAAGTTGAGGGACCAATGGTAATGAATTTTTAGTTGAATGACCATAGCTACAATTTACTCTAATAGGAATTCGCGCAAAACTGGGAGGGTAATATCGGTAGAAAACTGGGAGCGTAATTTAAAAGTATTTCAGCTTTAGTATATATTAAATTTCTCTTTCAAGATTTTCTCCTCTTTTTTTTTTGGGTAAATTACATTTTACCCCCTTAGATTTAGGGTCAATTTCAATTCCTTACAACATCTTTAAAACATTTCAATTTCATACATTTACTTATCATTTTATTTCAATTTCATACATCCGTTAGAAAATCTGTTAAGTTAACCATTAAGTGATGACGTGGCAAATATGGGGTCCCCATTTGTGCTGACGTAGCTGCCACATTTGTGCCACGTGGCTACACACTTAATAAAAAAATTAAATAATTAAAATAATAATAATTAAAATTAAAAAAATTAAAACAAAAAACAAAAAAAAACAGAAACCCAGATATCCCATTCCCCATTCGTCTTCCCTACCACTAAACCAGCACTCTCTCTCTCTAATCACCCATTCCTCCTCTCCCTTTACCTCACCTTCCGCCACCACTCCCGGCCCTAGAAGGCCCAGTCCAAGCCCGCCGCCGCCGTCCAGCCGGGTCACCATGGCCTGCAACAATCTCTCCCTTCTCACCTTCGTTCTTCACCTTCTCGGTGACGGGAAGGATGAAGAATTTCCATCGCCATCGAATTTGATAGGATGCAAATCGTGGAGCAGAGAAGGGAGTAAAGAAGGGAAGGAAATGGTTGATCTAGGGAGAGGGAAGGGAGGGGAGATGAAGAAAGTGGAGGAGAGGGAAAATGTGGGTCGGGGAGGTGAAGAGAGAGGAGTGGATCTGAGAAGGGTGGCTCGGGTGGGCAAAGGGTGGGGGATGGGAGAAGGGGGTGCTCGGATGAAGGGGATGGAGGCGTGGAGCCGTGGAGGGTGTGGAGCCGATGGATGGGTGCTCGATGGAGAAGACGAAGTCTGGGTTTCTGTTTTTTTTTTTTTAATAATAATAATAATTTTAATATTTTAAATTTTTTATTAAGTGTTTAGCCACGTGGCACAAATATGACAGACACGTCAGCGCAAATGGGGACCTCATATTTGCCACGTCATCACTTAACGGTTAACTTAATAGATTTTCTAACGGATATATGAAATTGAAATAAAATGATAAGTAAATGTATGAAATTGAAATGTTTTAAAGATTTTGTAAGGAATTGAAATTGACCCAAACCTGAGGGGGTAAAATGTAATTTACCCTTTTTTTTTTTACCGAGCATTACTAATTAAGCAGCAGTTCATGGCTTGGGCAAAAGTAGAAACCAAAGGAAGTGAGACTTAAATTGTCAAAAGCTCTTTGGTTAATAATCCAAATATCCTTTAAATTTTTCTTTCTAAATATTACTTGTGAGCAAGGTATTAAATATCGATGATATCGGAAATATCGGTAGTCCAAAAACACAGAAATTTCGATGGAAATATCGGGATATTATCGATATCGATAAAAATTGAATAAAAACCACAGAAATTGTAAGAAAAACTTGGAAATTTTTATTGAAACTTTGCAGGATGTTTATTTACTCAATTATCTATTAGTTTATAACAAAAAATTGGAAGGAAATGCATTGCATGATGGATTTAATTGATTTAAGTTGATTATATAGCGAGCTAGCAAACATTGTGAGTGTAGAAAATATGTAGTAATTAATGAAAGAAGTTTAAACACACCATAATCATTTATATATAATGAATTAGTACAATATTTTACACTTTATACATTGCGTGGTAAGATACATGAGTGACTTAGTACCACATAGAGTTCCTATGAGGTTCAAAATTTTCACTATCTTCATCATCTCCATGTGTAGAGTAAGTGTATTGTGAAGAGTAGTCATCAAATGATAAATCCCCAAAATAGTTTTGCATGTAATTGTTAACATGCCACCCATATGGATCCGAGATTGGTTGACTTTGTCCATAAGCAAAATCATTTGAAGATTGAGTCTCGGATTCTTTCTATGAGTCGCTCGATTCCATCCCAACAGGAATGAGATATGAAGGGTTCGGGATTACCAAACAAATGGGATTTGGAAACCAATCCCATATCGAAATTTCGGTATTTTTCGGGATGGTTTTGGTTTGGGATTTTTCGGTTTGGGTTTGGGACTTTTTTGGTATGGTTTGGGATTTTCGGGAATTTTTTCCAGCCCTACATGTAAGTGACCAAATAAAAAATAGAAAAATTAAAAACCACATGTCATTGACTAAGTAATTAATTGACACAATTTAAAATATAATACCACAAAAAATTTGGAATATGTGCAAATTTGTTTCTTGCAAAAAGAATTCAAAACAAAACCATATATATAAATATTTTAGCATATTTTCACAAAAACATAAGTGATATGGTGGTTAAGGTCTTGAATAAGTGAAATGGGAGGGGTTCGAATCCCCCTATGCCCAAAATTGAGACTTTTCAGAAATTTTCAAGTATTTTTGGGTTTCATATCGCGGTATTATCGATAATTATCGATAATACCGCGATATATTAACGATAATAAGAGGATAAGTCACCAAAATATCGTCGGACCAAAAAAACGATAATATCGACGATATTTTCGATATTTTGGTCCATGCTTGTGAGCGATCAGATCATCTCCATTCATGGGCTAAATGCCAAATTTCCTCCCAAATTCCCCTCCCCCCAAAACCCAACCCAACCCAAGCCAAACCTTTGGGCTAAAAGCTAAAAGCCAAACCTAAGCCAAATTTAGCCCAGAATTCGATGTGGGCCTCATCGAAACGAGTGAAACCCGACGTTTGTGCGCCAATCCCCCCTCCCCCACCCGCTCGCCTGACGCACGCAACGCGTGACCCTTCAGACAGACAAGGCCCCACCCATGAGGGACTTAGTACCACATAGAGTTCCTATGAGGTTCAAAATTTTCACTATCTTCATCATCTCCATGTGTAGAGTAAGTGTATTGTTAGTCCTCACTCTCATGAATTGGTGTTACAAAAGTAAACCACTTTTATTATTTTGGATTAAACTCTGTTTACTACCTTGAAGTTTCGTGATTTTCAACATTTGGTACATGAAGTTTTTTCATCCCAGAGTCATACCTCAAGTCAGTTTCATACATCTGTTAAGTTTTCCGTTA
Organism: Heteromeles arbutifolia; assembly: GCA_024362995.1. Taxonomy (NCBI): domain Eukaryota; kingdom Viridiplantae; phylum Streptophyta; class Magnoliopsida; order Rosales; family Rosaceae; genus Heteromeles; species Heteromeles arbutifolia. The sequence goes on along the minus strand of JANCRC010000017.1, from coordinate 7,254,514 downwards.
GAACTTCTGTTAAGTGATGACGTGACATTCACGTGGACAATTACTCAACGCCACGTGTCAATATGAGCCTACATCAATATTAAAAAATTAAAAAAAATACAAGAAAAAACCGGTCTTCTCCCCCAACCCCCTCCCTCCCTTCTTCCCTCAGCAACCCTAATTTCTACCCATTTCTCTCTCCTTCCGCGACCTCCAATTCCGGCGCCTAGGAATCCCACAACCACTTCCCATCCAGTCGACGGTGCTGCTGTCCTCCGACCAATAACGATCCAAACATATATTTCTAGAATCCTTTATTCAGACCCAGTCCAAATCTCTACCTTATTTCATCAAATTCGAAGTTCATAGGTTCGAATTTCAGATCTAGATTGCGAAAGTTCGTGGGTTTTCTGGCTGGACCCAGTCTTTTTCTCCTCATGGGGGCACGGTGGTGGTCTCTGTAGTCTGTGCAGGCTGTAGCATGACGATGACAACCTCGATTTTAATCCGTACGTACTGTCCGACTTCGACGAAGAAACCCACCACTCGATTCCGAAGAACTGGAACTAGAATGCATCAGGAACTCTTTCTGATGGCAGCATCTCGAATTTTTCATCTTGAAACCTGCTATGGAATATCGTCGAATACGAACTTCTCGGCGGTGGGTTTGTCAATGGAATTGTAAATGGAGTCAAGAAGGGTGGAAGAGAGCCGCTAGATGTCAAGACGATTTCATTTTGGCGTACGAAGGTTGTGCTAGGGTTTCAATTTGCAGATCGGAGCTCTCATTTGACCTTGTTTTTGCAGCAGCAGCAGCAGCCGCTGTCGACGCAGGAAGACGATAAGATGCTCGTCCCACTCTCCGACAGGGGTTTTGGTGTTCTGCTTCTTGTTGCAGGGGTCGCCGGCGACCGAAACGATGGCGTAGAAGACGGAAGGGAGGAGGTTGGGTGCGGGTTGCAGGGGGTTAGATGAGATAGAAGACGGGTTGGGTAGAAATTAGGGTTGCTAAGGGAAGAAGGGAGGGAGGGGGTTGGGGGAGAAGACCGGTTTTTTTTTTTTTTTTTTTAAATTTTTTTTTAAATTTTTTAATATTGAAGTGGGCCCATATTGACACGTAGCGCTAAGTGATTTTCCACATGGGTGCCACGTCATAACGGAAAACTAAACGGATCTATGAAACTGTCCCAAAATTAAGACTTGAGGTATGACTCTGAGATGAAAAAAACTTCACGTACCAAATGTTGAAAACCACGAAATTTCAGGATAGTAAACAGATATTAACCTTATTATTTTTGTGCATAGTCGTAAAAGAGTTTGCAAATATTCGTAGCTGATACATTTGGCGTAAATTTCGTGATTTGTGAATATAAACACTCTGCAATTTGGCATGAAATTATTGAAATTATGCATATTTTAACCCAATCGAATGAAAAGAGTGTCCTACACCATTTACAAATAAACTTTATCCTCTGGTAACAAGTCAACAATTACATCAGAGGTTCCTTGAACCAAATCAGTCTATGTGCAATGATAACACATTTGAAATATAAACAGATTACAAATTAAACATTATGACATCAGTTACAACAGATGGGAAGGCTCGGGTCAACCAACATCATATCTAACAATAGGCTATATGATTTATAGATCAGTGTTTAAAAATACTCGCCCCATGCCCCGCCTCCAAGGACGTCTAGGCGCGCCTGGGCGGCTGGGGTGCGCCTGAGGCGTTCAATGGGCATCCGTTTTTTTTTTTTTTTTTTTTGAGTTTCCTAAATCTGAAATTTTCTGATCAGGGGGCCATCTGTCTGAAGAAGATGAAGAAGTTGCAGTCTTCCAGCAAAGAAGATGAAGTTGCCAGCACATTTCCTATTTCTTTTTTTAATATTTTTTCTTTTTAAATTTTAAATGACCCTACTTTGTTGACATTTATTATCCCATTATCTTTTTTTATGTTCACTTTTTGTTTTTTATATTATTTTTTTTCTCATATTCAAAATAGATAAGCATCTTTTAGTTTTAGTTTTTATTATTTAAAAGATACATTATCTTTTCCTACATATCTGTTGACCCTAAAAACTACCAAACCTACGTGGCACGCATGTCGAGTAATTAATAAGCTAATTACGTCATTCGGTTGTGTGCGAGGCGTGCCAGCTCGTGGGCCGAGTTCGGCGGGGGAGTAAAATATGTTGATGTGGCGTTGGGCGCGCTGCTGACTTCTTGATCTTGTGTTTGCGACCGAGGAAGGAACAGGTCTTGGCCTTTAGGTTCTAGAGCCTAAAGACAAGGCTGCTAGTTCTGCGAAGTTCAATTTCAAATTCGGCTTTCAATGGGCCGAATGTAGTAACCTGGTAACACCTCACTTTGCCAAGAATGCTGATGAGATGACCTCTACCAACAAGGACTCGAAAATCCTTGTTGACTGACTTAGATAAATAACCAGTCGGCTTGGTCTTCATCTTCCTCAGCTCACTTTGTCTTTGTCTTCCTCAACTTGCTTCTTCTTCCAAATCCCGCACCAACCGTCGCGTCCTACTCAAGGCTGCTTAGAGCTCCGCCAGGAAGATGCGCCTGCAAGTTTGTCTCTTTCTTTTGCAAGATCGATTGACGTCGATTTGCAGAGGTCGATTGAAATGAATTTGCATATCCGACGAAGCCTTCGCAAATTGAAAGAAAAAAATTGGGGATTTTTCTGGGTTTGATTTGAAGAGAAAAGTAAATTAAAAGAAGATAAATAGGGGTTTGAATTCAAGAGAAAGCAAATGAAAGGAAGAGAAAATATAGGTTTTATTTTTTCTGGTTTGAGTTTTACTGGGAGCAAATCTAGGCGTGAAGAACCAAAGCAAATGAACGGAGAAAATAGAGAGACAGGGGAGAGAGAGTCAAATAAAAATAGTTGTATTATGTTTATTTTTTAAAGATAAAAAAGGTGTATTAATAATAGTAAAATGAATTAAAGAATCTCAAAAAAAGTATTTGAACTCTAAAAATATTTTAGTCCGTGATTTAGTCTGGTAGTACACCAAACACTTCACTACTCTTATCCAGCTTAGTCCAAGTCAAGACATTCTAACTTAGTCCCGGAAGTTAGTTTAGTCCGAAATAGTCCGGTGCAACAAACGCACCCTAAGTCTTTTCTTTAGAATTTCTTCCAAAGTCTTCCTCTACCCATCCGGCCCTGAATCTCTGTCCCGTAATCGCATCTTCTAACCGGAGCGTCAGTAGGTTTTTGTTTCACATGTCCAAATCACCGTAACTGATTTTCTCTCATCTTTCATTCATAATCTTATCATTTCTCGTGCGCCCACACATCCAACGAAGCATTCTCATCTCCGCTACACCCATTTTATATACGTGTTGATGCTTCATTGCCCAACATTCCGTGCCATAAAGCATTACCGGCCTTATTGTCGTCTTTTAAAATTTTTCCTTGAGCTTCAGTAGCATACAACGGTCACACAACACGCCGAATGCATTCTTCCACTTCATCCATCCAGCTTGTATTTTATGGTTGAGGAGGTCTTCATCCAACTCTCCGTTCTTTTGCAAGATAGATCCTAGGTAGCGAAAATGGTCGCTCTTTGGTACTTCCTGATCAAATCCAATGGTTAAAAAAAAAAAAAAAAAAAAACTCCAAAGGTCCAAATTTAAATTCATCGGCTAAAGTAATTAAAAAAAATCTTTTATGTGTTTCATATTCTTTCATAGTGTTTTACAAGTTTTATGATGTCGGTTTAGCGATTTTTCAATATTTATCGGAATCTAAATATTTTTAGGTTAAAATGTTCATAAAATTTAATAATCTCAAATTAAAAATTTAACCCATAAGAAAGGAAAAACTGTTTATGAGTTAATTCTAAATTTTCTAGGTTAAAAATTTTAAATTTTAACCTAAGAGGTAAAGATGGTGTTTAACTTTTGACCTCCTCTTTTTTTTAATTTATTTTTTGGTACCAACTATGCTTAACTTTTGATCTTCTTTCTCTCTATTCGATTCTCTCAGTCAGCCCCCTATCGCGCCAATCCCCCATTTGTGCTCTCATCTCTCAGTAGCAGCCCTTCATCCGAGTCCTCTCCCGCTATCTTCGGTAAGCATTGGTCCTTCAGCTACTCATTCTCCCTCTCTAGCTTTCGCGTATGTAGAAATTGCTGCTTAATTTTGAATTTTTTCCATCTGAAATTTAAATTTCTAGCCGAATGCGCATTCGATTACCTGTTTTAGGGTTCCTTTTTCTGTTCAATTCGTGAATCGTTTCATCTATTTACACAGCCTTTTTAAATCCCACAATTTGTTTTCTGTGATGGGAATTAGGCAAACATCGCAAGCGCCCAGAAGTTGAAAGAGTAACTAGCAATTAAAATTGGAAAAATTTGGAATTTTGTGGGTTTTTCTGTTTTTGTACTTATTGGGCAACGAACTGCTTTTCAATGATGATGAACTTTCACATTTTCTTGAAATTACATTGTATGTTAGTTCTTACACTGATGAATTGGTGTTACAAAAGTAAACCACTTCTATTATTTTCATGCATAGTTGTAAAAGAGTTTACAAATATTCGTAGCTGATATATTTGGTGTAAATTTTGTGATTTGCAAATATAAACACCTGCAATTTGGCATGAAATTGTTGAAATTATGCAGATTTGCAATTGGGTTAGTCTTGAAATGTTTGAATTTGTAGTAGCGTTATCAGTTGATGGAGGAGCATCTAGGGGGCTCTCGAAATCTGAGTGAGTCCGCTAGCCAGATAGCTGGCTAGGGTTGTAGTTAATTTGGGAGTTTTACTCTATTTGAGTTCAAGGTTTTAAACTCAAAAACTTTTTAACAATTCCCCACTCAAAAACTTGTTTGGTAAGCCTGTTTTGTGAAGCTTGAGTTCAAGGTATTGTATGCAACCAATTCATCCAGCATCATCTCTAACAATAGTCTATATGAATTATAGAATAATCCCCCTCTAGATATAAGGATAATACTTTCATCCCCCTCTGGGGGATGAGCTCATTTTTCATATTGCAAATAACGCAACGTAGAAATTTCATAATCGAAATCATTCTTAATCTTCATTTGAAGATCATCCCTACAAAAAATTATTCGAATAGGTGGTCACTTAGTCATCCAAATGTATCACTAATTTGAATGATATTTAATTGGGATGATCTTTAAAAGAAGATTAAGATATTAAACGGTTCTAATTATGAGATTTTTACGGTGAATGTACGTTATTTGCAAATGGGAGAATGAGTTCATCCTTCAAAGGGAATGCAAGTATTAAACTAGATGTATTATGTATGTATAGAAATGTTGGAGATATTGAAGGTTTCAGGTCCTCATTACTGTAGGTAACTCCCATATGTAGGTTCCGAAAATGACTCTCTGACTTGGAGTCATTATACGCGTGATCAACATAGTCTGAGTATTAAACTTTTGAAAAATGACTCTTAGTGAGAAATGACAATTTCTCAATAAGTAGGGCAAAGGCTTCAAAGTCAACACGTCAACCAGTCAAGCCAAAATTAAATCTCAAAACTTACAATTTCCACAATGTGACTTAAGTAAGGTTTTAATTATTGGTTTTTATATATATTTTCTCTAGTTTATGAAATTGAAAACAAAAAAGCTACTTTTACCAGATATTTGTACATCTCTAAATCTGTATTTCTACTAATTTCTTACCCTATTATGTACAAGCATAGGGACAAGATAGGAACCACAACCTGCTACTCTTGCCTGCCTCAGGATGCCCCCGACTATTTCCCACTGATGAGTTGATATTACATTGTATATTTTACCCTACTAAAATGAAAATGAAAAATGAAAATGAATGTGGTTACTATTTTAACAAGTCTTAAACTTGTTTTCCGTTTTTCATTCAAATTTTCCTCAAAAAGGAATTTCTTTTGTTTAGAAATTACTAATTCAACAGTGTTCAGCCACTTAGTACTACGGTCTCGTGGTATTTCTCTTCATTTGTAAGTGTGAGGTCTTAGGTTTGATTCTCGCCAAATACGAATTTGAACCATTTTATTGCTAGCCCATTGTGAGGCTTAGCCCACCTCTTCTCCTTTAATGTACAACTGTAGATAATATCGTGTGTCCAAAAAAAATTCAACGGTGTCCTTTACACGATTCCCATTTTCTGAACAACGAATGACAGTAATTTAAATTTTTGCATATGTTGTTATTTGAGCAAAAACTTGCATGAAAGAGCATTATTAATTTGAAATATTGTACACAGTAGTGTTTCAAATCAAGTATTATATATCTCATAGGTATTAGGATGGGAAAGGCACCCATGACTTGAGCACTAAGGTAGTGGCCTAGTGGGGTGTGAGTGAAGCGCGACCCATCGTCTCTGCTTTCTTCCACTTCGCTCTGTTTTTCCACTTGCCCCTGCCGCAAGTGTTGCAAACCAAACCACACTTAACCGAGGGAAAACATGAACATGAATTCATAATTAATGGAGAATAAGCGACTACTTTTATTATGCATCCACTTCCACTACTTCTCATGAAAATTTCCGAGTTGATGATTGCTTTATTCCAAGTCCTCGGCCACCCCTCTTTGAATATGGCTCGCTTAGTGCCTAGACTTAGGTTGGGTTGGTTTACTTGTAAAACTAAAGGTATATTAAAGGAAAAGTCTTTTGTTACTTGGTAATATTGTTTAGAGATATTTCTCTTACAAGATGTCTTAGGTTCGAATCTTAGGAGTGACTTAGGTAGTAAAAAAAATGCCACGCTTGTTTGAAAAACTTATGATGAACTACTAAAAGGGTACATTGGGCTCGCTAAAATACAGTTTAACTAATTAGAAGCTTGGAGAAATCAATGTGGTCGATCATATCCATTAAAAAAAGGGTTCAAATGTCCAAAATAACCTTAAAATGTCCAAAATAATCTTGAAGCGGATCAAGTGGGAAGTTGAAATATCGGAAATAACCTTGAAAATAAATCTTGTGCAAGGCACATGACTTATTTTGGATGGAAAATTTAACGGAGTTTGAGTGAGATGACAAATTAATGATTTTCAAAACTTAATAGAGTAATGCTACACTTACTAAATTTTGCATACTATATTTGTATAATCTTTCTAATATAGGTAGAGCCCACCAATCATGTGTTAGGATTTTGGCTCATCAAAATTAATGTCCTATTTTGTTTAGGATTGTATAAGAGAAATTAAAGGTGCTCGATTATTCCCCTAAAAGGACTAGGAGATAATCAAAGCTTTCTTGTACAATTAGATTGGGAATCCTAGAAGCTATCTTGGAAAAGAAAAGAAAGTGTACTTTCCTATTCCATATAGAACAAGAAACTCAAGCAAAAAAAAAGGGGCCGCGAATGTGACCCGTTGTCATATGCTTTCTTCTACAATGTGCAGGGAAAACTTCCTGTCAACAGGTCAATTCATAAACCAATCTTATAATTCCAAAGTGTTAACTTATCTCAAATGCCACGAGTTCAATGGAAAGTTAGTGGTTTTTAACTCTGCCATTTTTCCTCATATTACATATATATTGCTGGTTTGGTGTCCAGAATTTGTTGAATTATATACTTATTATAAAATTTAAGGTACATTGAAAATAAAAATTTTATATTTTAAAAGGACAAGAAGCAGTATTGGAGAAAAATTGGGTGCAGCCGGTGTATTAGTACCAAACAATGTCATTTTTATCTCCATTAATTATCACTCCGACCCAATAATTTGTGGATTATGTTGGTTTGGCTTTTCCATTTTTTCTTAAATATAAGACATACGGTAAAGGAAAAGATATTTGTGACTTAGTAATATTGTTTAGTGATGTTTCTTTTAAAAGAGGTCTTAAGTTTGAATTTCAAGAGTGACAAATTTACAACCAATTATTATCCCCTCCTTTGTGTGTAAATATATTGTTGTATAAAAAAATATTTTTGTTTGAGAGAAACAATAGCTTTAGTGGGTTAAATTGGTCAATATTAAAGGGAGAGGAAGATCGAATTCGGCAGCATTAGGGTATAAGTATTATTACTTTTCGCCAATGAAATTAAGAGAAAATGTAAATGCATTTGACCTCAACAATGACATTTTCGTCTCCACTAATTATCATTGAAAAAGGGTTGAAATGTTCGAAATAACTTTAAAATGTCCAAAATAATCTTGAAGGGGATCGAGTGAGAAGTTAAAATATCCGAAATAATTTTGAAAGGGATCGAGTGGGAACGTAATACAACAAATCGCTTAAAATTTTAGTTCATGTAATAAATTAAAAAAGACGTATAATTTTTTATCACATTTGAAAAAAGGTCTTATTTATTTGAGATACTTTACATAGTTACATTTCAGATATCGCCGAGTGCTTCTCTTTGGCAGCAACAACCTTATCCCTTTTCTTATTTTCAAATTCAACAATTTAGTGGGCTGCGAATGTGATCCGTCGTCATGCTTTCTTTTACAATGTACAGGGAAGACTTCCAGTCAACAAGTCAATTCATAAACCAATCTCATAATTCCAAAGTGTTAAACTTATCTCAAATGGCACGAGTTTAATGGACAGTTGGTGGGTTTTAACTCTATCATTTTTCTACATATTACACACATATTGGAACGAGAATTCTTTCCGAATTCTCTTTGTCTTTGTGAGAATTTTGGGAATCTTTAAAGCTGTTCATCGTATATCGTGCGGTCAGTTTTCGTCAGTTACTGTTCATGTTTAATTTAAAATAAAAATATTTAAAATAATTTCTGACCGTACAATATACGAAACGCACATGATTTAAGGATTTCCAGAATCCTCACAAAGAGGATCTAGAGAGGATCCTCATTCTACATATTGCTAGTTTGGTGTCTAGAATTTATTGAATTATATACTTATTATAAAATTTAACGTACATTGAAAAGAAAAGTTTTATATTTTAGAAGGACAAGAAGCAGTATTGGGGTGCAGCTGGTGTATTAATACCAAACAAGGTCATTTTTATCCCCATTAATTATCACTCTAGACCCAATAAGTTGTGGATGATGTTGGTCTGACTCTTTCATTTTTTTTCTTAAATATAAGACAGGCGATAAAGGAAAAGATGTTTGCCACTTAGTAATACTGTTTAGTGATAATTCTCTTATGAAAAGTCTTAAGTTCGAATCTCAAGGGTGACAAGTTTGCAACAAATTATTCTCATCCTTAGTGTGCAAATATATTGATTTATAAATTTTTTATTTTTTTAGAGAAACGATGGTTTTAGTGGGTTAAATTGTTCGATATTAGAGGGAGAGGAGATCAAACCTGCATTAGGGTGTATAAGTATTATTACTTTTCACCAGTAGAGTGAAGAGAAAATATGAGTGCATTTAACCCCAACAAAGACATTTTTCTCTCCACTAATTGCCATTGATTACCGCTCTTGCTTTTTCTTACTCTCCTGACTCTGCCCTCACATTTAAACCCCATCTCCCTCTCTCTCTCTCCCTACATATTTCTTTGCTTTCCACTTGCCCCTCACCTTATAAACTTGACCATTCTATCAGCAGAAGGAAACTATTTGGGCGGTAGTCTCCTGCATGAAATTGGGAAGCTAGAGAAGTTAGAGCGACTCTATTTGGGTGGTAACAAATTTTCTGGGTTAATCCCGTATTTTGTTAGGACCTTAGAATTATTAGATAGTTGTCAAGTTTAACCTTTATGGTATTTTGTCTTGTCTTAGTAGAAGTTGGTTTCATCCAATGGTAGTGAGGGTATAGAAGTGTTTCAATCTAAGCTATTCCCCTCTAAGGTTGTATATAAGCCCCCTTTCACCTTTTGGGAAAGGGATGAATGAAAAATCAAATGTCATAGTTATTTCCTTGCTATTTTCTTCTTATTTTCTGCACTGTTTATTCCTGGGTTCTATCATCTGGTATCAGCGACAGGTTGCTGCCATCCATGGGTAAAAGCAAAGACTCCGTGGTCGCGGCCGACGTCACGGAGTCTGACCTCGAACTGGAGTACCAACAACACCAAATCCTGGAGCAGCTCAATGGTTTTCATGATTCGGTGTCCTTGTTAGCCATTCACCAAGAATCATTTCAGTCGAATCTGACGGACATTCAGGTTTTTTTGGCTAATATTAGCCTTGTCCAGAACCACCTAAAGGAGGAGATCCGTGCCTCTGAGCAACAACCACCCTCGTCCACCACCCATTCTCAGATCCCCATCGGCTCTCTTCACATTCCCTTGGGTTCGACTTCCACTCCGCTGCCCCCACCCTCCTAGCCCCTCACCATTCATCCTCTAACTTGGGGAACCCCTTACTCCTGCTCCCCCTTTCTCTCTTATACACCGATCCCTGGTTACTTGCAACCCTCCTCTATCCGCTCCACCTCTACCACAACCATCCGCCCTCACCTTCCATCCTCTTCCCTCCACCTTCCCCACCCGCTGCCCTTCCATCAAGCACCACCAGTACCCTTCAACGACCCGAAACACATGAAAATTGAGCTCTCCCGCTTCTTCGGCGACGATTCGTATAGTTAGCTCGCCCTAGCCGAGGAGTATATGGATTACCACGGGGTCGAAGCCGTCAACCAGGTCACCGTCGCGGGTCTCTATTTCACTGGGGATGCTACCTTTTGGTTCAAATGGTACAAGTTGCATATTGGGTCTAGGCTTTGGGCCATCTTTATAGACTCCATTCTCCAATGGTTCGGGTTGGGCAACCAACTGGACTTCAACATGTCATTTTCCCATGTATCTCAGAAATGCCCACTAGAAGCCTACATCAATGATTTCATCCGTTTGTCATGTCGGGCTCAAGGGTGGTCTGATTCCCAACTCCTCGGCGTTTTTCTTGGTGGGCTGAAAGTTGAACTACAAGATGACATCTTGGCCCAAGCCCCTTCCTTGTTGGCCCATGCCATTGAGTTGGCTCATATTTATAACAACAAGCACCAACGTCGTAGGGGTTCATTCCGCCCATTTGCCCTCTCCCGTTCCTCCTCCACTATACCTACTTCCTCATCATCTCTTCCACCCCCATCTCCCAAACCAGCTTCACCCTTTTTAGACCGGCCACCTCTGCGCCTCCCCCAGGTTGAAGTCCGTGAACACCGTGCCCGTGGCCAATGCTTGTATTTCCCAGATAAATACTACCCAGGACATACCTGTGCCACCCTACCTGCTGCTTTTGGATGCCGCAGCTGTTTTCGAGGCCGTCGCCGAGGCACTTCCGGACGACCCTCTGTCGGCGCCTGATGATATTCTGCTAGAAGACTCCATGCCCATCACCCTTAACGCTTTGTCTTCCCCCAAACGCACACATGGACGTGCTATGCGCCTGGTTGGTCACATCGGGTCTCTGCCTATTTAGGTTTTTGTCGACTCAGGAGCTGACCTTAACTTTCTCAACCCTTCTGTCGTTACCCGACTTGGCCTCCGCATCGACCACTATATTACTAAACCTGTAACGGTTGCTAATGGCCGTCTCTGTTACACCAAAGGGCTTGCTTTCGATGTCCAAATACAATTGTAGGACTATATTTTCTCTTCGGATATGCGACTTCTATCCTTGGTAGGTTACGACTTAGTACTTGGGGCTGAATGGTTGGAATCTTTAGGCTACATCGGTTGGCACTTCAAGCACAAGATTATGGAATTCCAACTTAATGATTGTAATTATAGGTTGGTGGGCGTGCGTACCACATATACCCCGCTCTCATCCGCTCCTTCAAGGATATACATGAGTTCCTTGGTAGCTTCCTTGATCGAGGCTTATTCACCTCTTGAAGCTGCCTCTTTCACCCCACCACTTATTGAACCGATCTTGACCACATACTCGGACCTCTTCACATCCCCTACGCGTCTCCCTCCTCAACGGGCCACTGACCATCGGATCACCTTGTTGCCTGGCACCCAACCGGTGAACGTCTATCCATATCGATATGCCCATGTCCAGAAAACGGAGCTTGAACGACTGGTGGCCGAGATGCTTGCTGCTGACGTTATTCCGCTTTCTTAGTCCATAAAACCGATGGTACTTAAAGATTTTGCGTCGACTACCGCGCCCTAAACCAGGTGACTGTCAAGTTTTCTTTTCCAGTTCCGATCATTGATAAACTGTTAGATGAACTCCGTGGTGCTACCATATTCTCCAAATTGGACCTACGTTCGGGTTTCCACCAAATCCGCATGTTTGAGAAACGATGGTTTTAGTGGGTTAAATTGTTCGATATTAGAAGGAGAGGAGATCAAACCTGCATTAGGGTGTATAAGTATTATTACTTTTCACCAGTAGAGTGAAGAGAAAATATGAGTGCATTTAACCCCAACAAAGACATTTTTCTCTCCACTAATTGCCATTGATTATCGCTCTTGCTTTTTCTTACTCTCCTGACTCTGCCCTCACATTTAAACCCCATCTCTCTCTCTCTCTCTCTCTCTCTCCCTACATATTTCTTTGCTTTCCACTTGCCCCTCACCTTATAAACTTGACCATTCTATCAGCAGAAGGAAACTATTTGGGCGGTAGTCTCCTGCATGAAATTGGGAAGCTAGAGAAGTTAGAGCGACTCTATTTGGGTGGTAACAAATTTTCTGGGTTAATCCCGTATTTTGTTAGGACCTTAGAATTATTAGACAGTTGTCAAGTTTAACCTTTATGATATTTTGTCTTGCCTTGGTAGAAGTTGGTTTCATCCAACGGTAATGAGGGTGTAGTAGTGTTTCAATCTGAGCTCTTCCCCTCTAGGGTTGTATATAAGCCCCCTTTCACCTTTTGGGAAAGGGATGAATGAAAAATCAAATGTCATAGTTATTTCCTTGCTCTTTTCTTCTTATTGTCTGCACTGTTTATTCCTGGGTTCTATCATATTCCCTTGATAACATGACTTCAATGTTATATACCTCTACATGGAGGAAAACAGGTTTGAGGGCAATATACCTCCAAGTTTTGGAAATTACCAAAACTTCTTATAGCTATCCCTTTACAGTAACAACCTTACGGGCACTATACCTAATATGCTTATGGAGCTTTCAACCCTTTCAATTTCTTTGGACCTGTCTAACAATTATTTGACTGGACCCTTACCATTTGAAGTAGGTGATTTGGTGCATATCACGGTGGTAAATGTATTAAGAAACAATTTATCAAGTGCAATTCCAAGCTCCCTCGGCAGTTGTACTAGTTTGGAGCTCTTGTATTTGCAAGATAATAAGTTTGAAGGAACAATTCCTCTCTCTTACAGATTTAAAAGGCTTAGAAAAACTTGATATTTCAAGCAACAACTTGTCTAGACAAATTCCTGAATTCATAGGCAAGCTTGGTGCTTTCAAATATCTCAATCTTTCGTATAATGATTTTGAGGGTGAGTTGCCCTAAAGAAGGTATTTTTGCAAATGTTAGTGGTGTCTCTATTCTTGGGAATCATAGGATCTGTGGTGGCATCCCACAATTACATATACCTTCATGTCCCCTAAAAAAACACTATTTATCTTGAGGACTACATTCCCCAAAAGTAGTCATCCTCATAGCCTGTGTACTTGGAATCATAATTGCTCTATCATGCTTCTTTGGTGCTTGTTCAATGCTGAAAAAGTCAAGAGACAGACTTGCAACTTCACGTTCTTATAACGATTGGAAATCAGGTGTCTCCTACTCACAACTTGTTGAATTAACTAACGGGTTCTCTGAGAATAATCTTATTGGTTTGGGAAGTTTTGGTTCTGTTTATAAAGGGGTAATTCCTAGTGATGGAACGATAGTTGCTGTTAAGGTATTAAATCTTCAACAACAAGGAGCTTCCAAGAGTTTCATAGATGAATGCAAAGCTTTAAGGAGTATAAGGCACCGTAATCTTCTCAAGATCATAACTGCTTGCTCGAGCATTGGTAATCAGGGAAAGGACTTCAAAAGTCTAGTTTTCGAGTTCATGGCAAATGGAAGTCTTGGCTCAATATTGTATCCAAGGGAAGATGAGGAATTTCCAAGTAAGAGATTGAGTTTTATGCAAAGATTGAACATTGCAATTGATGTTGCTTATGCGTTAGATTATCTCCACCATCATTGTGAAACGACCATTGTTCATTGTGATTTATAGCTGAACAACGTACTTCTTGATGAAGATATGGTAGCCCATGTTGGGGATTTTGGTTTAGCAAAGTTCCTCTTCGAACCATCAAATGATCCCTCCTTTAGTCAAACAATGTCATCTCAGCTAAAGGGTTTTATAGGCTACATCTATCCAGGTATGAATTTCTATCATTCTAACTTCCTTTTTATGTTCTTAGTAAATTATTACTAAGAACCAACTAATTAATCTCTATTTATGAAAAATACATTCTGCCTCTTTTTTTCTTGGAAAATAAGTAACATATAAATTTAAAGAAGATATTGTTCTAACAGTTAATTGCATACGACATATTGTATGTATATCCTGGCAGAGTACGGCACAGGAGGCCAAGTTTCCATACTTGGAGATGTTTACAGCTATGGGATACTGTTGCTGGAAATGTTCACAGGAAAAAGACCTATCGATGACATGTTCAAAGGCAGTCTAAGCATTTATCAATTCGTAGCCATTGCTTTGCCTGACCATGTCATGGACGTTGTTGACCATTCAATTATCCTCGACCTTGAAGCAGATGGTGATGTCAGCAATGACATAGTGCAAGAACGAACTCCATCCAGACGTAACAATCGTGGCTCAGTGAAAGCAAAGAAATTAAAGGAATGCTTGATTTCAGTGATGCAGATACGACTCTCTTGCTTGCTGTGCAATGTCACCAAGGGAGCGGATGCTGATGGATGCGGTTGTCAGAAAAATGAGCGCAATCAGAGACTTGTACCTCAAAGTTTAAGAAGACTTGAGAAGGACAAAGCATGCTGCTCAAAGAACATGATGACTCATCAATAATATTTTCCACTCTGTACTCACCAAAATTTTCATTCTATATTTGGTTTCTTTCTCTTGCAATCGCTTTGAATTTTGTCTCGTTGATGTTTGTGGTGTGTTTTACTTATATAACTTGAAGCTTTCGAATTCTAATTTGTGTGGTGCTTTTTAGAATTTTAATGATTGGTGGTTTTTGTTGGATAAATTTTCCTCTTATGTTCTTTGTTAAGTGGCTAACTCTGCAAAAAGTAGTGACAAACTGTTATCACCTTTGTTAGAATTTGCAAATGGTGTTAGGAGTGTGAGAGAGATGGTGGGATAGTATGAAGCCGAAAGTTTCATGATATGGTGAGTGCTTAATATTAAGGTTTAGTGCATAGGGTTTGAAGTGAAGGGGACGCTCAAGGTAGGAGCATTTTCCCATTGTAGTTGAAGTTCTAGGATCGATTTGTCACTCCATAAAATTGCTTGTATAAAACAAAACAATAAATTTAGTATGAAAATTGCTAACATTTCTTACAATATGTTTTATTTGAAAAAGAACAGATCATGATTTTTTTTTCTGAAGTGTGAATAACAATTCTCGAATATTTAGAATTGTCACTTAACTTCATAGTTAGTAAATTTGCGTATAACATCCTTATTATATATGTACGTACGTATTTTATTAAGTTTTGTTTTCTGTACACGTATTAATTATTTGTTAAATTAAACGTTTTTTAAAACTCCAATGTACGATACATATTTTTCATTTTTAAAACACGTTATTTTTACACATTTTTCAATAATACATATAAAATTAACACATTTTACCCATATTTTTAACATATTATTGATTAAATAAATATTAAAGTTTAAAATTAACACACCTCGACCGGAGTCGAGGTGTGCTGGCCGTCGCCTGAAAGTGACGTAGCCAAAAGTGCAAGAGGTGTAAAAGAAATGTGGATAAATTTAAAGCAACCTAACAATAGATTAAACTAAAGTGATGAGTGCGCGGAAGTGGTTAAAACCCACAAGATACAATCTTCAGAGCATAGATAACAAATAGTGCTGTTAAACTAGAAAAGTACACAACTGGAAACAGTTCCTACATTAAAGTAGAGATATGTCAGAATCGCCGGATGATCCTCGTGTGCCACATAGTAGATTAGTTAACTATGACCTGGAAGGGCAAAAAATAGAAGGGTGAGTGGGCACAAAAATAAAGATTTAAGAAAACCATTTATTTTCTGAACATACTAAGTCCCCGCTGTAAAACATGTATAGTTTCCAAAATATCATACTACGTTTAAGTATTAAAATCAAATGCATGCCAACTGTAAGTCCAGAAATATGCCACAATAGAATAGCCCAACAGCAATATAGATATGATCATGTGCTCAGTAATCTATACTAGCATGTCAGTCGGAGTCACCTAATGTGACCTGTACGACTGCACCTATCGCTCATCAGTCTATGCTAACACAAGAGTCGGAACTGCCTAATGCAGTATGTACGACATGGCTAGACATAATAATACGCTCTAGTGTTACAATCACGTGAAGGCTAGCGCTATTCGCTGTCACATACGAGTCGGAACTGCCTAGTGCAGTCTGTACGACAAGGCTAGCACCTACTTGGATCCAAGGCGAGCATGCAGTGCTGATGTGAACGACACCTGAAAGACTAGCCTGGCCTGGGCTGAGCACTCGCCTGGAGTGTAGCAATGATGAGAAGACTATATGAAAAAGCATGTCAAATGATTCAACCATTTCAATCCACAATAACCTTACCTGGACTTACCTGTGCGTCCCGTGATTACTTTAGCATTTCAAACCATGCACAACATTTATGAGCAGGTAAAATGCATATGAATATGCCATGATGATATGTAAAACTCAAACACAATCTAGCATTTTTTTAAAAATAAATAAATCATGGCATGAAATGCATAAATCAATTTAAAAGCATTTGTGGAAACTATAAAGTTTATACATAATATACGAAAACAAAATGCCCACTCACTGCTAAGTCAATGGATCGTAGCCGCCTAGCCTTGCTTTTCCACGTACGTCCTCGGGGTAAGTATCCCCTATATGCGAAACAACTAATAACAATTAGTTAATAAGGACATACGCTAAAACTAGGAATAACTCCCCATAGTTTGCTCATACGAAATCGATCTACTCGACATCACGGACCCACACAAATTGACAGAAGGTCAATTGGAGGTAGGACGCGCAGTCACGTGCCGCCTAGCCCACGCCCATGTGCCCCACCACGCGTGGCCAAACCCTAACAGCCGTTAGGAATATTCCGTCCAAACTGACAGAATATTCTGTTAAGTTAACTAGCGGAAGTTAACGGTGTTACCTGACGCCGTTAGAATATTCGGTCAACTTTGACGGAATATTCCCTTGTCTTCTCCGGCGAGCCTCGCTGGTCGTCGCAATCTGTTTTCGCCGAAAACTGGGGAAAAATTCAAAATTTCACATCTTCTTCATTTCTCAACTATTTTCACGAAATTTAAATGGAAATGAAGCTTATGAAGATTAGAATAAGATTGTATCTTCCAAAAGTCCAAAAGTGGACAGAAAATGGCCTGAAAAAGCCTCGAACGGTTCAGCCAAAACTTTGGCTTCTCGAAACCTTGTGTTTTGACATCAACGCTTCTCCAAAATTAGTCTAGGGACCTTAGGGAGTTGTGCATAAGTTTCTCTAACCTTCAAAACCTTATAACTCGGTTGACATCACGTCGAACTCAAACTCATCGAGTCGGACCTTCCGAGTTGGTGAGTGAAAACTCAACCATTTTCAAAACTGGTGGTATGGTTGTGTTCGTGGTGTCGAGGGGAGTCCAAAAATGTAGTTTGTGGGTTCGATCTGTGAAGGATGGTGATGGTTCTTCTTTGTTGCAGAGAAGAGATGAAGTTCGAGTTTGAGAGAGAGAGAAATATAAGAGAGAGAGAGAGAGAAAGAGAGAGAGAGAGAAAAGTGAAATCTGATTGGGCTGATAGAGAGAGGTGAGACAGTTTCTGATTAGGGAAGAGATTTGAGGGATGAAAGTGATTGGTGGGTGTGTGAAGAAAGGCATGAGTCACACAAATAAAAAGGAGGAAATGGGATAGGGTTTCAGATTTTTCACAGTAAGAAAATATGTTTCCCTATCGAGAACAGTGAATCTAACGTTGATAGATTAGTACACACGCGTGTACAATTTTACCCGCTAAAATGCACTTTAACAGAATGTAACTTCTTCGTTACAAATTCGATTCGAGTCTAGTTCGCGTTCACGCGTCCGTAACAATGTGTACTATTTAACTACGATAGCGAGAAAAAAAATAATTTAAAGCTGCATAATCAAATCCATGTCATTTTGCCAATAAGGGCATAAATGTCAATTTACATATTCGGGGAGAAATTACATAGAAAATTAGGGACGGATTGTCACAAACTACCCCCTTGAGAAAATTTCATCCCCGAAATTTCAACACTAACTACAAATTAATCAAAGAACATACGTGGATACAAATCTCGCATGCGCTCATCTGTCTCCTAAGTAGCTTCCTTAACTGAGTGGTTTCTCCACAAGACTTTCACCATCCGAACGGTCTTGTTCGGGAGAAATTTATCTTTCTAATCGAGAATTGTCATTGGGACCTCGTCATAAGTCAAGTCCGGGTTGATCTCTGATGGCTGAGGAAGAATCACATATGACGGATCAGAAACATATCTCCTTAGCATCGACACGTGGAACACATTGTGTACCCTTGACAACTCTAAAGTTAGATCAAGTCGGTATGTAACTTCACCAACTCGCTCAATGATTCGATACGGTTCAATGTAACGAGGGCTCAGCTTTCCTTTTTTTTCCAAAACGATAACACCTTTCCACGGTGACAATTTTAGGAATACCTATTCTCCAACCTTGTATACCCTGTCGGTTGAATGTCTGTCGGCTATGCTATTTTGCTGATCCTGGGCTGCTTTCAGGTTAGCCTTTATCACCTGAATATTCTGTGTCGTCTCATCCACGATCTCAGGGCCAACCAAAACTCTTTCACCTACCTCGGACCAACATAGTGGGGTACGACAAGGTTTTCCATACAATGCTTCAAATGGTGACACACCAATGTTGGAATGGAAGCTATTATTGTAGGCGAATTCTATTAACGGGAAGCGCTTGTGCCATGAGTCTCCAAATTGTAAGACTGATGATCTCAACATATCTTTGAGTGTCTGGATAGTTCTCTCAAATTGCCCATCAGTTTGAGGATGATAAGGGATGCTGTAGAGTAGTCTCAATCCTAAAGCTTCTGGAAAAGTTACCCAGAACTTTGAAGTAAATCTGGGATCCCGATAAAAAATAATGCTAACCGGAACACCATGATACTTGACAATCTCGGAGACGAAAAGTTTAGCCAACCGATTCAACGATTAGTTTTCCCAAACAGGTAAGAAGTGTGCGGACTTGGTAAGCTGATTTATAACCACCCATATACCATCATAGCCATTTTGCGTATGAGGCAGCTTGTACATGAAATCCATCGTGATATCTTACCATTTCCACTAGGGTATCGGAAGTGGTTGTAGTAACCCAAATGGTTTCTTTCTTTCCGCCTTGACCTGCTGACAGACTGAACAATGGCTCACGTACTTTGCAATTTATCTTTTCATTCCAGGCCAATAGTAGAAAGGTCGGATAGTATGGTACATCTTGGTACTCCCGGGATGCATCGCATAAGCTGAAATATGCACTTCATCGAGAATTTCTTTCTTCAGTTCTTCTACATTCGGCACGTACATCCGGTCACCTTGCATCAGCATACCATCAGGCATTCGAATCCTGAGATCTCATCTTTTTTAGTCCGACACTGTCTGTTTTAACGTCTGCGATTCTGGGTCGTTCATCTGGGCCTCGAGAACACGATCCAACAAAACTGGTATGACTTGAAAGCTGGCAAGTAGGCCATCCCGGTCATCCACTTCTAAAGTAACTCCAGTAGATCTTAGATCAGTGAGGAGAGGAACATGACATGCATAAAGAGCATTAAGTCGGTTGTGAGATTTCCTGCTAAGAGCATCTGCTACAGTATCTGCACGACTAGGGTGATACTCAATGGTGCTATTATAATCACTGATCAGCTCTATCCATCTCCGCTGCCGGAGATTAAGCTTTTTTCTGAGTGAAGATATACTTGAGGCTTTTATGGTTAGTGAAAATTCGACACTTTTCCCTATAAAGATAGTGCCTCCAGATTTTCAGAGCAAAAACGATAGCTGCCAACTCGAGATC
The DNA here is from genome assembly GCA_024362995.1 of Heteromeles arbutifolia. NCBI lineage: Eukaryota > Viridiplantae > Streptophyta > Magnoliopsida > Rosales > Rosaceae > Heteromeles > Heteromeles arbutifolia. The sequence continues at coordinate 7,234,413 of JANCRC010000017.1, read as the reverse complement.
ATGAGTATGATAGTTTACCTCATGGGGCTTTAGCTGTCGTGAAGCACACCCTTCCATACTGCATCAATACACAGCCAAAACCATTCAGAGAAGCATCACTGTAGATCTCGAAATTCCCATTGTCATAGGGAAGTGCAATAACAGGTGCATGAGTGAGGCGGTACTTTAACTTTTGGAAACTTCGCTCACAATCTTCACTCCACTCAAAATTAACTCATTTCTTGGTCAGCCTTGTTAGAGGTAGGGATATAACTGAAAAGTCTTGTACAAAACGTCGATAGTAGCCCGCAAGACCAAGAAAACTTCGTACTTCGGTAACAGTCTGAGGTTGCTCCCAGTTTTCCACCGTTGCTACTTTTTGGTGATCCACGAGAACACCCTGTGCTGATATCACGTGTCCTAAGAAGGACACTTAATCCAGCCAGAACTGGCACTTACTAAATTTGGCGTACAACTGATCCTCCCTTAGCTTCTTCAGAACCAGACATAGATGTCTAGCATGGTGTTAGGAGTGTGAAAGAGAGGGTGGATAGTAAGAAGCAGAAAGTTATGTGATGGTGAGAGCTTAACATTAAGGTTTAGTGCAAAGGTTTGGAGTGAAAGGGACGCTCAAGTTAGGAGCATATTTTTGTTGTAGTTGAAGTTCTAGGGTCGATTTTCCACTCCATAAAATCGCTCGTATAAAACAAAACAATAAATTTAAAATGAAAATTGCTAACATTTCTTACAATATGTTTATTAGAAAAGAAGGGAATGATTTTTTCTTAAGTGTCAATAACAATTCTCAAAATATTTAGCATTGTCACTTAACTTCATAGTTAGTAAATTTGCATATAATATCCTTATTATATATGTACGTTTCACTTAACTTCATAGTTAGTAAATTTGCATATAATATCCTTATTATATATGTACGTATGTATTTTGACAAGTTTTGTTTTCATACACATATTAATGATTCTTTAAATTGTACGTTTTTTAAAACTCTAACGTATGATACATACTTTTCACATTTAAAACACGTTATTTTCCTCTTCACTTAGCACTACGATCTAGTGATATTCTTCTTCACTTGTAAGCATTGTTCTAAAAAACGGCCGAGGCGTTGGGCGGTGGTGACCCAAGGCGTTTTCTTACAAATCGGTTGGAAAAATCGGCTGGGATCTAGGCGGCGCCTAGGCGGGTTTTTTTTTTTTTTTTGAAATTAAAAAGTAAAAAAAATCCTATCTACATTACTATATTTCCTTATTTTCCTCCTATTTTGCATTTTATGTGGTTTTAAATTATGAACTTATTGTACATGTGTCATCCTACAATACTCCTCACTATGGTTCTATGGCATATATGCTTAATGTGTTTTTAAATTTTGGACTTGTTGGATATTCTTTTTGCATTTTATCATTCTTTTATTATCTTATCTATGGATTTCATACAAGTATAATTTTTTGTAAGGGTCAATATGCACTTATTTACAAGATATACAAGAAATTTACCTAAATCCGCTTGGGCCGCCTGGGTGCTCGCCTAGATCCTGCCCGGCTAGCGCCCGCCTGACTAGCACCTAGCGTTTTTTAGAACCTTGCTTGTAAGTGAGAGCTCTTAGATTCAATTATCGTCAAAAGCGAATTTGAACCACATTATTGCTAGCCCATTATGAGGCTAAGCCCAACCCCCTCCCCTTTAGTGTAGATAATATTGTTTGTTAAAAAAAACACATTATTTTCACACGTTTTTCAATAATACATATAAAATTCACACATTTTACCTATATTTTTAACATATTATTGATTAAATAAATATTAAATTTAAAAAAAAAGTCCAAATTTTCAAAGTATTATTTTAGTAAAGTTATACACGTGCGTATTTTTCACATACTATACATTTTACTAACTATGCTTAACTTTTGACATTCTTTCTATTTTTACCAATTTACCCTCCCACCATAAAAATAAAAAATTATAAGACTAATGAAAAATACCTCACAAACTTATTTTTATCCAAAAATGTCTAATGAACAAATTTTTTTAATCATAAGGACAATTACAAATTTTATGAAGAAATAGTTGTCGATGACACTAATTTTTTTTTTTAATCATAAGGACAACTACAAATTTTATGAAAAAATATCTAATGAACTTGTTTACAATACAGCTACCGCCCCCAAACTTAAACTTGTTTACGACACAGTTACCGCCCCCAAACTTAAACTCATTTACGATACTATCACCACCGCTCTCTTACACTATTATTTATGGTAATTCATTAAGTGTTTTTTTATTAAACTATATAAAAGCCATTCTCATAAAAGTGAACTTATATACAGAAACTCTTTTTAATTTTCACACAACCTGTTAAATCTTGTCAATTGTTTTCGTTTGATTTATCAATTTGGCTATGAAAAATTGTGAGTTATCAATTTGGCTATGAAAAATTGTGAGAAGTCAGGGTAGGTGAAAATCATCTACCCAATAATAAATAATGAAAACAATTGAAATTGTTGTATAAATTTTTAATTGAAACTAAAAAGAAAAAAAACATCCTGCAACGAGATGGCCCTAGGATTTCTCTGCGCGCTGCGCCGTCGGCGTTTGTGTGAATTGAAATCTGCTGATTCAAGCAAGGTTTGTGAGAAGATTTGGGTTGATTGGGTTAGGATTATTAATTATGACCCACTCACACCTTGTTTGCGCCCCCTTAGAACCTAGCAAGTGCAAGACGACTTTTGAGGAGGACGAGTGAGCTTAGCAGTAGTGTGGACTTCCTACTAGTTGGGTAGTTTCACTTTTGCTTTGTCGTTATCGAATTATAATCAATTGTACGAACTACTTTGATTATATATGGCAAAATGCAATACTTTTGTGAATTACTGTTGTATGCACTACTGTTATACATTGATCGTTGTGATATAAAATAAAAATGAAATTTAGTTCTAGGATGTGTCCCCAAGTGAGGAGGTTGTGCAGGGATCTTACAAGTTAGATAAAAATTAAGTAATAACAAGCCTTTCGGTTCAAAATATTTCACATCACATTTCGTTTACAAGTTAGATAAAAATTAGGTGGCTCAAGAAATGATAGGGAAGCTGTGGACTAAGGGCTGGTTTGGTATTGCTGTGCTTTGAAAAAAAGCTGCTTCTGCTGTGTTGTGAGAATAAGCAACTGTGAAATAAAGCAGCAGAGTGTTTGGTAAACTTTTTTGTAAAAGTGCTTTTGAAAAAAAAAAAGTAGTATTATAGTGTTTGGTGAACTTTTATGTAAAACAGATGTGAAAAAAAGTCGGTTTTTCAAAGCTGGGTTTTGCAGCTTCTTGTTTTTGGCTTTTTTTCATCCAAAACTGTGAAAAAAAGCTGAAGCTGAATGTTTACCAAACACCAAAAACTGTCACAGCTTTTTTTTATAGCAGCTTTTTTTAAAATCACCTTAATCCCAAACTGGGGCTAAGTTGGTCTATCTTAATTTTTGTGGCCATCCAATCAGTTCTCTCACATGTGATAAGATTTCTAGTGAGTCTCCCTGGGCCGGTGGCTTGGGAGTCTCCCACCAGCCGCACCAAATTCTTCTCCCGCCCGGCATCCCAACCTCATTTCACACCGGTAATCAAAATCTAACAGTTAAAAAAAAAAAAGAGCCTCCGTTTTGTGGAGTTTGAAAAGCTATATAAAACGTGACTTATAAGTTCATATTAACCAAAAATTTCATTATTAGACCGTGAAATCAACGGTACAGTGAATTTATTTTACGCGAATTACTTTCTCACAGAATACTACTTGATTAGTAAATATTGCGTAAAGTAAAAACTGTACAATCAAAATCATTAGAGTTTTTCTTTGTTAGTGATTTTCCCATGCCTAGTTTCATTTTTTTGTACTCCTTTCTTCGTCATTGTACAATTTATTAATACATTTGATATTATCTACATTAAACAATGGGGGAATAAGTGGCACACCCCGACCGAGATTGAGGCGTGCTGGCCTTCACGTGAGCGTGACGTAACCATAAGCACAGTGCGGAAGCAAGATTAATAAGGGAAATACGAACAAATTAAAACCGAGCAACTAGCAATCCTAGTTAAGATAGCATGCTAGTGCAAGAATAAGTGTGAATTACACAACCAGAGCTTAACTAGCCTAAGTCCAGTCAAGCATAAAAGTACTAATTAAACAACACCCGAAGGTGGTCCTACATGAATGATGGTCTGTCAGAACCTCCGCTGTATCCTCGTAAGCCACCAACAGAACTTCCACCTAATACTTGGAGGGGCGCAAAACAAAAACATGAGTGGGCAAAAAAACAGTTTTCTAAAATCATTTCATATCTCAAAAGCTCTAACCCCTCGCTGGAAAACCTGTATAATTTCCCAGAAAATAGTATACATACGTATATATCTCAAAACCATGCTCAATATATCCCAATCCACATATATGTATGTCATGCATATGCCATGTCCAATATCACAATATAACAACTGAAAGCCAGGTAAATAATCTCATAAAAATAACATATTAACCGGAGCCCCTGCAGTGGCCTGTACGGTTAAATTTATAGCTCATCTATCCATCTAGCCGAAGTCACCTAAAGTGACCTGTACGACAATATATCTACACACGAGTCGGAACCACCTATAGTGGTCTGTACGACAGGACTGGGTGTAAATAAATACGCTCTAGTGCTACGATCACGTGAAGACTGTGCGATAAATCGCGAGTCACCTACGAGTCGGAACCACCTATAGTGGTCTGTACGACAGGACTGCGCACCTAACTTGGATCCAAGATTAGCGTTTGGTGCGGGAGGTGAACATCACGTGAAGGACTGTGCCCTGGCCCTGGGCGGGAGCACTAACACCGGGGTGCAGGTTGATGAGCTCAATATACATCTCAACATCATCATCTATCTCATAACCATTCGCAGCATAATATACTTACCTGGGGCTTACCTGGGCCTCCACAGCACCATACAACAATATGCATAATCATGATAATGCATATACTAAAATATGATGCAAGTATGACATGGCATTTAAATCACATTTCCTTTAAAATACGTTTTCTGGGAAAAACGTCGTGTGTGTGTGTGTATATATATATATATATACTGAAAACAAAAGCCCACTCACTGAAATGTAGCTGGGTCGTAACCCCCGCGCCTAGCCTGGCTACGCTCGTCTTCCGGATAAGTCTCGCCTATATGAGAAACAACTATAAAGGCATTATTTTAAATCACATAGACAAAACTATGTAATAACTTCTCATATATTGCTCAATTTGTGTATATGAATATACCACAATGATCTACACAACCTCACGAACATCCCCATATTTTTAGAATCTTTTTTCGACCACTCACGTGCTGCCACACGCCGGCCAAGGCACGACCTTACGCGCCCCCACGCACGGCCACGTGACAGGCACACTGACAGCGTCAATCAACGCCGTCAGGAATATTATGTCAAATCCCAGCATATACCGTTAACTTTAACCTGATGTCGTTAACTTCCGTTAGGAATATTCGGTCAACTTTGACGGAATATTCCCCTTTCCCCTACCTTCAAACTCCGGCGACCGCCGCCATCGCCGGAAAACTGGGAATTTGAAAAACCTTGATATCTTAGTCAAAACTCAACCATTTTTCACGATTTTTATACCAAAATGAAGTACATGAAGCATAGAACAAGTTTATACCCTTTCAAGCCTTAAAAACCATGGGATCTCACCGGGAAATTTTGAGAAAAACCAGCCAAGTTTCGATCTCACGATTCCGACATCCAAACTCTTCCAACGAGGTACTCCGAGCTTCTAGAGGACCTCCTAAAGCTCCCTGTGAGCTTAGAATTTCCAAAAACACAACATATTACGATTGCATGAATAGTGACCAAATCGGAGCTAGGGTTTTTCACGTGAAATCAAAGGTTTCCTTACCTGAAACTGGTGCCAAACGATTCGTATGAACCCCACGAACACAATGGTGATCTCAAAACCTTCGATCTGTGAAGTTTGGGGAGGTTTTGGTTGTGTTCCGTACGAAAATGGAAGAGAGAGAGAGGGTCTGCGAGAGAGAGAGCACGGGACTGAAAGAGAGAGAGAGAGAGAGAGAGAGAGAGAGAGAGAGAGAGAAGTGATGTGTGTGTGGTCCAAAATGCACACCATTCACAACTAACCCAAGTTAAGTTCTCATTGGTCCCAAAAACTTAGGAAAATCCTTAAATTGGCCCAATTAAAATTTTAATCCACACAAAACGTCCAAGGGCCTTTTCGACATTTCATGTCACAACTCGTCCCAGAAAGGGTTGTGAAAAGACCATATTACCCTTAGCGTCAGTGGTAATGTATGTGTATATGACTTAACGTTAGGTCCAAATTATTCATTTTTCTAAATAGTTGGACCTATTTTGGACTCAAGACTTTGTTAAGTGGGTTATGTGGTAAGTTGGACCACACAAAACACACATACACACCCACACCGTATACCTCTCTCTCCTCTCTTCGAATTTTCTGCACTTTTCCGTACAAGTGTACGGAAGAAGCTTGAAATAACCTTTCCAATCACGGATCGAGGATTCAAAGGTGAGTTTTGGAATCCTTGCAAGCTTGTGAGTTTATATATACCATTTTCAAGACCTGAGACCTTTGCTTTTACGAGAAACTGAGAAACCGTAACCCCAAATTTGGTGCACTGTTCATGCACATGTAAATGTAGGCTTTTCAGGGGATTTTAAGGACATAGGAAGCTTTAGGACATCCTTGCGAGGCTCAGAGAAGAAAAATGGTGTGAATTGGTCGTCGGAGGACTGAGATCGAAGCATTTCAAGGTTGGCCGGATTATCGAACTTCCTCAGTGAAAATCTAGTGGATTTCAAGGTTTAAATCAGGTATAACGTGATTCTATGAACCCTAAGCTTCATTTTGGTGGTAATTTCGTAGAAAATGGATGAAAAACGAGTGAGTTATAGAGCTTTGAAAAATTACCCAGATTCCGACGACGGCAACGGTCGCCGGAGTCGAAGGAGGAAGACAGTGAGATATTTCGTTAAGTTTAACGGAATATTCTAACGACGTTAAGTCACGCCGTTAAGTTTTGTTAAGGAACAAACGGAATATTCCTAACGGCATCAAAGGATTCCGTCCACTGTGGCTGCGCGTGTGGCCGCGCACTCATCGGCGCGTGGCGGAGCGTGAGACGTCAGAAAAATATTTTAAAAATATGGGGATGATCCTGAGATTGTGTAGGTCACTGTGGTATATTCATATACCCAAATTGAGCAATGTATGAGAAGTTATTACCTATTGTTGGTTATGTGCGTTAAATAACGTCTATTCGGTTATTACGCATATAAGTGAGGCCTATCCAAAGGACGAGCGCCATCAGTCGAGGCTCGGGGGTTGTGATCCTTCGATATATCTGTGAGTGGGCTTTTGTTTTCCGTATATACCTATATAAACGAGATTTTTCCCAGGAAATCAATTTAAGTGAAATGTGATATGATATGCCATGCAAAGTATATATTTATTTTATTCATGCATTAGTAGCGGTATATAATGGTAATTGGTGCTGTGAATGCACATGTAAGTATCGGGTGAGTTATAGAATGATTAATATGAAATGATGTTTATGTTGAGATGTGTTGAAAGCTCATAAACCTGCACCCCGGTGTTAGTGCTCCCGCCCAGGGCCAGGGCTCAGTCCTTCACGTGATGTTCACCTCTCGCACCGTACGCTCACCTTGGATCCAAGTTAGGTGCTCAGTCCTGTCGAATAGACCACAATAGGTGTGTTCGACTTGTAGGTAACATGCGATTAGCGCTCAGTCTTCACGTCATCGTAGCGCTAGAACGTAATTATTTACACCCGGTCTTATCGGTCAGACCACGTGAGGTGGTACCGACTCATGTGCAGGATATATATATGTATATACATGCGATGATGAGATATGATGAGATTGATTATGAGCTATAGTCTAGCCGAGTTGATCACTCGATGGACATGTTATCTATGATGAGTTGATGTCACCTGATATAGTTATGTGATTTGATGAGATATATTTGGCATGGCATATACCTTGCATATCACTACTTTTGGCAGGATTTGAATTTATGAGTTGAGATGAGTATATATGTATATATGCTATTTTACTGGGAAATTATACAGGTTTTACGGCGAGGGGTTAGAACCTTTAAAAAAGAGAAAAGGTTTTGAAAAGATTTGTTTTTACCCACTCACGAGTTTTGTTTTTTGCCCCTCCAAGTTCTAGGTAGCAGTGCTTTGGTGGCCACGAGGGATCCAAAGGTGTTCTGACAGAATTCACAACAATAGGATTCACCTTCGGGTGTTATATCTTAGTATTTGTCCTTGACTGCAACTAGACGTTCTTATTGCTTTGAAAGTGTATTTATATTTATCTTATTAGCTTCCGCACTGTGCTCATGGTTACGTCACTTTCACGTGACGACCAGCACGCCCTCATTGGGACGGGATGTGTCATTTCACATTTCCAGATAGAAATCTCGGAACGGGCTGTGACAATAAGCAAAACCTCACAATGAAACAATCATAATATTTTGGTATGAGTTCACACTTGGCGAGAATCGAACCTAAAACTTCTCACTTACAAATAAAGAAGAATATTATTAGACCACAGTACTAAATGACATTTTTATACATTTATTCTTTTTAATGTGTTAAAATAAATAAATACACGTAAAAAGAGAAAATGGGAGTTCTATATTTTGCTGATAACGAATGCACATATTACCCATTTTGCTTATAACATATATTTATCGTATAAATTTATTAGTCAAAACCATTTAATATATTCATTTTCGTTTGAGGATCATTCTTATAATAAATCATTTGAATTGTTGTGTCATGAGTGCTTATCTTTGACAGGCAGCACTCTTGTCCCTTTCGTCATCTGCTGTCTTCCACAATGTGCAGATAAGACTTCCAGTCAACAAGTCAATCCATAAAGCAATCTCAGAATTCCAAAGTGTTGGATTATCTCAAATCCGACGCGTTTTCCACTTGCCCCTCCCCTAAGAGCAAGTCCATCCGAAAGACTTTGCGTCAGCACCTAGCGCATTTATCCACTCAAGTGAACAGTAATAGACCCTAGTGAACAGTAACAGGCCAAGCATCTCCACCCCTAAAAAAAATGCGCTGGCACCCAGTCAAAAAATGCGCTGGCACAAACAATCTCCACCCTTGGAAAATGCGCTGGCACCCAGCCCATTTAAAATATTTTTAAATTTTTTGTAAACGAATAAAAAATTAAAATAGTTTTAATTTCGGATAGGATTTTTAACCAATCTCGTCACGCCACGTGTCCTTATCCGAGCGTACTATTTTGTGAATAGATTTCCGCTAAGATTTTAAACCAATCCCGACGCGCCACGTGTCACTTCTGGTTTACAATAATTTAGCCAAGATTTCGATAAAATTTTCAACTAATAACGTCATGCCACGTGTCATTATCCGAACGTACTACTTTGTGGATAGATTTTCGATAAGATGGTCAGTTCACCTTGGCGGGCAAGTTCCTCCATATATATAGTGTAGTCATTTTTGGAAGAACTACCTTTTTTCTTTGATGCCTTTTTACCTTGAGGCCTGAGGGACTGACGAGTCGGTTGGGTCTCGGGCACTTGTTCAGGCGTCCCTTCCGTGTCTTCAAATGTGTCGGCTTCTTGTTCGGCAGTGTCTAGTTCTGGCGAACTATGTAGACCCATGTCGTGCATGACAACTTCTGGACCGGTTGCCACAATTTTGTATTTAGGGCAATCTTTGACAATTTCCCAACATTCCCATCTGTTGAATGATTTGTTCCCGTTCTTTGAATTGTAGAATGCTTGAGCTTGTTGTGTCTATAAAAATGTGGGATAAGATAGTGTTAAAAAATTACATAAGAAATAACATAAAAATTACATACGAAATAACATAAGAAATAACATAAAAATAAATAAAAATAACATAAGAAATAAAAATAAATAAATAAAAATTACATACGAAATAACATAAGAAATAACATAAAAATTACATACGAAATTAAATAAATTAAAATATTGATGTGGGTGGAATGCATATAAATAAATAAAAATATTGTCACCTGATCCGCTAAACTTGTCCCGCTACGCAGGTTACCGGAAGCATGAGAGATGGCGTTTTTCCAACAAGTAAAGGATGTGTTGAGTTTTTTCCAACGACCTTGAAGACCTTGACTAGATCTGGCGTCTTTTCCATGTACATCACAAAACGCTTGCATAATTTTACTCCACATTTCTCGCTTATCCATCTCATTACCCGTAATCGGGTCATGAGTAGTGTGAACCCAACATTCACACAACGTAACATCTTCAATGAGCTTCCACGAAGATATTTTTTTCTCTTAAAGTGTAGAAAATATTGAAATGTAGATAGTATAGGAAGTGTAGAAAATATTGAAATGTGGTGTAAGGTGGAAGATGAGGGTTAGGTATTTATAGAAAAAAAAAAATTTTAAATTTTTTCTGTAATTTTTTCACAATTTTCTGTAATTTTTAATAATTTTTAATTTAGTTAATTAATCTGGATCGTTGGATTTGAAAAATATTCAAATCCAATAGCCCATAAAGTGCCACGTGGCCAACGGTCATAATTCTGACCGTTGGGCCCTTTTTTTTTAGGGGACAAACGTGGACCGTTGATCTGTGATCGGACGGTCCAGATCAAAATTTAAATTTAAATTTTTTTTACCGTGGGAAATCCAACGGTCTAGAAAAACTAGCCGTTGGAAATCCAACGGTACATAGCGCACCACATCGCCTCCCCGGTGAGAACTGAGTGCGCCTGCGCTGCGGGCCCCGCCTGTCGGCCACTCGCGCCCACGCGCGCGTCAACTGCACGCGCCTGGCCCAAAAAAAATTTAAATTGCCGTCTGATGCCACGCTGGCGTCAACATGGCGTTAGATGGACCGGGCCACGCCTCAGTCAATTTTGGACTGGGCTAGAGACCGGCTTGGGCTGGGTGCCAGTCAATTGGATCGGCTGGAGGGGATTCACTGGGTGCTGGCCCGTTTTTTCGGCTAGGTGCTGGGCAAAAAGCCGTCCGGTGGACTTGCTCTAAGTACTTTAAAGTGTCAAAAGAACTAGAAACAGTAGCGGAGAAAAGTGAGTGCATTTGGTGTATTTAGTACCAAACAAAGTCATTTTCGTCTCCACCAATTATCACTCTAGACCCCATAGATTGTGGACATATGTTGGTCTCAATCTTTATCCAAGTCTTCCATTATTCCTTAAGTATAAGACACGCCGGTAAAGGAAAATATATTTATCACACAGTAATCCTGTTAAGTGATATTTTTGTTAGGGAGATTTATACCGTCCTTAACTATGAATATTCTTTGACTGAAACCTTATTGGTTTTCAATTTTTGATCAAAGTCCCTGAAATTAATGTGATCATTTATTTCTATGTATGTTACTATATTTTTTAAATAAAAAATTAAAATTTATAGTTGTTTATATTAATGAGATTTTAAATAAAAAAACCATAATTTGTGGGATTAAAAATATTAAAATATAAATTATACTATTGTGTGTGTGTGTGTGTGTGTGTGTGTGTGTATATAAACATGGGTACATTCATCAAAATTAACATGGGTACATTCTTCAAAATCACAAAAAAAAATAAAAATAAAAAGATATTAGACTTAATAACGTTAGTAAATTTCTTCGATTAAACCTAACATTTATACATTCTCAAATCAAAGAAAAAAGAATGTACCCATAAAAGTTTACAAAAATGGATTAGAAAAAAATTGAGTAGATTTTATATAAAAAAAGGGTACATTTTACATATTACAAATTGGTATATTTAAGAATGGGTACATTTTAAAATTAAAAATTTGAAAAATTATATGAATGGGTACTCATAAGATTAAAAAATTGAAAACAATATTTAAAAAATCTAATGGGTACAAACTTATTCTAATTTTTTATTTATTTAGAAATGCTTTGAATTGAAAATTAATTAGGAGTTTAATAAAGGTGTGAGTACTAAAATTCTAAATCAATTATTAATTTTTATTTAAAAAAATTATGTAACCGACATGAAAATTCATTATTACATTAATGCTATGAACTTGAATCAAAATCTAAAAACTAATAAGGTTTCAGCTAATGGGCATTAGTAACTAGGAACCGCATACTAATTTTTCATTTTTCTTACAAGAGGTCTTAAGTTCAAATCTTAGGAGTGAGGAGTTCGTAACCAATTTATTCGCTCCCCTCTAGTGTGTAATTATATTGTTGTAGAAAATGTTTTTTTTTTAGACAAACGATAGCAATAGTGGATTAAATGGTTAAATATTAGAGAGAGATGAGAATTAGTGGAGATCGAATCCGTACCATGATGCAATAGACATCCTTGTTTTCCACCACGAAAAAAAATATGAGCGCATTTGACCCAACAATGACATTTTTCACTCCATTAATTACCATTTATTACAACTCTTGCTTTTGCTTCCTCTCCTCTGCCTCCTATTTAAACCCCGGATCTCTCTCTCCCCTTCAGTCCATACACCTCCATTTCTAGCTTTTGCCTTCAAAGCCATTTCTTCTCCTTCAGAATTTCTCAATCTTTTCATTTCTAGCTTTTCCCTTCAAAGCCTTTTCTTCTCCTTCAAAATTTCTCTATCAATCTTTTTTTTTCTCTATGTAACGAACTGCAATTAATCGTGACAAGAAGGCAACAGTTACGTCACCATCCCCTTGTTCGTAACTGCACGGTGAGTAAAGCGATTAGTGGCGGAGTTGGCACCCAGAAACGTTACTGTAGCGGCCGAAGGTTACGAAAATAAAAAGGTGACTACTCCTTGTTTTGGTTTTGTTTTGTTTGTTTGATATTTTTGTTTTGTATGTATGATTTGGAAGAACTTCTGAAGACAAGTTGAGTGCTCTTTCATGATATTGTTTGAACGATTTTTATCATGCCATTCAACACGTAATCTGCCTCTCTCTTTCTCATACATTAAACTTCAACTTTATATGAATCTGAGAACTGTTATTAGCATTCCAAAAATCTCATTATACACTTCTTACAATACAAGTGTATTTTTCTTTCTAATTATAGAAAGTTTAGATGCCAAATAAGATTTTTGGAGTGTTAATAACAATTCTCATGAATCTTTTTGTAAGTAATTAAATAAAGAGTCATTTTAATTTAGGTCCCTAATTAATATATTTGTTAGAATGAAACCTTATTTGTTTAAATAGTTTGATCAAGGTCCTAGCATCATTTAAGAGACTTAACTCGAGCATTTATGCATTCAATATCCCACAAATTATGAAATTTAAACAAATCCAAATAATATTGTTACAAATATAACAATTACTTAAAATCAATAATAGAGTAATTTGTTCTTCACATAGTTCTAGCAAGAAAAAAAAAAAAAAAAATCTATCCACGTAATTATTAATATAGTGCAAGTAATAACTATTGATATATTTTAAAATATAAAATAAACACATATAATTAGCACGGGTACATTCATAAAAAATATTGGTACAAATTAAATTAAAAATAAGGTTACATATTAAAATTCAAAACTATGGGTACAATTTAAATTTAAAATATGGGTACATATTAAAATTCAAAATTATGGGTACAAGTTAGAACTAAGAAGAATATTCGTATAAATTAAAAAAAGGATACAAATTATAAATAGAAATATATGAAAAAAAAAACTAAAAAATTATATTTGAAAATAATTAATAATTTTTCAATTTTAAATTGACGTATGACTTGTAAATAGTTTAATATTCAAATAATGACATCAAAAAAAGTCAAGCGACCTTGATCAAAAATGAAAAACGAATAAGGTTTCAATTAATGAGAAGGGGAAATGAGAGATGACAACTTAATTTATCCTTAAATAAAATATTATTCTTTCTGAGAAAATAAAGTCCCCAAATCAAATGGATATTACCAAATATGAATACTTGATATAAGTTTAAGATAAAAGGTATTCATTGTGTTCTACAAATATAACTAATACATGCGTCACTCAACTATTGATTAAGATTGTCATAACAAAGTTTATCCAATATATTAAGACAAAAACAAAACCCAAACAGATACCGAAAGGCCAATTTTATAGGTTTTGCTTGGTTTTAGCAAACCCAACAACAAATAAAGATTCACTGTGAATCACAAAATTTTCAGAGCCAAAAACTCAGTAAAAAAGCAAGGAATCAATAACCCATTAAGGAAAAACAACAAAGAAAGCCATTAGGTTACCATAGTCAAGTGTTCTCATTTGCCTTGAAGCAACGGCTCGTATTCTATCAATGCACTGACTTATCAAACACAAAACACACAGCCCTAAGATCCTATATTACAATTTGGAATTTTCTTACGCTTGCATACACTACAAAAGTAGTGTAGTTATTTAAAACAAGGCTTTTCAACCAAAATGGTCGCTGAGATTTGCATAACTCCTTACTTTGGTCCCTTAGATTTGAAATCAATAGAAGTAGTCCATGAGTTTGTCCACCATCTATCATTTTGATCAATCCATGAAAAATCTCTATTAAATAAGGCTAAAATGACAAAAATACTCTCAATTTTTGTCAAATCATTTGGCGCATTGTTTATTATATTGAGGGTACTTTTGTCATTTTGGTACTTAATATAATTTTTCATAGAATGACCAAAATAATTGATGGTGGACAAACTCAGAGACAACTTCTATTGATTTCAAATCTCAGAGACCAGTTATGCAAATCTCATGGACCATTTTGACTAAAAAGTCGTAAAACAATTACTATGTCTTATCATTTGCAGCCATGTTTCCAATTGCTGCATTCCTTATGTTTTATTAATTTTTACTCTAATCAAACATAAATCACATACATACTCCAAAAACAAAACAAAAAAGCTGCAAAGGGGAAATCATGTTGAAAACCCCTACCGAGGCACATTAATAATATAACTAATGAATGTGAGAAACAAACCATGTTCGAGTGCGACCGATCAGGTCTCGCCCTTGTATCGCTGGTTCCAACACATCGCTCTGTACACAAAATCCCCCCAAAAAAATTGATAAGTTACCTACTTAATAGATTAATGTAGACAGATGTGAATTTGGTTAGTAATTAGTAATCTTTGTTTAACCGGTATTTTTATTCCTACATAACAAACCAATTTGAATGGCTTAAAACTCAAAAAATGCGAAATTTTATAGAAAAGTTTCGGTCAGACCTTATTTCAAACACATTGCTCTGTTCTTCTTGAGGCTGCGGATACCAACATTGATTTACAGAATCTGTTGTCCAATGGGGCTCATCATGGGGAAAACTCCGTCCGAAAACTGTCCAAAACCCCCAAAACCTGTATCAAGCAGATGAAATAGACTTCAGTTTTTTAGCCCCACAAACCCCTGAATTAACTTGAGTATTTCAGTTTTTCAACCCCACAAACTGAAATAGACATAGGTTTTGTTCGGGCAGAATTCAAAACCTAAAACCGGGTCTTAGAAAAGCTTATTAATTTCTCAATCAACAACCTTTACCTCCAAAGCAGTTCATTACCCTAATCTCAAAATTTCTCCACCCTTCTTTGTGAGTATAAAGACATTCTATTTTTGCCACATAAACAACAAATCACTGGTGTAATACTTTCTTTTTCTTTTTTTTTTTTCAAATTCGAATTTGGCTTATCACTTTAGAAACTTAATCTAAGAATTGTACAAAACATACAAAAAAGTACTAAATTCCAAATAAAATCACACAAAAAAACCTAGAAATTTAACAAAACATTCTCCAAAACCTAGAAAGTTAAAGGAAAAAATCTACAAAATGATGAAAAATTTACTAAAACCCAATAATATTTAATCACAAATTTGAAGTAGATCTTTATACCTGAGGTGCTGAGAAATCATTTAAGACCATGTCGACGCCAGCCTTCGCCGAAATCGTTGCAAAAACGTTGGAAAACTCACGACTTTTAGGGATAAAATCACAACAAATCGTGCATGCAAGGAATAGGGAGTGAGATTGGGTATGGACTTCAGTTCGTGAGGTCGAAATGATGAGGATGGTGTGGGTTTGAGGTGTTTCTGGGTTCATGGGTAGGGATTTTGAATCGAGATGTCGAGAGAAAGAGAGAGAGAACGACGATCAGAGGCGTGGTAGAGGCGTAGTAACATAAACTAAGTGAGGGCCAAAATGGAAAAACATTGCGCTTATGAACAATATTTCAGTTTTAGTTAAAATTAAATTTTTTCTTCCAAGATTTTTTTTATTTTTTTATTTTTATGAAGTAGTACAAATTAGACTTAAAAGTGTCAAAAGCTCTCTAGTTAATAATCCAAATTTTCTTTAAACTTTTCCTTCTAAATGTTACTTGTGAGCGATCGCATCGACCAGACTCTTATGTGGCCAAAAGATTAATTAAGAATTGACAAGGTTACCCTCCCATTTGAAAAATCTCCTTCATTCCTTGTAAGATGTACGGCAGGGCCAAGCTCTATTATTCTTGGTCCTTGCAGTTGCCATCTCATTTTTTTGTAAACATATTGAATCAAGTGTTTCTTCTATATGATAGCATTTATTCTCTTTTATGCATTTGTGCAAATTAAACTTAGTTAACCTGTTTTGCTCTCTATCTTAGAACAATGATGGAGCATTCACGTGCCAATCGTAAGCTGGTCTTGTTCAAATTCCTGCATGGGTTCATTCTTTTATGCATGAGCACATGCCTTGAATCTGCAGCATTTCGCAGCCCTACTCTGCTGGGAAATGAATCCGATCTCTTGGCTCTGGTAGACTTCAAGAAAAGAATAACTGCAGACCCTTTCGTTGTCATGAGCTCGTGGAATCTTTCCATCCATTTTTGCAGTTGGGTTGGGGTTTCTTGCCACCATTCCACCAAAAGAGTATTGACATTGAACCTGGAAGCTCAAAAGTTGGTTGGCTCCATTCCACCTTCCGTTGGAAATCTTACTTATCTTACTGCAATCAGTTTGAGTGACAACAACTTTCATGGGGAAATTCCTCCAGAAATGGGTCATCTACAAAGCCTACAATATCTCAACCTTTCTAAAAATTCCTTCCGTGGGAAAATTCCAACTAATTTGTCGCACTGCACACAACTAAGATCGCTTAATCTACAAGTCAATCATATTAAGGGGCCCATTCCGAACCAACTCAGTTCATTGTTGAATTTAAAACGTTTATCGTTTTATGGTAACACTCTCACTGGAACTATCCCACCTTGGATAGGAAACTTTTCTTCTTTGAGGAGTCTTTTTCTTGGGAGCAACAATTTGCAAGGAAGCATACCAAATGAGCTGGGGCATTTAACAAGCTTGGTGGAATTTGAAGTTGAGCTGAATAATTTGTCTGGTATAGTCCCTTCTTCAATCTATAATATTTCTTCCATACAAATATTTAGTGTTACTAGCAACCAGTTGCATGGAGAGCTACCACCAAATCTCGGCACTATGCTTCCTGATCTCGTAAAATTTTATTGTGATGTGAACAAATTCACAGGAAATATTCCTATGTCATTGTCAAATGCTTCTAGACTTCAGTGGCTTGAATTTTCTCAAAATGGCCTCTCTGGGACAGTCCCTGGTGAAAGTCTAGGAAGCTTGCAAAGCTTATATATACTAAACATTGAAATCAATCAATTAGGAAATAGAAAAGTTGGTGACTTGAATTTTCTCAGTCTCTTGGCTAATTGCACTAGTTTGGAGATTTTGTCTCTTGGCTATAATAATTTTGGAGGAGGAATCCCGGGATCGATAGCCAACTTTTCGACCCAACTTAATTGTCTTACACTACAAGAAAGTTTTATACATGGAAACCTCCCTATCGGAATTGGAAACCTTATAAACTTGACCACTCTAGCATTAGAAAATAACCATTTGGGTGGTAATGTCCCTCATGAAATTGGGAAGCTACAGAAGTTAGAGATACTGCAAATGGATGGTAACATATTTTCTGGGTCAATCCCGTCTTCCCTTGGTAACATGACTTCATTGTTAAACCTCAACATGGAGGAAAACAGGTTTGAGGGCAGCATACCTTCAAGTCTTGGAAACTACCGAAACATTTTAGAGCTTAACATTTCAAGTAACAACCTTACGGGCACCATACCTAAAATGCTCATGGAGCTTTCAACCCTTTCAATTTCTTTAGACATGTCTGACAATTATTTGACTGGTCCGCTGCCCTTTGAGGTAGGTGATTTAGTGCATCTCACAGAGTTAAATGTATTACGAAACAATTTATCAGGTGAAATCCCGAGCAGCCTCGGCGGTTGTGCTAGTTTGGAGCGCTTGTATTTGCAAGGTAATAAGTTTGAAGGAACAATTCCTCAATCTCTTAAAGATTTAAAAGGCTTGGAAAAACTTGATATTTCAAGCAACAACTTGTCTGGGCAGATTCCTGAATTCATAAGCAAGCTTGGTGCTCTCAAGTATCTCAATCTTTCATATAATGATTTTGAGGGCGAGTTGCCTAAAGAAGGTATTTTTGCAAATGTTAATGGTGTCTTTGTTCTTGGAAATCATAGGCTCTGTGGTGGCATCCCACAATTACATCTACCTCCATGCCCCCCAAAAAAGCACCATTCATCACAAGGACTACATTCCCCAAAAATTGTCATCCCCATAGCCTGTGTACTTGCAATCATAATTGCTCTATCATGCCTCTTTGGTGCTTGTTCAATGCTAAAAAAGTCAAGATATAGACTTGCAACTTCACGTTCTTATAAGGATTGGAAATCAGGTGTCTCCTACTCACAACTCGTTGAATCAACTAACGGGTTCTCTCTGGATAATCTTATTGGTTCAGGAAGTTTTGGTTCTGTTTATAAAGGGGTAATTCCTAGTGATGGAACGGTAGTTGCTGTTAAGGTATTAAACCTTCAACAACAAGGAGCTTCCAAGAGTTTCATAGATGAATGCAAAGCTTTAAGGAGCATAAGGCACCGTAATCTTATCAAGATCATAACTGCATGCTCGAGCATTGATAGTCAAGGGAAAGACTTTAAATGTCTAGTTTTTGAATTCATGGCAAATGGAAGTCTTGACTCAATGATGTATCCAAGGGAAGAGGAGCAATCCCTAAGCAAAAGATTGAGTTTTATGCAAAGATTGAATATTGCCATTGATGTTGCTTATGCGTTAGATTATCTCCACCACCATTGTGAAACGGGCATTGTTCATTGTGATCTAAAGCCGAGCAACATACTTCTTGATGAAGATATGGTAGCCCATGTTGGAGATTTTGGTTTAGCAAGGTTCCTCTTCGAAACATCAAATGATCCCACATTCAGTCAAACAATGTCATCTCAGCTAAAGGGTTCTATAGGCTACATTCCTCCAGGTATGAGTTTCTATCATTCTAACTTTCTTTTATGTTCTTAGTAAATTATTACTAAAAACCAACTAATTAATCTCTATTTACACATTACTACCTCTTTTTTTCTTGGAAAATAAGTAACATATAAATCTAAAGAAGATATTGTTCTAATTGTCAATTGCATACGACATATTGTATGTATGTTATGGCAGAGTACGGCACAGGAGGCGAAGTTTCCATACTTGGAGATGTTTACAGCTACGGGATACTATTGTTGGAAATGTTCACAGGAAAAAGACCTATCGATGACATGTTCAAAGGCGATCTAAGCATTTACCAATTTGTAGCCATGGCTTTGCCTGACCATGTCATGGACGTTGTTGACCAATCAATTATCCTCGACCTCGAAGCAGATGGTGATGTCATCGATGACATAATGCGAGAACGAACTCCACCTAGATGTAACAATCGTGGCCCGGTGAAGGCAAAGAAATTAAAGGAATGCTTGATTTCAGTGATGCAGATAGGACTTTCTTGTTGTACAATGTCACCAAGGGAGCGAATGCTAATGGATGCGGTTGTCAGAAAAATGAGCGCAATCAGGGACTCGTACCTCAAAGTTTAAGAAGACTTGAGAAGTACAAAGCATGCCGCACAAAGGAGAAAGGACATGGTCACTCATCAATAATATTTTTCACTCTCTACTCACCAAAATTTTCTTTCTATTTTTGCTTTCTTTCTCTTGCTATTGCTTTGAATTTTGTCTCGTTGATGTTTGTGGTGTGTTTTACTTATATGACTTGAAGCTTTAGAATTTTAATTTGAGTGGTGCTTTTCAGAATTTTAATGATTAGTGGTTTTTGTTGGATAAATATTTTTTTGTGTTCTTTGTTGAATGGCTAGCTCTGTAAAAGGTAGTCACAAACTGCTATCAGCTTTGATAGAATTTGCAAATGGTGTTAGGAGTGTGAGAGAGAAGGTGGATAGTAACAACATTGCTAGTTACATTTTTCTTTAATCCCGGTATTTGTTGTTATCGGTGCACTAAAAATGTTATTTTGCCATATTCATAAGGGAAAACATACAACAAATTTTCAATTGTAAAAGAGAGAAGCAGAAAGTTGCGTGATGGTTAGAGCTTAACATTAAGGTTTAGTGCAAAGGATTTGGAGTGAAAGGGACGCTCAAGTTAGGAGCATTTTTCCGTTGTAGTTGAAGTCTTAGGATCAATTTCCCGCTTCATAAAATCGCTAGTATAAAACAAAACATTAAATTTAATATGAAAATTGCTAACATTTCTTACAATATGTTTTATTAGAAAAGAACATAATGATTTTTTCTGATGTATCAATAACAATTCTCAAAATATTTAGCATTGTAACTTAACTTCATAGTTAGTGAAATTATAAACATAAACTCTTTTTAATTTTCACACAACCTGTTAGATCTTGTCAGTTGTTTTCGTTTGAAATATCAATCTAGCTGTCAAAAATTAAAAAGAGTGTAAGAAGTCAGGGTAGGTGAAAATCATCTACCCAATAATAAATAAGAAAAAAAATATAAAAATTGAAATTGCTGTATGAATTTTTAATTGAAGCTTAAAAGAAAAGAAAACAATAGCCCTATTCGATTCTCTCTGTCAGCCGAGCCCTACTTCCCCAATCCCGCTAATCCCCCTTTTGTGCTCTCATCTCTCATACAATAGCAGCCCTTCATCCGAGTCCTCTCCAGCTATCTTCGGTAAGCATTGATCCTTTAGCTACTCGTTCTTCCTCTCTAGCTTACGCGTATGTAGAAACTGCTGCTTAATTTTGAATTTTTTCCATCTGAAATTCAAATTTCTAGCCAAATGCGCATTCGATTACCTGTTTGAGGGCTCCTTTTTTGTTTTCTGTGATGGGAATTAGGCAATATCGCAATCGCCCATAACTTCTTTATATTGATGATGAAAATTGCACTTGTTCCTGCCGCAAGTGTTGCAAATTAACCAAACCACACTTAACCGAGAAAAAACATGAACACGAATTCATAATTAATGGAGAATAAGTGACTAATTTTATTATGCATCCACTTCCACTACTTCTCATGAAAATTTCCTAACGATTGCTTTATTCCAAGTACTCGGCCACCCCTCTTTGAATATGGCTCGTTTAGTGCCAAGACTTAGATTGGGTTGGTTAACTCGTAAAACTAAAGGTAAATTAAAGGAAAAGTCTTTTGTTACTTAGTACTATTGTTTAGTAATATTTCTCTTATAAGAGGTCTTAGGTTCGAATTTCAGGAGTGACTTAGCTAGTAAAAAACTATGCCACACTCGTTTGAAAAACTTATGGTGAACTACTAAAAAGGTACATTAAGCTCACTAACATAGAGTTTAACTAATTACAAGCTTTGAGAATTCAATGTGGTCAATCATATCAATTAAAAAAAGGTTGAAATGTTCGAAATAACCCTAAAATGTCCAAAATAATCTTGAAGGAGATCGAGTGGGAAGTTGAAATATAGATAAGGCATACCAATCATGTGTTAGGATTTTGGCTCGTCAAAGGTAATGTCCTATTTTGTTTAGGATTGTGTTAGGGAAATTAAAGGTGCACCGATTCTTCTCCTAAAAGGACTAGGAAAGAATCAGTTAGGATTTTGGCTCGTCAAAGTTAATGTCCTATTTTGTTTAGGATTGTGTTAGGGAAATTAAAGGTGCACCGATTCTTCTCCTAAAAGGACTAGGAAAGAATCAAAGTTTCCTTGTACAATTAGATTGGGAATCCTAGAAGATATCTCGGAAAAGGAAAGATAGTGTACTTTCCTATTCCATATAGAATAGGAAATTTAATCAGAAAATAGGCATGTAAACCACACCTTATACTTATAAATAGGGTGCGGCAAGGCTAGGTAAAGCCGCTAGAAAGCCAAAAATAGTCACTGGCAAGGGAGAGAAAAGCTAGAAACAGTCGCTGGCAAGTGAGAAAAGCCAAAGACAGCCGCTGGAAAGAGGGAGAGACAACAACGGGAAAGAGAACGAGTTCTAGGTTTGCAAAAGTACTGTAGACTCTATTATTAATCAAAGAAGCCGTGATTTCTCTACCGAGGGAAATCACAAATGGACGTAGGCAAAAGTTCTGCCTAACTAGTATAAATATTGTGTGTTTCTAGTTTTCTCTATTTTACTAAGTTTTAGTTCACTGCCGGATACATCAAAGAGCAAGATCCATAGGGAGTCAGATGGGTCTCATCTCTATTAGAAAAGTGGTACAAATGTGATATGAAAAATATGATAAGGGTAACATTTATAAACTTAATACAATAAATTGCTTAAAATTTTAGTTCATATAACAAATTAAAAAAGATGTCTAAGTTTTTATCACATTTCAAAAAAGGAGGTTCTTATTTATTTGAGATACTATACATAGTTACATTTCAGATATCGCCAAGTGCTTCTTTTTGGCAGGCAACACTCTTATCCCTTTTCTTATTTTCAAATTCAAAAATTTAGTGGGCTGCGATTGCGACCCGTCATCATTTGCTTTCTTCTACAATGTGCAGGGAAGATTTCCAGTCAACAAGTCAATTCATAAACCAATCTCATAATTCCAAAGTGTTAACTTATCTCAAATGCCACGAGTTTAGTGGATAGTTAGTTGGTTTTAACTCTCTGGCATTTTTCTACATATTACATATTTTGGTGTCTAGAATTTATTGAATTATATACTTAAAATGAGAGTTTTAACGAAACACTTTCGGTACTGTTTATTTTTAACAAAAAACCACATTTTTACATTTCACTGGTACTATTCACTATACCTTTAAAAAAGATTTTTCATTAAAAATGAAGTTTTTTTTGGACGTTTTGTTAGTTTTCCTTAAAATTTAAGGTACATTGAAAAGAAAATTTTTGTATTTTAAAAGGACAAGAAGCAGTATTGGAGAAAAAGTGGGTGCAGGTAGTGTACTAGACCAAACAATGTCTTTTTTATCTCCATTAATTATCTCTCTAGACCTTATAAGTTGTGGATTATGTTGGTCTGACTCTTCCATTTTTTTTTTTAAATATAAGAGGTCTTAAGATGTTTGCCACTTAGTAATACTGTTTAGTAATATCTCTTACAAAAGGTCTTAAGGTCGAATTTCAAGAGAAGTCCGCAACAAATTATTCTCCCCTCCTTAGTGTGGAAATATATTGTTGTATAATTTTTTTTTTTTTAGAGAAACGATGGTTTTAATGGGTTAAATTGTTCAATATTAGAGGGAGAGGAAGATCAAACCCGCATAGGATGTATAAGTATTATTACTTTCCGTCAATGAAATTAAGAGAAAATGTGAGTGCAATTGACCCCAACCATGATATTTTTCACCCCACTAATTACCATTGATTACCACTCTTGTTTTTGCTTCTTCTCGTTACTCTGCCCTCATATTTAAACCCCATCTCTCTCTCTCTCTCTCTCTCTCTCTCTCTCTCTCTCTCTGCGTATTCTTTTGCTTTCCCTTTCCAGTCGATAGTTCACAGTCCACACACACCTCCATTTCTAGCTTTGCCTTCAAAGCCTTTTCTTCTCCTTCAAAATTTCTCAATCTTTTTATTTTGTATGTAACGAACTGCAATTAATCGTGACAAGGAGGCAACAGTTGTGTCACCATTCCCTTATTCGTAACAGCACGGTGACTAAAGCGATTAGTGACGAAGTAGTCACCCAAAAACGTTACTGCAACGGCCAAGGGTTACGAAAACAAAAAGGTAACTAAACAGGTTGAGTGCTCTGAAGATAGGTTTGTTTGATATTTTTGTTTTCTACGTATGATTTGAAAGACCTTCTGAAGATAGGGTGAGTGCTCTTTCATGATATTGTTTGAACGATTTTCATGATGTCATTCAAGTCTCTCTTTCTCATACATTAAAGTTTCAATTCTTTATATGAATCTTTTTTGTAGGTAATTACATAAAATATGATTCTTTCTGAGAAAATGAAGTCCCCAAATCAAATGGATATTACCAAATATGAATACTTGATATAAGTTTAAAATAAAAGGTATTCATTGAGTTGTACAAATATAACTAATACATGCGTAATCCACCTATTGATTAAGATTGTCATAACAAAGTTTATCCAGTATATTAAGACAAAAACAAAACCCAAACAGATACCTTCTAGCATAATATTCATGTAGAGAAAAATTTCTCAAAAGAGAAAACAACTAAAGTTATTGACAAACAGATACAGCAAACATAAAATTCATTGGAACTCCTGTAATGGAAAAGAAAACCTCATACCTGGTTTTCGTTGTGTTTTTGCTATTTTTGAGAGGGACAAACCAAATTGATGAAAATAATAAGCAATATTTACTCAAAAAATCATCAAATACATCGATCTCATTCAACCCAAGCAAATACAGATTACACCCAAAAAAAAAAACAGAGACTTCTAAGTAAATCCAAGTTGATGGGTTTAGGAAGAAGACTAACACCAAACATACATAGAGCTACAGAAAAAAAAAAAAAAAAGCGCAAATTGTTTGATTTCCTTAAACGTACCTCGCTTCAACAATTTTCTTGTTCACTTATTCAACCTTCTTGTGATTGTTGCCTTCAATATCAACATTCACAAAGGAGAATTAAATATGAAGAAAATTTGATATAGAATCAAAGATATTGAGAAAAGAAAAGTGCAAAACCTTTGAGCTTGTTTCTAATCTCCTCACAAACATACGAACAAAAAAAATCAAAATGATTGCAAATAAAACCTTTTGAATTTCAATACAATTTTCTTTGATAATATTCATATTTTCGTACTTTCTGAATATTCCAAGAAAGCTTATAACTTAACTTCATTTTACTGTAGTGTAAGCATGTTCAAAATGGAGGTTAAATGATTTCTTAACAAAAAAGGTAGATATAAAAAGAAAAGGAATAGTGCGTCAGACTTTTGTGGACACAAAATGTATCTCCTCTCAGAATTTTCAAGGGAAATTTGTTATACAACGATATTTTGCATGAGTATAAGATCCATTTTGTTATACAACGATATTTTATTTTACCCAATGAGGTGAGGGAATTAACTATGTCACATAATAAGAGTCAAACCTAAAATTTCTCTTACTTTCAACTGAAAATGACCAATACTAAAAGATTGAAATAATTGTTGTTCATCAAAATAATAAAAAAGTACACATCAGTAAACATTATATATCTTAAATACTAATATATAATCCCTTATTCAATTTGATTGTGCAATATCTCTGTTGTTTTTCTTTTGAGTAAAGTGTAGCTGTGGTCCCTTAACTTTAACTCAATTAGAGCAATGATCCCTCAACAAAAAATCCATTACCATTGGTCCCTCAATTTATCAAAACGTGCAGCTATGGTCCCTCAACTAAAAATCCATTACCATTGGTCCCTCAACTTTAATTCAACTGGAGAAATGGTCCCTTAACTTTAACCCAATTGTAGCAATGGTCCTTCCAATGTAACTCGTTTTGACAAAAATTTTGACATAGTTGACAAAAAGAACCATAATTATACACTTTGATGAGATGAGGGACCCTAATTGTATAAATGGTCATTCCAATATAACTTATTTTGACAAAATTTATGAAAAGGACTATAGCTATACATTTTGATAAGTTGAGGGACCAATGGTAATGGATTTTTAGTTGAGGGACCATTGCTCCAATTTGATTAAAGTTGAGGGACCATTCGTACAATTTACTCTTTTCTTTTTGGTGTTTTGCTATTTTACATAACTGTTTATAATAAATTCAATATATCTATGTAGTAGACTGATTATTGTCATTCCAAAAGTTATTAAGTATAGAACTTTTCTTGACCTAATTTAACTAAAAGCCAAAAAAACATTAGTAAGGAATTCAATAATTACCAGGCGAGAAGGGTTTAGAGCTGAACAAACTTAGCAAAATGTTAGAAGAACTACATTGCTACCCCTTCTAAGCCTTAATTGGCTCTGCCCCTGACTCCACACGTATATGATAATGATATTAAAGAGTGTGAGCACCAGCCTATAAGAAACCATAGTCAGAAAATTAACCAAGATGCTAGCTTTGTAAGAAACCCAGAGACAAAATCAACAAAATAAAGGAAAAGATGACTTACACTTTTAAGGCCTACTGCAAGTGTGGGACTTCCCCTTTGTTTATCATCATTTTCTCACCCAAAACCAAATTTTAGAAAACAGTCTGTAAAATTCAAATTCAAACTCAGCACAACGCACACACCAAATTTAGATTAGGAAAAACCCTCAATTCCCCAAAATCCCACCATATTTTTTTTCAGATCCACTTTAAAAATTCAAAAACCCTCCACTTGCAATCACTAAAACCGATTAAATTGGTTCAAAAGAACCGGTTCTCACAACCACTTCAAAAACCAGCAAAAACAAAAACCGGATTTTGAGAGCTGTTTCTCACAACATTAACTCCCAAAATTTCAAATTATTCCGAGCCCATAAACCTTTTCAGATAAGAATCATAGATCTTAGGTACTTACTCGTCATAAAATTTAAGCAAACCAGAATTAAGCCATTAAGGACAGAGCAGCGGCGAGGAATTTTCGAAGGAAAGAGAATGAGGCTTTTAGAGAGGAAGCAAAACACCAATCGAGGGCTTTTTTTGTTGGTTTGGTCGTCGCCGCCAGCTGAGTCGAGGAGAAGAGTGAGAAGGGAGAAGGAAGAACGAAGAACAAGAAAATATAAAATAATACAGTACATATATGATGGCTATTATCAGGACATAATAGGAATTAGCGTAAAACTGGGAGACTTAGGGCTGGTTTGCTATTGCTGTGCTTTGAAAAAAAGCTGCTTCTGCTGTGTTGTGAGAATAAGCAGCTATGAAATAAAGCAGCAGAGTGTTTGGTAAACTTTTTTGTAAAAGTGCTTTTGGTAAAAAAAGCAGTATGATAGTGTTTGGTAAACTTTAATGTAAAACAGCTGTGACTGTGTGAAATGACCAAAAAGAGTATAATATTATATTATTATTATGATATTTTATTTAATATTATTATTTTTATGTGAGGAATTTGTGTGGTTGTGGGGCCCACACTTCGTTTCCCTTATCCATGTGTCTTCCTTTCCCTGTACACTCTCGAACTCTCTCGAAAACTCTCAGCTCTCTCTCTGCACTCTCTCCTCCACCGAGACAACCCCATACACAAACCTTCGATCTCAGACCATCTCACCTCAGCTCTCTCTCTCTGTACTCTCTATGCACTCTATCTTCCTCCTGCTCGGAATCCTCAGAATCAACCGCTTGAGCTTGAGCTGAGTGAATGTATCGGTGAAATGGAGAAATGGGTTTTGGGAAATTAGGGTTCTTGATGGGTTTGGAGCCGCCATAGCTCGGTGAACGAAACGACGTCAAAGGCTGGGTCTGTTTTCTTTCGATTTCCGTTCAGGACGTTCTCCGCCAGCTCCTACTTGATCAGGTCCCGGTAAACGGTGTCGTCAATGACCTGGTCAGTGAGCTTCGCCCAGTCCTCAAAGTCGCGAGCGTGGAGATTTTTGGAGACCCACTTGAAGTAGGCTGAAGGGAGGGTGCCCAGCATCTTGCCCTTGTATTTTCCGAAGTTGATGACTCTGTCTCTGGCAGGCTGTAGTGTTGAGGCGGATAGAAAAGGTGGTTTGGGGGGTTTTGTGGGTTTGAAGGAGCAAGAGAGGCGGAAGGGGTGCAAAGAGATATGGGAGAGTGATGGGTTTGACGGAGGAGTGTGGAGGCGGAAGAGAGAGCTCATGGTAGGATTGCCAGAAACTTTCATTAAAGGGTCACTGTTCACCCGTGTTTTAGAGGTTTGCACAGAAGCTGAAAATTAGCTTTTCAAAGCTGCATTTTGCTGCTTTTGTTTTTTGGTTTTTTTTCACCCAAAACTGTGAAAAAAAGTTGAAGCTGGAAGTTTACCAAACACAAAAATGACCCCCAGCTTTTTTTTTATACCAGTTTTTTTTAAAATCACCTCAACCCCAACCATACATTAAACTGTCAAAAGCTCTTTGGTTAATAATCCAAAAAACCTTTAAACTTTTCCTTCTAAATATTACTTGTGAGAGATCAAATCAGTCAGACTCTTGTGTGGCCAAAAGATTAATTAAGACTTGACAAGGTTCCCCTCTCATTTGAAAAATCTTCTCCATTCATTGTACGATGTACGGCAGGACGTAGCTTTAATATTTTTGGTCCTTACCTTACAGTTTCCATCTCGTCTTTTGTGAACGTATTGTCAAGTGTTTCTTTTATATGATAGCATTTCATCTCTTTTATGCATTTGTGCAAATTCAACGTCGTTACCTAACCTGTTTTGCTCTCTATCTTAGAACAATGATGGAGCATTCACGTACCAATTGTAAGTTGGTTTTGTTCAAATTCCTGCATGGGTTCATTCTTTTATGCATGAGCACATGCCTCAAATCTGTATCATTTTGCAGCCTTACTCTGCTTGGAAATGAATATGATCGCTTGGCTCTACTAGACTTCAAGAAAAGAATACCCGCATATCCTTTTGATGTCATGAGTTCGTGGAATCATTCCATCCATTTCTGCAGTTGGGTTGGGGTTTCTTGCCACCGTTCCACCAAAAGAGTCTTGATATTGAACCTAAAATCTCGAAAGTTGGTAGGCTCCATTCCACCTTCCGTTGGAAATCTTACTTATTTTACTGGAATCAATTTGATAGACAACAACTTTCATGGGAAAATTCCTCTAGAAATGGGTCATCTACAAAGCCTACAATATCTCAACCTTTCTCATAATTGCTTCTGTGGGAAAATTCCAACTAATTTGTCACAATGCACACAACTAAGATTGCTTAATCTGGAAAGCAATCGAATTAAGGGGTCCATTCCGAACCAACTCAGTTCATTGTTGAATTTAAAAGATATATGGCTTTATGGTAACAATCTCACTAGAGCCATCCCACCTTGGATAGGAAACTTTTCTTCTTTGAGCACTCTTAATCTTGGGAGCAACAATTTTCATGGAAGTATACCAAATGAGCTCGGGCATACAACAGGCTTGGTGAAATTCTTAGTTGAGCAGAGTAATTTGTCTGGTATAGTCCGTTTTTCAATCTATAATATTTCCTTCATACACCAGTGTTGTTGACAACAGGCTTGGAGAGCTACCACCAAATCTCTGCACTATGATTCCTAATCTAGTAGAGTTTTGCTGTGGTGCGAACAAATTCAGAGGAAATATTCCTATATCTTTGTCAAATGCTTCTAGACTTCAAATGCTTGAACTTTCTCAAAATGGCCTCTCTGGGACAGTTCTTGGTGAAAGTCTAGGAAGCTTGCGAAGCTTAGTTTTTCTAAACATTCGCAGCAATCAACTAGGAAATAGAAAAGTTGGTGACTTGAGTTTCCTTGGTTTCTTGGCGAATTGCACTTGTTTGGAGACTTTGTCTCTTGACAATAATAATTTTGGAGGAGGAATCCCGGGATCCATAACCAACGTTTTGACGCAACTTAATTATTTTACATTGGGGGAAAATTTTATACATGGAAAGCTCCCTAAGGGAATTGGAAACCTTATCAACTTGACCACTATAGGATTAAAACAAAACAATTTGGGTGGCAGTGTCCCGCATGAAATTGGGAAGCTAGAGAAATTAGAGGAACTGTATTTGGATGCTAGCCAATTTTCTGGGTGAATTCCGTCTTCCCTTGGCAGCATGACTTCATTGTTAAACCTCTACATGGGGTTTAACAGGTTTGAGGGAAGTATACCTTCAAGTCTTGGAAATTACCAAAACATATTAGAGCTTTCCCTTTCCAGTAACAACCTTACGGGCACCATACCTAAAATGCTTATGAAGCTTTCAGCCCTTTCATTTTCATTTTCTTCAGAAAAATGAGTGCAATCAGGGACTCGTACCTCAAAGATTAAGAAAACTTGAGAAGGACAAATCATGTTGCTCAAAGGAGAAAGGACATGATCACTCATCAATAATATTTTCTACTCTCTCACAAAAAATTTCTTTCTGTTTTTGCTTTCTTTCTCTTGCTATCGCATTGAATTTCGTCTCATTGATGTTTGTGGTGTGTTTTACTTATATGACTTGAAGCTTTCGAATTTTAATTTGTGTGGTGCTTTTTAAAATTTAATGATTAGGGGTTTTTGTTGGATGAATTTTTTTTATGTTCTTTGTTGAATGGCTAACTCTGCAAAAAGTAGTCCCAAACTGCTAGCAACTTTGATAGAATTTGCAAATGGTGTTAGAAGTGTGAGAGAGAAGGTGAATGGTAACAACATTGCTAGTTACATTTTTCTTTAATCTTGGTATTTTCTGTTATCGGTGCTTTAAAAATGTTAAATTGCCCTGCGCAAAGCTTCTCAACAACCCTGAGAAATTTATTCTTCTTCCCCTTTCTCGCCAACATATCTTCAGTTTGGATAAACAGCACTGTGAAGGCAACCGGTGATATCTTCAGTTTGGATAAATAGCACTATCGTCGTAGAATCAGCCAGTCGAGGAGTACCTTCAGTTTGGATAAACAGCACTGCTTCGAGACCGATTGGTTATTTATCCAAGTCTCGGTCAGCAACGGTTTTCGAGTCCTTGTTGGTAGAGGTCACTTCATCAGCCTTCTCGACGAAGTGAGGTGTTATAGGTTACTAGGCTCGACACATTGCACGCTGAGTTTATTTTATGATTGGATACTCACAAGTAAGTTTCAGAGTTCAGCATTCTGACGGCCGAACCACATTCACGGTCAAGACTTTTATTTCTTTCGAGTATTTGTGTACCTATAGTTTGGAGCCGGTTCGACGTGCTTATACTTTCACAAATATAATCACTGTGACCGAACCCGGCGCCGACGATTTGTGAACTTTGCAGAACTAGCAGCCTTGTCTTCAGGCTCTAGAACCCAAAGGTCAAGACATGTTCCTTCCTCGGCCGCAGTCGCAAGATCAAGAAGTCAGCAGTGCGCCCAACGCCACATTGCATATTTTACTCCCCGGCCGAGCTCGACCGACGAGTTGGCACACCCTGCACACAACTGAAGGACATAGTTAGCTCATTAGTTACTCAGCCTACGTGCCATGTAAGCTTTATAGTTTTTAGGGTCAACACTATTTACACAGCCTTTTTAAATCCCACAATTTGTTTTTTTGTGATGGGAATTAGGCAATATCGCAAGTGCCCATAAGTTGAAAGAGTAATTAGAAATTAAAAAAGAAAAAAAAAATTGGATTTTTGTGGGTTTTTCTGTTTTTGTACTTATGGGGCAATAAACTCTATCCTTGAGTAACAAGTCAACAATTACATCTAGAAGTTCCTCTAACCAAATCAAATCTTGCTCCACTAAAAGACCATACCTTGCAGTCTATGTGCAATGATAACACATTTGAAATATAAACAGATTACAAATTAAACATTATGACATCAGTTACAACAGATGAGGAAGGCTCAGGTCAACCAGCATCATCTCTAACAATAGGCTATAGCCCATAGGAATTATAGATCAATGATCAGTCCCCCTCTGGATGTAAGGATAATACTTGCACTCTCTTTTGGTGATGAGCTCATTCTTCCAATTTCAAATAACGCAACGTAGTAATTTCATGATCGGAATCGTTCGATTTCTTAATCTTCATTTAAAGATCATGCCCACAAAAAATCATTCGAATCGAGTCGCTTAGTCACCCAAATATAGCACCGATTTGAATGATTTTTAATTTGGATGATCTTCAAAAGAAAACTAAGATATTGAACGGTTTTAATTATGGAATTTTTACGGTGAATGTACGTTATTTTGCAAGTGGAAGAATGAGTTCATCTCTCGGGAGGAATGCAAGTATTAAACTAGATGTATTATGTATATAGAAATGGTGGAGATATTGATGGTTTCATGTCCTCCTTACTGTAGGTAATTCCCATATGTAGGTTCCGAAAATAACTCTGTATAGGTTCCGAAAATAACTCTCTGCATTCTCTTATATCTTGGTCTTGGAGTCTTTATACGCGGTATCAACAAAGTCTCAAGATTAAACTTTTGAGAAATGACTGAGGATTAAACTTTTAAATTTTTTAGAAACTACAATTTCTCAATGAGTAGGGCAAAGACTTCAAAGTCAACATGTCAACCAATTCACCCAATATGAAATCTCAAAATTTCAATTTCCACAATATGACTTAAGTAAGGTTTTAATCATCAGTTTTTACATATATTTTCTCAAGTTTATGAAAATGAAAACAAAAAAACTACTCTTACCAGATATTTGTAAATCTCTAACTATGTATTTCTACTAATGTCTTACCCTATTATGTACAAGCATTGGGACAATATTTTCGGGAAGCCACAACCTGTTACTCTTGCCTGCCTCAGGATGCACTCGACTATTTCCCACTGATGAGTTGATATTACATTTTATATTTTAACAAGTCTTAAACATGTTTTCCGTTTTTCTTTCAAATTTTACTCAAAAAGGAATTTCTTTTGTTTAGTAATTACCAATTCAACAGTGTCCAGCCATTTAGTACTACGATCTAGTGATATTCCTCTTCACTTGTAAGTGTGAGGTCTTATGTTCGATTCTCGCTAAAGACAAATTTGAACCACTTTATTGCTAGCCTATTGTGAGGCTTTAGCCCACCTCATCTCCCTTAGTGTAATATCGTGTGTTAAAAAACAAAACAAAAAAATCAACAGTGTCCTTTACACGATTCCCATTTTCTGAACAACAAATGACAAGAATTTAAACTTTTGCATATGTTTTAATTTGAGCAAAAACGTACATGGCAGAGTATTATTAATTTAAAATACTGCACACAATAGCGTCCCAAATCAAGTATTATATATCTCATAAGTATTAGGATGGGAAAGGCACCCAAGAGCACTAGGGTAGTGGCCTAGTGGGGTGTAAGTGAATGCGACCCATCGTCTCCTTCCGCAAGTGTTGCAAACCAAACCACACTTAACCGAGAAAAAACATGAACATGAATTCACAATTAATGGAGAATAAGTGACTAATTTTATTATGCATCCACTTCCACTACTCATGAAAATTTCCGAGTTATGATTGCTGCTTTATTCCAAGTCCTCGGCCACCTGTCTTTGAATATGGCTCGTTTAGTGCCTAGACTTAGATTGGGTTGGTTAACTCGTAAAACTAAAGGTATATTACAGAAAAAGTCTTTTGTTACTTAGTAATATTGTTTAGAAATATTTCTCTTACAAGAGGTCTTATGTTCGAATATCAGGAGTGACTTAGTAAAAAAATATGCCACGCTTGTATAAAAATTTTATGGTGAACTACTAAAAAGGTATATTAGGCTCACCAACATAGAGTTTAACTAATTGCAACCTTTGAGAATTCAATGTGGTCAATCATATTCATTAAAAAAGGGTTGAAATGTCCGAAATAACTTTGAAAATAAGTCATGTAAATAAGTCATGTGCAAGGCACATAACTTATTTTGGATAAAAAAACTTTAAGAAATTAGGGTGAGATGACAAATTTATGATTTTCAAAACTTAATAGAGTAATGCTACACTAACCACATTTTGTACACCACATTTGTACCATCTCTCTAATATAGGTAGGACACATTGATCATGTGTTAGGATTTTGGGTAGTCAAAGGTAATGTCCTATTTTGTTTAGGATTGTATTTGGGAAATTAAAGGTGCACCGATTCTTCTCCTAAACGGTCTAAGAAATAATCAAAGTTTTCTTGTACAATTAGATTGGGAATCCTAAAAGATATCTTGGAAAAGGAAAGAAAGTGTACT
The DNA here is from genome assembly GCA_024362995.1 of Heteromeles arbutifolia. Lineage (NCBI taxonomy): Eukaryota > Viridiplantae > Streptophyta > Magnoliopsida > Rosales > Rosaceae > Heteromeles > Heteromeles arbutifolia. The sequence continues at coordinate 7,200,337 of JANCRC010000017.1, read as the reverse complement.
TTCCTATTCCATATAGAATAGGAAAATTAATCATAATATGGCATGTAAACCACACCTTATATTTGTAAATAGAGTGTGGAAGGCTAGGTAAAGCCGCTGGAAAGCCAAAAACAGCCCATGGCAAGGGAAAGAAAAGCTAGAAACAGCCGCTGGCAAGTGAGAAAAGCCAGATACAGCACTGGAAAGAGAGAGACAACGGCAAGAAAGAGAAGGATTAGTTCTAGGATTGTCAAAGTATTGTATACTCTATTATTAATCAAAGAAACTGTGATTTCTCTATTCTGGGAAATCATAATTGGATGTAGTTAAAAGTTCAGCCCAACCAATATAAATCTTGTGTCTTCTAGTTTTCTCTATTTTGCCAAGTTTTAGTCTATTGCTGGATACATCAAAGAGCAAGAACCAGAGGAAGTCATAATTTTAACTATGTGGGTCTCATCACTATTAGAGAGGTGGTATAAATATTGTATGAAAAATATGATATGAGTAGCATTTTTTAACGTAATACAACAAATCGCTTAAAATTTTAGTTCATATAACAAATTAAAAAAGATGAATTTTTATCACATTTCAGAAAAGAAGTTCTTATTTATTTGAGATACTATACATAGTTACATTTCAGATATCGCCGAGTGCTTCTCTTTGGCAGACAACAATTTTATCTGTAAGATCCCACATCGCCCAGGGGTGAGGATCATGTAAGCCTTATATGTACATGCCCACCTCCAATTAGCACGAGGCCTTTTGGGAGCTCACTGGCTTCGGAGTTCATCGAAACTCCGAAGTTACGCGAGTTCGGGCGAGAGCAATCCCAGGATGGGTGACCCACTGGTAAGTTCTCGTGTGAGTTCCCAAAAACAAAACTGCAAGGGTGTGGTAGGGGCCCAAAGCGGACAATATCGTGCTATGACGGAGTCGAGCCCAAGAATTGGTCGAGCTCAGGCCAGGATGTGACAATTTAGTATCAGAGCCACTCCCTGGCTGGAAGTGTGCCGACGAGGACGTCGAGCCCCTAAGGGGGGTGGATTGTAAGATCCCACATCGCCCAAGGGTGAGGATCTTGTAAGCCTTATATGTACATGCCCACCTCCAATTAGCACGAGGCCTTTTGGGAGCTCACTGGCTTCGGAGTTCATCGGTTAAGCGAGTTCAAGCGAGAGCAATCCCAGGATGGGTGACCCACTAGGAAGTTCTTGTGTGAATTCCCAAAAATAAAACCGTGAGGGTGTGGTAGGGGGCCAAAGCGGATAATATCGTGCTATGGCGGAGTCGAGCCCGGACCGGGGTGTGACATTATCCCTTTTCTTATTTTCAAATTCAACAACTTAGTGGTTGTGAATGTGACCCGTCATCATCTGCTTTCTTCTACAATGTGCAGGGAAGACTTCCAGTCTACAAGTCAATTCATAAACCAATCTCACAATTCCAAAGTGTGAACTTATCTCAAATGCCACGAGTTTAATGAATAGTTAGTGAGTTTTAACCAATGTATTAAATATCGATATTATCGGCGATATTTCGTCGATAATATCGTTTTTTTTTTATGACGATATTTTCACACTTATCCACTTAATTATCGTCAATATATCGATATTTTCGTCGATATTATCGCGATAATATCGGAAACGATATTTTCAGTATTTTAATGTATTATTTGGGAAATATATAGCGATATTATCGAATATATCGCAATATTATCGATAATATCACGAGATGAAACCCATAGGCACCAAGGCCTGGTTTCGACGGAAAGAGGATGCCAGAGCTTCCAAGCTCCAATCAACCCCAAAACGTGACCAACACATGTCAAATAAAATACCAAACTGAAGCCCAAGGGAAGAGGAAGAGATCTATACCATTTTCAAGGCATGCCGTGGTCGGAGCTCGACGGAGTTTCGCCTTGGAACCCATAGTCCACACCAGAAACTGGGTTTTGGTTTTCTCCAAACTTTTGCACCGGTTTCCATGGTGCTACCATCCTTGTCTGCACTAGCAGAAGGAGAAGAAGAACGAGGGAGATGAGGGAGTGCTGGTGTGTGTGTGTGAGTTCAGGGAAGAAGGAATGAGAGTTGCAGAGAGAGGGAGAGCATGGGAAAGTGGAGAGAAAGAGAAGACTGAGAGAGATGAGAGATGAAAGCCCCGGGGACAAAAATAAGGGGTTGGACCCCTTGAGCTCACAAATTAAGATCCAAAAACAATAATTTTTTTTTTTTAAATAAAAAATAAAAACCTACAAAGTAAAATTATAAACTAAAGGGAGGGGTTTTACATTAAGGCCTTATTCGAAGATGTGACCCTTCTAAACTAGAAATATACCAACTAGACTGATGGATTGCTTTATGAAAAATTGTTACAAGGAGACATAAAGATAAAGCCATCTAACTTGTAAGGCAACTTTCTTGACATAGTATTTTATGTCAATATATAATTTTGAACCTCATAGGAACTCTATGTGGTACTAAGTCACTAATGTATCTTACCATGCAATATATAAAGTGTAAAATATTGTACTAATTCATTATATATAAATGATTATGGTGTGTTTAAACTTCTTTCATTAATTACTACATATTTTCTACACTCACAATGTTTGCCAGCTCGCTATATAATCAACTTAAATCAGTTAAATCCATCATGCAATGCATTTCCTTCCAATTTTTTGTGATAAACTAATAGATAATTGACTAAATAAACATCCTGCAAAGTTTCAATAAAATTTTCCAAGTTTTTCTTACAATTTTCGTGGTTTTTATTCAATTTTTATCGATATCGATATCGATAATATCCCGATATTTCCATCGAAATTTCCGTGTTTTTGGACTACCGATATTTCCGATATCATCGATATTTTATACCTTGGTTTTAACCCTCTGCCATTTTTCTACATATTACATATATATTGCTGGTTTGGTGTCTAGACTTTATTGAATTATTAACTTATTATAAAATTTAAGGTACATTGAAAAGAAAAGTTTTGTATTTTAAAAGGACAAGAAGCAGCATTGGAGAAAAAGTGGGTGCAGCTGGTGTATTAGTACCAAACAATGTCATTTTCTTCTTCATTAATTATCACTCTAGACCCAATAAGTTGTGGATTATGTTGGTCTGACTCTTTCATTTTTTTCTTAAATATAAGACAGGCGATAAAGGAGAAGATGTTTGCTACTTAGTAATACTATTTAGTGATACTTCTCTTACGAGAGGTCTTAAGTTCGAATCTCAAGGATGACAAGTTTGCAGCAAATTATTCTCAAATCCTTAGTGTGTAAATATATTATTGTATAAATTTTTTATTTTTTCAGAGAAACGATAGCTTTAATGGGTTAAATTATTCAATATTAGAGGGAGAAGAAGATCAAACTCGCAACATGATGTATAAGTATTATTACTTTATGCCAGTAAAATTAAGAGAAAATGTGAGTGCATTTGGATTGTAAGATCCCACATTGCCCAGTGGTGAGGATCATGTAAGCCTTATATGTATACGCCCACCTCCAATTAGCACGAGGCTTTTTGGGAGCTCACTGGCTTCGGGTTCCATCGGAATTCCGAAGTTAAGTGAGTTCGCGCGAGAGCAATCCCAGGATGCGTGACCCACTAGGAAGTTCTCATGTGAGTTCCCAGAAACAAAACCGTGAGGGTGTGGTAGGGGCCCAAAGCGGACAATATCGTGCTATGAAGGAGTCAAGCCCGGGCTGGGATGTGACAATTTGGTATCAAAGCCACTCCCTAGTCAGAAGTGTGCCGACGAGGACGTCGGGCCCCCTAAGGGGGGTGGATTGTAAGACCCCACATCGCCCAGGGGTGAGGATCCTGTAAGCCTTATATATATATACACTCACCTCCAATTAGCACAAGGCCTTTTGGGAGCTCACTGACTTCGGGTTCCATCGGAACTCCGAAGTTAAGCGAGTTCGCGCGAGAGCAATCCCAGGATGGGTGACCCATTGGGAAGTTCTCGTGTGAGTTCCCAGAAACAAAACCGTGAGAGTGTAGTAGGGGCCCAAAACGGATAATATCGTGCTATGGCGGAGTTGAGCCTGGAAAATGATCGAGCCCGAGCCGGGATGTGACAATTTGACCCAATAATAACATTTTTCTCTCCACACAAACAGGAGGGCATGGGAGGGCACCAAAACTGGGAGGGCAGACAATCCTCTTCCCACATTTAAACCCCATCTCTCTCTCTCTCTGTACGTAAGGACTAGAAACAGTAGCGGAGGAAAAGTGAGAGCAGTTGGTGTATTAGTATCAAACAATGTCATTTTCGTCTCCACGAATTATCACTCTAGATCCCATATATAGTCTCCACTATCTATCACTCTAGATCCCATATATTGTGGACACATGTTGGTCTAACTCGTCCATTATTCCGTAAGTATAACTATAAGACACGGCGGTAAAGGAAAATTTGTTTGTCACTCAGTAATATTGTTCAGTGATTTTTTTTTTATTTTTTACAAGAGGTCTTCGGTTCGAATTTTAGGAGTGACGAGTTTGCAATCAATTTATTTGCTCCCCTTTAGTGTGTAAATATATTGTTGGAGAAAAAAATTGGCGGAGATCGAACACGTACTATGATGCATAGACATTATTTTTTTCTGCCACTAAAATTAAGAGAAATGTGAGTGCATTTGACCCCAACAATGACATTTTTCACTCCACCAATTAAGAGAAAATGTGATTACCACTCTTGTTTTTGCTTCCTCTCCTTACTCTGCCCTCTTATTTAAACCCCATCTCTCTCTCTCTCTCTCTGTGTCTTTGCGTATTCTTTTCCTTTCCCTTTCCAGTTGATAGTTCACAGTCCACACACACCTCCATTTCTAGCTTTTGCCTTCAAAGCCTTTTCTTCTCCTTCAAAATTTCTCAATCTTTTTATTTTGTATGTAAACGAACTACAATTAATCGTGACAAGGAGGAAACAGTTGTGTCACCATCCCCTTATTCTAACTGCACGGTGACTAAAGCGTTTAGTGACGAAGTAGTCATCCAAAAACGTTACTGCAGAGGCCAAAGGTTACAAAAACAACAAGGTAACTACTACTTGTTTTGTTTGTTTGATATTTTTGTTTTGTATGTATGATTTGGAAGAACTTCTGAAGACAGGTTGAGTGCTCTTTCATGATATTGTTTGAACGATTTTCATGATGCCATTCAACACGTAATCTGCTTCTCGTACATTAAGCTTCAATTCTTTATACGAATCTTTTTTGTAAGTAACTAAATAAAATATGATTTTTTCTGAGAAAATGAAGTCCCCAAATCAAATGGATATTACCAAATATGAATACTTGATTTAAGTTTACGATAAAAGGTATGCATTAAAACTTATAACACGCGAAATTTTATACAAAAGTTTCGGTCATACCTTATTTCAAACACATTGCTCTGTTCTTCTTGAGGCTGAGGAACAACACCTCCACCAACATTTATTTACACAATCTGTTTCAATCACTTTCTCATGAACCCAATAGAGCAGTGCTCAAAAATTACTATTCACAGTATCTGTTGTCCAGTGGGGCTCATCATGGGAAAAACTCTGTCCGAAAACTGTCCACAAACCCCTAAAACCTGTATCAAGCAGATGAAATAGACTTCAGTTTATTAGCCCCAACAAACCCTTAAATTAACTTGAGTATTAATTTCTCAACCAATAACCTTAAGATCCGAAGCAGTTCATTACCCTAATCTCAAAATTCCTCCACCCTTTTTTGTGAGTATGAAGACATCCTTTTTTTTTTAAGGAAAACTAATGAAAATGGCTTGAAAATTTTGAGTTTTAGCGATAAAGACAAAATAAAGGGTAAAGTGAATAGTACCAGGATTGACTTTTTAGTGTAAAAATGTGGTTTTTCGTTAAAATGAACAGTACCGCAGAGTTTTCGTTAAAACTCCCATTTTTTCACCACATAATCACAGTTGTAATATATTTTTTTTCAAATTTGAATTTAGCCTATCACTAACAAAATCAGAAATTTAATCTAAGAATTGTACAAAACATACAAAAAATATACAAAGTTCAGATAAAATCACACAAAAAAACCAAGAAATTTAACGAAAATTTCTCCAAAACCCAGAAAGTTAAAGGAAAAAATCTACAAAATGATGAAAAATTTACCAAAAACCCAATTATATTTAATGACAAATTTGAAGTAGATCCAAATTTTACATGAGTATAAGATCCATTTGTTATACAACGATATTTTATTTTACACAATAAGGTACGGTAAACATCCATAAACATTATATAGCTTAAATACTAATGTATAATCCCCTATTCATTTTGCTTGTGCATTATCCCTGTTGTTTTTCTTTTTGGTGTTTCACTATTTTTCATAACTGTTTATAATAAATTCAACATATCTATGTAGTAGACTGATAATTATCATTCCAAAAGTCATTAAGTATAGAACTTTTCTTGACCTAATTTAACTAAAAGCCAAAACAAAATTAGTAAGGAATTCAATAATTACAAGGCGAGAAGGGTTTAGAGCTGAACAAACTTAGCAAAATGTTAGAAGAAGAACTACATTGCTACCCCTTCTAAGCCTTAATTGGCTCTGCCCCTGACTCCACACGTATATGATAATGGTATGTACGAGTATGAGCACCAGCCTATCAGAAACCATAGTCAGAAAATTAACCAAGATGCTAGCTTTGTGAGAAACCCAGAGACAAAATCAACAAAATAGAGGAAAAGACGACTTACACTTGCCCTTTGTTTATCATCATTTTCTCATCCAAAACCAAATTTTAGAAAACAGTCTGTAAAATATGTGGTGGCAATTTTAGGTGTTTAATTATTCATGTAATCACTGTGATTCCTAAAAAATGAATACAAACATAGAAGCTTGAATAACGCAGCAAAAGTAAGATTAAATAATTATCGATGTCGTTAAAATCACTAAAACAATTAAAAATATGAAGTCTTACCTCATGTAAAGCTTCCAAAACATCAATTTCGTGTATCATTCGTCAAAAATTTCTCAGTCAACATGTTTGTAGTTTCAATGGTTAGGGTTTTGTTCAACAATGAAGGGTCGGAGGGGTTTTGATAGTTGAAGAAGATAAATAATACATTAAAAGAGATTTGGGATGCATATAGAATTTATTTTTTTTTTTTTTAAACCTTATAAGGTCAAAATTGTCATTGCATAATAGAGTAAATAAGTCATTTAATATTAAATTTTAAAGTATGGTGCATTCAGCATTTTGTGAAAATGCTAATATAAAAAGACATTAAATTTCTCTTTCAAGATTTTCTCTTTTTTTTTTTTTTTTTTTTTTTTTTTTTTTTTTTACCGGGCACTACAAATTAAGCAGCAGTTCATGCCTTGGGCAAAAGTAGAAACCAATGGAAGTGAGACTTAAACTGTCAAAAGCTCTTTGGTTAATAATCCAAATATCCTTTAAACTTTTCTTTCTGAATATTACTTGTGAGCGATCGTATTGATCAGATTCTTGTCTGGCCAAAAGATTAATTAAGAATTGACAAGATTCCCCTCCCATTTGAAAAATCTCTTCCATTTCTTGTAAGACGTACGACAGGATGGAGCTCTATTATTATTGGTCCTTACATTTGCCACGTCATTTTTTTTGTAAACATATTGAATCAAGTTTTCTACTATGTGATAGCATTTCTTCTCTTTTATGCATTTGTGCAAATTCAACTTCGTTAATTGACCTGTTTTGCTCTGTCTTAGAACAATGATGGAGTATTCACGTACCAACTGTAAGCTGGTTTTGTTCAAATTCTTGCATGGGTTCATTCTTTTATGCATGAGCACTTGCCTCAAATCTGCAGCACTTCGCAACCTTACTCTCCTTGGAAATGAATCTGATCACTTGGCACTGCTAGACTTCAAGAAAAGAATAACAATTGATCTTTTCAATGTCATGAGCTCGTGGAATCATTCCATCCAATTCTGTAATTGGGTTGGAGTTTCATGCCACCGTTCCACCAAAAGAGTCTTGATGTTGAACCTGAAATCAAAAAAGTTGGTAGGCTTCATTCCATCTTCCATTGGAAATCTTACTTATCTTACTGGAATCAATTTGAGTGACAACAACTTTCATGGGGAAATTCCTCCAGAAATGGGTCGTCTACAAAGCCTACAATATCTCAACCTTTCTCATAATTCCTTCCGTGGGAAAATTCCAACTAATTTGTCACAATGCACGCAACTAAGATTGCTTAATCTACAAGCCAATCGGATTATGGGGTCCATTCCGACCCAACTCAGTTCATTGTTGAATTTAAAATATGTACAGCTTAATGGTAATAATCTCACTGGAACCATCCCACCTTGGATAGGAAACTTTTTTTTGTTGAGTAGACTTCATCTTGGCAAGAACAATTTTCAAGGAAGCATACCCAATGAGCTTGGGCACATAAATAGCTTGGAGGAGTTCGCAGTTGAGGTGAAGGATCTATTTGGTATGGTCCCTTCCACAATCTATAATATTTCTTCCATATACATTTTTAGTGTTGCTGAGAACCAATTGCATGGAAAGATACCACCAAATCTCGGCACAATGCTTCCTAATCTCGTACAACTTTACTGTTATTTGAACAAATTCAGAGGACATATTCCTATATCATTGTCAAATGCTTCTACACTTCAAGTGCTTGAACTTTCTCAAAATGGCTACTCTGGGACAGTCCCTGATGAGAGTCTAGGAAACTTGCAAAGCTTAGTTTGGCTAAACATTCATCACAATCAGTTAGGAAATAGAAAAGTTGGTGACTTGAATTTTCTTAGTTTCTTGGCTAATTGCACTAGTTTGGAGCTCTTGAGTCTAACCTATAATAATTTGGGAGGAGAAATTCCGGGATCCATAGCCAACCTTTCGACCCAACTTAATGTTCTTGGTATGGGGGAAAATTTTATACATGGAAACCTTCCTAAGGGAATTGGAAACCTTATAAACTTGACTACTTTAGATTTACCAAATAACCATTTGAGTGGCAATGTCCCGTATGAAATTGCGAAGCTAGAGAAGTTAAAGGAACTTCATTTGGATGTTAACCAATTTTGTGGTTCAATCCCGTCATTCTTTGGTAATATGACTTCATTGTTATACATGTATATGGACTCAAACAGGTTTGAGGGCAATATACCTCCAAGTCTTGGAAACTGCCAATACCTATTAGAACTTAACCTTTCCAGTAACAAACTTACGGGCACTATACCTAAAATGCTTATGGAGCTTTCAACCCTTTCAATTTCTCTAGACATGTCTGACAATTATTTGACTGGTCCGATGCCCTTTAAGGTGGGTGATTTAGTGCATCTCACGGAGCTAAATGTATTAAGAAATAATTTATTAGGTGAAATCCCGAGCACCCTCGGCAATTGTACTAGTTTGGAGCGCTTGTCTTTGCAAGGTAATAAGTTTGAAGGAACAATTCCTCAATCTCTTAAGAATTTGAAAGGCTTGGAAAAACTTGATATTTCAAGCAACAACTTGTCTGGGCCGATTCCTGAATTCGTAGGCAAGCTTGGTGCTCTCAAGTATCTCAATCTTTCGTATAATGATTTTGAGGGCAAGCTGCCTAAAGATGGTATTTTTGCAAATGCTAGTGGTGTTTATGTTCTTGGAAATCATAGGCTATGTGGTAGCATCCCACAATTACATCTACCTTCATGCCCCTTAAAAAAACACCATTCATCTCGAGCACTACATTCCCCAAAAGTAGTCATCCCCATAGCCTGTGTATTTGGAATCATAATTGCTCTATCATGCTTCTGTGGGGCTTGTTCAATGTTGAAAAAGTCAAGAGATAGATTTGCAACTTCACGTTCTTATAAGGATTAGAAATCAGGTTTCTTATACTCACAACTCGTTCAATCAACTAACGGGTTCTCTGCGGATAATCTTATTGGTTTGGGAAGTTTTGGTTCTGTTTATAAAGGGGTAATTCCTAGTGATGGAACAGTAGTTACTGTTAAGGTACTAAACCTTCAACAACAAGGAGCTTCCAAGAGTTTCATAGATGAATGCAAAGCTTTAAGGAGTATAAGGCACCGTAATCTTCTCAAGATCATAATTGTATGCTCGAGCTTTGATAATCAGGGCAAGAACTTCAAAAGTCTAGTTTTCGAGTTCATGGCAAATGGAAGTCTGGACTCAATATTGTATCCAAGATATGAGGAGGAATCTCCAAGCAAAAGAATGAGTTTTATGCAAAGATTGAACATCGCCATTGATGTTGCTTTTGCGTTAGATTATCTCCACCACCATTGTGAAACGGCCATTGTTCATTGTGATCTAAAGCCGAGCAACGTACTTCTTGATGAAGATATGGTAGCCCACGTTGGGGATTTTGGTTTAGCAAGGTTCCTCTTCGAAACATCAAATGATCCCTCCTTCAATCAAACAATGTCATCTCAGCTAAAGGGTTCTATAAGCTACATTCCTCCAGGTAAGAGTTTCTGTCATTCTAACTTCCTTTTTATGTTCTTAGTAAATTATTAAAAAAAACCAACTGATTAATCTCTATTTATGAAAAATACATTACTGCCTCTTTTTTTCTTGGAAAATAAGTAACATATAAATCTAAAGAAGATATTGTTCTAATAGTCAATTGCATATAACATATTGTATCTATGTCCTGGCAGAATATGGCACAGGAGGCCAAGTTTCCATACTTTGAGATGTTTACAGCTATGGGATACTATTGTTGGAAATGTTCACAGGAAAAAGACCTACCAATGACATGTTCAAAGGTGGTCTAAGCATTCACCAATTCGTAACCATAGCTTTGCCTGACCATGTTATAGACGTCGTTGACCATTCAATCATCCTCGACCTCGAAGTAGATGGTGATGTCAACAATGACATAGTGCGAGAACGAACTCCATCCAAACGTAACAATCGTGGCCCAGTGAAAGAAAAAAAATTAAAGGAATGTTTGGTTTCAGTAATGCAGATATGAGTCTCTTGCTGTGTAATGTCACCAAAGGAGCGGATGCTGATGGACTCGGTTGTTAGAAACATGAACACAATCAAAGACTCGTACCTCAAAGTTTAAGAAGACTTGAGAAGGACAAAGCATGCTGCTCAAAGGAGAAAGGACATGATCATTCATCAATAATATTTTCCACTCTCTACTCACCAAAATTTTCTTTCTGTTTTTGTTTTCTTTCTCTTTCTATTGCTTTGAATTTTGTCTCGTTGATGTTTGCGGTGTGTTTTACTTATATGACTTAGAGCTTTCAAATTTTGATTTGTATGGTACTTTTTAGAATTTTATTGATTAGTGGTTTTTGTTGGATAAATATTTTTTCTTACGTTCTTTGTTGTTTAATGGCTAACACTGCAAAAAGATGTCACAAACTGCTATCAGGTTTGATAGAATTGCAAATGGTGTAAGGAGTGTGAGAGAGAATGTGGATAGTAAGAACATTGGTAGTTACATTTTTCTTTAATCTCGGTATTTGTTATTATCGGTGCTCTAAAAATGTTATTTTGCCATATTCATAAGTGAAAACATAAAACAGATTTTCACTTGTAAAAGAGAGAAGCAGAAAGTCGCGTGATGGTGAGAGCTTAACATTAAGGTTTAGTGCAAAAGTTTTGGAATGAAAGAGACGCTCAAGTTAGGAGCATTTTTGTCATTGTAGTTGAATTTCTAGGATCGATTTCCAACTCCATAAAATCGCTTGTATAAAACAAAACATTAAATTTAATATGAAAATTGCTAACATTTCTTACAATATGTTTTATTAGAAAAGAACATAATAATTTTTTCTGAAGTGTCAATAACAATTCTCAAAATATGTAGCATTGTCACTTCACTTCATAGTTAGTAAATTTGCGTATAATATCCTTATTATATATGTATGTACATATTTTAACAAGTTTTGTTTTCCGTACACGTATTAATGATTCGTTAAATTGTACGCTTTTTAAAGCTCCAACGTACGATACATATTTTTCACTTTTAAAACTCATTATTTTCACACTTTTTTCAATAATACATATAAAACATATTTTTAGCATATTATTGATTAAATAAATATTAAAAATTTTATTTTAAAAAGAAGCCCAAATTGCCAAAATATTATTTTAGTAAAGTTATACACGTGCGTATTTTTCACATACTACACATTTTACTAACTATACTTAACTTTTGATCTTCTTTCTATTTTTGCTACTTTCATTTTGGTTTTTGAGTCCTATAAAAACGTGGCAATTTACCCTCCCACCATAAAAATAAAAAAATTATAAGATTAATGAAAAATGCCTCACAAACTTATTTTTATCCAAAAATATCTAATGAACTTTTTTTAATCATAAAGACAATTAAAAATTGTATGAAGAAATAGTTATCGATGATACTAAACTATAACTTATTTTACTATGGCAACCTCACCCAAACTAAACTCAATGATGGTACTATCACCACCGCTTTCTTGTTTTTGTCATTATTACTTATAGTAATTCATTAAGTGTTTTTTTTTAATTATATAAAGCCATTTTGATAAAAGTGAGGTTATAAAAATAAACATTTTTTAATTTTCACACAATTATCAGTTATTTTCGTTTGATTTATCAATCTGACTATCAAAATTAAAAAGAGTGAGAAGTCAGGTGAAAATCATCTACCCAATAATAAATAAGAAAAAAAAATTGAAATTGTTGTGAATTTTTAATTGAAACTTATAAGAAAACAAAACATTAACCCAATTCGATTCTCTCTGTCAGCCGAGCGCTACTTCCCCATTCGCGCCAATCCCCCAGTTGTGCTCTCATGAACCAGGATCCTCTCCTGAGCAAGGGGTGAGGATCCTCATGACCAGGCCCATCGGACCGTTGAAATTTTATCTAACGGTTATAATTATTATAACTTTTAGAAAGACCCTCTGTTTGTAACCGTTGAATAAAATTTCAACAGTCCGATAGGCCTAGTCATGAGGATCCTCACCCTTTGCTCAGGAGAGGATCCTGGTTCGTGCTCTCATCTCTCATACAGTAGCAGCCCTTCATCCGAGTTTTCCCCAGCTATCTTCGGTAAGCATTGGTCCTTTAGCTACTTGTTCTTCCTATCTAGCTTTAGCGTATGTAGAAACTGCTGCTTAATTTTGAATTGTTTTTCCATCTGAAATTCCTTTAAATTTCAAGCCAAATGCGTATTTGATTACCAGTTTTAGGGTTCCTTTTCTGCTCAATTCATGGATCGTTTCATCTATTTACACAGCCTTTTTAAATCCCACAATTTGTTTTCTGTGATGGGAATTAGGCAATATCGCAAGCGCTCAGAAGTTGAAAGAGTAATTAGAAATTAAAAAAGGAAAAAAAAATAGGATTTTTGTGGGGTTTTTCTGTTTTTGTACTTATGGATCAATGAATTGCTTTTCATTGATGATGAAATTGCACATTTTCCTGAATTTACAATCTTTGTTAGTCCTTACCCTCATGAATTGGTGTTACAAAAGTAAACCACTTTTATTATCTTTGTGCATAGTTGTAAAAGAGTTTGCAAATATTCGTAGCTGATCGATTTGGCGTCAGTTTCATGGTTTTTGAATATAAACACCTTGCAATTTGGCATGAAATTGTTGAAATTATGCAGATTTGCAAATTGGGTTAGTCCTGAAATTTTGAATTTGTAGAAGATGCAGGAGCATATTCTGAGGGGCTCCCGAAAGCTAAGTGAGTCCGCTAGCTACGTAGCTGGCTAGGTTTCTAGTTAATTTGGGAGTTTTTCATGTTTTCCTTTATGTTTTGTGTAGTCTTTATTTATAGGAGTAGGATTTATTTAGTAGGAGTAGGATTAAATTTTAATTTGGTAGTTCCTAGTAGAACAAGGATTTCTTAGAAAAAAGGATTGGGAATTCTAGGCTGCTGTCCTCTAGTATAAATAGGCTATGAATGTTTTTCAATATATTCTCAGAATCAGAGTTTCCTCTTGCGTTTGCGATGAGTGCAACTATGGATCTTTCTAGGGAAGGTGTGTTAACTGTGGAGGGGTTGGAATTTCAGATGCTTATTACTGCAAAGAGTGTACTCAGCAGGAGAAGGATAGAGATGGCTGTCCGAAAATTGTGAATCTGGGAAGTGCCAAAACAGATCTGTTCTATGAACGGAAAAAGTATGGTTTCAAGAAAAGATGATCTTTAGCAGGTCAAGTTTCGTTTAGCTTCCGGAAATCATTTTGTGGTGTTCATCATTGAGGCTTAGGCTATATTACAATCAGGTGTTTTTCTTAGGAAGCTTGCTTATTACTGCTGGTATGTTTGACTGTTGTATTTTCTCGTTCCATATGTTTCCAACCAACTCTAATTCTGTGGCTAGTCTAGCGAAGTAATTTATGACTTCGGTAATTCTCCCTCATAATCTTTGTAGTTAGTCTGTGGTATCCATCTATGGATGTTTGAAGTCCTCATTGTACTTGGAGCTTTGTTAATCCAATTTTAAATATGCGATTTTATGTTCGTTATCTCAACTTGGCATTTCCTTTTATCTTCTACTGAAGTTGCGAAGGGATTCTGCCAAAGATTGCTTGTTGGTTAATGGTTCAGTATGTCGATGCCATACTCTTTCAAACCTTCAAAATCTCAAATGAATTCATTCCGCTTAGTGATTTTGGCCAGATATTGTCTTGTCCGACCATTTGCTTCATAATTCGATCCCCTTCCCATAGATTATGGTAGTCAAAAGAAAAAACCTCGGTATACAATGCGATCCGAGACTTATGCTCTGCAGGTGAATACCTTTGGTAGATGATCCAACCATACAGATTTCGATACCAACCATTCAGATTTCGATCAAGCTCTATACGGTTATTGATAAACCGTATATTTCAATATGTATGTATATTTATATTACGTTTATGGTAAAATACGAATCATTTTGACGTGTATGGCAAACTGAAGCACTCGTAAATTTACGAACGAGGATAAATAATTAAGAAATGGTTATATTGTTGGTCGTGATATCAAACCTCATTGGATTTCCGTTTTATGTTAAAAAAAAAAATTAGAGTGGCTTGTTGAGGTGCCAAGGACAACCAAATTTTATGTCCCATGCCACGTAGCAGTCCCCTGTACAATCATTGGCTGGTTAAATTGCCAATTGGCAACACCAGCATCCCTTAAAAGATCATCACTTCCAGCAACTGGAACACGTCATGAACCAATTTTAACAAAAATGTCAATTCAGCAGCAGCTTGTTGCTGAATATATCTCATGGCAGCCAAATTCTGTCATCAGTAAAAGTCGAGGAAAATTTGTCACCTTCCCTTCAACTTCACTGCAATTCGCAATCACTTGGAACTGTGGTTCAGTTTGATACCTAGTAAGTGACTGATCTATTGAATGACCTAACTCAGCCTTTCCTCTTAGAGTAGATTATCCCTTCTGCTTAGACGTAAAGTATCATGGTATCAAAAAAGATTTTTCATGCAATAGAAATGCTACCTCAAATTCGTATACTGTCATGTGAAAGAAATAAGACACATAAAAATGTGTGATTGTGTCATCATAACATTACAGGTGCATTTCGCTGTGGATAAGTTTCTCTTCCCTATACAAGACTTGAAGACAGAACATGGAACATCAATAAGTTCCTCTCCCTCCATACATGCCCTAAATTACAACAACCAGAACACTAGTTCCCTTTTTAGTCGAAATAGTCATGTATAAGCCGAGCTACCAAACCGACCTTCACTCTTTTTTGTACTTAAGCCATTTCTCCAACTTGCATGAGTTCCCCCACCCCCACCCCCACCCACCACCACTCACCACTCACCACCAACCTCCAAGCATCATGAGTTTAAAACTCTATCTACTCATTATTATAATAATTTCGAACTTTCTTGTCCCTTTAATCATTTAAATAAAAAACTGCCCCGTTTAATCAATACAACATTGCCCATTGAGAAAGACACCCTCCCCCGAGGGTTTAACCCTCCCCACTCCCCAAACCCAAAACGATGACTTGGCAAAAACTATGACTTGGCTTCGCACAATCCCTCCACTTTGCCGCCTTGAGACGTGTTGCCCCGTCATCCGGGCAGCCCCACCTCATTTTTTCTGCCCTAAAATCCCCCATTAAACTAACACAAAACCCCTCCCTTTCTTGTCAAATCGAACCCCCGACAAAGACAACAATACACGCCCCCAAAAAAGCAAACCCTCTCGTGCATCATCATCCCCCCCCCCCCCCTCTCTCCTCTCTCCCCGTCTCTCTCTTCTCACATCAGTCGGTCGGTGTCTTTTTTAGTGACCGCAATTGGAGCCACCGTTTAACTATTATCCCGCTATTTCACCTCTCTCTCTCTCTCTCTCTCTCTCATGGCATCCACCTTCACACGCGTCTCCGTCTGCCCCTCACCTCCCCTGTTTTCTCCTCTCCTCTTTCTCTCTCTAAAAAAAACAAAATGTATGAACTAGCTCTCGAAGTATCCCCACCCATTAGCATTACTTGCCCACAAAGTGAAATCAAAAAACCAAAAGAACCCATCTTTCATATCCAATCTCCTATTTAATCACGCCCATCTCTCTGTATTTCGTCCCCATTGAAATCCCAGAAATTTTCTCCGTTTTTGTTTTGGTTATGTCAACCGGCTCTCACAGCGCCAATACATCGAACACATTCGTGGCATTCTCAAGATTAAACTTTTGAGAAATGACTGAGGATTAAACTTTTAAATTTTTGAGAAACGACAATTTCTCAATAAGTAGGGCAAAGGCTTCAAAGTCAACACTCAAGCAGTCAACTCAAAATGAAATCTCAAAATTTCAATTTCCACAATGTGACTTGTGTTCGGGCAAAGATTTCTCTTGGAGAAGGATCTCTGGACCTCAGTACAGCTCCCCAATGGATTGGCACTTTGGATGAATGGTCGGGCTTCTTGCTTGCTGATGTGCTGCGAGAAAAGAACAAAGTGAGTTCTGAAATATGCCTTTGTGAGGCTTTAGGTGTAGGCTTTGAGACTCACAATCAAAACTAACTAAGTGCTAGGCATGCCACTTCTATCTCAGTATAGTAGGTGTACAACAAGTGTGTTTAAGTCAATTACTTGCGTCCCAAGTTACTTGAACTTCTTGTTATCAAATGATTGTCATGGATGGGTTAAGTCCATATTAAGTTTTTTTCTTGCCTTGTGGCCAAGGACTTTTAGTTCACGATCTTGTATGTTTGAAGAAAGGGTGTTCAGGACCCTTTAAGTCATTTTCTTAGTTCCAGATTGGTTTTAAATGAAGGTATATCCATAAAAGTGTCCAGATCCGGATACAAATAAGATTCTTAAAGTAGAATACAAGTGGAAATGACTTGAATACATGCTGGAAAGTGCAGTAAGTAATAGATCTACTAATTTAGAAAACAAACAAAGAGCTTCGGGCATGATTTCACCTTGTCTGGCAAGGTTGAACTTCTTGCAGTTACTTCTCTTTGAATTTACAAGGGTTGTATGCTTGAAAAGGGATGGATGGTAACCAAGTTTACACGAGGGAATCGATACCACAATGCTAGAGAGTAGCAGAGCTTTAAATTAGAGAAAGATAGGCTTTCTAAGGAAAACTATTGCTAAAAGATCTGAGATCTGGGCTGATTACAGCTTTTGGGTGCAAATCTAACTTGAGAGAAGAGTTTGTATGTTTGATTGGTTGAGTGTCCTTGTCTCTTGGGCCTCTTCTTCCCTTTATAGGCAGATTAGCCGGACCTCTGTAACTTGTGCTCTTACCCGAAAGCATTTGAAAGGTAGTGAGTCATCACCCTTTTTACTTGAATGCTACTGGAAAGTGCTTTTTGACTGGTAGTAGGTTGGTCTTCATCACTTATCACTTCCATTATGGACACATGGCTTGTTCCTTGGCTGAGAAGGCTTCAATTGGCTTCTGGTCTTGGAGCAAATCTCTTTTAATTAACACCTTTGGGCTTAAGATTTCTTTAAACCTAATATTCAAATATTAACCCAAACAGTGCCCCATTTAATCATTGTTGAGTCTGCAACCCAAGACACTAATAATGATTAAATAGCCGTCGCACATATTTACTCGGGACTTACACCATGTAAAGCAGCCGTTTGTTAACTAAAACCCTTGTACTAACCCACGATTATAAACGTTAATAAATCACTTGCTCTATAATCCTCACTTAAACCTCTCGGCCAAGTACCTTAGCAACTTTGAACCTTCAATTTTCCAGAACTCTCAAAATTTCCATAAATTTCTCTCACTCCCAGTTCTTGCTTCTCCAATCCTCAATTTCCTTTCACAACCTTCCAATGGCACCAAATACTACCCAATCCTCCTACAAAACTGGTGCAGGGATTGCTACCATGCGCCGTCTTCTCAACGGCCTTCATTGCCCTCGGGCTGGCCTGCAAACCTCTATTTTCTTTGAAAAGGGATGAGTACACTCTTTGGGGCCTGCATGGACCTCTCCAGTCCTCATTGTTGTAGAAAGCAACATGCCCAAAAAGAATTGGTTCACTCCTAACCCATTTCTGGCCGAGTCAGGCATTTCTGCCTCTAAGTAGTCGAACCACCGGCATGGGTTTCCTCTGATGAAAAATGAGGGATGGATGCAATGGATAAATGAGCTTGAGCATATCTTCAAGCAAAAGTGGATGAACAACGACATCTATGAGCTGATAATGCTCTCTAAGACCACCGTGATCGTTAAGCCCGATCTACTCACTACGGCCCTCCTTTTCTGGAACTCAGGCACCAATACCTTTGACTTTAGGATGGGTCCAATGTCCTTGACTATCCTGGATATGGCGCACGTCTTCAGGTTAAGGCCCTCGAGTAGGGTTGTGGATGTCACCCACGACTGGATACCTTCTTCTCGCCCGACCGCTAAGAGCTCGGGCAGCTCTGGTCCCATAACCCAACTGGACTATAACTCTTTTACTTTCAAGAGTTATGGGACCTCATCCACGGGTTTTATTCCATTCTTGAAGAAAGAATTTGACCCCTCATCCTCTAACCCTAACAGAGACCAAAAGCACATGTATTTTCTATTATACTGGCTCAATAAACACGTCTTCCCCAACAAATCCAAAGGAGTAAAAGTTGAATGGATCCCGTTGGTGGAAGCACTACACAACTTTGATGATGTGGCCACGGGCCCCTTTATTCTCTTTCATTTCCCATCTTCTCTTCGAGATGACTCAGGGAGAACAATTTGAAACCAACCTCAATGGGCCAACCTGGATGGTCCAATTGTGGTTGCAATGGTATTTCCCCGAGCTTCGAGCACCTAATCTCGAATTTTCTGAAGGCATTGCTCCCGCCCGAATCCTTGCTGAGGCTTCACCAACCAATCATTCTACATTCTGCTACCTTTACTTTTTCAGAGTCTGCAGGACTCGGGTAGACTTGGAGTATGGAGCTTCAGTTCTAAGGAGATACCCTTGGTTTTCCGACCAAGCTTTCTAAGATACCTTCGGGGAGGAAGCTAGTGCCTTCTGCAGAGAGAAATTCGTCAGCTGCATTCAACTAAGGGACCTTGCCTGGGGAGTAAGAGTAACCGCTACGAGCGCAGGTTAGAAGTCTATCATCCAAACTTCTCCAGCAAGCAGTTAGGTTTTCAACAAGCCATTCACGTGCCTTTTATGTGCATTATGGCACCGCATTCCGTCTCTGCTCTCTATCAGAAGTCACTTTCCGAGCTGTCTGACACAACCTTAAGGTTATGAGCAAGGTTGCTAGAAAGCCCATGGCCCTCAATTTTGAATGTACTTCAAGCTTCCCTTCTTGGTGGGAATCAAAGTGGACCAAGAAGTATAGAGGAGACTTGCGCGAAGCACATGACATGTTCGGCACAGAACATGGCAGATAATACATATGTCATGTTTACGTGGAAGTTGCTAGGTCCAAGTAAGTCCTCATTCTTCCCTCTGATATGGTCAGTAAATTCATCTAACCAAGCCTGTGCTTCTTTTGGCAATATTAATTCGAGCAGTTCCTCCTCCCTAGTTATAGCAAAATTTGACACTTGTCCTGGAATATCACAAAGGGTTTCAAACAACAAAGGTGAGGGTATTCTTCTCTCGGGCGAAATAATCCCAAAACAAATAGGTTATGGACTCCATCTTAGGGTTGGCATCATTATCATATCTTCTTGAGCTCTCCTTAAGATTATGTATTTCCCAGGATGGGGATTTTGCGGCACATGATTTATTTCTTCCTCAGTCTTGTTGTTGGCTCTTCTACCTCATTTTTGCTTCTTCATTGAAGTTGTTTTCTTCCTCCACAAGGCACACAAGGCACTTCTTCAAATTTTACATTTTCAGAGGTTTCTGATGTAGTGGGGACTTTTAGTGATTTCATATGGGCTTTGTGTTGTCTATGTACTCTCCTGATCATAGAAGCTCTCATTTCCTTCACTGGTTTCCCATCTTTCCCTACTACATACCATTTCTGCTCGAGTTGGGCAGAACCTTTCTTTGTGACTGGGGACACTGGATTCTTCGCTCTTCCTCTCATCCTGACATCATTGTGACTTGGCTGGGAAAGCCTTATATCCACCCACTTTGGTATTTTGGCCTTTTTATCCTTCACTTCTTCCGAGGCTTCATAGTTTCTAAAGACCTCGGATAAGCCTCTTGGCTCAAAATCTCCCCCCAATCTCTGGAAAACATTTATAGAAGTCTCTTTCTCGGCTGCCCGCATGATGCTTCTGCAGGCCTCTTGTTCTTCTTTCTCACTTCTTCTGATCAATTCTTGATCAATAATAGCTCATGAGGCTGGTACTTCTAGTTCACATTCACATTGGCACCTACTACACAAAACCACCCATTTGACTATGGCTGCTTTGGGTCTTTCGGGCAGCTTGAAAGCTCATTTTGTAGGTCTATCAACTGGTCGCCTTTCAGCCCTTACTTCCCACGTGGCTTTTCCTTTCCCCTTCTCTGCCCAAGTTAAGTTGATCATGTTAATTGGGGCCTCTGGGAAATGATCTGTATTGATCATCATATTGGCATGTGGTTTATCCAAGAGCAATTTTCCTTTGGTTATGAGGTCTTGTATCCAATCCCTGAACTGGACACAGTTGGCTATAGAGTGGTTAAACGTGTAGTGTAGCTTGCAATACTTCTTTCCTCTCAGCTCATCAAGCTTGGGTAGCTTTTTAGTGTTGTCGGGCACAATCACTCTTGCCCGCACCAACTCTTCATAGATCTTAGAGGCTTTGGTCAGATCAAATGAGTAACTTTGGTATTCAGGTGGTTTCATAGGGACGAATCCACTATCATTCATCACTACTTTCTAATCCTTGACTGGCTAAACTAACCCCTTCACCATTAAAGGTTTGAAGGGAGTAGTCATCTCTGCGGCACACATTTCTATTCCTTCTCCTCCATGACCAACACCTTTCTCAGGCACTTTGGATGAATGCTTTACTTGTTGTTCCATAGTCAACAATTTTTCATATTTTGTGGCAGCAATTACCAACTCTTGCAACTCATTAAACTATACATCATAAAACTTCATCCTCAAATGAAGTCTTAATGCCTTCTGAGCAATAGATATTAGTTGGGCATGGTTGATAGGGAACTGACACCTCATATTTGTCTTCCTAAATCTCATCATGAAGTCCTATGTAGACTCATGCTCATATTGCTTTACTTCAACCAGATCATTGATAGTCATCTCGGGCTTAACTCTATAGAACTGCTCATGAAAAGCCATCTTCATTTGCCCTCAATTAGCAATAGAATTAAGGGGCAACAATGAATACCATTGCGATGCTAATCCAGTCAACAAATTCCCAAACAACCTTAATTTATAGTAAGGATTGTCCTCAAACGCCACACAATGATTAGAGAACTTGATTCTAGATGAAACATTGCCATCTTCTCCACTAAATGTTGGGAATGCGGGCATCTTGAAGTTAAGGGAAAACGGGTTTTGCTCATCAATATACTCGGGATATGGCTTTTGGTAAGTGATCCTGAATAGCGGACGGGCCTGAGGTTGAGCATTCTGGACCACTATTCTTCTTAGCTCAGCCAACTCTTCCTTGAGATGCTGGTTGGCTGTGTGAATGTGCAGGGTATAAGGAAGTTCCCACTTCAGGCTATGATCATTGCCTGAGAGAGTCTCATTTCTTGGTTCAGGCTGTCTCCATCTGGCCCCTCCTCCCTTATTGGCCAACGATGGTGGCCTATATAAGGGAGGTTTGTTCGCAGTTGTGAGTTCACCTTTCCCGCTGGATTCTCCGATTAATTGGGGCATTCCATACTTCTTTCTTTCTTGCACGCTTTGCCCCCTACTATCCAGTGAGAATAGTAGTGGGTCGAGCAACTCTGCTTCTAGAATTTTTTCTAATATTGACTGGCTGTTCTCAGGTCATTCTTTCTTCTTTCCCCTATCCTTCTCCTCCTCAAGTAAAGGGAATAGGGGAATAACTGGCTCCTTCACAAGGCTCACTTCTCTCACCATATCTTTATGACCATCTCTGGGGGTAGAATACTCCCGATCTAGCATCCTCTGCAAACTCCCTGTTAAGGAACAGAGTCTGCTTACTTCTCCTCTAGTCTCTAAAGAGATTTTCTCCATACTCTTCAACACTTGCACCATGGTGGCTTGTAAGTCTTCATTGGTCACCTTTCCTCCCGACTTCTCAAATGAAATCGGGTTTTCCAAAGTATTTGATCCTCGCAGGGCAGGGAGATCTTCTGGTCGATCTGTTATTTTTTACCTTGGTAGGTACTGGGGCGGCCCGTATTCTGTATTCCACCTAAAGGTTTGTTCCTGCCTCTTCCTTCTTGGCATACAAGACTTCTAGGGTCCCACCGGGGGTGCCAAAACTATGTTCGGGTAAAGATTTCTCTTGGAGAAAAATCTCTGGACCTCAGCACAGCTCCCCAAGGGATTGACACTTTGGATGAATGGTCGGGCTTCTTGCTTGCTGATGTGCTGCAAGAAGAGAACAAAGTTAGTTCTGAAATGTGCCTTTGTGGGGTCTTAGGTGTAGACCTTGAGGCTCACAATCAAAACTAACTAAGTGCTAGGCGTGCCACTACTATCTCAGTATAGTAGGTGTAGAACAAGTGTGTTTAAGTTGATTACTTGCACCCTAAGTTACTCGAACTTCTTGTTATCAAAATATTGTCATGGATGGGTTAAGTCCATATTAAGTTCTTTTCTTGCCTTGTGGCCAAGGAGTTTTAGTTCATGATCTTGTATATTTGAATGAAGGGTGTTCAGGACCCCTTAAGTCATTTACTTAGTTCCAGATTGGTTTTAAATGAAGGTAGATCTATAAAAGTGACCAAATCCGGATACAAATTAGATTCTTATAGTAAAAAACAAGTGTTAATGACTTGAATACATGCTGGAAAGTGCAGTAAGTAATAGATTTACTAATTTAGAAAACAAACAAAGAGCTTCGGGCAAGATTTCACCTTGTCTGGCAAGGTTGAACTTCTTGCAGTTACTTCTCTTTGAATTTACAAGGGTTGTATGCTTGAAAAGGGATGGATGGTAACCAAGTTTACACGAGGGAATCGATACTACAATGCTAAAGAGTAGCAGAGCTTTAAATTAGAGAAAGATAGGCTTTCTAAGGAAAACTATTGCTAAAAGATCTGAGATCTGGGCTGATTACAGCTTTTGGATGCAAATTTGACTTAAGAGCAGAGTTTGTATGTTTGTTTGTTTGATTGGTTGAGTGTCCTTGTCTCTTGGGCCTCTTCTTCCCTTTATAGGCAGATTAGCCGGACCTCTGTAACTTGTGCTCTTACCCGAAAGAATTTGGAGGGTAGTGAGTCATCACCCTTTTTACTTTAATGCTACTGGAAAGTGCTTTTTGGCTAGTAGTAGGTTGGTCTTCATCACTTGTCACTTCCACTATGGACACATAGCTTGTTCCTTGGCTGAGAAGGCTTCAATTGGCTTCTGGGCTTCGGGCAAATCTCTTTTAATTAACACCCTTGGGCTTAAGATTTCTTTAAGCCCAATATTCAAATATTAACCCAAACAACTTGAGTCAGGTTTTAATTATCGGTTTTTATATATATTTTCTCAAATTCATGAAAATGAAAACAAAAAAGCTACTCTTACCAGATATGTGTATTGGTATTGGCGGGGATGATGTATGGGAATTTTTCAAGGATTATTGGAATCTCATGATAAGGAATGATGTAGAAACTTATAGCTGCAGTAGTTGATGCAGGTTTCCTTTCTTTGAACCCGATTTTGGATGGGGAAAGCCATCAGGGGTGACTCCAGGTATCGAGTTCAAGAATCTAATTGCGTTGATAGATACACGAGATGGAGATGGCATAGAAGTATCCTTGAATCTCAAGGAAGAAGACCTGGCCATATCTGAAAGCAACAAGGAGCTGCTTGAGTATGCATCTTTAAATCCAACTGTAATTTAGTTTAGTATTGCTAAACCTTTTATGATCTTTCATTGTTTTGTTTCTTGCTTATGGTTTTCTTAGGTGTGTACTAAATTGGAATTTGGTTTGATTATTTCCAAGCTTTCCACATGACTTTATATACCCAATGGAGAATATGAAGAACCCAACTTTAATTTTGTAAATTTTTTGTTCTAAATGAAGGTAACGTGGGGATTTGTTCTAAATGATGTTCAAACTCAACTTTGTCCTGAATGATGTTCTATTCTCTGGATGTCTGATATCAGTTTTTGATCTGCTTACAGAGTCATTTGATTCACATCTTTTGCTAGGGTGATAATGTGCCTCTAACATTCACTACATTTGAATCTACTGGCTTCCCATCTGAGATTCAGAGGTATTGAATTATTCTTCTGTTTTTGTCTCTTTTGTGTAATACTGGCAACCATTACTGTAAGTTACCCGAGTGTTTTGTGCAAAGTTATGTGATTGCTAGAGGTCCAATGTTGAGTTTCATACTCATATTAATTCTTTTGCCATCTATAATTTTTGTTGCAGGTGCGATATTCGTATACTGTGCTACCCTCTTTGTGAGGGTTTGCATTTAATTTGGAGCGCTCTTTTGTGTGGACAAATTTTTGGAAAGAGCTTTCCAGATCACCCAAGTTTGTGACTTGGCCCGTGATAGGAGCATATTTATGCGACTTTGTTAGCTTGTTTCCTTGCATTTTCTTAGTTAGTTTCTACTTATTATAGTGATTTAAGCCATTTTTGTGTGTTTTCAGGTCCAATTGGCAAAATTGGCAAAAAGATGCAATTTGGAGCATTTTAGAGCAGTTTTGGGCTTGGAATGGATAGCACAAGTATGGAGCAAGATGGATGGACGAATTTGAAGTTCAAGAGAGGCTAGGAATGTGCAAAAGAGTTGAAGAAATAAATCCAAGTCAAAGAACATAAGGAATCAGCTACAAAGAAGGAGAATTATCCAAAACATTATCCAAACTACCTTATCTTATCCTTGTCTTATCCAAACCTTATCTTATCTTATCCTATCCTAATCTTATCCTACCTTAATTCCAGTTGCAAGGGGGACTCCTTTTCATATTAGGATGCCTAAAACCTGTTTTTAGGAGGCCTTTTTGTTCTAGAAACATGCCACAACACTCCTTTCTAGAAGCCTTAAAAATCTGGCACCCCAACCTGTTTTTAAAAGGCCTTTTCCTTGTTGGATTGGAGTTCTAAATCCTTTTCCTTGACAACCTAGGCCAAGTAATCCCTAGCCCTATAAATACAAGCTTATGCTGCACCATTCAGACCACCACCCTCTACCATAACTCACATACATCCATCCACCACACACAAGAGCTTTAAACTCAGAAAATCCCTCTTGTGCCGCAGCTTTGCAAGGAAGGAAGGAAGAAATCTGGAGCGTTTCTAGGTGTTTTCTATCTTTGTCTCAATGTTTAATTTAAGTTTTCTTTGTTTGCTTGTGGACATGAGGAACTAATTTCTTTATAGTTAGAGGTGAATTTGAAGCCATGATTATATGTTATATATGAATTGATTACGTCCAGTTATTGTTTCTTAAGACTAGAATGTGATTTGCTTAACTGAGTTATTAAAACTTGTTTGTGTGTGTTAATTGAGGGTCGACACTTAATTTGCATGCATGAATTTGATGCTAGAGTATAAGGCGGTTTCACCTAATCGTTATGAACTTATATTCACAAGTAGTAAAGGTTGCTAGTCACAATCATGTTAAGTAAGTCCTAGGCAAGAGTATCATGCTGTCATAGTTACGAATGCCTCGTCAACACTTATGATTTTCAAAGAACGTAATGACCTTTGATATGTTTTCTATCATGCTGTCATAGTTAGGAGACTTGATAAGGATAATTTGGTTGTAATGTAGTCTTCCATTCAATTCAATGAACTAAGGAAAATCTGATGGTTAATTTGTGCTGTCACGGTTAACTTGGGGTGTTGTCATTCATGTCTAAAGGAATAATAACTGGAAATTGGTTCATATGCATATATCATGTGTGGAGAATGACCCTCTAACTAGCCTTTCACCCTCTTAATTCATCAAAATCGTTTTTTCTAAAGTTTTTATGCAAAGTTTCTGTTTTAGTTTTCAATTCGTCAAAAACAATCCCCCTTTCATTTCAACTTGTTTTCAGAGTCAAAATCTGTTTTGTTTTAGTCTTTTGAGTCTTTTAAAGTTCTATTTTCGTCAAAATTACTTGTTAGGTCTAGAATTGAGTCCTTTTGATTGTTTCTTGCTGTTTTGAGTGTTTTAAGTTAGTTTTGAGTCGATAGAGTCTAGTTTAGTGTTTTTGAGTCTAATTTGTGTTGATTAGCATCCCTAGTTAATTCCCGGTTTAGAACGATCCCTACTTGCATCTTTACTACAATTGTCATCAATAGGGTTTAATTTGTGTGTCAAGTTAATTTTCACATCAAATTTTGGCGCTGTTGCCGAGGATTAGCAAATTTGCTAATCCCTCGTGTTTCTGTTTGTGTTTTTGTTTTTACGTTTTAGTTTTTGATTTTGTTTTGTTCTGTTTTCTTTGTTTCAGGTACTAGACATGGCAATTGCAAACATTCAAGCTCAATTGGCGAATCTTACTTCTCAATTGTCCCAGATTGCCGAAAGAACCACAATGCACACTGCCCCTACATTTGGGGTGCCCTATGGGCAAGGATGTCAAACTCATTAACGTCCTCAACTCACTGGGAACGGAGGTGCTTGGGGTTATCAAGGCCATAACCAATCAAGGGACAACATGTTTTCCAACACTTACAATTCCTATTAGAGAGATTACTCAGATTATATGTGGGGGGAACCTCAACAATTTCAACAAGGTGGATATTGGCAGCAAGAGGAGTTTCATTCAAGACCTATGCAGCCACCACAGCCTCCCCCACAACAATTCCAATCGAATTCAAGTATGTCCACGACTTATGATATACTAACTTCTTTCACGCAGGGCTCACAACAAGAAGGGTATTGGCAGCCATCTGAGGATATCTATCGAAAGCCATATGAACCACCACAGCCTCAACCATATTCGGCCCAACCAAGTTCAGGTTCGTCAATGGATAATGATAAAATTCTTGAGTTACTCACTTCTTTATCTCAGGGACAAGAAAATCAAGACAAAAGGGTGGACCATTTGGAAAAGCAAATTGGACAGATAGCGGAATTCATAGGACAGATTCTAGAGCAAAGTGAACTCTCCAACTCAACTATTGTCAATTCGATGGGAGATTTAGAAATCCATGATGCTATCACTTTGGGAAGTGCTATGGAGGTTGGAGCTGACCTAAAAACGCCCAAACATACCTTAGAAGTGGACAAAGAGCTGCTGATTGAGGAGGAGGAAAAAGACACACTCACAGCAAGGGAAGAACAACCCTTGCCGCAGCCCCCTAAGCCCTCTCAACCACCCACCACAAGTAAGGACGTCCAAATTCAATTCATTCTAATGTTATTCCTCCGAATGCACCTTTTTTCTCGCAGGTTTTTAATTCCCAAGAAAGATGAAAGTGAAAAAGACATCATGAAGCCTTCCCAAAGGTGCCAAGTACTATCCTAATTCTTGTTGCAACAAATCCAGTTCCAGAATGTGTTGAATTTCTTAAAGAACCTGGTACATCAAGAAGAATGATTCAAGAAAAAGAAGTGGCTGGAGAATATCAAGAATGGATCAAAGAGGATGTTCATGAGACAACAAAGCCCAAAGAAGTTGAATTTTATGACACGGGACAAGTCACAACCATCACATTCAATCTGGCCAAGTGCAAAAGTCCTGAAACTTTCAAAGATGTGGTGTTTGTCCTTGAGTTCTCATCGGAGCAAACAGGTAAGCCACCTCCCCGAATTTCAATTCTGTTTTATACTAATATGTTGTTAATGATTCAGGTACCCACACTAGAATTTAAACCATTGCCGGATCATTTCAAGTATCACCTTCCATTCAAAGATCAAGTCCATGCCGTGGCATCCAATGAAGCATAATTGAAGGATTCGTCCGGCTGGAAGACGTTAAAGCAAGCGCTTCTTGGGAGGCAACCCATGCATTCAAATAAAGAAGACCTAGGACTCTCCAGCTCCACAACCAGATTTGCGTTCCTAAACCCTACTCTTTATTGCTTTTACTTTGCCATATTTGCTATGTTTGTTAGTTGTGTTATTTGCTTGCTTGTGAGTGAGTCTATGTTTGAAACATTGAGGACAATATTTGGTTTAAGTGTAGGGGGGGTAAACAAGGTGTTTTGTTGAAAATTCGTGGGATTTTGTCACCTAGCACTTCTAAGGTTGTTTTTCATTGTTTTTGAGTGTTTTTAGTGTGTTTTGAAGTGTTTTTAGGTGTCTTGAAAGAGAAATACGAAAATTTACAAAAAGAAATTTGAAAAAAGTTTTGAAAAAACCCAAAAAGAGTCGTTTTTGTGTGTTTGTGTCTTAGGGTACCTTCCAACACAATGATGAGGATTTGGTTTTTAATTGCATGACTGTTAAAGAAAGTTACAAACATGGATTGAAGTTTGATATGCTCTTTGGTTTATGCTTGGTTATAGTTGACATTCATGAATTCACATGTAATCACAAAGGAAAAAAAAATCAGTTTTTGTAACATGCTTGAAGGAAGAAACTCAAACTAACGCTACAACCCTGAGAGACTTGAGCCTAAACTTTGTTTGGAGAGTTATTCATCTTGACATTCTTTCTTTTCTAAAGTCGTTGCATGATCTCATCATTCTTTGCTTGGTTGCTACTTAGAATGCGTTTTTCATCATTATAGTTCCAAATACTAGAACTCATGTCTATTTCATTCAAAGCATAAAATTGATTAGCATAACAAATAACAAGATGAAGTTGTTTAGTTAAAACCAGAGCCAAAAAGCCTAACCCTTTGCATATGTATTGTAGGTTTAGCCCCTTTGAGCCATATTTAGCCTATTTTCTTTGTTAGCCCACATTATCCTTACCTAGCCTAGTATAGGACTATCCATACCTTTGTTCTTAAGGCGTAGTGAAGCATGACCTAGAGTGAATTCCCTTTGTTCGTTATTAGGCAGCAACCAAGTGTGGGGGAGGGATTTTAGTGGTTTTGTGTGCCAAGAAAAGAAGTAGAAAAGGGCACGGGTAGGAAAAAGAAAAAAAAAAAAGAAAAAAAAATTCGTGAGAAAAAGAAAAGTATGTGAAAAAGTGTGAAAAGTGTTCAAAATAAGTGAGATTAGGCTCACAAGTGTTGGTTGTTGAAGAAAGGGTCCAAAAAGTTGAATTCGGCCCTAAGTATGTGTGATCTTCCCTTTATGCATTTAAAAAGGGAGTTCTAAGTGTCATATTCATTACTTTGCTTGCTATTGCTTTAAGAACGTTTGTTTTCTTTACCTTTCTTTGTTAGCCAATACCCTTAGCCCCGTTACAACCCTTAGACTTCTATCTTGATTGTTATGTGTTTCAATATGTGGAGTTTGGGATTGGTATGAGCATATGGTATCCCTGGTTCTCACGTCTAAGTAGTGGCATTCCATTCATGAGATCATATATATACATGCATTCCAGAAATTGCTTTCTTTGTTTTATACATATGTATACATGCATTCCAGAAATTGCTTTCTTTGTTTTATACATATGTGAGTATTAGTTTTCTTGTTACATCAATTTTCTCACATATAACTAGTGCAAGGAGTGTAGTCAGAAAATCTAAGTGAAAATTGAGTGCATATCTAGTAAGGAATTGAGGGATTCTCTAAGGCATGTTACTACATTCAAAAAGTTGTTTTAATTGATTAGATGCGAGCTAGTGAGTGGTAACTGTGATTAAGTATGTGCTCGAGAGTAAGGACAACTAAAATCTATGTAAGTAATGATTTTTAACATGTTATGTACCATTGGAAATCCCTGAGGTAATGTTGGAGGGTTTAGGTTATGTTTTGTTTGTTTGTTTTGCTCGAGGACTAGCAAAAGCTAAGTGTGGGGGAATTTGATAGGAGCATATTTATGCGACTTTGTTAGCTTGTTTCCTTGCATTTTCTTAGTTAGTTTCTACTTATTATAGTGATTTAAGCTATTTTCGTGTGTTTTCAGGTCCAATTGGCAAAATTGGCAAAAAGATGCAATTTGGAGCATTTTAGAGCAGTTTTGGGCTTGGAACAAGTATGGAGCAAGATGGATGGAAGAATTTGAAGTTCAAGAGAGGCTAGGAATGTGCAAAAGAGTTGAAGAAATAAATCCAAGTCAAAGAACATAAGGAATCAGCTACAAAGAAGGAGAATTATCCAAAACATTATCCAAACTACCTTATCTTATCCTTATCTATCCAAACCTTATCTTATCTTATCCTATCCTAATCTTATCCTACCTTAATTCCAGTTGCAAGGGGGACTCCTTTTCATATTAGGATGCCTAAAACCTGTTTTTAGGAGGCCTTTTTGTTCTAGAAACATGCCACAACACTCCTTTCTAGAAGCCCTAAAAATCTGGCGCCCCAACCTGTTTTTAGAAGGCCTTTTCCTTGTTGGATTGGAGTTCTAAATCCTTTTCCTTGACAACCTAGGCCAAGTAATCCCTAGCCCTATAAATACAAGCTTATGCTGCACCATTCAGACCACCACCCTCTACCATAACTCACATACATCCATCCACCACACACAAGAGCTTTAAACTCAGAAAATCCCTCTTGTGCCGCAGCTTTGCAAGGAAGGAAGGAAGAAATCTGGAGCGTTTCTAGGTGTTTTCTATCTTTGTCTCAATGTTTAATTTAAGTTTTCTTTGTTTGCTTGTGGACATGAGGAACTAATTTCTTTATAGTTAGAGGTGAATTTGAAGCCATGATTATATGTTATATATGAATTGATTACGTCCAGTTATTGTTTCTTAAGACTAGAATGTGATTTGCTTAACTGAGTTATTAAAACTTGTTTGTGTGTGTTAATTGGGGGTCGACACTTAATTTGCATGCATGAATTTGATGATAGAGTATAAGGGGGTTTCACCTAATCGTTATGAACTTATATTCACAAGTAGTAAAGGTTGCTAGTCACAATCATGTTAAGTAAGTCCTAGGCAAAAGTATCATGCTGTCATAGTTACGAATGCCTCGTCAACACTTATGATTTTCAAAGAACGTAATGACCTTTGATATGTTTTCAATCATGCTGTCATAGTTAGGAGACTTGATAAGGATAATTTGGTTGTAATGCGTCTTCCATTCAATTCAATGAACTAAGGAAAATCTGATGGTTAATTTGTGCTGTCACGGTTAACTTGGGGTGTTGTCATTCATGTCTAAAGGAATAATAACTGGAAATTGGTTTATATGCATATATCATGTGTGGAGAAGGACCCTCTAACTAGCCTTTCACCCTTCTTAATTCATCAAAATCGTTTTTTCTAAAGTTTTTATGCAAAGTTTCTGTTTTAGTTTTCAATTCGTCAAAAACAATCCCCCTTTCATTTCAACTTGTTTTCAGAGTCAAAATCTGTTTTGTTTTAGTCTTTTGAGTCTTTTAAAGTTCTATTTTCGTCAAAATTACTTGTTAGGTCTAGAATTGAGTCATTTTGATTGTTTCTTGCTGTTTTGAGTGTTTTAAGTTAGTTTTGAGTCAATAGAGTCTAGTTTAGTGTTTTTGAGTCTAATTTGTGTTGATTAGCATCCCTAGTTAATCCCCGGTTTACAACGATCCCTACTTGCATCTTTACTACAATTGTCATCAATAGGGTTTAATTTGTGTGTCAAGTTAATTTTCACATCAGCCCGCTGTTGGTGATTTAGTCTGCCACTTGGCTCAAATGAAAGAAGAGGCCTCCTCCTACTCCAGCTTGCTGTTGCAAGCTTTGGTTGCCAGCAATGGGTGTGCTTTGTTCATCCGCTGACACACCTAAACTTATATCAAACTTGAAGTAGAAGCTAACAAAAAAGTTGCCATGTAATGTCAATAACACTTCCTTGAATGGAAAAGGCACCCAAGAGCACCAAGGTAGTGGCCTGGTGGGGTGCGAGTGAATGCGACCCATCGTCTCCGCTTTCTTCCACTTAACCGAGAAAAACATGAACATGAATTCATAATTAAAGAAGAATAAGTGACTAATTTTATTATGCATCCACTTCCACTACTTCTCATGAAAATTTCCAAGTTGATGATTGCTCTATTCCAAGTCCTCGGCCACCCCTCTTTGAATATGGCTCGTTTAGTGCTAGACTTAGATTGGGTTGGTTAACTCATAAAACTAAAGGTATATTAAAGGAAAAGTCTTTTGTTACTTAGTAATATTGTTTAGAGATATTTCTCTTACAAGAGGTCTTATGTTCGAATCTCATGAGTGACTTAGCTAGTCAAAAAATATGCCATTGCCATTGGTAGACTACTAAAAAGGTACATTAGGCTCACTAACATAGAGTTAAACTAATTAAAAGCTTTGAGAATTCATTGTGGTGAATCATATGCATTAAAAAAAGGGTTGAAATATCCGAAATAACCTTAAAATGTCCAAAATAATCTTGAAGGGGATCGAGTGGGAAGTTAAAAGATCCGAAATAATCTTGAAGGGGATCGAATGGGAACGTAATACAACAAATCGCTTAAAATTTTAGTTCATATAACAAATTAAAAAAGACGTATAAGTTTTTATCACATTTGAAAAAAGGTCTTATTTATTTGAGAAAATACATAGTTACATTTCAGATATCGCCAAGTGCTTCTCTTTGGCAGCAACAACCTTATCCCTTTTCTTAGTTTCAAATTCAACAATTTAGCTGGCTGCGAATGTGATCCGTCGTCATGCTTTCTTCTACAATGTACAGGGAAGACTTCCAGTCAACAAGTCAATTCAAAAACCAATCTCATAATTCCAAAGTGTTAACTTTTCTCAAATGCCACGAGTTTAATGGACAGTTAGTGGGTTTTAACTCTCTGCCATTTTTCTACATATTACATACATATTGGAATGAGGATTCTCTCCGGATCCCCGGGATCCTTAAATCATATATGTTCATCGTATATCGTGCGGTCAGTTTTCGTCAATTCTTGTTCATATTTAATTTAAAATAAAAATATTTAAAATGATTTCTGGCTGCACAATGTATGATGAACACACACAAAGCTGTATTGGACAAGAAGCAATATTGGAGAAAAAGTGGGTGCAGCTGGTGTATTAGTACCAAACGAGGTCATTTTTATCTCCATTAATTATCACTCTAGACCTAAAAAATTGTGGATGATGTTGGTCTGACTCTTCCATTTTTTTCTTAAATATAGGACATGCGATAAATACAAAAGATGTATGTCACTTAGTAATACTGTTTAGTGATATTTCACTTACGAGACGTCTTAAGTTCGACTCTCAAATGTGACAAGTTTGCAACAAATTATTCTCCCCTCCGTAGTATGTAAATATATTGTTGTATAATTTTTTTTTTCTAGAGAAACGATAGTTTTAGTGGGTTAAATTGTTTGATATTAGAGGGAGAGGAGATCAAACCCGCCTCAGGATGTATAAGTATTATTACTTTCCGTCAGTGGAATTAAGAGAAAATGTGAGTGCATTTGACCCCAACAATGACATTTTTCTCTCCACTAATTATCATTGATTACCACTCTTGCTTTTTCTTACTCTCCTTACTCTGCCCTCATATATAAACCCCATCTCTCTCTCTCTCTCTCTCTCTCTCTCTCTCTCTCTCTCTCTCTCCCTCCCTAATGCGTGGGAAAGTAGTTAGCATTTCTTATTCAATATATCCTCCCTCCCTAATGCGTGGGAAAGTAGTTAGCATTTCTTAGTCAATATATCCTTGAAAAACAGTAAATTAAAGAGAAATGCTAAAGGGTTTCTTTCTAAAGTGGACTCTTTCTCGATAAACTGTGAGGTGACATAGAATATATAAATAGTCTTAAAATTAATTTGAGATAATTCCCTTAACATTTTTCTAAATTAAATTGATCCCCTGTACACGGCACTTTCTCGATAAGTAGTTCATAATCAATAAGTCAACTAGTCAACCCAAAAGCAATCTCACAATTCCAATTTCTAATTTTCTACACTGAAAAGTTTTCCACTTGCCCTGCCTGAAGAAGTACGATCATTTTCGCCAGAAGAAAAACATGAGCATGAATTTAGTGCAAATCCCAGAGACCACGTCCGTTTATTAAGTAGGTGCTGATCGATTTGCAATTTGTTTGTCCTTGCCTCAGTATAGAGAAGAAGTATGACTTACACAGAATAGGTTTAAGCCACCGTAACATTTTAGATTATATAAAACGTAACGTATAAGTTCATATTCACCTAAAATTTTATTATTAGACCGCAAAATCAATAGTAGCGATGAACTTATTCTATGCAAATTACTTTCTTATAGAACAATACATGATTAGTGAATATTGCGTAAAGTAAAAACTGTACAATCAAAATCATTACAGTTTTTCTTTGTTAGCGATTTTCCCATGCCTAGTTTCATTTTTTCCGTACTCCTTTCTTCGCCTTTATACATTTTTTTAATACATCTGATATTATCTACACTAAGTTCACAATGAGACACCCATAATAATTTGGTTCAAATTCGCATTTGGTGAGAATCGAACCAAAAACTTCTCACTTACAAGTAAAGAGGAATACCACTAGACCGACGTCTTTACATATTTATTCTCTTTTAATTTATTGAATCAATATCTTAAAATAAATAAACATACGTAAAAAAAGAAAATAGGAGTTCTTTTTTTTTTCTCCAATAGAGAATGCACATATTACCCAATTTTCTTATAACATAAATTGTATAAATTTCTTAATCAAAACCATTCAATTTCTTAATCTCCGTCTGAAAGTCATTCTTACAAAAAAAATTATTTGAATTGGCATGTCACATGTGCTTAACTTTGACATGCAGCTAGTAGTGCGTGAATGTGACTCGTTGTCATCTGCTTTCTTCCATAATGTGCAGGGAGAGTTCAAATCTTCTGCATCCATTTTTACATGTAGCATCTCAGTGGCTTGCTTGAAATCTTGAAACATCTAAACTACATATTAATAAAACCCTCTTTGTCAATCAAAAGAGAGTGAAAAGACTATTCAATCTTCTAATACAACAAAAAAAATTATGGTCAATAATAAAACTTCGTAAAACCAAATTTGTTGTTTTTCATTTAAGCTTCGCCTACAAATATTATTAGCATATTTCTAATATTAAATAATAAAATTAAAAAAAAAACTTCTCTCCCCCTCGCACTCCCACTTTCTCACTCTCGCTCTCTCCTTTCCATTTTAAAAACAAAATTAAAAATGTTAACACACAAAGTGTGTAGACATATGCTAGTCTCCGCTAATTGAACCAAAACCTAAAAGAGTTGACTCTAAATAAAAGGATTTTCCAAAAAAATACAAAGGAGCCCAGCGTACTGGGTACTCTCCCAACCACTGCCACCAACCACCTCCCCCCACCCCAACCCCTCCCTTACGGACCGCCACCTCTTCACCACTCCGACCTACGACCCCTAATCTTAGAAACCTCCAGCAGCACCGTTAACCCACCAAGCCCTCCATGACTGGAATCTGAAACCCATCGAACCCTGATCCACCCGAACTCAATTCCTCTGTGATTGAAATTTTTGTTCACATGTGCCACGTCTAACCCCGACGATATCGGTCCCGTCATCACCAAATCAAACAAATTCATTGATTTAGCTTTTGGATATCAAACTAATGAAGCTCCTTATATATGAATCTGTCGTTGAAGTCAATCTCGCAGTATTAGTTTTCTCACACTTATCGTGAAGGAAATCAGGTGACAGATTGTTTGGCAAACTATGATTTTGATCATGTTGGGGTTCAAGGTTGGATTCTTGTCCGTGCAATTGCAGCTTTTGCTCATAATCTTTTGGGGCTTCTAAATTTTCTCTTAGAAGTCCTCTTAATTGATTTTTGTTTCTAATAATTTTTACTGCTTTACTTTTTTCTTCAATATATATTCACATAATGTCTATTTTCATGATAGCAATGCTAGAGCGGATGTGGTATTATTGTTTAATTAAAAAAAACATATTAATGGTTATTTGTTACTACGATTTAGTAATATTCCTCTCTACTTGTAAGTGAGAGGTCTTAGGTTCGATTCTCGTCAAAAACGAGTTTAAACCAAGTTATTGCTAGTCTATTATGAGGCTAAACTCATCCGTCCTTTTAATGTAAATAATATCGTTTGTTAAAAAAATATATATATTAATGGTAAAAAAAAAATCTCGCAGTAGTTTCCAACGCCATAGCCACCGGTTTTGAGTGGGTTTGGTAATGTGGAGGATCTGGAAGGAGACGACGATAATTGGGCTTCTAGATTTGTGGTCAGGAAGATCTGGAATGAGGAGATGGATGTTCATCGGTGCAGTGGTGGTGGTCGGTGTTGAGCGGGAGTGGTAGGACAGTTGGCCTTCTGGCTTTTCAAATTCTATTTTTGTTCTTTATTTATTTTTTTAATTATTTTTCAGAAAGTTAACAGTGTTTAAGCGTTGAGTAAGGGGTAGACAGGTGTCAAATATCCTTTTCTTAGTTTCGCCACTTTCTTCCACTTTCCACTGGACAAAGGGCAGCAGGGAAGACTTTAAGCCATCATATCAATCTCATAATTCCACAATGTGACTCATCTCACACTGTTACATTGACCATTGAAACGAGAGAGGATGCTCGTCGTATCCTCTTTGTAATGATCTTTGGATACTCTAATCATATCTATTTATTATGCATCGTACGATCAGTTTTCGTCTTCGTCTGATACTGTTTATATTCAATTTTAAATAAAATAATTTACAATAATTTCTAATTGCACGATATACAATGAAATAATGTGATTTGAGGATTCTCGAGATCTCATAAAAGAATCTGACGAGGATTCTCAGCCCCAGTTTGGGGTTGAGGTGATTTTAAAAAAAACTGCTATGAAAAAAAGCTGGGACAGTTTTTGGTGTTTGGTAAACATTCAGCTTCAGCTTTTTTTCACAGTTTTGGGTGAAAAAAAGCCAAAAACAAGAAGCTGCAAAACCCAGCTTTGAAAAACCGGCTTTTTTTCACATCTGTTTTACATAAAAGTTTACCAAACACTATAATATTGTTTTTTTTTCTTTCAAAAGCACTTTTACAAAAAAGTTTACCAAACACTCTGCTGCTTTATTTCACAGCTGCTTATTCTCACAGCACAGCAGAAGCAGCTTTTTT
This sequence comes from Heteromeles arbutifolia, assembly GCA_024362995.1. Taxonomy (NCBI): domain Eukaryota; kingdom Viridiplantae; phylum Streptophyta; class Magnoliopsida; order Rosales; family Rosaceae; genus Heteromeles; species Heteromeles arbutifolia. The sequence continues at coordinate 7,162,805 of JANCRC010000017.1, read as the reverse complement.
TCAAAGCACAGCAATACCAAACCAGCCCTCACTCTATTGAAACATTGACGAATTTAATGGAAAGTTGGTGGAAATTTGTAACCTTTAATTATGTGCCATTTTCTACACGTCATATGTTTATAAAACTCAAAGTACGTTGCCGGGAATAATTTTTCATTTTGAAGATACTAGAAACAGTAGCGAAGATTAGTGTAGATATAGCGTTTTTCCAAAAAAATAATCGCTCTAGCCTCTAGACCCATAAGTTGTGGATTAACATTGCCTTACTCTTCCATGATTCCGTAGTTGTATTTACTGAATAATTACTGAGGATTAAACATTTAAATTTTACTTAAAAATGTATTTATTTCTGCTTCCTATATGTGGCCACTAAATTATTTATAGCATATTTACTTCCTTAATGAGTTGGAATTTGTCTTGGAATTATTTTCGTTCTTGATTGCTCTACATTTGTTAACACATTTAAAATTTAAATTATGCGGATCTCACGTTGCAATCCGTAATTCAATATACACTTAAAAATTATGGATTAAATTGATTAGAAGAAAGAGGAGATCATGATCTCATTACCGACTTCACAAATTCCAGTGAGGAGTGTGGACGCGACAATTTCTCGATAAGTAGGGCAAAAACTTCAAAGTCAACACGTCAACCAGTCAAACCAAAAAGAAATCGCACAATTCCAATTTCCACAATTTGACATAAGCAAGGTTTTTAAATATCGGTTTTAACATATATTTTCTCAAGCAGAAATGCTAACGGAAGACAACAGAGCGAGCGAGACGAGACGGTGACAGATATGTGAGAACGAGAGAGAGCAGCGTTATAGAAGAGAGTTATTGTGGCACTAATTTTAAGATCACCAATTTTAATTCGAACCGGCAAAATATATTTTTTGTTGCCTTTTCAATCGTCAGCTTCATTAAAAACAATGCGCAACTTAAAAAAAATAATTTTCAAGAAGGTGGGAAAGCTCCCAACAAAAATCAAGTTTGTCGGCTAACAACTTCTTTGCCGACAAAATATTTGTTGGCTATAACCTTAAGCCATCAGGAGAAGTCCTTGCCAAAACCTTAACCCTGGCGTGCGTATTTAGCCGACAAACCAAAAAATTTGTCGAGTGAAACCTCTTTTGCTAACAAAATAAGTTTTGTTGGCTCAAAATTCGTCGGCAAAGTTAGATTTTCTAGTAGTGTCAAATGTGAAACTCTCCATGGACTCTCTAGTGCCTCATATTTTTTACACAATATTTTATAATGTTGGTAAGAAAATTGACATTAAACTGTAAAGTGACAAAAAATTTATAAAGAGTACTACTTTGGGAGAGCCTCCTTAGCATTTCACTTTCTCAAGTCTATGAAAATGAAAGTGAATGTGGTTACTTTCTTTAACAAGTCTTAAACTTGTTTTCCGTTTTTCTTTCAAATTTTCCTCAAAAAGGATTTTTTTTTTTTTTTCGTAATTACTAATTCAACAGTCCTTTACATGATTCCCATTTTTTAAGTCTATGTTTATTTCATGTCTGAACAACCAATCACAAGAATTTAATTTGAGCAAAAATTACATGACAATGCATAACAGAGCATGTATTAGTTTAATACTGCACACAATAGCGTCCCAAATCAATTAAAGGACTGTTGAATTAGTATGGGAAAGGCACCCAAGAGCACTAGGGTGTGAGTGAATGCGACCCATCGTCTCCGCTTTCTTCCACTTTGCTATGTTTTTCAAACCAAACCACACTCAACAGAGAAAAAAATGAACATGAATTTATAATCCATGTCCACTATTTCTCATGGAAATTTCCGAGTTGATGATTGCTTTATTCCAAGTCCTCGGCCACCCCTCTTTGAATATGACTCGTTTAGTCCTAGACCTAGATTGGGTTGGTTAACTCATAAAACTCAAGGTATATTAAAGGAAAAGTCTTTTGTCACTTAGTAATATTGTTTAGTGATATTTCTCTTACAAGAGATCTTAGGTTGTGACGGGTTCGCAACCAATTTATTCTCCCCCCTTTAGACCATCTCCAACCCTTAGGTTAAAACCTGAAATTCCTAACCCAGAAAATTTAGGTTTTAACCTAGAAACAGTTTTTTTGCTCCAATCCTTCTGGGTTAAATTTTTAACCCGAGATTATTAAAGAATGAATTTAAAAAATAAATTATGTAAACTTTTTAGAGAATGAGTTTAGGATATTTTTTTTTTTAAAGTAATTTTGAAAAAAAATTATGTAAACTATCATAATTTAATTTATGAACATTTTAACCTAAAATATTTAGATTCCGATAAATATTAAAAAATTACTAAACCGACACCATGAAACTCCTGGAACACTATGAAAGAATATGAAACGCATAAAAGAATTTCTTTTTAATTATTTTAGCCATTGGATTTAAATTTGGACCATTAGATTTTCTTTTTATTGTTAGGTTTGATCATATTAGATCTTAGCCGTTGAATTCAATGAATTTATAAATATAAACTAAAAAAAATACACATATATGAGCCCATTAATCCAGGAGAAATTATGGGCTAAATTTGCCCCAAAAATGAGTTTTGCATTAAAACTCATATTTGGCCCCAAGGTTGGAGCAAGTTGGGAGAGCTTTAAAACCTAAAATTTGAGTTTTATTTCAAGGATTGGAGTAGATCTTAGAGAGAGTGTGTGTGTGTGTCTCTCTCTCTCTCTCTCTCTCTATATATATTATTTTTTTTAAAATTTTTTTTTTGTCAAACTATGGATTTTATTAGATTAGATATTAGATTAGTCACTAACGGGGTTTGAACACACGGCGTCATGCAAGAGCTCAACACCTTTTCACCACTTTGGTAAAAGGCCACTTGCTTAGAGTGTATATATATTGATGCTTTTGCTTCCACTTCTTACTCTGCCCTCACACATTTAAACCCCATCTCTCTGCATATTTTTTTGTTTTCCCTTTCCAATTAATAGTCCACAATCCAGACACACCCTCCATTTCTAGCTTTTGCCTTCAAAGCCATTTCGTCACGTGATAAGGAGGCAACAGTTATGTCACCGTCCTTTTATTCGTGACTGCACGGTAACTAAAGCGATTAGCCACGGAGTAGGCACCCAAAACGTCACTGTAGCGACCAAAGGTTACGAAAACAAAAAGGTGACCACTGCTTGTTTTGTTTTTGTTTTTGTTTCAATTGTTTGATATTTTTCTTTTGTGTGTATGACTTGGAAGAACTTCTGGACACAGGTTGAGTACTCTTTCATGATATTGTTTGAACAATTTTCATGATGCCATTCAGCACGTAATCTGCCTCTCTTTCTCAAATATTAAGTTTCAACTTCATATGAATCTTTTTTTTGTAGATATTTGAGTAAAATATAATTCATTATTTATTAAAATAAGTCCAATCCCTTGAGTTTAAAATTATTTTATTATCAATAATTGTCTCTTTAATGATAAAATTTACTATAAAAATTAAAATTATTTCTAAATATCTCTTTGATTATTTATTCTTACTTATTTTTCTTTTTGTTATGTCTTCTTCTTCTTCCTGCTCTAAACCCCATTTATAGATTTGATTTTTAATTTTTATAATCAACCTATATCACAAGTTAATTGTATTTATCTACTATATGACATATTCTTTTTTTATAATAAACCTGTATCACAAATTAATGTGCCTTGCTTGTAGGTATATTTTGTTTTGTACATTTGAGTTATATTATGTTTTGTACATTTTAGTTAGGTTTCATATCTCGCTTACAGGTATAATATACATTCATATATTTGTTACTTGACTTAGGTTGTATATTCTGTAGATGGACTTATGTTAGTATATTAGTTTTTTGTTATAAAATATAGAAAACTTCATTTTAATCCTTAAAAAATATGAGTTTTAGACTATAACCTTGTGTAAGATTAAAATCCAATTTTAGTCCCTAGTACATTTAATCATGTAATTTATTAGTTATATTTCGAAGTTTTATTTATCTTTTTATTTTTATTGTAATGTATTAATTACATTTAAATTTAATTTTTATTCCATTCATCATAATATATTTTAATGTCTACATTTAGGCCACTATTTTTTTTTTATAATATATATTCCGATAACAATTTTGTATGTTATTCATTTAGGTACATTAATACATTTGAATATTTCGGTATATCCATTGGTACAAACATATAGTTATACATTGATTCAATATAATGCATTTCGTTACGTACATTTTGGTACACACATTTGAGTATTGACTTTTAGGTACATTAATTCAATATATTATATTTCGGTACATGACACACCCCGACTGAACATCGGGACGTGCTGGCCGTCACGTGAGCGTGCGTGATAAGGCCATGTGCGCAATACGGAAGAATAAATATAAATAATAAGTGCTAAGGTAACTATACTAGTGCCACAGGCACATAAAATAGTAAGACAGTTAATATCATGACACACAGAGCTCGAGCATCCTAGGTGCAGTCCAAAGGACATAAACGAGAAAATAAAAATATTTACATGGGTGGTGTGCTGTCAGATATGCCTTTGTTGCCTCGTTTGCCACCAAAACTATCTAGTACCTAGAGGGGCGCAAAACAAAAGTGTGAGTGGGCAAAAACAAAGTTTTATCAAAACCATTTCGATATGAAAGTTGTAACCCCTCTCTGTAAAACAAGTATACTTCCCAGAAAATATATATATATATACGTACTAATACCGAAAACCATGTATCAGCCAATCTCATCAAATAAGCAATGCCATGCCCGAATGAACCATAGCCAATAATCAACATATATCAAATACCATCAAATAATCAGGTGATATCCCAACTCACTCAAATCATGCCGGCAATATATATATATATATATATATATATATATATATATATATCAATCAGCCGGAGTCACCTCTAGTGACCTGTACGGCTGAATCTATGGCTCCTCAATCAATCCTCAATCCATCTCTTAATCAATTATCAATAATCAATAATCAGTAATCAGTAATCAGTAATCAGTAATCAGTAATCAGTAACCTGCACCCATGACGGAACCACCTAATGTGGTCTGTACGTCAAGCTGGGTAAATACGCTCTGTGCTACGATCACGTGAAGGCTGGCGACGAATCGCAAGTCACCTACGAGTCGGAACCACCTAATGTGGTCTGTACGACAGGCTGGCACCTGCCTTGGATCCAAGGTGAGCGTACGGTGCGGGAGGTGAACGATCACGTGAAAGCTAAGCCCTCAGGCATGCACAACCCCGATGTGCAGGTAATGAGCCATATAACAATCTCATCGATATCACCTCAATCAACACTTCACACACACACACACTTACTTGACTTACCTGGCGCCCGCGATGCAACAATATATAATCACACAAATATATCTATATAAAAATATATCTATGGCATTCGACATGGCATTCATTTCATAAAAGCATTTTAAAACGTATTTCTGGGAAATCAATCAATTATATATATATATACTGAAAACAAAAGCCCACTCACTGATATGTAGACGGGTCGTAGCCCCCAAGCCTCGCGTGGCTGCGCTCGTCCTCAGGATACGTCTCACCTATATGCGACACAACTATATAAACGTTAATTATGCACATAACCCAGTTCAAGTAATAACTTCTCATACGTCGCTCAATTGGGGTGTTTGTATATATTTACATCAAACAATCCCCTCCACATAATTTTAATTCATATAAATTAAAATAAATAACACACACATAAATATAAATATATATATATATAGGCACCCTTATATAACCATTACTCCTTATTCACCCGTCCTCTCACATCCGTAAGGGGGGTAAAATCGTCATTTCATATTTCATATATCATAAATTCAGAACGGACTGTTACAGTACATACATTTAGGTACGTACATTTTGATACATATATTTAGGTATGTACATTTTGGTACATACATTTAGCTACGTACATTTTGGTACATACTTTTTGATATTGACATTTAGGTGCATACATTTCGGTATATATTGACATTTAGGTACGTACATTTTGGTACATACATTTCGGTATTGACATTTAGGTGTATTAATTCAATATAATACATTTCGGTACATACATTTAGGTTCATTATAATATATTTTGGTACAATCATGTAGGTACAAATATTTCGGTACAAAAAAGTCAATTTTATATATTTCGGCACAGTCATTTATGTACACTTATGTATTTATATATTTTTGTATCACAAATTTCCTTTAATATTTTCTCATTTATGTTCATTTATAATTAAAAAACTAAATATGTACATATTATGACACACCCCGACCCGAGAATCAAGGCGTGCTGGCCGTCACTAACGTGACGTAACCATTACGCAATGCGGAAGCAATAGGATAAAGAGTATGAATAATTAAAAACCGAATACTAGCAGTACACTCCTAATGACATGCTAGAGAGAGAGTTAAAGTATGAAATACACATAACCAGAGCATAAGATTCTAATGCAGTCAAGTAGGACAAATACTAAGTTACAACACCCGAAGGTGAATCCTACATGAGTGAAGTCCGTCAGAACAGCCGTGGGAATCCTCGAGAGCCACCAAACACTCCTAACTACAACCTGGAGGGGCGCAAAACAAGGTGAGTGGGTCAGTAAAACAAAGCTTTCAAAATCTTTCCTTTAACAACATATATATCCCCTCGCTAGAAAAACCTGTATACTTTCCCAGAAAATATAATATATAAATATATATAGCTTAAGAAATCTCAAACACCCTTATTCATCATTTTTCAGAGAAATATGCCATGCCATGAGCCAAAAACATAATATGGATGCATCAACATAAATCAGGTGAAATAATAAATCAACCGGAGACCCTGCAGTGGTCCTGTACGGCTGATTCTAGAGCTCAATATCCAATCCAGCCGGAGTCACCAACTGTGACCTGTACGGCACTGCCGGAGTCGCCAACTGCGACCTGTATGGCACTACGCTACACATGAGTCGGAACTACCTATAGTAGTCTGTACGACTCGGATGGTGTAATAATACGCTCTAGTGCTTCTCTCATCAATCATCTGTGCACATAATCTAGGGTCACCTACTAGTCGGAACCACCTCTAGTGGTCTGTACGACTAGCATGTCGGAACCACCTCTAGTGGTCTGTACGACTAGCATCTACTTGGATCCAAGGTGAGCGTGTGATGCGGGTGAATAACATAAGCACTAACACCAGGGGTGCAGGTTATGAGCTATCAACATAAATCTCGTCAAACAATTCAATGCACCAAATGTAACTCACCTGATACTCACCTGTGCGTCCGCAGCACCAATTCACATATATGCATCATATAACATCCATTCACATATGTATGGCATTTCAAATCACATGATTCATATAAATCTATGCATGGCATTTCAAATCATACTTTCATTTTAATTCGATTTCTGGGAAAAATCATTACGTATATAGGCATATAATGAAAACAAAACTGCCCACTCACTGGTATGTCGCAGGGTCGTAACCCCCGTGACGCCTCTGACTGCGCTCGTCCTCGGGGTAGGTCTCACCTATATGCGAAACAACTATAAAAACGTTATTTTAAGCACATAACCAACAATTCGAAATAACTTCTCATAAAATGCTCAATTTTGGCATATGAATATACCAACGCGATCTACACAACCTCACGAACATCGTGATATTTTTAAATTAATTTTTCTAGGGCCCACGCGCCCTCACGCGCCCCCCACGCGCATCATCTTCAACCTCCCGACGCTGGAACAGTGCCACCGGCGTCGGATTCTGGGCAACCCTGCAACTGCCCTTTTCTCGCTCGTTTTTGCACCATTTTTCATGAAATTTTCACCAAAATGTCACAAATCATGAAAGGAAGAAGGCTGTACCTCTTTGGAGCCTCAAAACCTTCCAAATCGCGTCGGGAAAATTTCACCAAAATCGGCCACCTTCGAACCTTGTGATCCCGACGTCCCAAACCTTCAAACGAAGCACTCCGAGCTTCGTGGGGACCTCCTTAAGCTCGTGGTAAGCTTGGATTGTCCTAAAATGCAACCATTTAAAAGTTGGTGAATAGTGACAATCACGGTGCTCGTGATTTCAGCGTGAAAACGAATGAACCCTTACCTGAAATGGGTACCAATGGGTTCGTATGGTCTCTAGGAGTACGATGGTGGTCTCAACCACGTCGATCCGTGAAGGTTTGATGGCCTTTGGGGTTGTCCGTACCTTTCGAAAGAGAAGGAAGAGAGAGTGACCGAGAGCATGCGGGAGAGAGAGTGAGAAAATGAAGGTGTGTGTGGTCTACAAACACCCCAACCACATAAAATAATTCCAAATTAATTTCCAACAATTTTTCCAAAACAAACTTAGGATAGGACAATAAAACCCAATGAAATGTCACATACCTTAGTAAATTCAAGGGCAATCCCGTCATTTCACATCCTCGATTAATAAATTCCGGGACAGGCTGTGACATATTAACAAAATTAAAATTTAATGTGGAGAGATTAAATAAAAATACACATTAAATAACAAAAATTGAAAGTAAATTTTGATAAAAGTACACTTCAAGGGATTAAATTGAATATGTAATCTAGCACCAGGTTTTTTTTTTTAAATTTTAATCTTTTGGAAGGACTAATGTTCAAAAACCCCTAGAAAATATTAAGTAGATTTGTTGGAATTAGAAGATGAATGAAATTAGAAGATTTTCAATTCTCTAATATTTTTAAAAAAATATAAAAAATAGTATAAAAGAAATAAAAATGGAGAAAATATAATACTAGACTTAACCTAATAGTCATGTTGATTTTTTTACCTAAATCTAAATGCCCCTACCAAACATTAGTTGGAAATTTTGTAAATATTAGCGCTATTAAATGAAAATTCATGCAGTTGTAACACCATATATGCAAATATATGGTTTATATAACTAGAATGGCAAGAGATTAACATGTAGAAACTCCAGAAGATGATGCCATAGTCAAAAACTCCCAACAAAACTCAGTGAACCTTTCCTCTCTTGCAGAAAATAATATGCTCGACTCATAATTGATTTAATGAGCTTAGTATCTGTGACAGTAGAGGCCACTATATATAGGGCTGGAAAAAAATCCCAAACCAAACCGAAAAAATCCCGATCCCAAACCAAAATTCCCGAAATTTTCGGGATATAATCCCAAACCAAACCGAAAGTTTCGGTATGGGATTCGGTTTTGCATTTCATTTTTTCGGTATTCCCATACCGAACCGAAAAAAAAATTAGGGTTTTTATCGCAAATGGTCACTGACCTTGATCAAACACATCATTTTGGTCCCTGACATTGAAAATCAATAGAAATGGTCCCTAAGATTGTCCACCATCCATCATTTTGGTCATTCCGTTAGAAACTCCGTTAAGTGTCCTGGAGCTCTTGGCCGGAAGTTTGGGCAATTTTCAAAGCTTCGTAACTCAATCGTTTCTTAACCAAATTCGACCCATAATATATCAAAATGAAGATAGGAAAGTGTAGAATAAGATTATACCTATTTTGAAGTCCAATAGTTGTCGGAGATGGCCGGAAAATAGCCTCAAAGTTGACTTGTCCGAGTGAAAACTTGAAAACTCGCCGGAAACTGGGTAAACTTTAAACGTTCATAACTTCTTCAATACTCAACGAAATCAAGTGATTCAAAAACAAAAATCATACTTCTCGACGATATGAAGAGAATGGTACCTTTTTTGACTGCTAAATCGCTCTTGTTTGGCCGGAAAAAGGCTCGAAAGTGGGTAACTCAAGACCAAGACAGCCACTTTCGAGCCATTTTCCAGCCAAACCAGGGCGAGTTAGCCGTCTAAAAAGGTATCATTCTCTTTGTCTCGTCGAGAAGTATGATTTTTTTTTTTGAATCACTTGATTTTGTTGAGTATTGAAGAAGTTATGAAAGTTTAAAGTTTACCCAGGTTCCAGCAAGTTTTCAAGTTTTCACTCGGACCAGTCAACTTTGAGGCTATTTTTCGGCCATCTTCGACAACCATTGGACTTCCAAATGGTATAATCTTATTCTACACTTTCCTATCTTCATTTTGATATATTATGGGTCAAATTTGGTTAAGAAACAATTGAGTTACGAAGCTTTAAAAATTGCCCAAACTTCCGGCCAAGAGCTCCGGGACACTTAAAGGAGTTTTTAACGGAAGGACCAAAATGATGGATGGTGGACAATCTCAGGGACCATTTCTATTGATTTTCAATGTCAAGGACCAAAATGATGTGTTTGATCAATGTCAGGGACCATTTGTAATTAAAACCCAAAAAATTATATATATATATATATATATATATTATTTTTTAATTATAAGAAAATTCTTTGAACCGTCCATTGTTTTAGATTTAATCTGTGCCGTTGATTTGTTTTAGGTCTAATCTCACTAACTTCACTTCACTTCCGTCTCCATTTGTTCCATCGAACTGGAATCGAAGCGCTGTGCAGGCCCTGTAGGATTGTCCCTGCCTGAGCCTCCCTCACCGATCCCTCATCTCCAACCCCTGAGCCTCCCTCACCAAACCATACTATCGTCTCTCTCTGACTCTCCACTCCAGCCTTCCTTCACCACACAGCCACCGGTCGACCGCCACACCACCGTTTTCTCTCTCGATCTGTTATCTCCTCGGAGGCAAAATCTGAAGACCCAATCGCAGGCAGGCAACAATTTCATCAAGGTTGGTGCACTACTACAAAAAAGGATATCACTGGCGGTTTAAAACCGACAAGAAACACCACATACTGTCAGATTTTTGGTAAAAATCCGACATTAAATTGTCCAATGTCGCATAATGGAACCGACACCAATACTACCGTCACAAAAAGGGTATTGACGTCGCTTTGCACCCTTAATCCGCCACCAAGAAGCAAAGTAATATTAAATAAAAAAGAACAACTGCGTCGCTTAAAAGCGACATCGGTTCTTACGTCGCTTATAAGCGACATTAATGGAGCAAACTAGCGTCGATCCTAACTGACACCACCTCATAATTTGATAATAAAATAAACACTATAATGTCACTCATAAGCGACACCCCAAACCATTTCTGCAAATATACTGTACATTTCTGCAAATATACCCACACATAAACCCAACATTCCAGAAACGGAAACAAAGCAATAAAGATCAAAGAAAATGCAAAACGGATAGCAAAAAATTACTGGACATGGGAGGAGGCGAAGGAGAAGACAATCAAAGAAGTAGAAGGGGATCAATCAAGGTGGGGATCGCAGTAATTGTCATCGTAATCGACGGTGGTAGAAGACTCATCAGAGAAAGGTCATTTCTGGAATGTTGGGCTTGTGCTTACGACGACCCCACGCCGTTGTTCCCGATGATTCCTCGCCTCTGCTGCTGCTCGCGACGACCAACCCCACCTTGTACGACCAGATCTGTGGAGAGAGAGAGAGAAAGGGGGCCACCAACAATTAGCCCCCGCCGTGCACCCAAAAAGCTCCGAAGAGCTGCTTCGAGATCTTCAACTGCTGCTTCTTCCCATTCTGACCCGTCTGCTCAGACTTGCTATATACCCACACATAAATCACCCTTTTCGTCAAAATGTTCACCGGCCGGTTGTGACTTAGAAGCTCATCAATGTCCATTTCCATAAATTCCCTTCACAAACTGAGAGGGGGGAGAGAGAGAGAGAGAGAGATGCAGAGATACTTGAAGACTCAAAGCAGACGAGGAAGAAAGAAGTAAGAAAACCAAAAAAATTTCTCACGATTTGGGGAGGGGGAGTTTTGCAGTTACTAGCTGATGGGATGAGATGAACCAATAAATAAAATTTGAACTTCCTTTTTATTTTGAGAAGCGTGCTAGAGTGTTGTGAAATTTTTAAATTTCAAAGATGTTTGAAATTTTGCAAAACTCTTGTCTCGCGCCTTCTCTAAATTTTGTAGCTTATAACCATCAATCTGTCACTTACAACCGACACTGGGTTTCAAAATATTTAAAAAAACTAAAATCTATGTCGCTCAGAACCGACGCGGGCTTTAAAATATTAAAAAACAATAATTAATGTCGCCTAGAAGCGACACCCATACTTTATGTCGCTTAAAAGCGACACTGTTTTATTTAAAGTGACACTAGTATTTAAAAATTATTAAAATAAGCGACATTAAATGTTTACGTCGGTTTAAAAGCGACGTAGACATTTTATGACGCTTATAAGCGACAGTAAATCTGATGTTATGTTCAGTGGGTGTCGCAACTGTCTTGTCCGCCACTATATTATATTAAACCGACACCACGAACTGACATTATAAGGCCCTTTTGTAGTAGTGGTGCTTTTTTTATTTTTGAGGCATTTTATTTTCTGGGTTTGGTCGATTGTGGCTTGATGCTGCTGCCTTACCATGAAAGTTGGCGGCTTTATGTGTGTATTGTATATTTTGTTTTTGGTGGTTTCTGGAAATTATTAGGATGAACAGATTATGTTTTGATTGTGTAACGTTTCGTATAAATGTGTTTTTTACTTGGTTTTTTGTTGCATTTGTTTTTGTGTTCTAAATTTAAGGAAGATAACCTCGTACCTGAATGATTGGAGGAGCTGATGCTGGTTCTGGGAAGTGAGTGTGTGTCTGTCTGTAAGGGTTGCATTGCACCAACAGACAACATAACATGCATCCATAATCCGCGAGTCTTACCATTCGATATATCAATATCAATGTCTATACATTATGTTGGCTTCTTTTGTATGCTTATTTGGCTTCTTTTGACATCTACATTATGTTGTTATATGTTATTTCCTTTGTGTTGTTTTCGATAAGCTGCAGTTTGGAAAACTTGTGTCGTGTTTTGATCACCGTGTTGGATTTCCAATGGACATATGAAATGCGTAGTTAGATGTTGTAGTAGCTAAAACTAATCCAGATCATAAAATGGTAGCTGTGGCTGACATGGTTTTTCTGATCAAGATTCATTTAAATAAGAGGATTTAAGTAGAGTTCGGGAGCCTGAGGATGATTCTGATGTTCTAATCGAGTGTATAGACGTCTACAAATTGTTTGGCGAGAAGCATATATTAAGAGGTGTGAGCTTCAAGGTGAATCTAGTTCATTTGATATTTAGTTGTTTTAAAAATTTATGTGCATTCTTAACTGTCGGTACTAAAAATTTATTTACATATTTTAGATATTCATTCACGGCTAATAGACTTGTACTACTAAGACATGATATGTGTCCTTTATTTTTGCAGTATTCTAGACAAGCATTATAAATATTTAAGGATTGAATAGGCAGATTTGTGTTATTGTCATTGTGCACATATTTGTGCACACTGCACAGATTGGGCAGGTTTTATGGTTTTATTCGTTGAGAACTCCATGTCATTTCATGTTTTAGTTAGTTAGCAAAATTTCTCCTTAAAAAACAAAAACAAAAACAAAGAAAAGATTTGTGTCTGTACAGTTATATGTTCAACACATTGACAGCCCAAAAGCATACTATGTCAAATTTTAGTCCAAAAGCCCAAAACCATTTTGGGATTCCCGATTTGTCCCGAAATCCCGAAACTATTTCAGGATTCCCAAAAATTTGGTTTGGGATCGAGATTGAAATTGGGATTCCCGAAAATTTCGTTTTTGGGAATCGGGACAAGGGTTTCGATATGAGATCCCATACTGAACCACCCCTAACTATATATCTAACATAATCCTAGCCAAAACTAATGAGGAATCCCTGTTAAAATCCATATAGGAAACTGAATATGTTTCCTTGTCCAGTGGTATATCAATTTCAGATGTCATAATACAATGCTAAAATAACAAGGACCAACATTCCTTTTTTAATAAGACTTTTCTATATCAATTGAATCTTGTATAGCCGGCCTTAATATTTAATCTCATACTCATAATATTATAACAGTAACTGGAAAGGAGAAGTCACGAATCAAAATAATTTCAATATTTATTTAGTGTGTTTGAAATTTCACATATATAAGCTTTACTTGAGACTGGGGAATCAACATTGATTTACAAAATCTGTTTCAATCACTTTCTCATCAACCTAACAGAGCACATTTCAACAGTTACTATTTACAGAATCTGTTGTCCAGTGGGGCTCATCATGGGGAAAACTCTGTCCGAAAACTCTGTCCACAAACCTCTAAAACATGTATCAAGCAGATGAAATAAACTTAGTTTTTTTAGCCCCACAAACCCCTAAATTAACTTGAGTATTTCAGGGCCTGTTTGATATCATATTTGAAAAATTTTATCATCTCTCAAAACATTTCCTAAAAACATTTCTTGAAAACAATTTTCTTTAAGACTTAAAAACTTGATTGGTTTGCGATTTAAAATTTTTAAATCTTACGACTTAAACTAGACAAAGAGATCTAAAAAGAGGGGGTCGCAGGATAGGGAGAAAGAGGAGAGAGGAGGAAAGAAAGTAAGAGATGATTGAAGAAAAGAGAAAGAAGAGAGAGGATAGATGAGATAGAGAGAAAGATGAGTGAGAGAAAGAACCGAAAAAATGAAAAGAATGGATTGGAGAACAGACGAAAAAGGTAAAATAAAAAAAAATAAAAAAAAGGGGAGAGAAAGAAGAAAAGAGAGATTTGGAGTGAGAGGGGATGAAGGGATGAGGGAGAGAAAAGAAAGGAGTGAGTTTAAGTTTAAAAACTCTAAAAACTCACTTTTTATGTTTTTAGATAATAGACTATATTTTTGAGTTAGTTTTGAGTTCAGTTTTTGAAAATAGTCCTACCAAACAAGTTTTTAAGGCCTAAAACTTGAAAATTGTTTTTGAGTTTAAAAAGTTGAATTCAAGTAGAGTACCAAACAGGCCCTCAGTTTTTCAACCCCTCAAACTGAAATAGACATCGGTTTGTTCGGGCAGAATTCAAAACCTAAAACTGGATCTTAGAAAATCTTATTAATTTCTCAACCAACAACCTTTAGCTCCAAAGTAGTTCCTTATCCTAATCTCAGAATTCCTCCACCCTTCTTTGTGAGTATAAAGACATTCTATTTTTGCCACATAAAAAACAAATCATAGGTGTAATATATTTTTTTTTTCAAACTCGAATTTGGCTTATCACTTCAGAAATTGAATCTAAGAATTGTACAAAACATACAAAAAAATTACTAAATTTGAGATAAAATCACACCAAAAAAAACCCATAAATTTAACAAAACATTCTCCAAAACCCATAAAGTTAAAGGAAAAAAAATCTACAAAATGATGAAAAATTTACTAAGACCCAATTATATTAATCACAAATTTGAAGCAGCTCTTTATACCTGAGGTGCTGAGAAATCATTTGAGACCAAGTCGACACCAGCCTTTGTCGAAATCGTTGCAAAAACGTCGGAAAACTATGAGTTTTAGGTATAAAATCACAACAAATCGTACATTCAAGGGATAAATCTAACCTAGGGAGTGAGATTGGGTATGGACTTCTGTTCGTGAGGTCAAAAGGATGAGAATGGTGGTGGTTTGAGGTGTTTCTGGGTTCGTGGATTGGGGTTCTGAACAAGATGTCGAGAGAAAGAGAGAGAGAACGACGATCAGAGGCGTGGCAGAGGCAGAGGTGTAGTAACATAAACTAAGCGAGGGCCAAAATTTGAAAAACATTGCACTTATGAACAGTATTCCAATTTTAGTTTAAATTAAATTTTTTCTTCCAAGTCTAGTTAATAATCCAAATTTTCTTTAAACTTTTCCTTCTAAATGTTACTTGTGAGCGATCGCATCGACCAGACTCTTATGTGGCCAAAAGATTAATTAAGAATTAACAAGGTTCCCCTTCCATTTGAAAAATCTCCTCCATTCCTTGTAAGATGTACGGCAGGGTAGAGCTCTATTATTCTTGGTCCTCACAATTGCCATCTCATTTTTTTTTGTAAACATATTGAATCAAGCGTTTCTTCTATGTGATAGCATTTCTTCTCTTTTATGCATTTGTGCAAATTCAACTTCGTTAATTAACTTGTTTTGCTCTCTGTCTTAGAACAACGATGGACCATTCATGTACCAACTGTAAGCTCGTTTTGTTCAAATTCCTGCATGCGTTCATTCTTTTATGCACGAGTACATGCCTTGAATCTACAGCACTTCGCAGCCTTACTTTGCTTGGAAATGAATCTGATCGCTTGGCTCTGCTAGACTTCAAGAAAAGAATAACCGCAGATCCTTTAGATGTCATGAGCTCGTGGAATCATTCCATCCATTTCTGCAGTTGGGTTGGGGTTTCTTGCCACTATTCCACCAAAAGAGTCTTGATGTTGAACCTGGAATCTCAAAAGTTGGTAGGCTCCATTCCACCTTCTGTTGGAAATCTTACTTATCTTACTGGAATCAATTTGGGAGCCAACAACTTTCATGGGGAAATTCCTCCAGAAATGGGTCATCTACAAAGCCTACAATATCTCAACCTTTCTTATAATTCCTTCCGTGGGGTAATTCCAACTAATTTGTCACAATGCACACAACTAAGAGTGCTTGATCTACAAATCAATCGGATTAAAAGGTCCATCCCCATCCAACTCAGTTCATTGTTGAATTTAAAATATCTATTGCTTTATGGTAACAGTCTCATTGAAACCATCCCATCTTGGATAGGAAACTTTTCTTCTTTGAGGTTCCTTTATCTTGGGAGCAACAATTTTCAAGGAAGCATACCAAATGAGTTGGGGCATATAACATGCTTGGTGGAATTCATAGTTGAGCTGAATAATTTGTCTGGTATGGTCCCTTATTCAATCTATAATGTTTCTTCCATACAAATTTTCAGTGTTGCTGTTAACCAGTTGCATGGAGAGCTACCACCAAATCTCGGCATTATGCTTCCTAATCTCATAGAATTTTACTGCAATGAGAACAAATTCACAGGAAATATTCCTATATCATTGTCAAATGCTTCTAGACTTCAAATTCTTGAATTTTCTGAAAATGGCCTGTCTGGGACAGTCCCTTGTGAAAGTGTAGGAAGCTTGCAAAGCTTATCGAGGCTAACCATGGAAGTCAATCAATTAGGAAATAGAAAAGTTGGTGACTTGAGTTTTCTCAATTTCTTGGCTAATTGCACTAGTTTGATGCTTTTGGCACTTAGCGATAATAATTTTGGAGGAGGAATCCTGGGATCCATAGCCAACCTTTCGACCCAACTTAATTATCTTACACTGGGGGGAAATTTTATACATGGAAGCCTCCCTAATGCCATTGGAAACCTTATAAACTTGACCACTCTACTATTAGAAAATAACCATTTGGGCGGTAATGTCCCG
The DNA here is from genome assembly GCA_024362995.1 of Heteromeles arbutifolia. Taxonomy (NCBI): domain Eukaryota; kingdom Viridiplantae; phylum Streptophyta; class Magnoliopsida; order Rosales; family Rosaceae; genus Heteromeles; species Heteromeles arbutifolia. The sequence goes on along the minus strand of JANCRC010000017.1, from coordinate 7,145,560 downwards.
CATGAAATTGGGAAGCTAAAGAAGTTAGAGCAACTCAATTTGGGTAGTAACGAATTTTCTGGGTCAATCCCGTCTTCCCTTGGTAACATGACTTCATTGTTAAACCTCTACATAGAGTTCAACAGGTTTGAGAGTAGTATACCTCCAAGTCTTGGAAACTACCGAAACATTTTAGATCTTAACATTTCAAGTAACAACCTTATGGGCACCATACCTAAAACCCTTATGGAGCTTTCAACCCTTTCAGTTTCTTTAGACTTGTCTGACAATTATTTGACTGGTTCGCTACCCTTTCAAGTGGATGATTTAGTGCATCTCACGGAGCTAAATGTATCAAGAAACAATTTATCAGGTGAAATCCCGAGCAACCTTGGCAGTTGTACTAGTTTGGAGCGCTTGTATTTGCAAGGTAATAAGTTTGAAGGAACAATTCCTCAATCTCTTAAAGATTTAAAAGGCTTGGAAAGACTTGATATTTCAAGCAACAACTTGTCTGGTCAAATTCCTGAATTCATAGGCAAGCTTGGTGCTCTCAAGTATCTTAATCTTTCGTATAATGATTTTGAGGGTGAGTTGCCTAAAAAAGGTATTTTTGCAAATGCCAATGGTGTCTCTATTGTTGGAAATCATAGGCTCTGCGGTGGCATCCCACAATTTTATTTACCTCCATGCCCCCCAAAAAAGCACCATTCATCTCGAGGACTACTTTCTCCAAAAGTAGTCATCCCTATAACCTGTGCACTTGCAATCATAATTGCTCTATCATGCCTCTTTGGTGCTTGTTCAATGCCAAAAAAGTCAAGAGATAGACTTGCAACTTCACGTTCTTATAAGGATTGGAAATCAGGTGTCTCTTACTCACAACTCGTTGAATCAACTAATGGGTTCTCTATGGATAATCTTATTGGTTCAGGAAGTTTTGGTTCTGTTTATAAAGGGGTAATTCCTAGTGATGGAACGGTAGTTGCTGTTAAGGTATTCAACCTTCAACAACAAGGAGCTTCCAAGAGTTTCATAGATGAATGCAAAGCTTTAAGGAGTATAAGGCACCGTAGTCTTCTCAAGATCATAACTGCATGCTCGAGCATTGATAATCAGGGTATAGACTTCAAAAGTTTAGTCTTCGAGTTCATGGCAAATGGAAGTCTTGACTCGATGATGTATCCAAGGGAAGATGAGCAATCTCTATGCAAGAGATTGAGTTTTATGCAAAGATTGAACATTGCCATTGATGTTGCTTCTGCGTTAGATTATCTCCACCACCATTGTGAAACGGCCATTGTTCATTGTGATCTAAAGCCGAGCAACGTACTTCTTGATGAAGATATGGTAGCCCATGTTGGGGATTTTGGTTTAGCAAGGTTCATATTCGAAACATCAAATGATCCATCATTTAGTCAAACAATGTCATCTCAACTAAGGGGTTCTATAGGCTACATTCCTCCAGGTATGAGTTTCTATCATTCTAACTTCCTTTTTATGTTCTTAGTAAATTATTACTAAAAACCAACTAATTAATCTCTATTTATGAAAAATACATTACTGCGTCTTTTTTTTCTTGGAAAATAAGTAACATATAAATCTAAAGAAGATATTGTTCTAATTGTCGATTGCATACGACATATTGTATGTATGTCTTGGCAGAGTACGGCACAGGAGGCCAAGTTTCCATACTTGGAGATGTTTACAGCTATGGGATACTATTACTAGAAATGTTCATAGGAAAAAGACCTACCGATGACATGTTCAAAGGCGGTCTAAGCATTTACCAATTCGTAGCCATGGCTTTGCCTGGCCATGTCATGGACGTTGTTGACCATTCAATTATCCTCAACCTCGAAGCAGATGGTGATGTCAACAATGACATAGTGTGAGAACGAACTCCATCTAGACGTAATAATCGTGGCCCGGTGATAGCAAAGAAATTAAAGGAATGCTTGGTTTCAGTGATGCAGATAGGACTCTCTTGTTGTGCAATGTCACCAAGGGAGCGGATGCTAATGGACACGGTTGTCAAAAAAATGAGGGCAATCAAAGACTCGTACCTCAAAGTTTAAGAAGACTTGAGAATGACAAAGCAAGCTGCTCAAAGGAGAAATGACATGATCACTTATCAATAATATTTTGGGTGACTTTGGTGCGATCTCTATTTATTAACGTTCTTTGATTGAAACCTTGTTGATTTTCAGTTTTTTATTGAAGTCTCTAAAATTAATACATTAATACATTTCTATGTAGGTTAGTATAATTTTAAATTAAGATTTGATATTTGATATTTGTAGTTACTATTATTAATGAGATTTTAAATAATACTCATGATTTGTGGGACTGAAAATATTAAAAAATAAATTATACTTATATAAAAAAGTATAATTTATCTTAATGACATGATTTGTCATTCAGATAAATTATATTTAAATAAAACCAATGATTTGTCATTACTTATACAAGTCGTATGTGTGTAGCAATTGGCCTTTTTTACATTAGATTATGTCTTTTAAATTTTTATTTAAATAAATAATTTATATTTTTATTTAAAAAAAAAAGGAAATGAAGCAAAAACATGAAACCACCCACTAACGTGGGAGGTTTTTTTCTTTTCTTTTTTTTCATTTTCTAAAGTTTTAAATTTAAATTCATTCAATATTAAAATGTGGTGATTTATTCTAAGTCCTTTTGGTTCAATTGTAATTTTTGAAATTCTTAAAAGACAATTTATGGTATTTTGAATGTTTCACCATTTTGAGGTGCTCACTTTATATATATAGATTAATGACACTTTACATACAAAAAATTGGTAATCTTTATACAACACATTTTACATACAAAAGGTTGGTACATGTTATACAAAAAAGGTGGTACGTTTTACATGAAAAATGGGTGCATTTTATATAAAAAACTGTGGTTATATTTTACATCAAAAAAACAATGGGTACATTTACATAAAAAAAAAAAAAAAAAAAAAAAGGTACTTACAAAAACAAAAATTGGTACATTTTACATATACCAAAGTGGTACATTTTTAAAGACAAATGGGTACATTATTAATAAATTATTGGTACAAATAAAAGGTTAAAAAAAATGAGTACAAATAAAAGTTTAAAAAAATATGGACACAAAAAGAAATTAATCTATGGGTACAAACTAAAACTGAAAAGAAAATTGGTACAATTTAAAAAAAAAAGTTGAAAATTAAAAATGAGTACAAACTAAAAATAAAAATATATGATACAAAATTTAGCCATAAACACACACACACACACACACACATATATATATATATATATATATATCTAATGTAACGTTTCTAACACTAAATAAATATATTTAGAAATAAAATTTTATTATTAGAATAATTAATGGCGTTAATTAAAACCAAGTGACCTTGATAAAAAATTGAAAAGGAATAAAGTTTTAATTAATGGAGTTGAAAACAGAGGGATGAGAATCTAATTTCTCCTAATATTTTTCACTCTCTACTCACCAAAGTTTTCTTTCTGTTTTTGCTTTCTTTCTCTTGCTATCGCTTTGAATTTTGTCTCGTTGATGTTTGTGGTGTGTTTACTTATATGACTTGAAGCTTTCGGATTTAATTTGTGTGGTTCTTTTTAGAATTTTAATGATTAGCGGTTTTTGTTGTATAATTTTTTTTTTATGTTCTTTGTTGAATAGCTAACTTCTGCAAAAAGTAGTCACAAACTGCCGGCAGCTTTGATAGAAATTGCAAATGGTCTTAGTAGTGTGAGAGAGAAGGTGGATAGTAACAACATTGCTAGTTACATTTTTCTTTAATCTCGGTATTTGTTGTTATTGGTGATCTAAAAATGTTATTTTGCCATATTCATAAGTGAAAACATAAAACAGATTTTCACTTGTAAAAAAGAAGCAGAAAGTTGAGTGATGGTGTGAGCTAAACATTAAGGTTTAGTGCAAAGGGTTTGGAGTGAAAGGGACGCATAAGTTAGGAGCATTTTTCCGTTATAGTTGAAATCCTAGGATCGATTATCCACTCCATAAAATCGCTTGTATAAAACAAAACAAAACATTAAATTTAATATGAAAATTGCTAACATTTCTTACAATATGTTTTATTAGAAAAGAACGGAAAGATTTTGTCTGAAGTGTCAATAACAATTCTCAAAATTTTTAGCATTGTCACTTAACTTCACAGTTAGTAAATTTGCGCATAATATCTTTATTATATATGTACGTATGTATTTTAACAAGTTTTGTTTTCCGTACACGTATTAATGATTTGTTAAATTGTATGCTTTTTAAAACTCCAACGTACAATACATATTTTTCACGTTTAAAACATGTTATTTTCACACTTTTTTCAATAATACATATAAATTCACGCATTTTACCCATATTATTGATTAAATAAATATTAAAAATTTTAAAAATGCCCAAATTTTCCAAGTATTATTTTAGTAAGGTTATACACGTGCGTATTTTTCACATTCTATACCTTTTACTAACTAAGCTTAACTTTTGACCTTCTTTCTATTTTTACCACTTTCATTTTAGTTTTTGAGTACTATCGAAACGTTTAGTTTTTGAGTCCTATCGAAACGTGCCAATTTACCCTCCTACCAGAAAAATAAAATTTTTTAAGACTAATGAAAAAAGCCTCACAAACTTATTTTTATCCAAAAATATCTAATGAACTTTTTTTTTAATCATAAGGACAGGTACAAATTTTATGAAGAAATAGTTGTCGATGACACTAAATTTTAACTTATTTACGATACATCCACTGCACCCAAAATAAACTCATTTATGATACCATCACCACCTCTATCATATTTTTGTCATTATTATTTACAGTAATTCATTAAGTGTTTTTTTATTAAATTATATAAAGCCATTTTGATAAAAATAAAGTTATGAACATAAACATTTTTTAATTTTCACATAACTTGTTAAATCTTGTCAGTTGTTTTCGTTTGATTTATCGATTTGGCTGTCAAAATTAAAAAGAGTGGAAAGTCAGGCTAGGTGAAAATCATCTACCCAATAATAAATAAGAAAAAAACTTAAAAGAAAACAAAACATTAGCCCTATTCGATTCTCTCCGTCAGCCGAACCCTACTCCCCCATTTGTGCTCTCATCTCTCATACAGTAGCAGCCCTTGATCTGAGTTATCTCCAGCTATCTTCGGTAAGCATTGGTCCTTTAGCTACTCGTTCTTCCTATCTAGCTTTCGCGTATGTAGAAACTGCTGCTTAATTTTGAATTTTTTCCATCTGAAATTCAAATTTCTAGCGCAATGCGCATTCGATTACCTGTTTTAGGGTTCCTTTTCTGTTCAATTCATGAATCGTTTCATCTATTTACGCAGCCTTTTTAAATCCCAAAATTTGTTTTCTGTGATGGGAATCAGGCAATATCGCTAGCGCCCAGAAGTTGAAAGAGTAATTTGAAATTAAAAAAGGAAAAAAAAGTTGGATTTTTGTGGGTTTTTCTGTTTTTGTACTTATGGGTCAATGAACTGCTTTTCATTGAAGATGAAATTGCACATTTTCTTGAATTTACATTCTTTGCTAGTTCGTACTCTTGATGAATTGTTGTTACAAAAGTAAACCACTTTTTTTAGTTTGTGCGTAGTTGTAAATGAGTTTGCAAATACTCGTAGCTGATCGATTTGGCGTAAGTTTCATGATTTGTGAATATAAACACCCTGCAATTTGGCATGAAATTGCTGAAATCTTGTTAATTTGGGATTATTTCATGTTTCCTTTATGTTTTGTGTAGCCTATATTTATAGGATTAGGATTTATTAAGTAGTAGGAATAGGATTAATTTGGTAGTTCCTAGTAGAATAAGGATTTCTTATAGACAAGGATTGGGAATTCTAGGCTGCTGTCCTCTCGTATAAATAGGCTATGAATGTATTCAGTTTTATCAATATATTTTCAGAAGTCAGAGTTTCCTCTTGTGTTTCTTGCTATAGGACTCAATTATCTTCGTTCCAAGTTTCCAACTTCAATTATATTGCTCTTTATCTCTTTTTTTGTATTCTTTATTGTTTGGATTCCGTTTCTACTACTATTTGCCCCTATTCTATCTGTTGGACAGCAGCTTACTTTACCTGGTTGTTGCAGGAACATGGCAAAGCATCACCCTGACCTGATTATGTGCCGGAAGCAACCTGGAATAGCTATTGGAAGGTTGTGTGAGAAGTGTGACGGTAAGTGTGTAATTTGTGACTCTTATGTGCGTCCTTGCACGCTTGTTCGGGTTTGCGATGAGTGCAACTATGGATCTTTCCAGGGAAGGTGTGTTATCTGTGGAGGGGTTGGAATTTCTGATGCTTACTACTGCAAAGAGTGTACTCAGCAGGAGAAAGATAGAGATGGCTGTCCGAAAATTGTGAATCTGGGAAGTGCCAAAACAGATCTGTTCTATGAACGGAAAAAGTATGGTTTCAAGAAAAGATGATCTTTAGCAGGTCAAGTTTCGTTTAGCTTCCGGAAATCATTTTGTTGTGTTCATCATTGAGGCTTAGGCTGTATTACAATCAGGTATTTTTCTTAGGAAGCTTGCTCATTACTGCTTGTAACTGTTGTATTTTCTCATTCGATATATTTGCAAACTACTCTCATTCTGTGGCTAGTCTAGTGAAGTAATTTATGACTTGGGTAATTCTCCGTCGTAATCTTTGTAGTTAGTCTGTGGCATCCATCTATGGATGTTTGAACTCTTCAGTGTACTTGGAGCTTTGTTAATCCAATTTTAAATATGCGATTTTATGTTCATTATCTCAACTTGGCATTTCCTTTTTATCTTCTACTGAAGTTGCGAAGGGATTCTGCTAAAGATTGCTTGTTGGTTAATGGTCTTTCAAAATCTTTCAAAATCTCAATTGAATTCATTCCGCTTAATGATTTTGGCCAGATAGCGTGTCTTGTCCGACCTTTTGCTCCAGAATTCGATCCCCTTCCCGTAGATTAGGGTAGTCGAAAGAAAAAACACCTGTATACAGTGCGATTTGAAACTTATGCTCTACAGATGTAGACCTTTGGTAGATGATCCAACCATACAGATTTTGATGCCAACCATTCAGATTTCGATCAAGCTTATAAGGTTAGGCATACATATATTCTGACGTGTGCAACAAATTGAAGCACTCGTAAATTTAGATAAATAATTAAGAAATGGTTGTATTGTTGGTCGTGACATCAAACCTAATTGGGTTTCCCGCTTCAAGTACCCAAAAAAAAGTAGAGACCTGTTGAGGTGATAAGAACAACCAAATTTTATCTCCCAAGCCACGTAGCAGTCCCCAGTACAATCATTGGCTGGTCAAAATTGCCAATTGGCCACACCAGCATCTCTTAAAATATCATCCCTTCCAGCAACTGGAACACGTCATGAACCAATTTGAACAAAAATATATATTCAGCAGCAGCTTGTTGCTGAATATATCTCATGGCAACCAATTTCTGTCATCAGTAAAAGTCAATGAAAACCTACCCCTTAAATTCACTGCAATCATTAATCACTTAGAACTACAGTTTAATAGTATTACTCTTAATGTGTAAGTAAGATTTTTTAAGTCTGACTCACATGAATGACGATAATATATTAAATTTGTATTGAGTTTAATACCTAGTCAGTGACTAACACATTGTATGGCCTAACTCAGCCTCCCTCTCCTCAGAGTATATTACCTCTCCCGCGTAAATGTAGAACATTGTTGTATCAAAAAAGGCTTTCATGCAACGGAAAATGCTACCTCAAATTAATTATGTATTGCCACTGAAAGAGATGAGACACATAACAGTATGTAATTATTTCACAACAACGTCATGGGTGCATCTCGTTGTGGATAAGTTTCTCTCCTCTATACAGGACTTGAAGACACAATATGGTACACCAATAAGTTCCTCTACTCTATACATGCCCTAAATTACAACAACCAGAACACTAGTTCCCTTTTCAATCGTGTACAAGCGGAGCTACCAAACCGACCTTCACTCTTTTTTGTACATAGCCATTTCTCCGACTTGCATGAGTCCCCCTACCCCCACCCGCCACCAACAACCTCCAATGCGTCTTGAGTTTAAAACTCTATTTACTCATTATTGTAATAGTTTCAAACTTTTTCGCCCTCTTTAATCATTTAAATAAAAAAAAACTCCTCCCTTTAATCAATGCAAAACATTGCCTATTGAGAAAGACACCATCCCCCGAGGGTTTAACCCTCCCCCCACTCCCCAAACCCAAAACGATGACTTGGCAAAAACCATGACTTGGCTTCACACAATCCCTCCACTTTGCCGCCCTTGAGACGTGTTGCCCCGTCATCCGGGCAGCCCCAAAATCCCCCATTATTAAGCTAACACAAAACCCCCCCTTCCCTTTCTTGTCAAATCGAAATCCCCTTCTGACAAAAACAATTGTGAAAAAATACACCCCCCCGCCGCCCCAAAAGAATCACAAATTAAAAAACCCTTCTTGTGTGTGAATCTTTCCCCTTTCTTCCTTGCACTCCCACCACTTTGAACACCTTCATACTCCTCTGGCTTCACTACAATTGTGAAAAAAATACACCCCCCCAAAAGAATCACAAATTAAAAAACCCTTCTTGTGTGTGAATCTTTCCCCTTTCTTCCTTCCACTCCCACCACTTTGAACACCTTCATACTCCTCTGGCTTCACTACACGACAGAACCCACCGAGACCTTTCAGTTATATCATCCCCCCCTCCCCCTCTCTCTCTCTCATCAGTCGGTGTCTTTTTAATGACAGCAGTTGGAGCCACCGTTTAACTATTATCTCTCTCTCTCTCTCTCTCTCTCTATATATATATCTACACACACACACACACACACTGGCATCCACCTGCACACGCGTCTCCGTCTGACCATCACCTTCTCTGTTTTCTCCTCTCCTCTTTCTCTCCCTAAAGAAACAAAATGTCTGAACCTTGCTCTCGAAGTATCCCCATCCATTAGCATTACTTGCCCACAAAGCGAAATCAAAAAACCAAAAGAACCCACCTTTCAAAGCCAATCTCCTATTTAATCACGCCCATCTCTCTGTACTTCGTCCCCATTGAAATCCCAGAAATCTTTTCTGTTTTTGTTTTGGTTATGTCAACCGGCTCTCACAGCGGCCATGCATCGAACACATTCGTGGCATTCTTCGAGGGCTGGCTGGTCCGGCAAGAACACTTCCTCGACGAGCTCCTGACGGCCCAGCAGACGATCGACGAGGCCCGAGATGAAGACCTCCGAGATTTGATATCCCGGGTTCTCCTCCATTACCAGCAGTACTACGACGAGAAATCGCGACTTGCCCAGCGGGATGTTTTCCTGGTTTTCTCCCCGACGTGGTTTAGTTCCTACGAAAGGACCCTCCTTTGGATCGCCGGATACAAACCTGGTCTCGTATTCCGGATACTGACGGAGTCGGTGCCCGATTTCAGCGACCGGCAGCGGGTCAATATAGCCCGGCTGAGGGAGGAGACCCGGGTCGAAGAGCGCGCGCTCAACGACAAGCTTGCCAAGATTCACGAGAGCGTGGCGGCGCCGCCGTTCGTGGATGCGCTGCGGCGGTACGGGAGGGCCAGGGACGGGGAGATCGTGGAGGACATCGCGGTGATAGAGTCGCCGAAGCCGGCATTGGAGTCCGTGCTGGTGAATGCCAACTTGCTGAGGACGACGATGGTGACGAAGCTGGTGGAGATACTGAGCTCGAGGCAGGCGGTGAGGTTTTTGACGGCGGTGGCGCAGTTGCAGCTGAAGATTAGGAGTTTGGGGTTGGAAAGGGACGCCGAGAAGCGGAGGGAATTGAGCGGAAGGAGCGGCGCCGGTGGGAGTCCAATTGGTAGTACTAGTAGGTGGTAGAATTTTCGAGAATTTTGTGGCTTATTGTTAATTTTGAGTTTTTATTTTGGAGGAAAATGTATGGTGGGTTAGGCTAATAATTTAGATTATGGTATGCTAATTTTGAGATTATACTATATTATATTTAATATGATTGTATTTAGCAATGGAGCTTGGATGATGTATATTTTTTTTAATACAAGTGACATTTTTATTTTAATTTATTATAAGGTTCAAGGACAGTTTAAATTCGAAATACAATGAGTTTTAATTCGAAACTTCTTTGAATTAATTCAGAGCTACGTAGGTTGGGGAGGGGTGATGCAATTTATATTGTAACAAAGTTCAAACAAATTGTAACTTGATTAGAATTATGATGTAAATGTCCAAGTATTTGTGAATATTGGTGAGTTGTTAAATGAATATTGGTCATTTGTCAAATGACACTTTATATGGAGAGAATGAATAAAAAATATTACTGAGAATTTTATGGTTTTTGGAATATGGTCAAGAGAACGAGACCTGATCAGACTTCTACTCAAATTTTCTCCTACCTAGGGCCAATTAGACCAAGTTTCAAGCGCTTAAGAAATGTAATCTTTAAGATGTATGGGTGTCAAGTGACCAAGAAAACGAGATTAAATCAGATTGTAACTTAGCTTTTATCCCACTTGGAGGCCAATTAGACCAGACTCCAAGCGTTCAAGATCAGTTTTTTATCTCATGGACGACATTTGTTAATCAAAAATATGTTTTCGAAAATTATAGATATATATCGGCTCCCTTGGCCTTGATGGGGGAGAAGACGACATTTTGGAAGGTTACAAGCCTACATCTTACCATCAAAGATGTAACCGCTTATGACGTTTAGCTACCCGTTACTTAAAATCTCATCTTCCTGAACCCAACATCTTTTGGCAAGTCGCCATTTACCATAGTGATGCAAAGGTGTTGAACTCTTGCATAACATCATGAGTTTGAACCTCGTTAGTGGCTAATCTAACATCTAATCTAACAAAAATCTATCGTTTAACAGAAAAATACCCAACAGCTTTTGGTGGGAATTTTGCTTCTGTTGTGTAAGATAACGTGGTCAATACAGACGCCTTGGCAGCTTTCTGTTGACCCAACCACCAAGTTTAGCAATCTCTGGTCATAAGTTTCAAAAAGTTCATTTCTTTTCGTCACTCCAGTTATGCCGCCGGCGCCTGCCCAGGTATGGTGCTTTTTTGGCGAATAACTCAGTTTACTACTCACTGGAAAAGTCGAATGCGGCGATCTGTGAGATCGTTTATTTGTCTTTCAGAACTATGACGACACAATGTTTAAAAACCAGAATTTATAATACGTCCTTAATTTTGGTTGTCAATGGATAAGTTTACTTCATCCCATTTGACATCAGACAACCTTGTTAATGAAACAAACTTGCGGAGGGAGCTGAGATTCGGAGAAGTTACGCTGCTACAGGCGGCTCCGTTGGCTTGACGCAGCTGGCTTGAAGCTGGCAATGCCAGTGACTTCCCTGCCGGTGACCAAGGAGTTGATGTCATACGTGCCTTCGAATGTGTAGATGGGTTCCAGATCACCGAAAGCCTGCAAGTTGACCCCAAAATGAAAAGCACTCGAAAGGTGGCAGAAATGACTAAAAGGTGTACATATATAACAAACGCCGGTGGCAAAAGAAACAGCCTCTCAATTGCATGTTTACGAATCAATGCAATCCGATTCCTGATTAAAGATGTAAATAGTAAATGTTGCATATTCCTTTACCGCCGACAAAGGTAGGACAAAGGAATGGGTATATAAATCAATCAAACAGAGCGAAAATTCAAACTCAATCCTGTCATTGCTTTCGAGTCCTAGCTTGAAAATTCATCTAATCAAACCCTAGCAATATGTTTCACTCCTTCTATAGATTCTAAAATGTAAAATTTTAAATCCACAGATAAGCAAATTACCTTTGCAACAAGAAAATCAGATAAGATTCCGTTGCCACCTAGCAATTCCCTCCCCAGAGCAACCGTTTCCCTTGCTCTCAGAGTGATCCATGCCTGAAAGTTGCACGCATTTATTATTCTGAATATTTTGAATGGATAAGCAATAGGATAACCAAATACATCAGGACGTCATTTTTTCTTACCTTCCCCATGCTAGCGTGACCTGGAGTCATTTTACCCGCCTCATACAGCTTGCAGAGGCGCCAACCTATAAGAACCATAGCTTGAACATTACCAAGCATACGGACAAGTTTCTCTTGGTTGATTTGGAAAGCTGCAAGGGGGGCTCCAAATTGTTTCCTCTCCTTCAGATACCTTTCAATTCCATATAATTCTGTTCAGACTTGGTACCAAGGAAACTTGATAATACACTGAATAAGATATGTGTGTGTTTGATAGAGAGAGAGAGAGGCTTAGGCATTTTTTAATACCTGTGACACATATCATAGACTCCCATAGATAAACCAATAGGTTGCCAGGCAACCATGACACGCGAAACAGCAAGAACCTGTTTTCAGTAGTTTAAATGAACATCAAATCAATAAATACTCATGAAGACAGAATTATATGTGCCATTCTAACGTGTGAGAAATGAGAGACCATAACAATGTAAACTATTTGAAGATTCCTTAACAAATGAATCAATTAATTCACATCTGCTTTATGTTAGGGCAACAGAATGAAAAAATTTGCTCTATGCTACGTAGAAAGAATATTCTGAGTTATAACTTGGGATAATGTCATCGCAGTATCAAGCCTTATCTCTCAAAGGGTGAAGAAAGAGCTAAGCAAGAACAAAGATAAATCTCTAGTCAAGCTTGTACATGATCTCCAAATCACAGTACAGAAAGTAATACCTCTCATGTCTTGTTTATTAAACATATGGTCGAATAAGAAGTAGAGTTTATGCCTAAATTACTCTAAAGGGAGAAGATTAAACAAATTCCACCAACACGGCTTTGCAGATTACCTTGCTAGTATCTTGAAAAGAATTAACACCAGGCAGCCTTTCCTCATCAGGAACAAATACTTTATTTAAGAGAATATCTCCATTTTGAACAATGCGCAGACCAATTTTATTTTCTATTTTTGTAGCTGCCAGTCCAGGGGCATTCTTCTTTATTATAAATCTGAAGGAGAAGGAGAAAAAAGGCATTCAACATGAGAGTGCTGCTACAGAAAACCATCATGCTAACTTTTGGATTAATCTAGAGCATCTAAACACCAATGCGATGTGGATTTAAGGGGAAAGATAATCAGAAAGAAATATTCATAGAATTTTGCATAACTTTGAAGCTAAAGAAATATTCATAAAATTTTGCATTCAGTTTGAAGCTTAACTAACAAGTTCCGAACACATACTGAGAGGTTGTTCGCATGTTTCTGTTTTACATACCCATTAATCTGATTTGTTGTTGTATTCCTAGCAAAAATAACCAAGACATCAGCAAATGTACTGTTTCCTATCCATCGCTTTTGGCCCTCAAGTATCCAACCTCCTTCCACCTGATGATCCCAACAACACAAAGAATACATGATATAGCATGAGATCAGAGCCATGACAAATACCATTTAACAGAAATAAAGAAGCAAATGGGAAGGTTGAAATCCTTGACCTTTGTTGCTGTTGTTCTCAAGGCACTTGCATCACTTCCGTAGTCAGGCTCAGTCAAACCCTTTAACATGCAGATGAACAGATTTCAGTATCTTGACATTAGCATAAAAAGATATCAGACACATCTCATAAAAAAGCAGCTTACCCAGCAGGCTACAGTCTTAAATTCAGCCAAAGAAGGTAGATATTTCTGCTTCTGAGCTTCGGAACCACATAATGCTATTCGTGACAGTCCAGAAAAGTTACACTAGTTGTGAGTCTTGACTTGTCAACAGCATCATTTTTCAGTGAAGGTTTGGTTATTTAAAATCAAAATGTCAAAAGTAAAATTATCCAAATTCTAACCAATAGTAAGCATTGCTAGTGAGGAATGAACCAAGACGAAAGTAGAACAGCTTGCATCAACTCTAGCAAGTTCAGCTGTAGCAAAAGCACTTGCCATAATAGAAAGACCAGGACACCCATAACCCTGATAGCAAGAAGGCCAAAAGCAAGTTTACCAACCCATCCACCAAATTTTCAAACGCAAGATTTAAAAATGACATATTAAGGATATGTATTAAGCACCTTGATTGTGCCACCAGCAATGCACAATGCACCAAGCTTTGGAATAATTTGAAATGGAAACTCTGCCTTCTCCCAGTACTGAAAAAATGAATTCGCATATCAATCTCATTGTTTATAATTAGATCATTACATACTTACTGTTTTAGCATTAATATGAAATGCACAAATGGATAGAGCAAGAGGGATACCTCTGCCATAATTGGAGCGACGTCTTTCTCCATACACTTTCTTACTCTCAATCTCATAGCCTGCTCCTCAGGAGTCAATAGATCATCGAACTGGTAATAATCCGAAGCTGTGAATTTTTAAGGCCAAGAGATAAGAATATGGAAGTTAATAACTGAAGTTGCCTAGTTCACTTCAATTTACAAATCCAACTCACAATCAACTAAAGTGGTGCACGAGAAATGTACAAAATATTCACAAATAAACAAAGTAAAAACAAACTAAAATGCGAAAAATAAGACATGACAAATACGCAAATCCGAACGATTCCATCGAATCAATAGTCTGGATTCACATAACACGCGGAAATCCTAAACTGTTTTACGAAAGAGAACTTCTCCATACACACATATACGAGTTTATGTATACTATATGTATATATAATGATGGTTAAAAGTTCTCACCGCAGGGAGGAAAGGTGGATGCCGGCGTTGCTTGTGGAAAAGCAAGTGAGACATCCAATGCAGGGGAATTGAAGTAATTCGTCCTTTCATTCTTCTTAACATCATCTGCAGAAATCAGCAAAGCAATAGCTACGGTCAAACAGAATCTAAAATTCGAAATCACAGCCACATGGTCAGCTTATAACAATTGCAGAATAAACCAAATCAACACCAGAATCTTCAAGTTCAATCCAATAACTTCATTCCTAATGCTTAACTCAAAAATTAACCCACAAAATAAAAAATCGAAATTTCAGTATAATTTCCATCAAAGTTGTGATCTTTAACACTTCTAGGAGACCCCATATGATTGTAATTTGTAAATATAGAATTGTTTAATCCATCATTTCTGATCGTTAAAAATCCATAAAAATAAAAATAAAAAGAAATCTAACTAAAAGCCAACAAAAATTAATCAAATAGCTGGAAATCCGATTAAGCTGAATATTTTACCTTGATTCGGAGGAACTGTCATGGCGGCAAGGAGGAAAATTGGGAGCTCGGAGCTCGAACTGTTCGCGTTCGGGGGAATTTTCTTTTCCTTTTTCCGTCGGAAGAGGAGGGAAATATTTAGGATAGTGATGTTGGAGAGACAATACGTAAGGATATTTGCGGATCAGCGATGAGGGAGACGCCTTGGCACGCCACTCCAGGCAAGGATTTTATTATATTTTAGGGAACTCTTGAAATTCAAAGTTTATTTTAATAAAAAATCATGCTATTTAATTAAAAAGACTTAAATGTTAATGAAAAATCTTTAAATTTTAATAAAAATAACTAAAGAATTTAAATTTTAATGAAAAAGACATAATTTTGATATTAAAAAAAATTTTAAAAAAAATCTGACTCGCGGACCCTCGCGTCCTCACACTGTTTATGAAACTTACTACACTGTTTATGAAAACTTACGACATTGTTTATGAAACTTACTACACTATTTATGAAACTTGACGGTACGACATTCTTCTCTCCTCGTCTTGAATTTTCTTAGCACATTCTCACCTTCCAAACACATTTTCTTCTTCTAATTTTCTTCAATACTCGTCAAATTTTCTCTGTATGTCTTCAATTTCTTAACTTTCTACACCAATTACTTAATTTTCTTCTATTGTCCACCCATCTACAGCTTCCTCTTCTCCTCCACCTACAATCTCACCTTCTCTCTCTGCAAAATAAAAAAATAACACAAATCAAATCACTAAAATCAAATTCACCCATGGATATGAGTCCAGATTGTACCTCCACTTCATGTCCTTCAATGGGAAAAAAACGACTATAAGGTTGTGAGGCTTGTTAGGGTTTTGCTTCCACGCGAGAATGTCGTCCTTGAAGTTGAGGTTTATTACCTTAGGTCAGATGCTTGGAGAAGAATAACTATGATGCCTTCTTTTTCAAATACTGTGATTTCTTGGCAATCTAGATGTACCTTGTTTGATGGAGTTGTGTATTGGATTATAATGGAGCATTCTCACACTTCCATACTTGCTTTTGTTTTGGGCAGTGCGGTTTCTCGAAAGATTGTGCTTTCGTTTTGACATACTCCAAAGTAATTGGTATTTGAGTTTCCAAGGTGCTTGCAGCAAGCAAAACATGAAGGATTTGTTGTATCAGTTTATATGGGGGGATGCATCCAACGCAAGTTGGGTTCTTTATGCTTTTTTTTTTTTATAAATTCTTTTGTCCTTATCATTAAATAAAGTTAGTGGATGGTTTTTTATTAAAATGTAAAGATTTAAAACCCTTTTCATTAGTTTTCCCTATATTTTATACTATAAGGCCTCGTTTGGCAGCTCGGACTGTACTGACTATTTCTGTCGGATAGGATAAATAGCCACCGGATAGTACTGACTAAATTAGTCGGGCGTTTGGTGCAGTATCGGACTAATGACCGTATTATTTATACTGTGTTTGGTTTTATACCGGATAGGAGGAATTAAACTTAAAAAAAAATTAAACTTAAAAAAAAAAAAAAAAAAAAAAAAAAAACTGAAGTCATCACTTTTGTTCCCAATTCTCTCCGCCGCACCCCTCAAACTCCCTCCCTCTCTCTCCCTTCTTCTTCTTCCCCGACTGCAGAAGAATCCCAAATAATTGTTCCCCAGATCTCTCCGTCGCACCCCCAAACTCCCTCCCTCTCTCTCCCTTCTTCTTCTTCCCTTACTGCAGAAGAATCCCAAATTGAAATCATCTCTCCGTTGCACCATGCTTCTTTGCAAGACCCAGTTGCAGGGGAGGACGACGAGTAAGCGATGAGGAAGGCCACAAGGAGAGGACGACGAGGACTAGGAGAAAGCGACAGTGACAGAAAACGACGGGGAGGACGGCGATGGTGAGAGAAGGTGACGGGGAGGACGGCGATAGTGAGAGAAGGTGACGGGGAGGACGACGACGACGCCGAGAGAAGGCGAGAGAGAAAGGGCCGAGAGAAGGTGAGAGAGAGAGGGCCGACTAATAATCCGAGCCTTTTGGTTGGTTTTATTAGTCCGGCGTATACCGTATTAAATAAGCGGACCGGTTAATTTAATCCGGCGCTTATTTAGTACGAGTGAGCGCCAAACACCCGCGACCGTATAACTAGTCCTATCCGATCCTTTATCCGATCTGCCAAACAGGGCCTAAGTGGACAAAATAACCCATCAGCTGGGGTTTTTCTTAGAAAAAGTATGACACCCAAATAAAACAACTGGCGTTATGACCTTATACTTCAATAGTATTCCGGTTGGGACCAAATCAGGTGATTGAGTTGGTTCGGTTTAGTTCGGTTTTATTTATAAATTTTGCTCTGATGAAATACATGAAGAGTTATGTTTTGTAGAGGTGCTTCTTATATGCAATCGAGTTTTGTAAACATGGTCATAGCCACTTCGAATCCGCTAGATTTGCTCTTCATGTGCAATCGGGTGCTTCCTTGCAAATTAAATTAATTTAAAATTCAACATAAAAAAATTGGCTGTATGAAAAGAAGGAAAAAAAAGACTTTTATTATTATTTTATAATAGGGTATTGTTATCATGTGTAAAATGAATTGGAGAAGATTAATGATAAAAAGTTAACAAGAATGTGTATGAAGTAAAAATAAGTGTGTGAATAACACTTTTCTTATAATATTGATAATGTTTTCTTTTGCTTTCCTTCACGTTACGTCTACTTTCATTTACTCCATTGGGCAAATAGCATTGTGTCAACCAAATGATGCAAAAAGAAGTCAGCTAACATGCCCAAACGATAACGTTTTACCCCAATGGCAAAACGTAATAACATATATACTCTGTCACTCTGTTACTTTGGTATAGGACCGTTTAATCACCACTGACCTCCCTCTCCCAACATTTAATAATGGGAACTTTCATGAAAAGGGTTTGGGCTAAGTTTATTTTAACTAAAAACTATGTTATAACTTTATTTAATGAAAAATCCTTAATTTTTAATAAAAAGGACAAAAAAACCTTAATTTTTAATAAAAATGGCACAATTTAAAAAAAAAAAAAAAAAAAAAAAAACTGACGTGCGCAGGAGACCTGTACATTGTTTATGAAACTAAACACTGTTTATGAAACTGAATACTGTTTATAAAACTAAACATTGTTTATGAAATTGAACACTATTTATGAAACTGTACTATTTATAAAATTGAACGGTACTATACTATTTATTGGTTCAATCTCATAAATAGTGCCTAGTTTTTTGTCCATAATAATAAATAGTGTCTAGGTCTTGGTCATGTTTCATAAATAATGCCTAGTTATTGGATCCAGTTTCATAAATAATGTATAGTAATTGGTACAGTTTCTTCAATAGTGTCTTTTTCTTCGTTTGGTTTCATAAATAGTGTCTAGTTATTTATCCACTTTCATAAATAGTGCATAGTTCTTGGTCATGTTTCATAAATATTGTCTTGTTCTTACTTCAGTTTCATAAATAAATAATGTATAGTCCAGTTTCATAAATAGTTTTCACCTATTGATTTAGTTTTGGAAATAATGCCTAATTCTTGTTTTCGTTTTATAAATAGTGTCTACTTAGCGGTCTAGTTTCATGAATAGTATCTACTTATTGGTGAAGTTTTATAAATAGTGTTTAATTCTTGGTTCAGTTTCATAAGGTTTGAAATTTAGACCCTTTTTGGTCATGTAAAAGCACCAATTGTGCCGAAAACGATGAACCCGGAAGTGACTATTTAGATTAAAACCTTGAGAAGATTATATTCTCAGTCATTATATTCTCAATAATTATATTTAAAAAGCTATTTTCAATTACCAAATTAAAATTTTCTCACTTTTTTCACATAAATGTAGCTCTCCATCCAATTTCTTGAGCTTGGGGGTCATCTGGGAGAAATATTTCCGTGTGCCAGTAACACAAATGGTATACCACGTGTTATTATATAAGTGGTGAATAATTTTATTTTTTAACACAAGAATCTCACAACTTGTATAAAGTGTATCATCCCGTGTTCTGGGCACATTAAAAAGTTTATCATCATCATGACTACTATTGAAAAATAACACCACAAAAATAAAAGAGGAGAATGTAATTCAATTCAAAGTATTTTTCTTATTCTAAGCCAAAAAAAAAAAAAAAAAAAAAAAAAAAAACTATTATACCTGACGATGGGACAAAAAAAGGGGAAAGTGTTTGAAGTTTTTTTTTCAAGGAGAGGATGGGGTATGCGCCCCAGGGCTTGGATTTGTAAGGGTTTTTATTTTATTTTTTATTTTATTAATCTTTTGTCCTTATGATTAAATAAAGTTAATGGGTGATTTTTGATTAAAATGTACAGATTTAGAGTCTTTTTTATTAGTTTTCCTAAAAATTTAACCGACTAACATTATTGTTTGGCAAACAAACATACGCAAACGACTGCGTTTTGTCAGTTTCCAACGGAGGGATTGCCGATTGCCGTACCAAATCTAAACTAGTCCGACCGCATACGATCCTAGCCCCATAAAAAAGGGCTAAATTTAAGCGCCTTTTTTCTTTATATTTTTTTCTTTACTTTTAATGTTTAATTTTTGTCATTGACTGATTCGAAAGACTTACTGCTCTGAAGACTAGGAACGCCATTGGTATGATCACTGAAACAAATCCAGAAAGTCTCCTCCGATAGTCAGTCGAATCGAGCAGCCGACGAAAACTTCCAACTCTCTAACTTCACAAATTCTCAGAAGCTCAAATCTTTCAGCTGCAAATTCGAATTCGCGATGCTCGCCAAGCGGCTTTTGCAGAAATCCATAAACGATTCTCAGGTATTCGTATTCCCCAAGCAATCGATCGCCGCCACTGTTTGCTTGTAATTTTCGTTTTTACTTACAAAATTACTTTCCTTTTTGTTGGGTTGGATTAAATTTCGATGCTTTAGCTTGTTAGTATCCTGGGAAATTGGAAATTGCATTCATGTATTATTTTTCCTAATTTTGTGATTCATTTCTGTGTATTTTTTGCTGAAATACCTGGATTAATTTAATTTTAGATACCATTTAGTTTTGCCATTTGGATTGATACTTTCCATTTTTTTAATTTGGATTTTGTGTTGTGGAAATTGTTGGTTTCAGCATAATTTGCCACACGGGGGTTTTACGGCGGAAGACTTGGACCTGCGAGTTGCAGTTCACTATGGCATCCCATCCACGGCGTCCATTCTTGCTTTCGACCCAATTCAGCGCCTTTTGGCCGTTGGAACACTGTGAGTTAAAATGCACCTACTTTCTTAATTAGTGTCTGCTGTTTTCGGTGTGGGAATTGATAGAATGCCAGCCAATCTACTTAGCATGGTGCTCGGTCACGTGGTTAGTAAGATAGATAGATTGGTACTAAGCATTGATGTTCCACATTTATCGGATTCGCTATTCATTTCTATGAGGCGGTGATATCAAAATTTTTGAAAGAATATTAGCACTACTGCCAGACATCTATCATGACGTATGAGATTCCCGCTTCACACAAGTTATACTACAATTTCACTTTGTTGGTTTTTTGGGTAGGGATGGGAGGATTAAAGTGATCGGTGATGATGGTATTGAAGGACTTTTTATATCCCCGAAGCAACTGCCTTACAAATACATTGAGGTATGTGCACCACTGATTCTTAAGTTTCCCAGTGAATTATTTTTTACTCCTCTTGTTTAGTTAAAAGAATACAATATGAAACGCATCTTGTTTCTTCATGCAACAACTTATTAAAACAAAAGTAAGATATGTTTGAATGTTATATTTATAAAACTTTTGTAGTAAAACACTCCAAAACGTCCTTGAATACTGTTCTCCTGTCTTTTCTATCGTTAAGCAAGTTAGCAACTAATCTTCTTACTGTATCTGGCAGTTTCTACAAAACCAGGGTTATTTGGTGAGCATCTTAAATGATAATGAAATTCAGGTATTGATTCTTTAACCACTTTGCAGTTTTTGTTTCTCGTGTAAAACTCAACTCTGTCCGTGCGAAACATGAGAACTCCATATAACTTCTGCATCGTATGCATCTTCATTAAGTTATAGGCGATTACAAACATCAGTGTCTTTATCATTTTAAATATTCTGCATATGCATTAGTGGTCCTTTTGGATTCAATAAGTTTACCATTATAACAAAAATGTACGGTATGAACACCTGAATAAGGTTGAATATCATAAGGAGGGAATACGCATAGATAGAAGCAGATGACAGTTGGTAGCAAGGCTGTTGACTTGGAAATTGCAGTGGATAATCGAGTGCCAGAATTTAAATTCGTTGAAGTGATTAAAGCATGAAACTATCTTTTATTTAAACAAGTGATCAATAACTTCTCAATTTTGGCAGGTTTGGAATCTCGAGAGCAGGTCCTTAGTTTATTGTCTAGAGTGGGAAACAAATATAACCGCATTTTCTGTGATCCATGGCTCCAATTTAATGTACACTACTGATCGAAAAAATTGTTACTACTATTTTGAGTCAGCTACTAATTGGCTGGAGTGGCTTAGTTCATAACTTGTTTGCTGTATTAAAACTTGCAGGTATGTTGGTGATGAGTATGCTCTAGTGGCTGTGGTGAAGTATGATGCAGAGGAGGGAAAACTTTTGCGATTGCCATATCATATTTCTGCAAATTCTTTATATGGTAATATATGAAGAATAGTTTCTTCAGTTTGGTGGTTAATAACTGTAGCTTACAATTTTATCATTTCTTTGCTCCTATAGTTTATGATTTTTCTAGTTAATGTTGCAATTCTTGTCACAGAAGAAGCTAAATATAAAGTTGCAAGGGCTTCATCCAAAGAGGAGGGTTTTTTTTAAAACCCAAAATTTATTTGATCAGAAATATGTTTCATGTGAACCTTATTTTACTGAAGGATCCTAAATATTGTTCATGATGATGCTATTTCTATCTATGGATTTGTGCCACAAAATTGTTTCTCTCCCTTTTCTGTTAAATCTGTTCTGAGAAGACTTGGACTTTGGTTTTAGAAGTTGTAGGGTACAATTTGAAAGATAGTTGTGATATTTATATCCTCCATGAAGAATTGTATGATTAAATGTCTTCTTTTCACGGTGAAGTCAACATCAATAAAATTTAATTATGGAATGTGTGAAGTTTATTTGCTTTTGTAGTAATGTAATGCAATCGTTCTTTTTCTATATTCTGCAGAAGCTGCTGCGTTTCCATTTCCAATTGACCAACCTATAGTTGGAATTCTTCCCCAACCCTGTTCATCTGGA
Source organism: Heteromeles arbutifolia (assembly GCA_024362995.1). NCBI lineage: Eukaryota > Viridiplantae > Streptophyta > Magnoliopsida > Rosales > Rosaceae > Heteromeles > Heteromeles arbutifolia. The sequence goes on along the minus strand of JANCRC010000017.1, from coordinate 7,123,187 downwards.
AATAGGCAAGTTATAAACTTGAAGTTTCTCACTTTCCATATCTGATTTTAGTGTGGAACAAGAATGGGCCTAATTTATAATTGTTTTCTTGTCTCCTTCGTGTGTTTATAACTTTGCAGGAATTTCTTGTTAAATTTAGGTAGTATATCAGTTAAAAGTTAATAAGTATTCGTGTTTAATCATGGCTAAACCTTGGTTACTTTTGTTTTGATATTCTTTCGTTTCTTTTTCTCTTAGAGTGGCTTAACAATGAAGTAATAAAGTTATTTCATACCCACAACTACTCGTACCAATAAAGAGTAGAGTGCTATATTTTTACCATAAGGAGAACACAAATCTAACTTGTCCTATAGTCATGAAGGATGTCAAAAAACATGGACATGGTGGAAGATTAGATGAGACAGTTACAGTTAGGAACTTGGACTGATGGCACTATATATGAGGGGTATATCACTTTAGCTCCCTGCCGGTCTTGAGTCTCTAAATAAAGTTCATTGCTATCCCGTTAACGAATCCAATTTCAATTCAGTTTGTTGTATTTATGATTTCCTGATAGCATGCGACTTTTTATTGAGTTACATTGTCTTATTCAAGACTAAGTATTATTGATTAGGAACAGTATAGTTTATATGTTCACTTCACTGAATGATGAGGTTTTTCTATTGGCAGAGTATTGATTGCATATCAAAACGGGTTGGTTATTCTTTGGGATGTATCTGAAGCTAAAATAGTTTTTATTGGAGGTGGTAAGGATCTCCAACTAAAGGATGGAGTTGTTAAATCTACAAATGAAGTCAATGTTGATTCTCCAGAAGATACATTGGAACATCAATTGGGAGACAAAGAGATAAGTGCTCTTTGTTGGGCATCTTTGAATGGCTCCATTCTGGCTGTGGGATACATAGATGGAGACATTTTATTCTGGAACATGTCATCTCCTGCTTCCATCAAGGGTCAAAAAGCTTTATCGCCATCTAATAATGTTGTGAAGTTACAATTATCATCTGCTGAAAGGAGACTTCCTGTCATAGTTTTACAGTGGTCCACAGATTATAAATCCCATAATGGTTGTGATGGCCAACTATTTATCTATGGTGGCGATGAAATCGGATCAGAAGAAGTTTTGACGGTGTGTTGTCCATTTGTAGTTGTTTGACATTTCATTTATACTTTTAGTTGGATAGCTGTAGTTACTGAAAAGTTCCATGGCTGTTTCGGAAAAAATGGTTAATATTGTACCAAAACAGTGCATTTTTTTAAAACAGTATAACATGCCTATAAATAGTAAAGACTTCAGTTTAAAGAGATAAAGGCTTCACTTTTCGAAAACAGTATAACATGGCTAGAAACAAAGCCATTTCTGTACAACAATTGAATTGGTGCTTTTCTTGTTTATTTACTGCCACAAAAGATAGGAGCTGACAAGATTCTCCATGTTTCAGGTTCTAACTCTTGAATGGTCACCTGGAATGGGGAATTTAAGATGTGTTGGTCGTACGGACCTCACCCTTACTGGCTCTTTTGCAGACATGATTTTGTTACCAAGTTCTGGGACGACCGGGGATAACCATAAAGCTGATGTTTTTGTTTTAACCAACCCTGGGCAACTGCATCTTTATGATGATGCTTGCCTCTCTGCCTTAATGTCCCAGAAAGAAAGGAGTCCATCTGTCTCTGCTTTGGAGTTTCCGGTGGTGATACCTACAACTGATCCAACCATGACTGTTGCCAAACTTATTAGGGTACCCACTGGGGAGAACTTATTCAAAGCTTTTTCAGAGGTATTGTACTTCATCCATGTATGAGTGGATGTATCTTTTATATTTTTCCCGTTTCTATATTCCATTAAGGTTCTATAGGAGTATTGGATATTTCTTTTATAGATGAGTGGCTCATATATCTTTGTTTTAATGCTTCTACATCATATAATTATTTACTTTTTGTATATCTTAGATATCCTCAGTTGTGAATCTTGGCTCAGCACAAACCCCATCAGCTGGTACAAAATGGCCATTGACTGGGGGTGTTCCCAGTCAACTGTCTATTTCTGAGAATAATGGTATTGAGAGACTGTACCTAACAGGATATTCAGATGGATCTGTTCGGATATGGAATGCAACATATCCACTCTTCTCTTTTATCTGCCTTGTAGAAAGCGAGGTTAGAGTTCATCACTTAAATCTTATAAACTTTGTCTTTATAAAGAAGACATGTGCATGGTATGATACCTTATAACTGGCAGGTGCAAGGTATAAAAGTTGCTGGTTCAAGTGCTCCCGTATCACAAATGGATTTCTGCGCCTTCACTTTAAATTTGGCTGTTGGCAGTGAATGTGGTCTGGTCAGATATCTTTCTCTATCAATACCATTTTTTACTTTAACTTTTACTGTGCTGATTGTCTTTCTACTAGCGTGTATAGGTTCGAATTTATAATCTGAAAGGCTGTTCGGATGGGGTAAAATTCATATATGTCACAGAAACCAAATGTGAAGGTAGGTTTTTAAGTGTCAATCTCTTTGACTTCATAAAAATGTTGCTTTCATTTTTCTTGACACAGTCCATCAGGTGCAAGCTCATCAGATCATATTGTTAAACTTATCTTGAAGTAGTTTTTATGGAACATTTGTTTATGAAGCTAACAATTTTATCACTCTGTTTAATAGTTCACGATTCGCCTCAAGCAAAAGGATCGCAATGCAGAGCTGTATTTAGTCTTACAAATTCCCCAGTTCAAGCACTTCAGTTTGTAAAGCATGGTGCTAAACTTGCTGTGGGATTTAAGTGTGGTCATGTAAGTATTCTTTTTCTGCTTCTGAATTTATAACGCAACTTCGTTGTTTTCAATAGATTGAATATTGGCCCATAAAATTTAAGTTGCTATAGTTAGAAAGACTTTGGAATTTAATGCATCCATTTCAGGTTGCGGTACTGGACACAAGTTCCTTTTCTGTATTGTTCTTTATAAAAGATGCATCTTTCTCCAACTCTCCAGTCATTTCAATGACTTGGAAAGAACTTACAAATTCTCAACGCCTCCTGAAGAGCCCAAGGGCTTCCGAAACAAAATCAACAGCTAACCCAGCAGAGGTAATGTTTGTCTTAACCAAGGATGCAAATATACATGTAATTGATGGAAATGCTGGTAACCTGATCATCCCTCAGCCATGGCACTTGAAAAAGGAGTCAATTGCACTTTCAATGTATGTTATAGGCAAGTACAGATATCATCTACCAGAGAATAAAATACTATTAGTTTCTTTTTCACTTCATAATTGGAGAACTCTAATAATTTTTCTGTTGGTACTCCAGATGGCAGAGTATCTACATCCGAAAATGTGTCTGATGATAATCCACCCCAAGAGGCCTCCAAGGATTCTTCAACAAAGAATGAGCCTATGCCAGGCGATACTCCAATTGTTACAAATTCACATGAAACTGAGCATGACTCCAGCTCAGAAAGTGCATACTCTGAAGAGAGATTGTTGAATTCGTTCATTTTGCTTTGTTGTGTGGATTCACTGCGGTTGTACTCAACAAAATCTGTGATTCAGGTGCCTCTTGCCTTCTTTATTTTTGTTTGCTATTTCATTTATTCGGAAAGCATGCTGAGACTCTGTCATCTTATCAGGGAAACAATAAACCCATCCGAAAAGTGAAACATGCAAGACCTTGCATTTGGACAGCAACTTTTAAGAGAGTTGAAAAGGTTTCGGGATTGGTTTTGCTGTTTCAGACTGGAGAAATTGAGATCAGGTACCGTTCTTTTCCCCAATAGTCAAGGAAATGATACAGATTATGTAGCAGCAAGTACCTTATCAATATTTCTAGTGGGGATTAAAACATGTAATGATAGCATATCAAGCTACCCCTACTTGTTTATTGACAGACTATATGTGCATTATTGATTGTCTGATGAGTTGTTCATACCTGTTCATGGGCAGATCCATTCCTGATTTAGAATTGGTGAAAGAAAGCTCCTTGATGTCAATTCTAAGGTGGAATTGTAAGGCAAACATGGATAAGACAATGAGTACCGATGATGCACATATTACACTGGTATCATTGCCTTTAATTTTTCAAGAATGTTGGATTTGCACTTAAATCTCTTGAAAAATAGCACGTGAATTCATTAGACTCTATGCTGTGGATTTTATAGGTAAATGGGTATGAATCGGCATTCATCTCTATATTAGCTGTTGAGAATGATTTCAGGTATTGTTTATGTTCATTTACCTAAAACGCTGTGAGGGAAATGTGACAGTTGCATTACGGTTAGGTCATGAACTTTCTGTTAGATAATTTCAGAATTTTTTTTATCTGTTTGTAGGATTCCGGAGTCTTTGCCCTGTCTCCATGATAAAGTTATTGCAGCTGCTGCAGACGCTGCACTCAGTGTCTCTTTGAATCAGAAGAAAAAACAGGTTTAGACAAAAACAAACTGTTATTTCATTGTGATGAAGGGAGCATTATTTTCCAGTAATAACGTATCTTTCGACTACAGGGTACTGCACCCGGAATATTAGGTGGTATTGTTAAAGGCTTTAAAGGGGGGAAAATGGTCCAGAGTGGAGATCATACTGCAACTCCTAAATCAACTTTCAATCATTTAGAGGGCATGTTTTGGAAGTCTCAACTGTCAGAACCATCTCTGCCTGTAGATCATCAAGAAGTTTTGGAGCTTAATATAGGTTTTGTGCTATCCTGTTTCCTTGTATTCAATCTTTTCTACATCATTCTCCTTCTTGTTAACTCAGTTCTCCTTTGATATAGATGACATTGAAATAGATGAACCTCTATCAGTAGCATCTACTTTATCACCACATCATGTCAAAGATGAAAAGAGAGGTAAACCTTTTGTAATATTCGACCTGCTTTTTTCTTTTCTATAAATGTTAGTAAATGCAATAATAGTGTCATTTAATTGTTGTATGCAGAAGGGCAATCAGAAAGGGAAAAGTTATTTCAAGGTGGGACTGGTGATACAAAGCCCAGAGTTCGAACTGCCGAAGAAATTAGAGCTAAATATAGAAAGACTGAGGTAATATCAAATGACGATGATGGTTCAGAAGAAATGAAATGTCTTCTCTGATCTGGTAATAACTCATTTCAGGGTGCTTCTTCTGCGGCTTCTGAAGCACGAAATAAGCTAATGGAGAGGCAGGAAAAACTTGAGGTAGGATTCCTACTATGTTAGTTCACAAAGGAATTTTCTTCCTTAGACTAACTGCTTCTCATTTTATCTTTTGTTGGAGAATGTTGTGAAAATGTATTCGGGCGGGTTCACAAACTATTACGTCCGGATGTACTATTTGCTTGCATATAAGATTGTAGCAGAACCTCACAAACTAATTCGTCTTTCTTTATTTGCGTTTCTTTTTTTGGGTCCGAAAAAGAGTTCATATGTTTAGTGATAAAAGATTGCTATCATGATCAAAGCCAATTATGTGAACAATATTTCATTTCTAATCTCAGTTTGTTCTTCTAGGTTGCATACCTTCAACTAGCAAATGTTTAAATCTCTTAAACTTATTAGTTTCCTTTTCTCTGTCTAATCCCAAAATTAAACATTTATCAGAAAATCAGCCGGCGTACTGAAGATCTGCAGAACGGGGCTGAAGACTTTTCATCAATGGCAAACGAGCTTGTCAAGAGATTGGAAGGTCGAAAATGGTGGCATATTTAAAAAAAAAGGTTCAGCTTTATGCATTAGATTTGAATTTCCTTGTCCAGGAGCGAGAATCCTTCTGCAGTACCCGAAAGGCAATGTCATTCAATTAAGAACACCACCTGCAGATTGTGATCCGGAGGATATCCAAGAGGTCGTTCTTGTTCTTCTACAGTGTATATAATTGTCACCGCGTGTCGTTGTAATCCTTGATACAAAGTAATTTATGTTGCTAGGCTTCAGAAACTTTGCCGGCCAGACTTTTCTTTACATCGATGATTGTACAAAAATATTAAGAAGAAAAAGAAAATGTTATGAATAACTGTGGTTATTCATTCGTATGGCAATTCATGCATGTTAAAGCATATAAACCGCAAGGCAATCTTGCGTTCATATCAAACAAAAGATCAGGTATATGTCGATCGTGTAGAGGTAAAAACGTCTCCTCCTCCAGCGCACTAAGACCAAACCCTCCTCCAAGCTCTTTCCGATGAGATCCCTCAACTCAATTTCATTAGGGAACCTCTGCTCCTTCAGCTTCGAGAAGAGCTACGTCCGACAAGATTCATAACGATGAGCTACTAGCGGAGACAGAAATGGAGAAATTTCGACATTTAACTCAATCGAGAAGAAGAGGGTAGGGTTATACCAGTTCACCATTACAACACACTTAAAAAGCTCCTGTGCTTTAAAGGAAGGATGGGATGAAGTTTCCAAAAAGCCAAGTGCTTGCCATACTTCCAAACCTATTTGCTTGCAAGGCCTGGTACCAAGGAGGTGGCGTCGTTATTCCCAGCCTCGAGAACACATGTTTGCCGACCATTATCGTCGCGATGATTCCTACTTGAACAACCGGTACCAGTATGCGCTCAGCAGGCGCCTTGGAAGTTGGAAGTTGGAAGGATTACATTGATCCGGGGAAATGATGTTACCAGCATGTTTACATTGTTATTGCAGTTCCTCTGCCAGACATAGTTTAAGATCATCCAAACATATCTAACTGGGAAGTGGGTACATGATTAAATTAGAAAACTGTGATTGACGCTCCAAAATAATCATCACGGAGCCTTATTTGTTTCCCGATGACACGTGTAGAATGACTTTTTGGTGCTAATACCAATTAAACAAAGAACTTTAAAAAGGAAAAAAAATTAACAATCAAAGAATGGGAAAATGTCATCAAAGAAATGGTGTGTGTGTGTGTGTGTGTGTGTGTGTGTGTGTGTATGTATATATATAGAAACCTGTAAGAACAGGATGTACAAAAATCAATATTGATGGTGCATCCAATGCCAACTCCCCCACTGCCACTAGATTTCTGCAGTTGAACAAATAAATGAGAATTTCAGCATTAACGATCATCTATCACTAATGTAATGAACACTCCAAATATCAAACAGGCGTTCGTTCTTTATGTTATCAATACAATATATCTGTGCGTAAAAGAATAGACGTCTTGCACAGAGAGTATCTGTGCAATGTATGCATATAAACAATGGAAATGAATTGTCAGACCTGCTGGGTAGGGAATTTGAGGGGATCTTGGAGAAGCTGTTCTTGCTGGGGGTCTGGATGGTGAGGATCATCGGCGTCATGAAGAGGATAATGAGTGGTAGTTTTGGAAAAAGGTTAATTAAAAATATCTGTCCAGAACAGAAAGATCGGTAACCCTACCAAAACTAACTGAGCTCGATCGATCCATTGGAAAAGAAAGTGATCATGCTTCCATGGGGGATATAATTGATTTTATGATTTACAAAAATGTGAAACTAATTAGTTCCAAGGCCCAGGTTCATTCGGACTGACACGTGCGTTGCATTAGAAGCATGCAGTTTTGTAGGATCTTCTTCTTCATGCTGAAAGAGATTTTTCAATGTGACTGTAACACGGGATAGTACATCACGTGTCACTATAAACTGGTGAAATATGTGTGCTAAAAAGTTAATAACTTAAAAAATACAATTTCCCACCACTTATATAAAAACACGTGACATACCACCCATAATCCCGTCACAATAAAAAATTTCTTTCCCGGCTAAAACCAACTAGGGTTTTGGCCCAATCAAATGCATGAGCGAACATAAAAGTTCCATGATTTTGTTTTTCTTTATTTTAAGTTGGCTATAGAAATGTACTTCTTTGTTTACATTTAAGTTCGGATTTTTCAATGTCGCTATAATTAATATATTAATTTAGTATAATAAAAGGAAGATGATCAGTCAAAGAAAAAAAGGCAGACTTATGAGTTTAATAGTTTATTAGGCTTGTTAGGTGAGATTTTTCAATGTCGTCGGCATGTAGAGTGGTTGGAAAGTTTTCTTTTCAAATGTTTCTTAAATTGCATGATTACATATGATGTACAACATCATATTCTGTGCACATTGAAAAGATTCCTCACTGGTTAGGCCGAATCATAGGGCAATAGAAACAATAAATGGAGCGTTATTCGTACTATAAAGCATAACTTAAGATAAATGTTAAAAAAATTGTTATTGGTACTCTAAATTTTTTATTTTGTGTTCTAAATTTTTTATATTTAAAAAGAAAAATATAACAGTTCCCAATATTATTTGTATTACGTGGGATGCGAGAATGAGAATGTCAAAGATGAGTGATGGTTTGAAATGATATATGAATATTCTTTTATGACCAAAGAAAATTCAAACTCAAAACCTCTTTTAATTTTTCAATAAGAAGATTGAAAGTCGAGCCACAAAAGATGATTTTTTTAGGCTTAAGATGTTTACTTTGTTTTACTCTATCCGTCAATTTGGACTTCATGTTTATCTTTGTTAGCCAATTTTAGACTGATAGTTAAAATTGAGACAAAAAAAAATGTAATTCCACTGTAAACTGATTACATGCATGCGAAATCACATGATTAATGACAACGGCTCAAAATATTTTCGTGTAGGATAATCTTGTGGACATCTATCTGGATTGCAAATCAACTGCACGATAATTTTTTAGGATTACAATTCTCTTGGAAAATAAACAAAGGATTAGAAAGATTACTAAAGAGGGAGTTGACGGGTTTCATGGCATTACATTTTTGTCCTTTCACATACAAGACATGTGTTAATTTTAATGGTCATTTTGTCTTGAATTGACCGACAAATTCTTCAAATTTTCAACCAATGTATTATAACATTTAGTTTACCAAACAGTACTCTTAGTACACTAAAAAATTCCTCGTCAACTTGCAGAAGTAAAGTGAGTCATAAAATTACTTGGACGGCGGCATTGGAGAATTAATAATTAAATGCATGGCGAGAACGCGAAGAATGACATTCCTCATGGGCTGCTTTTCATGCAGTCTACCTTTCTTTCTTATTTACAGGCTTTTTCTTGTCAACCTTCCAATGATGATTAACGAAAACAGAAATTAAATCATGTGTCATGAGTTTACCAAAAGATAAAAAAATAAAAAATCATGTGTGACATGATGTCATGATCCCACCAATAAAATTCCCCCATTAGGTCAAACCAACAAAACCACTACTATCAAAGTTGAGGAAAATTCTTAGTTTCGTATACAAAAAATCTACTTTTATTACATTTTTATGTTATATTTGTACTCTTTTTTTAATAAAAAAGAGACTTTTATGTTTTAGTGGTCTTACTTTTATTAGAAAAATAGTATAAATATGGCATAAAAATTATGGTAACAATAATATTACTCCAATATATCATTCCATCGTTGGTCAAAGAAATTTGAACACCATTAAGATCATAATTGTATTTTCCATTGCAAGGTGCATGTCCTATAGCTATATGTCTCTACTGATCGCTACACGATATTCGTTGTAATTCTAGCTTGAATCACCTGCTGTTAGAAAAAAAAAATGTCCCTCTCAAAACTTTTTTTTATCTGAAAACTCTTAAACAACTTTCTTTATTATTAGAAGCACCTTTAGCTTATTATTAAGGATACTTTCGTTATTGTTAATAATAACACTTTTTAAATTAAAACTCTCAAGTGTGACTTTTTGTTTATTTTTTTATCTTTCTAATAAAAATATGCGTTCTTAATAATTAAAAAAATGCCTAAATATTTTTTTAATAAAAAACGTGTTTTGTGAGGGCCTTTTTTTATTAGTTCTCCCACAATCTAAATATGAAAAAATTCGGCATGTTGGACACGCGTAAAACATAGTGGAAGTCTCCCCAAAACAAAAAGTTGAAGCCCACTGACCAAGTGGCCATGGCGGAAGCTTCAGACTTTCTCACAGTGTCTTCGGTCCTGTATTTAACCCACTCGTATGCCCATCTTCCTCCTCATCACAAGGGATCAGAAATATTCAATGTTCAAACTTTGAGAGAGAGAGAGAGAGAGAGAGAGAAAAGAGAAACAAAAACTATAAAATAATACAGATTTCTTTTAGCTTTTTAACCCAGAAACCCAACAAGAAACAGTGCCTAAAACTCTGAGACAACATAGATTGTATTTGTGTGGCTGTGGTTTAAGGAAAAGAAATCAAAGACCAATCTGTTATCCTATATATATTTCTCAATTTTAAAATCCAAATATTTTTGCGTTAGAACTTTCTTCTTTTGGTTTTTGCTCCAGCTTCAAATTCTCTCTCCTCGCTTTCTCTCTCTAGCCTGAGGGAGACCCCGGAACTAAAATCCTGGTGCTGGTGTTTCTGCTCCATCTGGGTCTCCAATGGCGAGTCGCGTCCTCTCAGAATGCGGACTAAAACCTCTCCCCCAAGTTTGGCGCGGACCCGGAACCGCAATTTGCTGTAGCCACCCGTCAAAAGTTCGAATTTTTCGGTCCAACCAGAGCTCGACGGATCTGAGATTGGATTCGACCAAAATCCCAGGTGGGCTGTTCAGAGAGAGAAGATGGGGACTAAACGTGAGCGCTCCGTTGAGAGTTGCTTCATTTGAAGAGGAGGAGAAGAGGGTTAACGGCGTTAATGGTGGCGGAGATGGAGAAGAGGAGGTGGGATTTGATCCGGGTGCGCCGCCGCCGTTTAAATTGGCTGACGTTAAAGCTGCCATTCCGAAGCATTGTTGGGTTAAGGACCCCTGGAGGTCAATGAGCTATGTGGTGAGGGATGTGGCGGTGGTTTTTGGGTTAGCTGCGGCCGCGGTTTATGTAAACAAGTGGTTTGTTTGGCCTCTGTATTGGGCTGCTCAGGGGACAATGTTTTGGGCTCTATTTGTCCTTGGCCATGATTGGTAAATACTAATGATTCCCTATGTTCCCTTCTTATATTTTTGTGTGTTTCTTATACCAGCGATATTCTACTTTAGATTAATCTAGACTTACTCTAAACTGCGGGGAGAGAATTTGAACTCGTTTGCATGCTATATGTCAATTTGTGTTTTCTGGTGTGAATTGTTTGTCTGGTTTGTGATTGTTCAGTGGCCATGGAAGCTTTTCGAATAATCCGAAGCTAAACAGTGTGGTGGGGCATCTCTTGCATTCATCAATTCTTGTACCCTATCATGGATGGTATGTTCTTGATGATAGATTAGTACAATATAATGCATTTTGATTTGAGTATTGGTTTCGTATGTAATCGAACATTCAAAAGTATGTTTAAAATGGTGATTGAACTTTGCAGGAGAATTAGCCATAGGACTCATCATCAGAACCATGGCCATGTTGAGAATGACGAGTCGTGGCACCCAGTTAGTCCTTTTTACCTTCCTCTGTATCGCTTCTGTGTTCTTCATTCTCTTGACGCGTTCGGATTTTTCTGATGTTTGAGGGTGATAAATTGTATGCTTGCAGTTGTCTGAGAAAATCTACAAGAACTTGGATAACATGACACGAATTTTGCGCTTCACTATGCCTTTTCCCATGCTTGCATACCCTTTCTACCTTGTAAGTTTGTAGTTCCTTGATCGATTGATGATTTTAACTGCATAATGCATGAAACTATGAAAACAATTACTTATTGTGATTTGTCTCCTATAGTGGAATAGAAGTCCAGGAAAGACTGGTTCCCACTTTCACCCGGACAGCGATCTGTTTGTCAAGAATGAGAGGAAAGATGTGATCACTTCCAGTGCATGTTGGACAGCAATGGCCGCGCTACTTGTGGGATTGTCCCTTGTAATGGGTCCTGTTCAAGTTCTTAAGCTCTACGGCATTCCCTATTGGGTAAATTTTGCATCTTTAATTTTCCTATAGGTTTGCATCTAAATCGAATAAGAATCCACAGTTGACTCTGCTTTCATTGTTAGGTTTTTGTCATGTGGCTGGATTTGGTAACGTACTTGCATCACCATGGTCATGAAGACAAACTACCCTGGTATCGAGGAAAGGTGGGTGGATTTCGAATCAAGTTAGGCATTATCTCCTTATGATGCCACGACAAAGAGAATTCCACGGATAAATCATCATCTTATCATGTCTCGTTTAAGTTTGTGGCTGAAGTTCTTGCAAAATCTTATAACTTTCTTCCTCAAAACTTTGACAGGAATGGAGTTATCTGAGAGGAGGGCTTACGACACTGGATCGTGACTATGGATTGATCAATAACATCCACCACGACATTGGAACCCATGTGGTTCATCATCTTTTTCCTCAGATCCCCCACTACCATTTAGTTGAAGCAGTAAGTACCAACTTAATACCTATAGAAGGGCTTGTTTGGGAATACTTCTAAACGATTAAAATGCTTTCAGATAACCAACAGTGCTCATGAGTCGTGACGATGTTTTAATGTTCTTCAACTTGCAGACCGAGGCAGCAAAGCCAGTATTCGGGAAATACTACAGAGAACCAAAGAAATCAGGACCTCTACCATTTCACTTGCTTGGAAGTTTTATAAGAAGCTTGAAAAAAGACCACTATGTGAGTGACACTGGCGATGTTGTGTACTATCAAACTGACCCTAACTTTGGTGGCTTTCCTGCATCGAATTAAAGCTTCGCTTCTTAGTTTCTTGGACCACAAGAAAACTTTTCAATCTCTCTACATCGGCGTCTGCGTTTTCAACTGGTTCTTGACCCAACAAAAAAATGTATTTTATTCTTTTTGGAGAGAGAAAAGAGCTCTCTTTCTGCAAATTGTGAAAAAAATTGTGAGAAAATAAGGGGAAATTATGACCACTTTATTTATGGTCGAATTGAATAAATCAAACTGTATAATGAATAAGATTAAACAGATGTGTGTAAGAGTAATTTTTTTTATAGTTCATATTTCGAATTAGGTTCATCTCTGTAATAATCAGATGAACTGAGTTGTAGACATGAAATCATAAGAACTCAACGGGAATCCTCTCGAATTAGACAAAGAAAAAAGGTATAGGAGAGAAAAATGATGTATAGTTATCGAGATAAATGGTAGGTAAAGTAACAATCATTTGCTTCTGATTCAAATAGTGGATTTAGTGGGGCACTGATCATTATTTTCGTGTTAATGGACCACGTAGTTTTTTTCATTATGAAAACAAATTTTGCCTATCACTACCTTGCTTGGTAGGTTCAAAATCAAATCATTCTCCATATATTTAGTTAAAACGACTAAACTGTTGCAGTTCTATTAGAATAGGAATGTGATTGTGTAAATCCTAGTAGATATGAGAATGTATCTTATATTCTTATTAGGAATAGATTACCTATTAAATATTGTAATCCTACAGGGAAATGTTTTTACCTATCCTACTACTATAAATAAAGGCACAATGGGGTGAATCAAGGTTTTTACCTATCCTACTACTATAAATAAAGGCACAATGGGGTGAATCAAACACACCGCACAATTAAATCAATCTCTCTTCTCTCTAATAGTGGCCGCCCCCCTCTCTCCCTAAACTCTAGATCGTTCAATCAAATAGGCCTACAACACGTTATCAGCACGCTCTTGACGTTGTGCTAACAAGAGAATTTATTCTTCAATCAGGGGAGTATTACGTTTTAGTCATTCTTTTTGTGATTAATTTATTATTTTGAATTGATCTACATGTTATTGATTCAATTTAATTTTTCTTTGTTGAACGTGATACAACGCAATGGAGATGTAATTCTGGCTTTATGAGAAGGATCTTCTACAAATTCAAAGGCTTTCATTTGTTTTCTGCCAATCAGGTACGCTTAAAATAAAGTAAGATATTTGAAACGACCTTGAAGCATGAAAACATTCCCCATGATGCATGAACCCCCTATGTTTATATTTTCATTTTGATATATATATATATATATATATATATATTGTATATGTTCATATATATATATATATATTTGTTTCATGCATTACGCAATTAAATTGCTATGTGGAATATGTGAGTCAAAGTATCAAATTAAATTAGAAGCATATTAGGGTTTGTAGAACCCTAACAATTTCGAAAAATAAAGATAGGAACTTGGGATTTTGCGGCACCATTGCCGTGGCACCAGCCCAAGGACCACCGTGTTGGCCTGAAGCCCAGCCGTGTGGAGACCCCCTTCAGACGACGTCTTGGACATGTGCTGAAGCTCTTGGGCTTCGCTGCCTCTGTGGAAAACCAGGGCGTGTGCCTGGATTGGTTTTTGACCACGAGCCTATAGCACCGACCCACACCAGCAAATACTGGGCTGGTCTTCAAGTCTCGGCCCACGCCAGCAGCCTTGGTTGCTGGGCTTAGCCTCTGCCACGGCCAGCGTCTCTATAAGCCAGCCTATAAAGCTGGGCTTAGTTTCTGCAGCCCAAAACTTGAAACCCAGCTACGACTGGGGTTTCCCTCACAACCCGCAAGCCTTTGGGCTTGCTCCCGTGCCTATCCTTGGCCCAAAGCTAGCAACATTAGCTGCTGGGCTTCCTGTCTCTCGGCTGTGACCTACAGCTCACTCCCGAGGCCCTTTTTGGGCCCTGCCTTTTACTCAAGGCACCCAACCCGAGCCCAATTATTTTTGGGGCAATATTTTTTGACCCACATGCTATTATTTAGCATTTTAAATAATTTTAACCCAAAAGTTATAATTATTTTGCTTCTACGATCGACCCCGAATGGTCCCGATTTATTGAATTAATTAAAAGTGACATGCAGTCCATTAATCTGATAATGAATCCAAAATTATTGACCTGAAAATCACTTTTGGACATTAACGATTCAATAATTTATTTTTATACTTTGAACCATGACATACTTTCGTAGTAACGAAGCACTCACACTTGAGTTCCTGAAGAAACTCAGATCCACTTCACTTAGTTGTATATTGCATTCTGTGTTCTTGCAAGAACCTCGCTTTTATGAACTAAACGTTCATAAACTAAATTGAACCTATAGTTTCAAATTTAGTGCCTTTGAAACCCGAAGTTTTCATAAAACAATACATCCATGAAAACCCGACGTTTTTCATGAAAACCATGTCTTAGAACTCGAATGTTCTAACTTTGATGCTTATGGATGATTCATTCCCATAACACCAATCACAATCTTGTTCCCTCCAAATTCAATGGATTGTCGAACCGTCACAAGTTCGATTTCCCTTATTTGGATGTTTCTAATAGAAACCACTTTATGTGAGGTACAAAATGTGAATCTCCACTTAACTATCAAGTAGCTGAGAAACCATTGTAGCCAACAATGGCATGGAAGAGCTGAATAAGCCTCCGCCATGATCTTCATTCGAAGACTTATGCCCAAAGCATTACAAATAGAAATACCTCTCGAATGAGGATTCTATGGCTCTTTGGCTCGCTCATACGGACCGTCTAATCATGAAAGACATTGCCTGAAGCACACCATGATTATGTCCATGAATGAGTACAATTCTGAAGTTTATAAATCTGATCGAATTTTGACTAAAGAATACTTTTCTCGTTCTTCCTTGTTTCTAACTCGCTCTTGAAGCAACAAGTGTAGAAAGTGAAAGTTTACCAAATTCTCGGATCTGATTACTACCACAAACGTGAGAGTATATACCCAGTTCGGTCAAAGCCTACCAAATGGTGATGCACTGATTCGGCAAGGATACACCAAATGGCATACTTTCTCACAATCCAATTTCGAGTATGTTTTTACAACATATGGTAGAATCAGGGCCTGCCAAGATGTGGCATCATGCCTGAAGCGTGATCCTTGGCACCTGAGACCTAAAACTTCAAGAATAAGGGATAGTATTCCCAAACCTTAACTCTGCAGAATCTACTTCCGTCTCGATGGAATAGATCATTGGTTATGCACATGTTCGTGCCCCTACCAATGTCGTTGAGGAGTACTATTCTCGTAGTCAATATGTGAGACTAATTTTGCTCCACCAAACATCATTGGAAGAGCAGAATTTTGACATGGATGGCCATGTTGGCCGAATCCCCTTAGTAAACCATTTACTTTGTGAACATTTTTCCATGTTCTTGGATTCAAGTTTGGTGTATGTTTTACTTATGGATAATCTTATTGATATTGTCCTCGAATATGAGTTAATTGAATCATGTTTCTTAATACATGTGATCGATTCAACTAAATACATGATTAGGTAAGAATGTGGGAAAGTTAGTTGTTTGGATGAATGCGTACTACGCACACTAACTTTACACCTAAATCACATCTCTAACAACGACTTCAGGTCTATCCAACCTGATTAAGAGCATTGGCACGCTCCTCGTTGTATGAATGGTACTGAATTACCATTTAAGGGACTTTAAATTCTCCCTGTCGTTGAGTTTTTAAGGATATTCGAGATGACAATGATCATAAATGAAACCACCGAAGAAAATAGAGTGAAATATCTTTGCACCACCTCCAAAAATGAGCCCGAAGCTTTGATTTGGGGCCAATGGGTTGTCTCCCAACTGGGAACACACCACATGTGGCCGGCCTGGAGCTTGGTGATTGAGCAGTTTACTTGTTTTGGCAGGACCTTTTTAGGACACTTAGGTCAAACAATGATGCTACAACGCATCTCCTTACCTGAAGTAATGATCTTGTGCCTACAAGCACACTTTGCCAAGCCTGCTCATTAAGGAAATTGATTTTTTAAATCATCTCTCGTAAAAATACGAAACGACTCTCTTTTCACAATGGATTCAAGGAAATATATGTGGACTAATCCAACCAAAATGCGGACCATATAAATACTTATGGTTTTGGTTAATGAATCGACAAACCGGTCACATGTTTGTCCACACACATTGCTGCTAAACCTCATGGCCGATTAAGGGTTCACCACCCTACTTCTCTCATAAAGTCCGGGAGACTGGATAATGCCGTAGAGTTTATATCGACGGTTTTCGATAAAGTATTGCATGTCGTTTTGGGTTTATAATTGAACATCGAATTCCCATGATTCACCCCAAATAGCCTTGCCTAGTGATCATAAAGCGCAATTTAAATGATTGCCCGAATTTTGGTAAATGTACCAAGTTTTTGGTTTCTGCCTAGGGCTATGCAATCTTGTACGTAGCTATGTTAGTCCGCCTTGAGGCCGATTGCCACCCAACCTATATGACGTTACAGTTGGGTACTGGGTACGAACCTGACGATTTTCGTATTTACGCATTTGGGTGTGCATTCCATTTGTATCTTTTGTCGATCATGATTCTCCTTCACACTTGCTCTTTTTGAGCCCTTGCATGCGATCTTTTTATCGCTCATTTGCGGGTTGTCACTTCAATGAGACAATCTTCCCGCCGTTAGGGGGAGATAAGAACGTCAAACGTTCCTGGAGAAAAGCGCAAAGTTGTGTGGACGTTGCCCACTATGTCTCATCTCGATCCCCATACCACACAAGTGTGATAAGACAGTGCGATGAATTCTAGTTTTCAGAATGTTGCTCCAGACGCATTCCTCTGATCTAGCTAAAGTGACGAGATCATATACCAGCTGCAAAATTGCCTGCAAGGATAGACGTACTTAACGGACGTCGAGTCAACATCCCTGAAGGGTGTGTCGCCCCTGTTGGACAGTTTAGGACGTCCCTGTTGGACGGTCCGGTACACCGGTGGATAGCCAATCAATCTGTCTTGGCCTAGAGCACGACAGATCATTTGGTTCGTAGGATTCACTTCCCTGGAAGAGGAAGACACGGCACAACAATGAATCTAAACTCGATCGCTGTCTCAAATTATTTTGATCTTATGAGATTAATCCGGATTTCTCCCAAGACTTAAAGCTCTTGGTCCAGTATACTAGTTTGGATGAGCTAAATGGAATTGAAATGAGATTACCATCGATGATATTTTCACTTATATGGTAGCTACCGATATAAATGAAAATCGACGATATCGAACCGTGTTCCGTTGATTAAGTGACAATGTAGAACCGATTGGACAACTTAAATTACAATCCAGGTCAAATTCCTTACCAAAATGTGTTTGGACCTGTCGTTCCTACACTGCCCAAGGTAACTCTGTTATGTTACAAGTGGGAAGGGAAGCGTTATGAGATGAATGAAATAGTGCGATATGATACACACCTTACGGCGCAAGGTTTCTCTCAAACGTCCTATGATTGATAGCAGCATTATGAAATGTGGTTAGTGTTTCTCTATGGGGATATAGATACGGAGATTTACATGTAAGTTCCCGAAGAATTACATGGACTGGTTCAAAAAGTTCCAAAACCACGGAACACCCTCTTAATTTGTTTGAAGCGTTCACTTAAATCTGACGGATGTGGTATACCCGTCTAAGTGATTGTTTGATCAGTCAGGGATATGAATTATGCCCTTGCGTGTAAAACTATGAAGTCTTATTCCAAATTGCTAGAGTTACAGTTTATGTCGTTGCCACGAATCTCACTAAGACTCTAAAGTAGCTTGAGAAAACTGCCTCGCACCTGAAGATGGAATTTGAGATGAAGGATCTTGGGAAAACTCGTTTATGCCTTGACTTGAACTTCAAGCATTGTTCTGACGGTATTTTGGTCTACCAGTCGAACTACACCCTGAAGGTGTCACCTTTGAGTATACCTTTGATCGTCCATAAGTTATATGCAAATGAGACCCTTTAAGAGGTTATGGAATCCGAAATTCCATATCTAAGTTCAACTTTGTGCTTCGTTGTACTTAGCTCATTGTATTAAGATAGGACATCTCATTCGCTGTTGATCTCGGTAAAGATGCAGCACCGCGCCTACACGCAACCACTGAATTGGTATTAAAGATGTACTCTGAAGGTATTACAAGGGCAAATCCCAACGCATCTCTAGCGGATCCAACCCCCCTGATCCTCGAAATGATGCTTGCCTTGTTTGTTATGCTGACGCTGGTTACTTACAAACCCGCACAAGGTAAAATCCCTAAATGGTTATGTCTTTACCATTAGGGATATCGCAATATCTTGGAGGTCTACGATATGACCTTAGTTGTGAAATCTTCGAATCGTTCCAAGACTCACCTCACTTCACTACGCCACATGTGAGACATGGTTAGAAGTTCTTGTTGAACATATTCGAAATACTTGATGTGTTTTCATCCATCGTTGAGTCCCAACGACGATCCATGAAGATTATGCCATATGTATCAACCTGACCAAGACATGATACATCAACGAAGTCAACGTCAAGACATATTACGTCTACATCTACATCAACAAAGCCTCAGGAGATTGAAGTCATGCAAGCCGATCCCAGATAACCTTGCCGACCTCTACATGACGTCACTGCCGAAGTCAACCTTCCAGAAGCTTGTCCGAGGAATTGGTATGCCTAACTATCATATGCAATGCTTGTAGTTCTCATTTGGAAGTTATGTCAAACTCAGGGGGAGTATCTAGAAGTATACTCACTTGATCGTAATGTACTATTTTTCCTACGATTAGGAGCATTTTTCCCACTGGGTTTTGCTACCTAACTAGGTTCTAACGAGGCACCCATCCTGGGCTGATCATACCCTTGTGAGCTCTTTTACTTGTGTCCAAAAGACGTATAGTTTTGACTTAATGCAACTTCTCACTTTTCTCCTTAGCATATGTGTTTTTCTCCCACTTTGGGTTTTACCATAGCAAGGTTTTGTGAGTTTTACTTTTTATGCATTCTTCCGTTGATTTGAGACTCGCATTCGCTCATTGTGCCGACGACTTCATCAACTGTACTTGCTTCATCATTGAAGACCTGATGCGCCATTTACTTGAGTATTTACACACTCAAGGAGGAGTGTTGCAGTCCTATTAGAATAGGAATGTGATTGTGTAAATCCTAGTAGATATGGGAATGTATCTTATATTCCTATTAGGAGTAGATTACCTATTAAATGTTGTAATCCTAAAGGGAAATGTTTTTACCTATCCTACTACTATAAATAAAGGCACAATGGGGTGAATCAAACACACATCACAATTAAATCAATCTCTCTTCTCTCTAATAGTGGACGGCCCCCCTCTCTCTAAACCCTAGATCGTTTAATCAAATAGGCCTACAACATAAACAACAATTTTTGGTAGACAGCGGGGTGGAGCCAGAATTTAGCTCTAGAAGGATCCAAAAGTTTCATCCTAAAACATTCTTCTTATTTAAGAAAAATAAAAATTTTCTGTGTCCACCAACCACCTTCATTTGAGCTTGGTATGATGTTGTTTTTATTATCCTCTTCCTCAACTCAACCTCGTGCCTAGTATCACAACTCATATTCAAAATAAAAGTCTTTTTAAGCAGAAGGAGAAAGGAAGAGAGAAATTAAAAAAAAGAAAAAAGAGAAAGCAAAAGTAATAGTATTAAAAGACTTCAAGGAATAAAATAAAAGGATAAAGCAAAAGTAAAAATAAAAACCAACTCTCTCCCTCTTCTCATCAGAGGTGGATTGTCTGCCCTCCTATTTTTATACTCTCCCCATGCCTTCCTGTGATGTGTGATCACAGTTAAGTCACGTCAATATTTTATATTAATTTTTTTTATAGAAATAGTAAAACAAAAAGTAATAAGAATATAAAATATTGATGTGACTTAACCGTGACCACAACAAACTTAAGGGGATGAGGAGAGTATGGAACTGGGAGGGCAGACAATCCACCTCCCTTCTCATCACCCGAGTCTCTCAAACTCACAGTTATGCTGATTAACTGCATAATAGCTACTAATCTTAAATTGAACCCAATGAAAGAAATAATGAAAAGACTTTGGTTCGGAATCTAATACTACAAAAAATCTTAAAAAAAAAAAAAAAAAAAAAAAAAAAAAAAAACTCTAATTTTTTCTGTGTGAAGAAAATATCACGATATGCCTTGAGACTATTTTGGTCCATACATAGCTCCGCTCATGGCCATACGCCCAACAAAAGAAAATTAATATCATAACATCTACGGATTTCAGACACTAAAAAATGTGGACTAGGAGGCAGGAGACAAATCAAATCCCTAACCGTGGGCAAATGCCCGAGTCATTGTCTCAAACAACGTCGGAGTCTTATACGCATCCAAGTCTTTGTCGCTTTTGTCGATATCGACACCATTCATCGACCAAATTGTGACTAATCTCAACCACATCTTACACCTCTCTAGTCTTGACTCTAGAGCCTATAATTTAATTGATTTTCTAATTTACACGGCACTATGAACCTATTCCTTTGCTTGCAGGGATGTAAAATTTTTCAACACATGATATTATATTATTATATTAGAATGTCACGTGACTGTGAGTTCGTTCAATGTCGTTGTTCTTTAGTACAGTAACAATAACTTTTAAAAATTATATTTTCAAATGTTAGTAAAATAATAAGGATCAAATTGTTACATGCCACAGTCCGCAGGTGTGCACAATACAATTAGAGTGGTTATGTGAGCTCCCAAGTTTTGTCCTTGGACACCAAATTTATTTTCACACATTTTTGGACAATTAAAATATAGTTTACTAAACTTTCAAGAATGCTCTTCTTTTAATCTGTTATATGAAAACCAATAGATTAAATAAGAAACAAAAGATAAGAAACAAAAAGTAGGACGATAGTAGAAGATCCAGATGATGAATAGGCAATTGGTTTTGGCGATGGGGTTCGTAATGGAGGCGGCGATGGTATTTTCTGTGTCAGCTGTGAAAAAATGAGTGGTTTTGGTTGTTGGGGTGGCCCTTATTTAGATGAAGGGAGGGTGGTGGTGGCTAATGGGGTTATGGTGCTTAGTAGCGTCGCTGTCGAAAATGGCTTAGATGGTGAAGAATGATATTAAAGAGGAGATAATAATTATTTAAAAAAAAAAATTACTAAGCTCTTTATGATAAACTTACATATGAATGTAAGAGTACCTATGATTGATAATTAAGGAATCAAACCCAACATTTATCCCGATGTGGGGGCACCACTACATCCATGATGGCTCGTTTATGTAAGTAACCGTAATCAAAATAGGAAAAATTGAATTGATGAGGCATTGGAATAAGGAGAAGTCAGAATCGAATTTATGTTAAAGCTGTTTACTTAAATGATCTGGAATCAGAGTAAAAATGAAACTGAGTTCATATAAGCTATTTACTAATTCACCTCAATCGGAATAGAAATCAATATGATTACTTAAGTGTCATGTTCCTTTTGGTTTTATTTCATTCTATATTTATCTCTTTCGTGTCACTAGTTACATCACATAGGCTTCCTGAGTCGTGGCTCTGCTCAATCCCTCCATGGCTTCCTTCTTACTTGTATGGAGGACATTACTTGCATACACAAATGGGCAAGGAAGGACATTATTTTTCTCAATCCTAGTTCGACAAGAAGGGAGTGTGCAAACAATGAGCAGCGCAAGGACACTCGCAAAACTATGAGCAGCGTAGGTGAGGGAGACTAAGGGCATCGTTGGAATAATATGACCAAGTGAGGGCATAATTGGTAAAAAAAATTCATTCCCAATTCCCTCACCCTCTTGGAATTCAAGAATTGGATTCCATTTTTCGTGTGGGTCCCACATACGGTTGATGCTTCCAAATATTAGTGAACACAAAAATGATCTGTAATCAGAATTGAACTTCTTATTTTCATTCCGATTACGAGTTCGTAAACATGCCTTCACTGTATTAGCCCATCCAAGCTTCGAACCAATTCCTCCAATAGTACGCTTGGTTTGTAGTATTGGCGTCTACTTGTATTCGCTACTCCTTTTTGTTTTGTTGATTATGTTAGCCTTGTTTGGCTTTCCCGATGTACTTCAACTGTTGCTATGTTCTGTAATGCATTTTCAGTTTCTCCAAAAAAAGAAAACTACACTAAAATATCACAGTTTAAAGATTTCAGTAGCGTTGGACACCAAAAATTGTGGACTAGGAGGCAGGAGACAAATCAAAACCCTAACTGTAGGCAAATGCCCGAGTCATTGTCTTAAACAACGTCGGAGTCTTATACGCATCTAAGTCTTTGTCGCTTTTGTCGATATCTACACCTTTCATCGACCAAATTGTGACTGATCTCAACCCTAACTGTAGGCAAATGCCCGAGTCATTGTCTTAAACAACGTCGGAGACTTATGCGCATCTGAGTCTTTGTCGCTTTTGTCGATATCTACACCTTTCATCGACCAAATTGTGACTGATCTCAACCCTAACAGTAGGCAAATGCCCGAGTCATTGTCTTAAACAACTTCGGAGTCTTGTACGAATCTAAGTCTTTGTCGCTTTTGTCGATATCTACACCTTTCATGTGACTGATCTCAATCACATCTTACACCTCTCTAGTCTCGACTCTGGAGCCTATAATTTAATTGATTTTCTACTCTATTTTACATGACCTATTCTTTTGCTTACATGATGCAGCTACACATGTTATTTTTCACCTGTTTGTATCAAGAAGATTAAAAAGAATTTTCATTTTAAAAAATTCTTACGTTTCGTTTATAGGGCATCTGTTAATCTGCCTGTGACTGATCCACCATTCATGTAAGAAATAAAAGGACCAACTCAGATCTAATTAACATTTTTTTTGTCAACTTCACGGTTAGACTGCCGCATGACTCATTATGTAGGAAGGAACTTATATATAAAATGGGTTTACGATGCATTGTAAGTTCCTATTCTAATAAAATAATGGTATGTGTAAGTTTTTCAACACATGATATTGTATTATTAGATTAAGACGTCATGTAACGGTGAGATAGTTTCATGCAAGTTGTTCTCTATTATTGTAACAATAGCTTTTAATGATTATATGATATTGTATTATTAGATTAAGATGTCATGTAACGGTGAGATAGTTTCATGTAAGTTGTTCTCTATTATTGTAACAATAGCTTTTAACGATTATATTTTTCAATGTTACGAAAATTATAAGGATCAAATTGCTACATGCCATAATCCGCATGTGTGCAAAATATATAATTAGAGTGGTTATGTTGGCACCCAAAGTTTCATATTAAGACGTCCTTGTTTTTGTGGACACCCGATTACTTTTACACATATCTTTGTTCACCCAAAATAATTTACTAAACTTCCAAGAATATCCTTCTTTTATTTTTCGTGAATTTATTTTTCTCTGAACACTCATTTTTCTTGTATTAATATAAAGCACTGGTTATGGATTGGTTGGAGACAAGATTATGTTATATCAAATTAAAATTTTACAACTGCGCTTAGCATTTAGATTTCACTCCGTCTCTTAATTATCTAATATATGAAAACCAATCAATTAAATAAGATAGAAAAAGGGCAAGTAGTCATTTACCGCAGTGGTGGAAATATGTTGTGCCCTTACATGATAACATGGGTCAAAATTCTTCGGTGGCTAATCTGACATTTAATCTAACAAAATATATCATTTGACAAAAAAAAAAAAACATTAACAAACAAAAAGTAGGACAATGATGAAGATCTAGAGGATGAATAGGCAATTAGTTTTGGCGGTGGGGTTCATAATGGAGGCGGTGATGGAGTTTTCTGTGCTGGAGAGTGGTGGTGGTGGCCAATGGTTATGCTGCTTAGTTGTTGTTGTTGATTAGATAGAGCGCCGCTGTTGGAGATGGCTTGGTTGCCCCAAGACGAAGAAGGATGATATTGAAATAATTGATTTCTTAAGACTCACTCTATAAACCCATCCGAGCTTCGAACCGATTGAGCCCGATAAGCTCCTGATAGGGATTTTACCACACATGCAAACGGGTTAAAAGCTCATATAATACTTGCAAGAATGACAAGGTTATCGTAGTATAAACGGATCTCGCAAGGTCGTTCTCCACATGCATTATTAAATTATCTGAAGCAAAACCAAATTCTAATTAATTATTGTAAAATAAAGAATTGAGATGATTGATTTTTATAAGGGATAATTTGATATCGATCCAATTTTGTGAGCCATTACTAGAATTAGTCCACTACATTGAAATAGGTCCAATAATTGATATTCCATGTAAGCTTATTTATAATTTGTACCATAGTTATCCCTTAGACTTATAAATTGTAGTAAATTTTCAAAATTTCTTAATTATATGATTATTTGTGGTTTAACTAATCCCTTAATTGTAGGATTAGTTAGAGCAATAAAATCTCAACCCCCAGTCTGTTTCATCCCTCCTTTTCTTTGCTTCTTCTAAACAATTCCCTTTGTTAGATCATGGAATCAATCCTTCTCTTTCTTCTTTCATCTTTCATGGGTGATATTTTGTGTTCCTCCCTCCAAATTCCTTCATGACAATTTCAGTTTTTACATAGCTTTCACAATTTTTTTACATATTCGTTCGGCAATGCATTATCAATTGCAAGCAATAATACAGTATCATGCATTTATAGTTGCTCTATTATATTTTTGTGCGTATCATAAAGGTAAACTGAAACTTAGTATTTGTTCCTTTTTTTTGTTTAGTATATGTTCCTTTAATGGAGGTATATTATATCATATTTCTATTCTAATGTTCTGCCATGGAGGTTCAACATTTTTCTTCCTATACAATAGGTAGTTTATTTTTATTTTGTTGGTAGATTATATCTGTTTTGTATGTATAAAGCATTTTTCTTCCTATACAATAGGTAGTTTATTTTTGTTTTGCAGGTAGATTACATTTGTTTTGTTGGTATAAAGTATTTTTCTTCCTATACAATAGGTAGTTACTAAATTATATCGGTTTTGTAGGTAAACATCATTAGGTGGTTACTAGATAATATTTTAGTTTGAGTATTTAAATATTCAAAATTAAAAACTGAATAAATGATACAAAAATTAAAGAATTTAAATATTTTTATCTAAATGGGCAAAATTGGTATAAAAATATGTAATTGGATAACTGGACTTAGTTCAAAAACTACCTATGTTTTTGGACCTAGATCAAAAAGCCCCTTTTTATAACATAATTTAACAAAACGAATTTAATTAATCAAAATAAAAACAATTTGCAATATTAAAGCTGAAAGAAAAGGAAAAGTTTTGGAGAAATCAAATTAAGAAAGCACTAGGGTTTCACCATCACCTAGCAATCCTGTGAACTTTTACCAATTACTTACGATCTACACATGCTACTTTGAATGTTAGGTTTTCCTAATTTATATTCTACTTGGAACCTCCAACATAGAACGTATATCTAACATGCAGCCCGTCCAGACGTTTGGATCAAATCTGAACATGAAAGATTCATTATACTTTATGAAAACCCTTTGAAAAATCATGCAACCCTTAAGATGTGGTGTTCATCTTAAGTGAAATTAC
Organism: Heteromeles arbutifolia; assembly: GCA_024362995.1. Classification (NCBI taxonomy): domain Eukaryota; kingdom Viridiplantae; phylum Streptophyta; class Magnoliopsida; order Rosales; family Rosaceae; genus Heteromeles; species Heteromeles arbutifolia. The sequence continues at coordinate 7,097,037 of JANCRC010000017.1, read as the reverse complement.
AATTATTAACCACAAGAAGCCAGCGTTAATTTCAGGGAACCTTCCGACCAAAATTGCATCAAATTACTCTTTTAAAGATCCTAATGGTGATCAGGCATTAAGAAAATTAGATAGTTTTAATCACAGTGATTAATAATTTGAAATATGCATGCAATCAATCATAAGCAAATAAATAAAATTCACATATTCATGATAAGGCTTAAGGCTTCGTCCTAGCAAAAAGAGAATTAGTTACACATATTCATAATTAAAATCATAGAAAATATCATTAAGAATAAAATGAATGAAAACACCTTAAAGTAGCAAATTTCCAAGAACCCTAGCAATTACTCTTTGTCTCCAAAGTTGCATAAAAGAAAGCGTGGAGAAAAAATGTAGATGGCAAAGCAATATATCTGTTATAGCCATCGCACAAACCCTAGTCTTTTTCTCCAATTAGGAAACTAAATAATAAAATAAAATAACTTAGAAAAAATAGTCCTAATTAAGCTAAGAGAAACTACACAAAAACTGTCCAGCCACGTTTTAGCCTCAAATCTCCTCCAAATCAGGCCCAAGACAGCTTGTTTTAAAGATCAGCACGTTCCGAACACATCTCCAGAAGGCCATGAACCCATCAGAGGTCATCTCGGGCTCCAAAAAGGCAATTTAAGCCCAGAAACGTCATTTTCCAGCACTGCGCACTGCTCCTTTATTCTATCGCCAGAAAATAACCGCTTGGTGGAAAAATCTGATATTTTGATATGATCAAGCTAACTGACTCACGAATGTCCTCCAACTAGAATTACTCCAAAATTCGTCTATTTGACCATGTTTTGCTCCAGAAGAAGTCCAAAATCATATTTTGAAAATATAATTCAAAATATCAAAATTCTCCCAAAATATTAATCAAAATATACTAAAAATATGTTTAAATATATAATATAAAATCTACTCATCAGCTCCTACCTAAAGAGTCAGCAAAGTCGGTGAGTGGGAATTCGTACCACGGTTTCTCAAATTTCAAAGGGAAAAATGGTCAACAACTTCGGCATCTTTTCTCCCTCTCCTCGTGGAAAAAAGAAAAGAATATCCCCGATACGGCAAAACAAATAGACATGAAGGACCCAAATGCCACCCAAGCGTTTCTTCCATTTTTCAACTCCATGTTTTGATTATTCTTCATGCTTGCTGGCTAGTTGATACTAAGGGCAATCTCCTACATGCAATTGGACTTCAAGATAGCATAATTTCGTAAATTGTCTTGATAGATATTGTCTTTTTTTTTTTTAACTCATTATGTTTGGTCTGTAACCATCACATTTCTTCTTAATTTAGATGAATTGGTGTAAATATTGTCTAACATTTATTAAAAAAAGAAAAGAGAAGAAAAAGGATAACAATACTTTCAAATCAATTTTGTGATGCTATGTGAAAAAATATGTCATTGCGTGATACGCTTGAGATGCCTTAGCATCATGATTACCCATAAATTTCTCATGTTATAAGGCACATAATAAACCAATCAAATGTTACTTAATACTACTGTCTAGTGATCTTCTTCTTCACTTATAAGTGAGAGGTCTTAGCTTCGATTTTTGCCAAAAGCGAACTTGAACCATATTATTATGGCAAGCTCATTGTAAGACTTAACCCACTCCCCCACTCCCTTAATGTATATACTATCGTTTGTTTGAAAAAATAAAAAAAACCAATCAAATAGGTTATAATATTTAATAGTGTGACACACATTAATAAATAAGAAAATGCAGTGTGGCAGGGACGAGGATTCTCTCCTCCTTTTTTCCTATACACTTCCATCCTCTCCTTGTTTGTATGGTCACGGTTAAGCCATGTGTTTTTGTCCTATTATCTTTATAAAAAAATCAATATAAAATGTTGACGTGGCTTAATCGTGATCACACAAATAGGGAGAGGATGGAAGTGTATGGAAAAAAAGGAGGAGAGAATCCTCCTCTGTGTGGCAGAGCGGTCCAAATTTCAAATGCGATGGGACAACCAATGGTGATCGGGAGAATGGCTCTGGAGATGGTGCTTGTGTGAAGTAGGAGATGAAAGTTAATCTTCCTAAGTGGCGTATTCTGGGTTGTCAATTTCAATAGAAGTTGTGTTGGTGTTTGTGGGGTTAGGATCGGTTATGATTGTGCATGGTGGGGGAGACAAGCCATCAATATGAGACCAAAATTCATGTCCATGAAGAAAATAGGTAATTTGACGAAGCCATATGAGATAGTTAGAATCAAATAGTTTGACGAAGTTCTTGAAGTTGGGATTTAGACTAGAGGACTAAGAGAAAGAGGCCATGATGAATAGAAGAAGGACAAAGAACAAGAAGAAAAACACGATCACAGGTAAGAAAATTGAAACCATAGGATTTAAGAAGGCTGGTACCCTGTAGAATTGGCTTTCCAAGATTTCATTTGTGTGTAAAGAGTAGGGGTGGGTTCGGTTCGAAATGGTTCGATTTTTTGCTAAAACCGAAATCGAATCAAAATTTCGGTTCGACCCATTTTTTTTTCGATTTTGATTTTTTTCGGTTCGGTTTTGGTTTTTTCCATGATTTTTTTTTTTAAATCTGGAACAAATCTGCAACAGTTAAAGCACTGAAGATGCAGAAACTTCTGCATCAAATAAATACGAATTTGGACGATCGGCTATGGATCTGCAACGAACCTCTGTTCGAACATTGAAAAAATTAAAAAATCGAGTAACACAACCGAGTTTAGGGATTAGGGTGTATCGACTCGCTCATATTGCTTTCAAATAAAGTACTTTTTAAGAAGCTATTTTAAATGTCACATCCTGGCCCGGGGCGGACCATTTCCCGGGCCTGCTCCACCACCGTAGCACGATATTGTCTGCTTTGGGCTTACCAGTCCCTCACGATTTTGTTTATGGGAACTCACGAGCAACTTCCCAGTGGGTCATCTATCATGGGAGTGTTATGGCCCCTTTCTCGCTTAACTTCGGAGTTCCTACAGAACCCAAAGCCAGTGAGCTCCCAAAAGGCCTTGTGCTAGGTAGGGATGAGAATATACATTTAAGGATCACTCCCCTGGGCGATGTGGGATGTCACAATCCACCCCCCTTAGGGGCCCGACGTCCTCGTCGGCACACTTCCGGCCAGGGATTGGCTCTAATACCAATATGTCACATCCCGGCCCGGGGCGGATCACTTCCCGAGCCCGCTCCACCACCATAGCACGATATTGTCCGCTTTGAGCTTACCATTCCCTCATGGTTTTTTTTTTGGGAACTCACGAGCAACTTACTAGTGGGTCACCCATCATGGAAGTGCTATGGCCCATTGTAACAGCCCATCTCAGAGATTTCGTACGACGGATGTGAAATGATGAAAATGCCCCTAGGCATTAATTAAGGTATGTGTGTGTATCTAAGTTTGGGAGTTTTGGTTGGTGGTATTTGGACCACACACACACATACATTCACACTCTTTCTCTCTTACCTTCGCACTCTCTCTCTATCTCTCAGGCATTCTCTCTCTCTCTCCCTTTCGGTTTCATACGGACGGCACCCAAACCCATCTCAAACCTTGCAGATCGAGACTAAGGTAAGCAATTTCATGTTCCTTGTGATACTAGGAAGCCATTAGTGCAAGTTTTAGAACTGGAAACCTTCAATTCATCACGAAACCGTAACCTCCGATTTATGCACTATTCATGCACACGTAAAATGTTGTTTTTCAGGGAATTCTAAGTTTATAGGAAGCTTAAGGAGGTCCTTACGAAGCTCGGAGTGCTTCGTTGGAAGAATTTGGATGTCAAAATCGCGAGATCAGAGAGTTTCTTTTTTGCCAGAATTATCGAGGCTTTTTCCAGCGAATCCCCGGCGAGTTGGGGGTCAAGTCAGGTATGGTTGTGTTCATCTTTGTGAGATCTTCATTTTGGTATAAGGTACTTAGAAAATGGTGCAAAAATGAAGAAGTTATGCAGATTTGAAAATTTTCCACAAACCGGCGAGAATCGGAGTTTCAGACGGCGGCGACCGGCGAGGTTCGCCGGAGAAGAAAAGTGAATATTCCATCAAGTCTGACGGAATATTCTAACGCCGTCAGGTATCTTTAATGGTTTCTGTTACGTTTTAACGGAATATTCCTAACGGTGTTATTGTTCTGTTACATATGCCAGGCATGTGGCCGGCGCGTGGATGGTCGGAAAATTTTTCTAAAAATATAGGGATGTTCGTGAAGTTGTGTAGATCACGGTGGTATATTCATATACCCAATTTGAGCAATGTATGAGAAGTTATTTCTAAGGTTTCGATTATGTGCGATAATTAACGTTATTTCAGTTACTTCTCATATAGGCGAGACCTATCCAGAGGACGAGCGTAGCCAGGCTAGGCCTGAGGGTTACGACCTGTCTACTTATCAGTAAGTGGGCATTTTTTTTCCGTATATACCTATATAAATGAGATTTTTCCTAGAAAATCAGTTTAAGTGAAATGTGATATGAAATGTGATATGAAATGCCATGCAAAGTATCTATTTACTTTATTATGCGTTATTGATTGCTTATATTAATGTTGGTGCTGAGGACGCACAGGTAAGTGGCAGGTAAGTTTATATACTAGTTTTGATGTGATGTGATGTGATGTGATATGATTAGAGCTCATAAACCTGCACACTGATATTAGTGCTCCTGCCCAGAGCTAGGGGCTCAGTCTTTCACGTGATGTTCACTTCCCGCACCGCATCCTCGTTTTGGATCCAAGTTAGGTGCTCAGTTCTGTCGAATAGACCACTATAGGTGGGTTCGACTCGTAGGTGACCCGCAATTTATCGCTCAGTCTTCACGTGATTGTAGCACTAGAGCATATTAGTTTACATTCAGTGATGTTGTGCAGACCACTAGATGTGGTATTGATGTGTGTGCAGGGAATATATATGATATGATTGAGATGAGTATGAGCTATATGATATGATGAGATTGTTATGAGCTATATACAGCCGATGGCTGAGTTGATTATCTAGTATTTAATCACATTCACAGAGTTATGCTTTGGCATTCAGTTATGATACTTTGGCATGGCATACATACATTCATGGCATACATACATTCATACATACATATTTTCCAGCAGGATTTTGAGAATTATATATATGAGTATATACTTTATTTCTGGGAAATTAAAAAGGTTTTACGGCGAGGGGTTTTAACTTTTGAGAAAAGAAAGGTTTTGAAAAGATTTGTTTCTGACCCACTCAACTTTGTTTTTTCGCCTCTCCATGTATTAGGTAGTGTTCATTGGTGGCATACGAGGAGCTCATCGGACGTTCTGACAGAATTCACTTATGTAAGACCACCTTCGGGTGTTATTTCTATTTAGTACTTCTGCTTGACTGCACGTAAACTTTTATGCTCTGTATTAGTGGAATTCACACTTCTTTTACACTAGTATTGTTAGTGTTTCGGTTTTAATTGATTCGTAAATTCTATTCTTTATTGCTTCCACACTGTGCACATAGTTACGTCACCCTCATGTGACAGCCAACACGCCCCACTTTTAGGTCGGGGTGGGTCAAATTGGTATCAGAGCATAGGTTGGCAGTCCTGCATATCTTGTGAATATTCTAACTATCTTGGTGTTTCTTTCAGAACTATGCTGCCTCGTAGAGAACCACGTCGTTTAGCTGAACCTAGTTTCCCTAACATAGCTCAGTTAGGAGAAGCTATGGTGAATGTTATTCAGTCAGTTATTCGGCCACCTCAGCAGACCCCTCTGGAGTCGGTTCATAATTTGAAAATAACCACTTTTGTGGGGAATGAAAGTCCCGAGGGTTCAGAGAAATGGTTTATGCATATTGAGAAGACTTTCAGGCTAATGCAGAGTCAGGGAAGTCTATCTCCGGAAAGATGGGTCGAGACGACTTCATGGTTTTTGGGTAAGGAACCAGGTTCATGGTGGGGACAGTTGACTGATGAGTTACCCCAGGAGGAATCTAAAGATTGGGAGGTATTTAAATAGTTATTCTATAAGAGATTCATTCCTCCTGCATACATTGATCGTAAGAAACAGGAGTTTACTAGTTTGAGGCAGAAGAAGTTGTCAGCTAACGAGTACCACAGGAAATTTACTGATTTATCTCGTTATCATCCGGAAGTTGTTGCTAATCTGGTTGAGATGTTATGTCGTTTTAAATTAGGCACTAAGAAGAAATTGCGTACCATTGCGACTGCGATTCCCTGTACCACTTATCATGAGTTTTATGAAGCTTTACTTCAGATTGAGGATTCTAAGAATTTACCCAGTAACAGTGAAGAATAAAAGAAAAATGGGAATCAGTCTAAGGATAAGCGTAAATGTCATTTCTTACAAGGGTTTCGCCAGGCTCAGAGTTTTAAGCGCAGTGGGACTAGTTCTAGTTCTTCCAGTGGAGGTTTTAGTTCCACAGGTCAGAAAGGAGGTGGTAGGTTTTTCAGAGATTCCAGATCCCAGAGGCAAGGGAATTTTGGTAGAGGAAATGCACCCTGGTGCCGTAGGTGCAGTAGTCGACATTTAGGGGAATGTCAAAAAGGTATCAGTGGATGTTACACTTATCCTCAAGGTCAGCAGAGGCCTCAACAGCCTCCTTTACCACTGCCAGCTCCAGCTCAGCAGTTCTCAGGACATGGTGGTTATACCCAGATAGGTCATGGTGGTGCATACCACTATCAGGGGGATTCTGTTCCCTATTCTTCGGGACACTACTAGTACCCCTAGGATCCCTATCAGCAGGGCAGTTATGGACAGTATTCAGGAGGATATATGCCTCCACAGAAGTACTCGGGATGATATATGCCTCAGAAGCACTATTCAGCTGGTGGATCCTAATGGCATTCTGGAAGACAGTCTCAGCAGGTCAATGCTACTACCAGTGGAGTTAGGTCTTCGAGACAGCACAGCCAGTCAGGGCAAGGCGTAATCTTCAAGGGCGAGGAGTTCATGCCAGCAGAGGTAGAGGAAGGTAGCAGAACCAGGGATGTATCAACAACCTTTTGCTGCAGGATACTCAGAACAATCCGGATTTGATCATGGGTATGTTAAATATTCTTGGTCATTATGCTAAAGTGTTGATTGATTGTGGTGCTACTCATTTGGTAATTTCTCATATGTTTGCTCAATTGACACAACCTCAATCTTCACCTCTTGGGTATGAGTTGGAGTTTGTTATGCCTAGAAGGGATAAGTGTTATGTAGATTATATGTACCTAGGTTGTTCCGTAGTAGTGGAGAATGTGGTAATGCCTGCTAACCTCACTCCTTTAGACATTATGGATTTTGACGTTATCTTAGGCACAGATTGGTTGCATTGCAATCATGCTAAGATTGACTGTTACGAGAAATCAGTTACCTTCCATCATCCTGGATTACCTGAGGTTACATTCTTTGGTGAGCTTAGTGGATTGAGGTATGGTATTATTTCAGCTGTGAGAGCCAAAAAGTTACTAAAGAAAGGTTGTCAAGGGTACTTGGCTCATGTGGTACTAAATGATGATGCTCCAGTTAGCGTGGAGAATGTCAAGGTGGTTAGACATTTTTTTGACGTTTTTCCTGATGATTTACCTGGATTGCCGCCAGATAGAGATGTGGAGTTCGCTATTGATTTGCATCTAGGTACTGATCCTATTTCTTTAACTCCTTATCGTATGGCTCCTTCCGAGTTAAGAGAATTGAAGATTCAATTACAAGAGTTGGTTTATAAAGGTTTCATTTAACCTAGTACTTCACCTTGGGGAGCTCCAGTTTTGTTTGTTCGGAAGATGGACGGTACTTTGAGGCTTTGCATTGATTACAGGCAATTGAATCGGATGATAATTAAAAACCGTTATCCTTTGCTTCGTATTGACGATCTTTTTTATCAACTCAGAGGTGTCTGCGTATTTTCTAAGATTGACCTAAGGTCTGGTTATTATCAGTTGAAGATTAGGAGCGACGATGTTCCTAAAACTACTTTCAGGACTCATTATGGTCATTATGAGTTTCTCGTGATGCCATTTGGATTGACGAATGCACCAGCACCTTTTATGGGTTTGATGAATAAGGTGTTTCAGCAGTATTTGGATAGATTCGTTATTGTCTTCATTGATAAAATTCTGGTGTTTCAGCTCAGGGTATTCAGGTAGACCCTCAGAAGATAGCAGCTGTGGAGAATTGGGAGCAACCGCGAACCGTCACCGAGGTACGGAGTTTCCTTGGTTTAGCGGGTTATTATCGGCGATTTGTTAAGGATTTCTCAGTTATGGCTTTACCACTAACGAGGTTGACCAAGAAGGAAGTTAAATTCGAGTGGGAAGATAATTATGAGCAGAGTTTCCAGCAGTTGAAGTATTATCTCACTCATGCACCTGTTTTGACTCTTTCTGATGATAGTGGTAATTTTGAGGTTTACAACGATGCTTTTTTGAATGGCTTGGGATGCGTGTTGATGCAGCATGGTAGGGTAATTGCTTATGCTTCGCATCAGTTAAAGCCTCACGAGATGAATTACCCTACACATGATTTAGAATTGGCAGCCATTATTTTCGCTTTAAAGATTTGGAGACACTATCTCTATGGTGAGAAGTGTAGGATTTTCTCAGATCACAAGAGTCTTCAGTACCTGTTCACACAGAAGGATTTGAATCTTCATCAGCGGAGAAGGATTGAGTTGCTAAGTGACTACAATTGCACGATTGAGTATCATCATGGACGTGCTAATGTGGTGGCTGATGCTTTGAGTAGGAAATCTCAAGGTCGGGTTAATGCTTTGTATGCTTCTCGTGTTCCTCTTCTTGTAGATTTGAGGTCTATTGGAGTGAAATTGGAATTGGAAGAACAAGAAGAAAGAGTTGTGGCAGAGCAAGAAAGAGCCTTACTTGCTAGTTTCCAAGTTAGGCCTATTCTGATTGATCGTATACTCGAGACTCAGATGAATAATGAAGAGATTCAAAAGTTAATTCATTTGAGGAATCAAGGGAAAAAGAAAGATCTCAGAGTTAGAGAGACGGATGACATGCTTGTGCAAGAGAATATGATGTACGTGCCAAATCATGAGAAATTAAAGAAGGCAATTCTTGATGAGGCACATATTTCAGCTTATGCGATGCATCTAGGAGGAATTAAAATGTATCATACCATTAGGCCATTTTATTATTGGCCAGGTATGAAAAGGGAAATTGCAGAGTATGTAAGTAGGTGTATCGTGTGCCAGCAGGTTAAAGCTGAAAGAAAGAAGCCGTTTGGTTTGTCACAAGCACTTCCCATTCCATAGTGGAAATGGGAAAATATCACCATGGATTTTGTGTACAAGCTTCCACGTACACAAAACGGCTATGATGGAATTTGGGTGGTTGTAGATCAGCTTACTAAGTCAGTGCACTTCATTCCTGTGAGGGAAAAATATTCTTTGAACAAATTAGCCGAGTTGTTCATCACGAAGACTGTGAAGTATCATGGAGTTCCTGTGAGTATTATTTCAGATCGAGATCCAAGATTTATTTCTAAGTTTTGGATAGCATTCCAGGAAGCTTTGGGTTCGAGATTACTGTACAGCACGACATATCATCCTCAGACAGACGGACAATCTGAGAGGACGATTTAGACCTTGGAGGATATGCTAAGATCTTCGGTGTTGCAGTTTGGCGATGCTTGGTATAAATGGTTAGAGTTGATGGAATTCGCCTGCAACAACAGCTTTCACTCGAGTATTGGTATGGCGCCATTTGAGGCACTATATGGCAAGCTTTGCAGTACACCTTTATGTTGGTCAGAGGTTGGCGAACGAGTTTTAATGGGCCCTGAGTTAGTGGATGAGACTACTCAGAACATTCAGGTAATTAAGTCTAATATGAAAGCGGCCCAAGATCGCCAAAAAAGTTTAGCAGATAGAGATGCTATTGATCGAGTGTACAAGGTTAGTGATTGGGTATTCCTGAAGTTATTGCCGTGGCGAGATGTAGTACGATTCGAAAAGAAAGGCAAGCTAAGTCCTAGGTTCATCGGACATTATCAGATCATCGAGCGAGTCGGTGAAGTTGCTTACAGACTTGAGTTGCCGTCAGAGCTGTCTAAGGTACATAATGTGTTTCATGTATCAATGCTTCGACATTATGTTGCAGATCCTTCACATGTGATACCTCATCAACCCTTAGAGATCAGTTTAGATTTGACTTATGATGAGGAGCCGGTGACGATACTTGATTGGAAAGAAAAGGTTCTGAGAAACAAGACAGTACATTTGGTCAAAGTTTTGTGGATGAACCATTCAGTGGAAGAAGCGACTTGGGAGACAGATGATCGGATGAGGGAGATGTACCCGAGGTTGTTTTATGAGTACTAGTGGATGATTTTGGTTGTATAAATTTCAAGGATGAAATTTTTATAAGGTGGGTAGATTGTAACAGCCTGTCCCGGAGATTTCGTACGACGGATATGAAATGACAAAAATGCCCCTAGGCATTAATTAAGGTATGTGTGTGTATCTAAGTTTGGGAGTTTTGGTAGGTGGTATTTGGACCACACACACACACACACATACATATTCACATTATTTCTCTCTTACCCTCGCACTCTCTCTCAATCTCTCAGACATTCTCTCTCTCCCTCTCGATTTCGTACGGACGGCACCCAAACCCATCTCAAACCTTGCAGATCGAGACTAAGGTAAGCAATTTCATGTTCCTTGTGATACTAGGAAGCCATTAGTGCAAGTTTTAGAACTGGAAACCTTTGATTCATCACGAAACCGTAACTTCCGATTTGTGCACTGTTCATGCACACGTAAAATGTTGTTTTTCAAGGAATTCTAAGTTCATAGGAAGCTTAATGAGGTCCTTACGAAGCTCGGAGTGTTTCGTTGGAAGAATTTGGACGTCGGAATCGCGAGATCGGAGAGTTTCTTTTTTGCCGGAATTGTCGAGGCTTTTTCCGACGAATCCCCGGCTAGTTGGGGGTCAAGTCAGGTATGGTTGTGTTCATCTTTGTGAGATCTTCATTTTGGTATAAGGTACATAGAAAATGGTGTAAAAATGAAGAAGTTATGAAGATTTGAAAATTTTCCAGAAACCGGCGAGAATCGGAGTTTCAGACAACGGCGACCGGTGAGGTTCGCCGGAGAAGAAGAGCGAATATTCCGTCAAGTCTAACGGAATATTCTGACGCCGTCAGGTATCTTTAACGATTTCTGTTACGTTTTAACGGAATATTCCTAATGGTGTTATTGTTCCGTTACACGTGTCAGGCACGTGGCCGCAAGTGGCCGGCGCATCTGGCCGTGCCTTGGCCAACACGTGGGTGGTCGGAAAATTTTTCTAAAAATATGGGGATGTTCGTGAAGTTGTGTAGATCACGGTGGTATATTCATATACCCAATTTGAGCAATGTATGAGAAGTTATTTCTAAGGTTTCGATTATGTGCGATGATTAACGTTATTTCAGTTACTTCTCATATAGGCGAGACCTATCCGGAGGACGAGCGTAGCCAGGCTAGGCACGGGGGTTACGACCCGTCTACTTATCATTGAGTGGGCATTTGTTTTTCGTATATACCTATATAAATGAGATTTTTCCCAGAAAATCAGTTTAAGTGAAATGTGATATGAAATGTGATATGAAATGCCATGCAAAGTATCTATTTATTTTATTATGCGTTATTGATTGCTTATATTAATGTTGGTGCTGAGGACGCACAGGTAAGTGGCAGTTAAGTTTATATACTAGTTTTGATGTGATGTGATATGATTAGAGCTCATAAGCCTGCACACTGATATTAATGCTCCCGCCCAGAGATAGGGGCTCAGTCTTTCACGTGATGTTCACCTCCCGCACCGCATGCTCGCCTTGGATCCAAGTTAGGTGCTCAGTCCTGTCGAATAGACCACTATAGGTGGGTTCGACTCATAGGTGACCCGCGATTTATTGTTCAGTCTTCACGTGATTGTAGCACTAGAGCATATTAGTTTATATTCAGTGATGTTGTGCAGACCACTAGAGGTGGTATTGATGTGTGTGCAGGGTATATATATGATATGATTGCGATGAGTATGAGTTATATGATATGATGAGATTGTTATGAGCTATATACAGCCGAGGGCTGAGTTGATTATCTAGTATTCAATCACATTCACAGAGTTATGCTTTGGCATTCAGTTATGATACTTTGGCATAGCATACATACATTCATACATACATATTTTCCAGCAGGATTTTGAGAATTATATATATGAGTATATACTTTATTTCTAAGAAATTATACAGGTTTTACGGCGAGGGGTTATAACTTTTGAGAAAAGAAAGGTTTTGAAAAGATTTGTTTCTGACCCACTCAACTTTGTTTTTTCGCCCCTCCAGGTATTAGGTAGTGTTCGTTGGTGGCATACGAGGAGCTCATCGGACGTTCTGACAGAATTCACTTATGTAGGACCACCTTCGGGTGTTATTTCTATTTAGTACTTCTACTTGACTGCACGTAGACTTTTATACTCTGTATTACTGGAATTCACACTTCTTTTACACTAGTATTGCTAGTGTTTCGGTTTTAATTGATTCGTAAATTCTATTCTTTATTGCTTCCGCACTGTGCACATGGTTATGTCACTATCACATGACGGCCAGCACGACCCACTTTTGGGTCGAGGTGTGTCATTAAATCCCAACTCAGATTGCTTTCTGAAAAAGTACTTTGTAAAAAGCTTTAGAAGAACAATACAAGGCCACCACACCAAGCCACTTAAGGATGCTAAGCATGCATTATCTCAGCAAGTAAACGAACTTAAAGTGAATCAGCAATACTAAAAATACGAATAGAAGATAATGAGATACTGGAACACCAAAATATATAAGCTCAAAACTTATCCATTCAATAGACACAACAAAACTTGAAAAGTAAATAGTCTCAACAAAACTTGAAAAATTATCCATGGATCTGCAACGATTAATGACTGCCCTCGTCCGCCGTCAACTGCCCATCAGTCCTATATTGTGCCACTGGATTGCCCCACCGCCACTGTGGTTTGGCTCTCCTCTTTGCTACCGTCGAAATCCACAGAAAGAGAGAGTGATTTGGAGGAAGAGAGGAAGGGGAGAAAGAGATTGAGGAAGCAAAGGCAGAGAGGAAGCAGCGGAGGGGAGAGATAGTGTGTTTGAGAAAAAGGAAAACTGAAATAGGAGTGAGTGACGGCTAGGGTTTGTAACCTTAAGAAATTTTTTAAAGCATTAAACATTAGAAACCTGTAAATAACTTACTGGTACAATTATAACAACACAAAGTCTACAGTCAAGTTGGTTTGAAGCAACTATCCCTAACTTGGAGGTTAAGGGTTCAAACCTTGATGCCAACATGTTTTTTAGTATTTATATATGATTTTTTTTTTCGGTCCGGTTCGGTTTCCGCACCTCAAAAATCGAAATTGAATTGGCCAGATTCGGTTCGGTTCGGTTTGGCATTTTTTGTTCGGTTTTTTTCGGCTTCGGTTCGGTTCGGTTGTCGATTGTTTTCGGTTTTCGGTTTTTTGAACCCACCCCTAGTAAAGAGTGCAATGTAAAGACATACAATGTCTCTTTGGGTTGGTTTGGGATTGTGGTGTTTTAAAAAAAACAATGCTTATTAAAAAATCTTAAACATTAAATTTGTTTGGTAAAACAAAAAAAAATGTTTTTTTTTAAACTGCTGTCAATGAAAGTAGAAAAATATAGAAAAACAGAAGCATGGTCTTCCATGTGTTTTTTCAAAGCAAAGTAATCAATGCTCATTTATTGAACTTTTCAAATAACAAGTATATCCCCACATATTTTACAAAATTACAATTTTTGCCCCTACATTATTGTCTTTGACAATTATTATATCACATTAAATACTATATCATTTTTAGTCATTTAAAATATTCAAAACAATTTATATAAAAATTTATCAAACACTCAGACATTGTTTTATTTTATTTTATTAAAAGCACTTTTAAAAAAATAGTTTACCAAACACTGAATAACTTTATTTTACAATTATTTATTCTACAGTACAGTAAAAATGGTTTTTATAAAAAGCACAACAGAAACAGTTTTTATTAAAAGCACATCAATATCAAACTAGCCCCCCGGTGTATGGTTAGAGACTTGAAAATTACATGAGAATACATACGATGACTAGGTACAGTGACTAAACAATTATGAATTGTAAATATTATTTAACATGACTGACAACAACAACACGGTGACAGACCATTTTGTGTTTAACTATACATTCTTTACGCGACCAAAGTGCGCGTCTGACCACCAATTTTCCCATATTTTTATAAATTTCTAGTTCCTAATGTGAACTCAACGACCAAAGTCTTCAATCCTTCCTTGATAACCCACTAACAGCACCACCATATTCAAATCACCAAAAAAAAACCCCTCTCACTCCGAAAACACAACTTCAAATCTCTCTGTCTCCTCTCTCTAAAAAGTTACAGTCATGAGTGGTAACTCAGTTCATCAGACCTCTGGCTGTTTCAACGGCATCCTGCGCCGGCTTTTGTGCAATGGAAGCGTTCCAACATACCCATCAGATCAACTTCCAGAATCTAACACTACCCAACTCGCAAAATCCCCCATAAAACAAAACCCTGATCCCAAAATTCAATCTTCAGCTTCTGTCACGCCTGGAATCGTGGCAAGGCTGATGGGTTTGGACTCGTTGCCGGAAACAAATTGGGTTTCAAGAGCCCCGGAGTTGGTCAGTCGAAGTAGGTCGTTGAGTTTTGCAGATTACTTGATGGGTTTTGACTCGAATGATCAGCAGGATCATCCGCATCGTAGGGTTCGAACCTCGGTTTCTTTTCGTGAAGTTCCGGAGGTTATGCATCGTCAGAAGAACAGCCATGATTTTCTGGTTGTGTGTTTGGACAATGTGGGTGAGAAATCGAAGGGAGTTGGGTCGATGGTGAAGAAATCTGAGGTGGGGTTTGGGGAACTGAGGCAGGGGAAGAAGGAACAAAGGAGTAAGAAGAACAAGGTGAAGAATGATGAGATTATCAAGGAGAAGAAGGAAAAAACTGTAATGATAAAGCAAAACAAGAAGATTTCTAGTTTAAAAGATGAGCCCAGAAGGGAATTTGGTGCAAAATCTTCAAAGAGTTACAAAAATGTTGGTGCAAATTCGAAGGGGCAGAGTGGAAATCTTGCATTGAAAAAAGCAACCCAGAAGAAGAAAGTTGTGGTGGAACCAAAAATCAAGAAGAGAAACCATAAAAATGAAGCTGAGAAGGGAAAAGAGGCTGCTGAATTTCTTGGCTTCTCAGAGAGCGATGCAAGCCCTGTTTCAGTTCTTGACATTGATGACATGTTGATCGAGCATGAAGCTTGGTTATCAGGTTTGTTCTGTTTCCAACAAATTTTTATTTCTGATTACAAATATTCTAATCACTCTAATCTAAATTGCGAAAAATGAGTTCGATACTGGTTGCTGATCAACTTGACTAAGCGCATGTCTGCTTTTGTTTCCTCAGTTTTGATTGCAAAATGCTAAGTAATTTCATTTAGCACATTGTCTAACCAATTCATTCTAAATTCATTTTTGTGGGTTAATTTTTCTTATAGGATATTCAATTCCCATGGATTTGAACTCCAATGTGAAACCGTTACCAAAAGCTCCTTTTAGTGACAGCTCAGAAGTGAAGGCAGCAAAAAGGAAAGATTTTGAGCCGATAAACGAAGAGGAAACCAGAGACTACGCAAAGCTGCTGGCGTCCAAAATCCAAAATTGGACGGAGGAGGATTTGAAAGAATCAAACTGGGTGGCCAAGAATGTGGCCGGGTTGGAAGGTTTCGAAGAAATCTGCGAGGAATTTGAAGGGCGGATCCTTGACACGCTATTGCACCAGGCCATTGATGAATTTATTGAGATTTCTGATGAAAATATGTGGGGAAATCTGAGGACTTGCAATGCTGCTAGTTGAAGAACTAAGAAACTTCTGAAATGTCGTAAATATTCTTCAAGTTTCTCCGTCTAGAACTTTGAGACCCTAGACTTTTGGTTGAAGCTTCAACTCTTCTATTTTGGTGTGAAAAGAGTTTGAGACTTTTACAAGTATATCAGCAATGAAAATCTAATTTAATTTCAATAATTTTATATGCTTGTCTTGTGAAAATGTTGATCATCCAACTTAGTTGAATCAATTAAAATATACATATGAACACACCGTAATAAGATTGTAGATTTTGAAATGACAGATTGTTGTGACAAAACTATGGTCAAAAAAACAGTGTTGGAGGTAAAGAGTGTTAATGCTACAATACTATGTCACATCTACAATAGTAAATCACAGCAAACTATTATAATCACCCAAATAAAAACAAAGCTTTATGCATAAAAATCCACTGGTGAAAAGCAGAATGTTTCTTTCTTCTTTTTTTGTGAAAATTTTGATGACTTTTGTAGTCGCATTTCGTAGGGCCAAGAAGTCAACAATCCTAGAGAAACCTTGGCCATCTTGCATGTGAGTAATCTGTACACTAATTACAAATTCCATCATGAGATTATGAAAGCAAACGTCCGATCGATATAAGTCGTCACTCATAATTATAATGAGAATCGAATTATGGTAGCATTGGTTTTATGGTAATAAGATTCTTGATTGTTTTGGAAATAGATATACATTCTCTCTATTTCTCATAGCATTGGTTTTATGGTAATAAGATTCTTGATTGTTTTGGAAATAGATATACATTCTCTCTATTTCTCACGTATCGTGAAAGGATTATCGGAAGCTGAAGCCCTACCCGTAAGCCACCTTAGCACTTTGGCAATTCTAATAACAAGAAAAATATCCATATAGTAGCTTGACTAGCCACTCTCACAAACGTGTAGGACTGTGAGTATTGGAGGTTGTACTTACATGAGGAGAGATACTCTCTTCTCATCAAGTGACAAACAATTATCGGACAAATACTTTATTTTTTAAACACATGTCAAACATTTATATGACGGGTGAAGCCACTAAAATTACGTTCTAGTTGCGAAAGAGAATCCCTCCTACGTAAGACTGATAGTACCCAATACAAAATAAATTATTGTCTTATAAAAATGTTTAACAATGCAACTGATTAAGCTGACGGATTCAAATTTTTTCCCTTAAAAACACATGCAACATTTATCTAGACACGACGAGCGTGTCTCCACATGTGTTCGGCAAATTTGACATCAAATCATGCATGCCAAGTGCTCGATTGTAAATGAGAAATGAGAACTGTATAAACTATGAAGAGAATCATATGGATCATAAATGTTAACTCGTGTGACATCTTTATCTTATAGAACAGAGTGCTTCCACTTTCCAAGAAACCCAAGAACACAGCCACGAACATGAAAGAGAAATGGAAAAGAAAATAAACAACCAAGAAAAAGAACATTCATTGAAATGGAAAGCCCCTTGGGCTCCTAATATTCACCAACCTTCTTAGAATATTGTAAATGGCATTGGTACTTGAAACATTTGATCATTTGGGATCGAGTGCGATAATGAACATTGTAAAAAAATGTACAGTTACTGCTACAAGTATATATATGCACATTTGGTACAATTAATTAATGGTCCTCCATTAAGTTGGGTTGTTCACTATAAACCCAGCAGGCTGATCATCTCCAACCATCCAATAAACCCTTGAAAAATCAGGCTGGTTATTTAAATCCCACTGTGAGCTATCAGCAATGGCCTGTGATTGAAGAATGATTAGGGTTTCTAATCAGTCCATTCAATGTGGCGGTTGGCTGTGGTAACTTTTTCTTTTACCCCACCAACTCCATCAAAGTTCCCGAATGATCATGATCACTACCAGCATAAATGAACCACGAAACAACTGTGGAGAAGGATTTGGTGTACTATTGTAACCATAAAATAAATGAACGGTTCTTCGAGATTATGTTACTTGGTACCTATATTGTTGATGTATATAATAAATTTGAATGACTAAACAAACTCCGATTTGAATGATTTTTGTAATAATGATATGTAAAATTAAGATTAAAAAATTAAATGGTTTCGATTATGAAATTTTCACTACTAGGATTTTGGCTAGAGGACACCCTTCCTTTAGTGTCTATTATAAAGAATGGGCACTGACATTGGTGACAAACCTCAATTGCCACCATGCGACCACCAAATTGGAGTACATATCCTATGTAGAAGTCTCTATTCCCCCCAAGGAGGGCACAATCATTATCCTTGAAATGTAACAATATCCAATATTTCGAATACCTAAGTGATTAAAATGTAATGCATGCCCATATTACCCAGAGAGTAGATCATACACAAGTATGCTGGTGGAAAACTCAGTCACAGGCAAAAAAAATGTGGAGTGATTTGGAGTATAATTTGTTTGGCGCACTGAAGAATGCAGCATGCACGACTTTGAGGCTTAGAGAGTCCCCTACGAATAATATCTTCTTCCCCTTTAACCTCCTCAACATGACTCCGCACCATCGAATCTGCTCCGCACTCCGCTATAAATATGGTACATCAATCTCTAAGCTTTCATCCCACACTCGACATTCCATCTATTTTGAATCTTAAGGAAACAAACGGAGAAAGCCAAATTGACTTTCTTGGTGGCGCTTCTAGTTTTTGTGTTTTGTAAGCCACTTTTTTTTTTTTCACATTGCATTCCTATGTTTGCACAATACAATTGAAAGATCTATGTTAAATTCATCTAGATTATGAGAATGAGATAAGAATTAAACTCGAGACACTATAAATTGAGGAGAAAGACCCTATCCACTAGGGCAAGCCACTACTTGCCTTATTCTTTTTCTATAGTTTAGTTTGAATAGTATTTTTAAACAATAAGAGCATATCTAACACATGGCTTTTTAGCTCAGACAAGAAGAAGATCTAGTCCCAAGTTGCAAAGAAAGCTTTCTAATGCACCTAATCAGCCTAGGCTAGTTATGGCCCAATCAAGGCTCCTTCAGGTTATGCCCAAGACTTCATGTTTAGGACAATACATGTAACGAATGAAAACGAGTCACCTAACACTTTTTATCCTCTAGCCTCAATCGCCATTAGAACAACACAAAATTTGAAAGGCTAAATTTCATGAATGATGTTAGTTTGAGGGGCGAGATTTTATCTTTAGCCCATGAGTCCATGACCCCTGCCCTTACCATTATACATGCACACAAAGTTTGAAATCATAACGCTTAGAAACTGAATGAATAATCTAAAGATCGATGAAAAATGTTAATCGAATTCAGGTTTTTCAAAATTAATTGAAGCAAGAGACACAATAAAGGACACAGCAGTGCAATGTGAACGCCCTGTTGATTGTATAAGCTTGTGTGATGGGTGCCTAGCCAACAAGTGCAAAACTGGTCGATGTGTTTGTGGCTGTGCAAACAACAACGCCATTGCAGAAGCAATCACTGGTATGAACGGTAAAAGATTAATTTTTTTTTATAAATTCTTAATAGTAACTAATTAAGAGTACTTAACTATACTATCCTGCTAAATTATTTGATGATATTAATCTTTTTTCTTAATTTTTATCGGGTTCTCATCCAGGAGTTGAACGTCGACGTCAACATGGACCTGATGACCCTCACAACTTCTGTTATTGGGACTGGCAGTGCAAGTACATGGCAACTTGCCCATCTGGATGCAACGCTAACAAATGTGACGATGGATATTGCTCATGTACTTGTTAGTAAAGAAATTTACACCATTTCTAGAGTAAAAAGTTACCACATAAATAAAAATAGAAACGATGTATGAACCATGACAGAATTTGGAAACATCAAAATGTCTGCTCCCTTGAACTGTGGCTGATAATCTTCTCGTAGTTCTTCGTAGCAACCCAGCTACATCTTCCATTCTCCAATACTTGATGATTGATCCGCGCCTTTCTTTGTGGATCGTGATTTACCACTTGGGAGTTTGAAAGTAAAAATTACTTGAGGTAATATCAGAGAGTTGCTTAATCTTAGAGAAATCTAAAAGAGCATACACACTTTAGCTAAAAGCTTCAAAAGAGAATTTCAAAGAAATATAAATTTGAACCATTGTCGACCCCAACCTTAGTTCTTTTTTTTGAAATGGAAGTTCTTGTTTTCTACACATAACTCAAATAAGAAAGGACAACAAAAAAGTTGTATGATTCAACCACAGTGATATCGTGAATGGGAGTGGACATAAAAGAGTTCCTGAATAGATTCAAACCTTCCTCAATTTTGGCATGTGTAAAGAAAGGTTTTCTGGAGGTCAGTTGGAATTAAGGGTGCAATGCATCCTGACGCTATGCTTGAAGGTCTCTTATATGACATACAGAGTTTACAAAAGCATTTGAGGTCATTAGAAGTTCTTTTTGCTCCTCGTTTGTAACAAGGCACCACATTTAGTGGCTTTTTTTGTTTCAAGGGATTTCATAGCTGGGATCCGTTTGAACCAGAGTGGTTGGTTAATACTTTGACCTTTGATGTAAATGTTTCTGCTGAATTTAATGAATTTCTATCATTTGAAAAAGAAAAGATATATACAAACCTTCCTTCACTTTACAGATTCGTTTAGATATAAGAACTTTATCTAGATTCAAACCAAATCCAATCCAATCCAACCCCAATATATAGTTAAGGTAAAAATTAACTAGTTGGAAAGATCTATTTTTCTTTTTAAGATTGATCAATTGAAATGTCTTGAAAATTATTGAGACGTGCACCATAAGCAGGTTTACTTTCCTTTTAACAATTGCCACAAATTTTATTACTATCCTCATCATGTGAAATTAGCTTAAGCATGATTTTGTTTGCCGAACTATATCGTCAGTTTTTCAATCAACTCGAACTTTGCCATCATTATGTTAATTGTAGAGTTTTCTGTAAAACAAAATGATTTGTTTTTTAATATTAAATATATCTAGCACATGCCGTAAGAATTACAAGTACTAACGGGCTTGTAATTTAAATTGTTAAGATCATTTATCCATGCATATTAGGTTATTTACCTAAAAATCCCCCTCCACCTCAGCTCTTTAATATAATATTTAATTTAACAAATCTATCGTTTGACATAAAAAATAGCATTGGTGTAAAAAAAAATTTGTTTGTCATAAATCGTGCCAATTAGATTGCACTTTTGTAGTTCTAATTTCTAAACAAATTAGTTGGGCCTAATGGGATTCAAACTTTCCGTAAATGTTTTATATCTTCAAGTTTTCAAGGATCTAGTCGCAGCCCAACCCAAGTTTTCAAACCAGCAATCTAATTCTTTTTATTTTTCTTATGGTAGTTTGTGCTAAGCTTTGGAATTTTCTATTTAAAAAAATATATATAAAGAAATCTTTTTCTAGCTAGATATTCCTATCATGTGATCTCAGAAGGTAATTCGTGTCATACATTGTTATTTTCTTTTATATAATGCAGTCTGCCATTTTTTTGTGTTCATGTGAAACAAGTGAAAGCTTAATTCATAGCTAAAAAATTACTAACTCGCATCATAGGTTTCATCGTCCAGTAGTACCTCCCAACTTTTTTATGAGTACATGAAGTTAATAATATATTTATTCTTCACAATTAGTTTTTTTTTCATTTTATCATGGTTATCAACTTAGAAATTGAAGGTAAACTGAGGTGCGTTTTACCATTTAAGAGGGAGGAGGAAGGGGAGAAGAATAAGGAGGAAAGTGAAAAGTAGTGCAATTGAGATTGAAAGAGACTTGGAAAAACTAATGGGAACTTACTTCTCTATAAGAATGAGTGGCATGGGAGCAAATGGACTGAGGAGAGGGTAAAAGGAATAAGGTTGATTGAATGTGTTCTTTTCAAAATTCAATGTCTTCCTCGTCTCCCTTAAATTATTTTTTGACTCATCATTTTTTTATAGATCAGTTTTGTGATTTTTTCAAACTTTTAGGATGTTCCACACGAGAGTTGTAGAAGAAGATTAGTATTAAAAAAATTCAACTTGCTTTGGAGATATTTAATTCCATATAGTTTTCTTATATTGTACATTATTCTTCAAAGATTTTGACTTAATTCTATGCAGGAGAAAGAAGAGATGCGACATTTCCCTCTCATGAGGACATCAAAACATGTCTGCCATTCACAAATGCAATAGAAAACCCCTCAAAGAGGGTCAAACTTTCCAATGAAAATATTGCTGTAACTGTTGCAAATGACATGGTTAGTGAGAACCTCCGAAGCATGCGGGAGACATATTGAAGGGATATTGTATACCGGGATGGCCAAGTAAGCATTTTTTGTTTGTTGCCATGGCTTTTTTCACTCTCCTACTAAATTTGAGGCACATCATTGTGTGCTCTTCTTCCGATTAGGTCAACGGCAGTGGCTGTGTCGACTTGGAATGTTAACCTTATATATAAACACCTTGATTTGAGCAATTAGCTCTCATTTATAATGATAGGTTATTATATATATATATATATATATATATATATAACTGTGGTGGTTGGGAGATAAAAAGATGCGCTTGCCGAACACCACGAGAATATGTGAAAAACCTTTCAATTGAACCATTGATAAGGATAGAGAGATGAGCTTAAGCTAGAATAGAACGAATCCAATCCACAAAATCTATTAAAAAACCAAAAGCGCTCAAAACCTGTAGTATGTATCTCTACACTCACTTACTATCCTCACCCACATTCCACTTGGTTTGTCTACTATTATATCTTTAGCCCAACATTAGTTTCAAAAGTAAAGTATTTCCATTGTATGCCATCGTCTTCTACATAATTGATATCATCATGCTAGCTGCATCAATATCTCTCTCTCTCTCTCTCTCTCTCTCTCTCTCTCTCTCTTAAAAGAAACCCTGATTAAAATAAAAAAATCATCTATGAAAATAAAAAAAAAACAAAAAACAAAAACGTTGAAAAATACATAACTCCGGACCAAACAAAACCTTTTGAATTTACTCAACGAAGATGATGGAAGGCTCTGGCCGGGAGGGGTTGGAGGAGAGTGTTGAGAATGAATCACATAATGATAGGAGAAGAGACCTTGCAAAGGCATATAAGTAAGTTGAGCTACTCTCCATATCGCCAAATAGTTTTATGGTAGACCTCAACTTCTTCATGGTAACAGAGTAGGTTATCCCACATGTGAAAACCAACGGCCACACGTACTTCATGTCATTCCGTTTGTGTTGTCCACGTATTAGTCTTGAAAATTCGACACACGTGAGGGGGCATATTGAGAATGAATTTCACATTTATGATGGACAGTGGCGAAGCCAGGAATTGTTAGGGGGATGGGCGAAATATAAAAGGGTAAGAGGTTGCAAAAATGTAGACAACTAAATCCCTTTAGATATATAGTAGACAATATTAATGTTGATCATAATTTATCAATACAAACAAATTACAATTGTTATTGGCGACGTTTCATGTTGTGAAAACGTCGCATAATTGACTCATTATCAATAAAAGTAAAAATATATCTCTCAATGTAAACAACCATGCTATCCTTCAACCAATGATCTCCCATTTTGTTACACAATGGTGTTTTCACAATAGTTATAGTAGAAAATGCTCTTTCCACTGAAGCGATTGCAATCGGTAACACCAAAACCAATGTAAGAAGCTTATACACTAACTTATAGTTTTCACAACTCTCAAAATTCACCAAAAATATCACTATTTTTTTTAATGATAAAAAATTACTATGCATCTTCATAATTGCCTATGAGGTGAAATCTAGTTTCACCACATTACAAAGTCCCAAAAGATACAAGTTTAGTCAGCCACGTGGGTTTAATTTTAAACCAGAATGCTATCTGGTTCTTTATATTCTCATCATTATTGACAAGTTCTGCAGATTTAAATGTTCCAAAACGATAAAAGTTTGAACTTAGAGCATATCCAGGAATGTAATGAGAACTTCTATATCATCTCTTTTAGCATCTTTTGTTACTGTTCATGTTTCAACCGTCTGTAAATACATAGGGTTGTTGTCCGAAAAATGTGTAGATTTAGATTTCACATCTTGAAATTAAACCCATTTAACAGTTCCAATGTCGGAGCATGTTTAAAACTCCTTTCATCGCCATCCTTCTATCTGGAAGTACGAAGAAGAAGCTAAAACCAACTTTACTCGCCGAATTTAACTTCTCCCGTCGAAGATAACTCTTGTGAGAACTTTTTTCTTTTCTTTTTCGACAAGCAATGTTGTTAGTCGATGAGTACTGTCCTAGCAAAAATGGAAGACAAAATAAAAGGCAATAATAGGTTCCAATTGACTGGTGAAAGAGATCAGTGGTCCAACAGAAATGGTACTGTCATTACATCATTGGGTCTCTACCCGATCGAGATGTGCACATATCTGCAACCAAAAGTAAGGTTCTGCACGGAGCAAACATGCATGCACGCATATTTGGACCACCAAATTATTTGGCACAAAAGGCTATGTACCCACACACACGTACACATACATTATTATTATATATGTGTACACACACACACACATATGCGTCGGTGAAAAATATAAAAGTCATGACTTGTAACATATGTGACAGCTAGAGATACAGAAGCAGAGCCAGTGAGAGGGAAAAACACGGTAACCGTACGTTTGAAAATAGCTGGACCTCAATTGAAAAGATTCAATATATGAAACTTGGAGATGAAGATTGTTATTAGCATTATTTGATATATCCCCAAACCGACAAGCCTACTGACTAACGCTTTTGTTTGCTGCTATAGCAGATGGAAGAATCTAGGTTATGACACATCGCACATGACTAGTTCTTGTATTTGCTGTAAAATTTGCAGTGGAAGCATGGACCTTGAATTGCAAGAGGAATATTTGGAGCAATTACATTCGCAAACAACGGTATTCCGAGAATTCTTCAATTACATTCGCAAACCACATTATTCTGAGAATTCTTCGATAGTTTATTTGTTGGGGTAGTGATTTTGGCATTCTCAGTTTAACTTATGGTAGTCAGAATGTGATAAAGAAATGTAGGGATTCCCCAAATTGCAGTGAAATGGTTGTTTCGTTAACAAAAAATTAAATGATTATAGAGTAGCTGGCTTCCGTTGAATTTGTATTACAAGACAAAGTGGGGCATTGTCATGGAATGTAAGATGTCAAAGTAGGGATTTATAAATAGTTTAAATTCGAATCGACAGTCCATCTGAAATCTGCCGCGCGTATATATTTAATTTGTAGCTAAAGTTGTGATACATGTATAGATTTGTTAGCTTGAAACCGAGCGGTGTAAACCATGTATAACGCCAGAATATAGAATGTCAAAAAGGAACCAAAGCTTGAGAATCTCAAATAAAAAAGGTCTTGGAAATGTGTCTTGGACTTTCACACTCGTGTGTATGCTTTCTAAGAGAAGTAAAACTTTCAGAGACATATAGCTATATATCATTTGTCACCGTGTTTATATTTGTCATCATGTTATCTATTACATTTTATGAGATATAAAAAATGACTAGAATGATACGATAATAACAACATAATATGCTAAATTGTCTAAAATAGCTAGAACATCATACAGTCACATTAGATCATGTATTAATACATTAAAATCTTCATAACTCATCCACGGTAGCCCCACCTGCATATGTATATGCAGTACTACAGTACTTGAATATATCACAAAACAGGGATGGAGGAAACAAAACTATACATCTCAATACAATTTCAAACACAGCATAATTCAT
This sequence comes from Heteromeles arbutifolia, assembly GCA_024362995.1. Classification (NCBI taxonomy): domain Eukaryota; kingdom Viridiplantae; phylum Streptophyta; class Magnoliopsida; order Rosales; family Rosaceae; genus Heteromeles; species Heteromeles arbutifolia. The sequence continues at coordinate 7,071,399 of JANCRC010000017.1, read as the reverse complement.
GCAGATGATATCTAGATGTTTCGATTTTCCACATGGTATGCGTTTTTCGTCAGCCACTTACACATGCTACATGCACGTGACAAACCTATAAATATAAGAACCGGATATATTTCATGCATGCATCTAGTACCCTTACTACAAGTATAAGCAGTAGGACTCAGTGACTTGCATGATTGAAATTTCAACTTCGCGTGCTTCCAGCTAATGTTGAAAATTACAATTCTTCAATCTTCATGCATGTAGCAATCAAATAATGCAAGAATTTTATTCAGATTTTTTATATTCTCAAAGTGAAAGTTTCAAACATGCAGTTGGGGTGATAATTAATAGCTGTGCATTAAAGATCACAATTACTAGGGTAAAATTATATATGGAAACGAAAGAATGGATATTATGCAATAAATTAATGAAGAGCCTCAGTGGGCAAAACAGAAGAAGATGGACCAGTATATCATCGTAATGGACATGTCCAAAATGATCTGTTCAGTTTCTAGCTAATTGAGAATTAATTAATAAACAAACCTAGCTCTCAAACCATGTCTTGAGATAACGCTTGCTACATATCCTCTCTTCTAAGCTTGTTTAGCAAAGCAGTAATAAGAGCATCCCTTTTCTCAGCCCTAGCCTCCTCCCTCATCCTCCTTTGCTCCTCCCTCTCCCTCCATCTCGTCTCCATCATTATCCTCTCGTTCTCTAATGCTTCCATCTTCTGCCTCCACTCCATCTCCTTCAACCGCCTCTCATTCTCCCTCGCTTGAAACTCCTCTCTCCATTGCATCTCCATTTGTATTTGTTGCTTCATGAACTCTTCCAATATCTCCCTTACATTATTTCCACTTGCGCTGCTGCTTCCTATATTGCTCATCTTCATCTTCTTCTTCTTCTTCTTCGCCGTGCTTCCTTTATTCTCTGCCTCGCTATCCTCGTTATCTTCCTCGTCGTCTGAAGAAAGCGTTTTCTTCTTCGACCCGCTTGCAGCTCCGCTTTCTTCTGCCCACAGCATTCTCTGCATCCGTGCAGCGAAAATCTCTTGTAGCTCGTTGTAAAACGGGAATTGCTGCCTCATAGCTTCCGGCTCCATTGTCTCAAAACCCTAAATAATCATAAAGCAATAAATAAATACCTACATAATAGTACTGTATATTTATCAAACACATGAAGGGTATGTGTTGAAGATTTGCAATAGGCTTGTATCTCAGCTTATAAAGAACATTCACTCCTACACCTAGGGTCTTCAGTTTGATTCTCCTTAAGTCTTGAAGATTTGGGTTGAGGAAATAAGGAAAAGCAAATCCTTAAATGAATCAGTGTGTTCTTCAAAGTGTATGTTGATTAGATGGAAGATTAATTAGTTTGATTAGATTGGTTTAACTTTATTAATCTAGTATTCATTTGGGTTTAATAACATGTTTACCTTGTAACGAGTAACGAGGTTTTTCCACTTGCACTTGCACTGTTCGGCGCTGCGATGGTGACCTTTTTCCTTCATCTTCGTAGAAATCACTTCCCACAGAAGCTTGTTTCTCTTCGTCTCCATGAAAGTCTGATCTAGCTCAGATCTGATCAGAAGCAAGTCCTTCGTCTCCTGAACGCTCCATTGAGGGAACCTATCACTCGTGTCCACGTGTACAGTTGCAGTACTAAGATGTTGCTGCTGAAGCTGCTGCTGTTGTTGTTGAAGCTGAAGCTGCTGATGGTGTTGCTGCTGATGACGTTGGTAATGATGAGGATGATGTTCCATGACCACAAACGCAATCTTAAAAAACAAAAGTGCTTTCGTGAAGATTAAGCTTTTGGGGTTCGGAAAAGCCGATGGGATTCAAAGAAAGAGAAGGATAAAGCTTTGATTATATGAAGGATGGTGTGGATGGAAGGTGTGAATCCATAAGGACGAAAAAAAAAAGAGAGAGATTTTGATCATCTCTTCTTTTAATCGCTTCAAAGAAAGCGTAGTTTAATTATTATTCGTTCAGATTTGATAGATTTCTGCAAGAAAAAAAGAATTAAAACAAAAAGAAAGTGAGAAAGACAAGGAAGGAAGGAAAAGAAAATCTTTATTGCTTCTTGCTGTTGAGCTTCTCATCTGTCTACGCGGAAACTCATTGCCCTTTTCCGTTTCTCTCTCTACTTTCTATCTCTATCTCTTGTTTTTGTGTACATACATGATCCCATTTGTTCCCATTGCGTTTACGTGTCGTCAGGCTTACGAGAAAAGTCTTATTCTCTGCTTGAGATTTTTCAATATGACCGGAATACTAAATAGTACACAACGTGTCATTATACAAATAGTAAAATTTAAGTATTAAAAATTTCATAACTTAAAAAATAAAATTTTTCATCACTTATATAAAAATATGTGGTATACCACTCCTGTTATGTAACAAAGAAAAATTTATCATTCTCTGCGCCCTGTTTTTCGTTGAATCTTGCACTCCAAGCCTTTTAGTTATTTTAATTTAATTTAATTTTAGTTCTTTAAGTTTCTGGTATTTGCTTTTTGATGCGTGTGAAGGTGACAACAAAAATAAGGGGGGCCTTCCAGATACTACGTGTGTCGCAACTCGCAAGGCGGCAAGGGCCTTGATTTGCAAGCTTTTGCATGAACTTTTAAATCTAAAGGTGCAAAAGGCTTTTATGTATATCTTGATCGGACTTTCTTTTTGTGATGTTGTATTTTCATGTTAATATGCTGAGTTTTACTAAAAAGAAACGGCTTTTTAGTTGTTCATAAATAAATAAAAGTGTATGAGAAGTTAAAAGTTATTTAGTTGAATAGTTAGAACGCTTATACCCTTGTACTCTTAAAACTTTGTCTTTCTTATTATTTTCGTAAAAAAAGAGTTAGCTTTCGATGTATAATTACTAATTAGCATCAATTGTTTTGGGGGTTTTCTTTGATAAGTGAAACAAATCCAATTTATGTAAACTACTCCCAGTCCCCGTGGCGGATTTAGGGAAGAGCTATATGGAAGCATATTTGCTCACCACCTTCAACTATAGTATATGCTTAACATACACATAATTATCTGTCAAGTGTCCTTTCATCTAATCTCACTGTTTTAAAAATCTCCGCCTAGTGCCGCCAAGCGCCACCTAGACGCTAGGCTGCTGGCCAACGCTCTGATTAATCCCCAGGCTTTTGAAAATTAAGCAGGGGCACCTAGACCTCCTTAGACGTCCGCCTAACCTGCCTAGGCACCCGTTTGGCCCGCCTAGACCTGCCTAGGTTGCGTTTCTCACTTAGATAGAAAATTGTTAACTTTCATTTTGCATTTTATTTTTGTTCAATAAATTAAAAGAAACTTGTTCAATACTTGGATGAACACTCATTATATGCTTTGGTCCCCATATTTTTAATATGTTACAATGCTTTAATCTATATGGCATTTTAGTTTTCAATTTATATATCCCAATACAATTATGTATTTTTGTAAGTATAAAATAAGCACTTATTTATACAATATATGATAAATTTACTTAATCCGTCTAGGCAGGGCGCTTAGCCGCCTAGATGCTAGGCCTCAGCCCACCGCCTAGAAGCTTGATCCCTACCCACTGCCCGACTAGCACTTTGGTCTTTTTTTTTCAAAATTGAAAGAGTAACATTGAATGTGAAAGTTAATTAGAGTTAGGTGAAAGAACATGTAACATATAATTAAGTGTATGATAAGTATACATCATAATTATGGTAGTGATCAAATACTCGAGCTACGTGAGCCATTGCACAGGGCCCAACTGAAGAAGCCGCCCAGGTTTTTTTGCACCTCATAATATATGATTTATCCAATAATAAAAAAAAAGAATATTAGATTAATTCTCTCACATAATCCTATAATCATATTCCTATTCTAAGAAAATCTCCAAATAAGTGAGATCACTCAATTATTTGGGTGAGAGATGCGAACAATTTCGATTGAAGTCCGTATAATTTATGTTTTTACCGGTTTTATGAATTTGACAATTGTCTCTTAATTGATAATTAGTTTTTAGTTTAAAAGTTTATGTTAGTTTTAGTAATTAAATTTTCTTATTGAATATTTGTACAATGTTTTAAAAAAAATAAATTAGTAACTGTTTCTATCAACTGCATAATAGTATTTGACAAATACATATTGATACTACGATTTTCTTTTTACTTGTAAATTAGAAGCTTTAAGTTCGATTCTCGTTAAAAATATGTTCAAACCAAATTATTATGGCTTACCTATCTCATGTTCCATAGTGTGAATATGTGATTAGTACGTATTAGTATTTTCTTGAAAGACCATCAAGAGGGCTCTATTTATAATTTTTGCACATATATAGTAGCTAAATTCTCAGAAACGACACTGACTACTTTTATAAATCAATTTATAAGGTTTTTGTATATATTTCTGTAGTTTTTCAATTATGCACAACTATTTTAAAAGAAATTTACTATTATTAGGAAAGGATAGTTTAAACGTATTAAAATAATTTAAGAGATGATGAAATTTCAAACCCGAACATATGAGCAGAATCTCAACAAGCAACACACTGTCCACTAAAATATATGTACAATTTTGATTATAAAAAGGATTTCATTTTTCCAAATATATAATAATACATAAAATTGGAAAAAAAATTTACTATCCTTTTCCAAAAGAAAATTTTACTCTCTCTAGACACTCTTTGTGGGCCGTTATTATTTTAATCAGCTACGCGTTATTCTGCAATGTCTCGTATGTCGATGCCTACCATCTCCTTCCACGTGGCCTACATGCAGATATGATAAACGAGAATACCTTGGACCCACCAGTCTCATGGTTCACACCTGTGGCTGCTGTGGCCCAGCACGCCACGTCATATTCTTGGTTGGTAAGATTACCAAAATGGTCATGGACACTTGGCGCAGAAGCGGAGGGAAGGAGAGGGATGGACGGACTGTCTTACGTGGATTTTGTGAAATTTCACAAGTTTGAATTGGGAGGTAAAAGTGGTAAAACGTCGTTTGTCCAAGGAGATGGTGTTGTATTTGTGTATTTCTATGGTGAGACCAAGGGTGATGGCAATTTCTTTGCATTGACCTCACGGGTGCCTTAATCAAGTTTAACTTGTCATCAAACCTAATTTTACCTAATTCGTTTAATTTTTATGAGTCGAAAGGATCAGTTAATGTTCTCTTCGTCGTATTGTCTCATAAGTATGAGATGTTGAAGGACACTAATAATTTTCTCATTCAAACTTTCTCACTCAACTTTTTCGATTGTCTTTCTCATCATGCATATTTCAAGATGACATGAGACTTCTATTTTATAGTTCACCCTTTAAAGATTGCCAAAAATACTGCAAATATAAGCATCTAACAGTTATCTAATAAATAAACGAACTATATGTTCTTCAACTAAACACTTAAAATTGACCACGTTAATTGACAATTACACGATTTCTTATTAGGTAAGTTTTGCAAAGTTGATCTTTAAAAGTGTACTAGAAAACGGTTTTGACCATTGTGTAACATTAAAATACGAGAATAAAAACCTAAAAGGTGGATACAAGAGGTTTGGCTAAGAAGATCGGTAACATCCCCGCAAATACCAGTGATTGATCGGTAATTTTCTCATACTTTATATATTCTCAAATCTAGAAGTCCGATGTTTAATATTTTCCCACACAAAATTGTAAAGAAAATTAACTTGGTTGACACTCTTCACCGACTATATTACATAATAGTGGAAAATGAAAAGAAAATTAACAAAAAATTGACAATATTTTTAGTTTTTTTCTTTTAGCAAACATCATTATTTGTGGTTGGAAATTGAAACGACTTTGACTAAAGCAAATCGGACTAAATATATAATTTTACTCCTTCAAATTCAAAGTTTTTAATTCAAAACTCCAAGACTTGTGTTGGGTTGAAAATATATATTATAAGTGGTGAAGGTGAACAAGTCAAATTCAAAGGGTGTGCAGCAAGAAACCGATGGTTGGCTTCCATATATATTATCTGAAATGGGGAGCGCGACCTCGTGGGCTCAGTTGGTGTCGTCAAATTGTCCACCAAATTAAGCGTTGGTCGCGGTGTGCAGCACTGCAGGTGTGCATGCACGACGCAGTGAATAATTAATCAAAGATATTGGCGTCAATTTGGTTTTCCGTACAGTGAGGAAGAAAAAAAGAAAAATTAGGTTTTCAATCCTTATTTTCATATTACATTGGTTGAAACATTAATATTTTCTATTTTAGATCAAGGTCCTTTGACTTATTCCATGTCATCATTTTAGTATTTAAAATATTACACATCATCATAAATGAAATCTCATCCCTTTGTGCATTTAAGGCAAAATAAACTATATGAGTAAGTTTTAAAAAAGGAAAATCCATTTGAACTCCTCCATTCATCTTCTTCCCTTATGCACATCCGGAATCTACAAAACCCCAAACCCAATTTTCTCCATTTTTTCTCCATTCCTGAATTGATCCAATGCATATATGTTGAATAATTAAACCTATTGTGATTAAAATACAAATTAGCATCAATGGTTTTATCAGCTTGTGAGATTTGTGTGGCATAGGCAAGGCAATCCAGGCATCGCTTTCTCAAGCAATCTGGTTGATTCAAACATGCAGAGACTGTAGAGTGAGCTGGCTATGTGAAAACTGTAGCATTCTGAAGTCATCTTCTTTTGTTCTTTATATTTTTTCTTTTCCTTTTATTATTATATATTAGTCTTGATTATTCAATATTTGGTTGGCTACACTTATATCCATGGGTACATTTTTAATCTACATGTTTCGTTCGAATATATCTATTGCTATAATATGTTTTGGTTGGTTCAAATTCGTTTTACATAAATATATGGGTACAAAGTTTTTGGAGAATATTATGTAAAATGGTTTTTAAGGTTGCTGCATTTTATGTACCCACATATGCATGTCTATGAAACAATGTGATATGATGTACATTTTTTTCCTTGAGTTTTTAAATGTACCCATGAGTTTTCTTGTAAATTCGGTATGTACTCATATGCTATTTATATTATGGGTACATACGTTAGTTCGTGGGTACATTGCTTTTGTATGTATGAATTCATGGGGTACATTATTTCCCTTAATACTACTCAATGAAATTCACAAAAATATGTGCAGTGTGCATGAATTTTTATTGTAGAAATTGTTTTTATTTTTATTTTTAAGTCTCATAATTTGTGAGATTTGTACATATATGATCCCATAAATTTTTGAATTTTTAAAATTTTAAGTTTCTTTTAGACTTGATCGATTGATTGAATCTCATAATACTAGGATTTTGAATTACATAAATTCTTGGATTTAAATCCCTTAAATGTTGGACTGCAACCAATATTTTAAATTACAGTTTTTTTATTTAAGATATAAAAAAAATGACATGGAAATATAGTAATACTAAAATGCTGAGGTGTACAAAGTCAAAGGACTTTGATCAAGAAAAAAAAAACAATAAGATTTCATTCTAACAATTGAGTTGACTAGGGACCCTAACGAAAATGACCCCAAAAAAAAGTCCAATCCAAAGCATTACCCAGACCCGTTTAGAAACCCTCAAGAAAAAATTTGGTTGGTATTCACATTTGGATGACATTTTTCTTATGAGGGGATTCAAACAAATCGACGGTGTGCGTACCAAGTACATATGTGTGGTGAACCATTCATTTATTTGATACATTTAGATAACTAAATAATTTTCGATTAAAATAATTATTTTGTAAGAATGAAAATTAAAAGGTTCTGATTATAAAATTATAAGTGAGTGATGCAAGTAATATCTTACTCATTTAAACATGAGACCTTACAAAATATGTGACAGTTGAATATCAGAGTGCGAAACGAACGAGACTATAAACTAATAGAAATATTATTAAACAAACAAAAATGCCGAAATGGCTACAAAACCCTAAGAGGCTACATTGTGACTAACTTGTTATTCATGCTAAACTATAAGCTATGTTTATGGAGAGTAAAACCTAGAAACCCTAAATCGGATGGGCTAGGCCCATATACTAACTAACAAGCAAACTCAAATAATTATAATATACTAATATTTTCCAACACCCCCGTCAAACTCATGACGATATACGACATGAGTTTGCAAACAAGCAAATGTGGACTGGCTCTGTTAAGCGGACAAGCATGCAAACTTGACTTGACTTGACTGGCAAACTTGCGAACTTGACTTGACTTGACTGGCGAACTTGACTTGACTTGGCGAACTGGCGAACTGGAAAGAACCTGTCACTAAACAGACGAAATTTCCATATCCATTTTTCAGTTTGCCCGTGTGGGCCTCAAACTAACAGAAAACAATAGCCCAACTTAATAAGTTTGGCCCATCAACAAATTCATTCTGTCACGCCAATCCAACCAGTGGTTTGGTGGGTTCGGGTCACAGGATGCAGCACAACAGATGTAGGTTTGGCGGCGTGACAGGGTTGGGTCCAAGGCGGCAGGAGGTTCATCAAATCCGATCCAACGCGGCGCGCAGGCAGCAACTTCAAGTGCGGGTCCGGGTCATCAGGTGTTTCAAACTGGGTGCAGGGTGGCGAGGTGGTGTGGGTCTGGACGCAGCAGCAGTGGGTTAAGTCTGTTTTAAACAGGTACTATACGATGATGATCTGGGTTCGTCAGGAGACTCAGGACACAATGGCGCAGGCATGGCTGGGTGGTTGGTGATACAGGTTGAGCAGCAGCAGTGGTGGATGGTTCAAACAATTGGGTGCACAACAATGATCTCAGTCAAGCACGGTGTGCCTTGGCCCTCCCAAGCAAACAAATTCAACCTTTTTTTTTTTTAAACAACAAAACCCTAACTAAAACAAAACTGATACTGAACAGACAAACAAATCGATATCAACCCCAAAACAGATTAGTTCCCGAAGGACTTAACATACTCTAATACCAAGTTGAATATCAGAGTGCGAAACAAACGAGACTATAAACTAATAGGAATATTATTAAACAAACGAAGATGCTAACACGGCTACAAAACCCTAAGAGGCTACATTGTGACTAACTTGTTATTCATGCTAAACTATAAACTATATTTATAGAGAGCAAAACCTAGAAACCTAATTTGGATGGGCTAGGCCCATATACTAACTAACAAGTAAACTCAAATAATTATAATATACTAATATTTTCCAACAGTGACAACCTCGTGCATCAACTTATTAACTTAGAAGATTACTATAAGCCACAAAAAAACAAAGTTGTATAATGTATTTGGAATAATTGTATGGTATTCCAAGGTGTTTTCATTACGTTGTAAATTATAATTATGATAATACATTTCATAGTTGGGTATTCGATAAGAGGAAAAAAAAGGGAGAGAAATAAATAACAAGCCACGATCAAATTAATGTTGCTCGTTCTGTTTTGGATAATTAGATCTTTAGGTTCGGCTTTAAAGAGGTTAGGTTTCATGTGCCCCCCTCTCTTCTTTGTATCTTTGTTATTTTTGTTTCTAAAGGGGTAAGGTTTATGTCCTCCGTTCTTTCTCATGTTTCTTTGTTGTTACATTATGAGAGGTTAGGTTTATACCCCCTCCCCCACGCCGCGCAACTAGGTGTACCTTTTTTTTTTATATCAATAAAATTCTCGTACTGTCGAGGCTTTCTAAACAAAAAAAAAAACACACACACACACTATGATGAACTTGTAAATGGTTTAAATTTATATATTCAGGCACAATAAGTTAACGACTCAAATTTGAGTTTTAGCATAAATTACATGACACAACACGACATGCACCCAAGTCTGATCGACTAGCGCCCTTCCCTTTGTTTCTGTAATAATAATATATAGATAGGCCCTCCAAGGCTAGTTTTGCTCGTGTGTATGTATGTATATATATATACTATTATGTAGTTTTTCATCCGAGGGGGCAAATGGACAAATACTTTAAGAGAAATTTGGCAAAAAATATCCGTTTCTATCATCCTAATGCTTTAGGAGAGCAAACTTGGGAAGGTTTTGCTCCTTTGAAAAAAAAACACAAAATATGATGAATTAGCATACGCACAACATTAGAAGTTTTACTTGGATTGATTACGATACTTTGATCTTAATCAATTCTACACTTTGACTTTGTTGCTTCCTCAATTGACAAGGGATGGTATATGGTCTCATCATTTTTTGAAATTACGTTTTTAACCTCTCATCATCCGAAAGTCCAATAGGCTTAAAAGTCCAATAGGTTTACAAGTCAAGCCAAAATATTTAGCTCTAAAGATGCAGAAGCTTATTATTATTTGAATTTTTCCATATCATTTGTGAAAATGGTAAATAGTTTTCATTGAATCAGAATGGTACAAGGAGATCCTAGCTAGTTTCTTGCTGTTAACCTTTAAGGAAATTATGTCTCGACACAATCATAGGCAAATCGTATCTCAACGCGACTCCTCAAGTTGGCGAGCGGATATTGTACACTCCCCAACTTGCCAAGCACGGTTGCGAAAGTAGCCTTTCCTAATGGCTTTGTAAACAGGTCAGCCAAGTTCCAGCTTGTTGGTGTGGAGGTAGTGGAAATTAAACCTGATGTGAGATGTTGTTGTACTAGACGGAAGTCACACTCTATGTGCTTCGTTCTCTCATGAAAAACAGGGTTCTTCACAATATGTAAAGCAGGTTGGTTGTCACAATGCAAAGTTGCTGCTTCAAGATGTTTAACTCGTAACTCCTTAAGTTTGTATCGAAACCATATGAGTTCACAACGTATACTTGACATGGTTCGGTACTCCGCTTGAGCGGAGAAGTGTGTAACAGTACTTTGTTTTTTGGCTTTCGGTAGCAACAGTATTTTGTTTTTTGGCTTTCGGTCCCAAAAAATCTACAGTAGCCCGTAACCGATCGTCTAATGATAGGACAAGTAACCCATTGTGAGTCGCAAAACGCCTTCAACTTGATATCATTTTGCGATGGAAAAAAACAAACCATGACCCGGTGATCCCTTGAAAAAACAAGTCATAGGCAAATCGTATATATCTCAACAATCATTGTTATCAATTTTTCTTTTTCACCACAAAATAAGGTGCGGATTCTTGTGGTACAAGTACAACCCTAGATATGGTTTTCAACTGTTCTGTACATATTTGATGTGTTCCATCGAAAAAAGTAAGCCTCAACCCAGTTTTATTTTCACATTGTTAAGTCTAAAAGTCCTTGGAGAAACGGAAATGATTTTCACACATTTCTTTTTTTGCAATAGTTATATCCGTTGATTTTTCTCAAACTCATTCAATTCAATGCCGAAAGTGTGTGGAATTTGACCATGGTGAACTGAGCAACTATAACACAATGCACTACGTTTCTATACACTCACACAACAACATTTAGGTAGGGAGCATATGGATTGCATTTGTTATGGCATAACCTTAGTAACTTTTTTTTCTCTTCTTTTCTTACCTATGCTTTTTTCGTGTAATTGATGTACAGCATGAAATCGCTGTTGTGGACACTAGAGTTCACATGAAATAAGAGAGAAGTGAAGTGATGGTTCGTATGCACCGATGCACTCCATGAAAGTTTTTTTCCATGACATTGGACATAATATTATACGCATTCAAATATTAGTTACCTCTCCACTCTTAGATAAAAACTTCGTTGAAAACATTGTGCATGCATCTGTCTTCACTGACAAGTTAATTACGTAAATATTGATATTTGATATAGGATTTCTTCCATTTCTGATCATATTACATAGATATTTTATGAGTTTCCTTGGAGATATTTTCAAGGGTATCATTTGCGTTTATAATTAACTGGTGTACATGTACATATATAATTCATTTTTTTTCATAGAAAAATGTGTCAAATGAGAAGGCTTTGCGAGTAATTAACCGTGAGTTGAATGAGTTTTTCTTAGTTTTTAGCTGCAATAATGCATTGTGTACATCCTTGGTGACATTGCATGTTGCCTTTGTCCAACTTCACAGAAGCCCTCGTGCCTTGCTTTTCCAGTCAACAAAGAATTTTGGCAACACCACTAAGTTGATCGAGTTTTCTGTTGTAAGTATTCCAAGTCATTAGGGCAACTGCATAAAGATCGAGTTTTCTACTGGGGAACTTCCCTATAAACTTAAAAGGAATGACCATGGTGATTTGACCTACTAAAGCACATGCCACACGCATAAACTTAAAAGGAACTTCCCTACACCGTACCTGCATAAAGAATTTTGGCAACACCACACACTATGTTGCATCCTTACACAACAATATTTAGGTACGGTGTAGGGGCTACATTTGTTTTGGCATTTTCTTTTCTTTTCTTACCTATGTTTTTTTCACGTAACTGAGAAATGACACGAAGTGAGTGTTATGAACATGAGATAGCGCGTGAGGAGAAAGATTAGCAAAGTGATGGTGGGCTGATATGTATACACTGACTGCATAGAAGTTATCAATTTTAGTGGACTGAGATATATAAGTTCGTGCCTTGTGCACATTTCGTCTAAAATTTAGTTGAAAAACGTTGAGGTACAATTCACATGAGCGGTGCATGCAACCGAGACAACTCAATTTTTCTTCCACTCCCTATTGAACTATTTAGAAGAGAGATTTGACTTCTTAAGATTGAGGAGGAGTTAAGTTTCATGTTATCTGGTTTTTCAACTACATTATGCGCTTTCTGTGACATTTGAATGATGCTTTTGTTCCAACGCTACAGAAGCACTTATGTCATAATCGATTTTCCTCCTCACTCACCACACTCAATAATCCTGTTTGGTTATAATTATCTTTGAACAAATAATTACCAGCAATTTCAGTGAAAATCAAAGTTGGAAAATGTAATCTTGTTTTATACAACATATTGGACCCAGCAATTCACATAAAGCCCATAACATTCAAACTAGTCATTGAACATCATTGATTTAAGACCCCACAAATCAAGTTCTTCTTCTGGGGAAGCAAGAAGCAAGAAGCAAGAAGCAAGAAGCAATAAGCAATAAGCAATAAGCAATAAGCAATAATTGGAAGCAAAAGCAGAAAAAAAGTTGAAAGCTGGTTGGTAGAGTGTCAAATGAGATCCACTCAAAGGGAGAGAGACAACAAGGTCCCCTTTAATCTCTAATTTACAGACAATAAGCAGCATCTTCTCTTCTTAGTTCTCGCACTCGCTTTCTTTTGTGTTTGGCTTTTTCTCAGGCTGCTCCAATTATTCTCCTTAATCTCCTTTAAACACTCAAAAACTTTGTTATTATAATCTGAACCAACCACACTTCCATTCTTTTTACAATAAAACTCAATATACTTGTAGTTCAACTGCTTAAAAACGTTTACAGTTACGTTCGAAGTCTTATGTTCAAATCTCATTTCCCTTACTACCGCTTGTATCAAAACAAAAAAAGAAACTTAAACGAAAAGCTTCCAGTACTGTTCACTTTAACGAAAAACCACATTTTTACACTAAAAAGTCAATCATGGTACTATTCACTTTATCCTTTATTTTGTCCTTATCGTTAAAACTCAAAGTTTTCAAATCATTTTCATTAGTTTTCCTAACAAAAAACCTATGTTGTATACGAAGAGAGAACGAAACTCCTACGAAACACTTGAACTAGGTAGCTCACTTTTTTACGTCTCTTTAACAATAACTGATCACGTTATCAACATGTAATAGGTAGCAAGAAATGTAATAATCAATCGAGCACTTTAAATTCTTTCTTATTCTACTCTACAGACAACAACAAAAAAAGAAACCCAAAAGATCACTCTTGTTTGTACATTTTGAGAAGAACATCATACGGGGGTGGAGGGAATAGGGTCTAGATATTACACAAAAAGAACAAAATTTGAGAATTGAGATAGAAATGCAAATTAATAAATTAATTAAGGCAGAATAATCAATAGCCAAAAGTTGAGGGGCACAAAAATTAAGTTGATTATTTTAAATTTTAATTAACCCCTATCATATTGTCTGTTCTGGGGAAGAGATCCCATCCGGATCTCTCCCACCAAGTTCGAGGAATTCGGAAATGTGGATCCTTGAAATTTAATTCAACGGTTACAATTATTATAACTTAATAAGAGCCCCTATTTGTAGCTATTAGATCAAATTTTAAGGGCTCGGATCTCCGAATTCTTATGATTTGGTGGAAGAGATCCTCTGATCTGGCTCTACCCTGCCACCTAGCTATAAGTGTTGGGTTAAATATAGCAAAAATTAATTAAGTTCCAGACCAAAGTAAATGAACAACTATAGACAACACTCGGGCAATCTTCCAATGAAGATGGTTAAAGGTTTAAAAGTTAAAAAATAGTTTAATTTGTTCAAAAATTCTTCTTCAATAGAAGGCTGAGTTATAATTTTATGAACCCCACCAACATTATTTGGCCAAATGGGCTTCAGGCTGGCCAAATGTAGCCCTCTCTTAGCCTTTTCTTGGGATCGAGCTCATCAGTTGTAATATTTTGTTTAAAATCAAAGACTAGATTTGAAAACATTTAATTAAATTAACTAATAAATATAAAATATAAACTTAAAATTAATAAATTATTAAAGAGGCTATGTTTAGCCTTTTCGGTTGGAGATGGTAATGAGTATGACCTGATACTATTCATTTAAAACGAATATTTTGCAGGACTATAATTCTAGACGAAGCTATATTTAGCCATTTCGATTGAAGATGACCTCAACATCCAAAGTATGAAGACAAATTTATAAACCCGTGCAGTCATATAGCGTTTCGGTCTACCAACAGAAAAATATTCAAACGACATATATTATAAAACTTGTTACATGTAAGTCATTCTTGAACGTTGGCTTCTTCGTTGTTCCCACTCTCTTCGTCCCGTTCCCGACCGTTTAAACCCTCTCGGTTAGCCGACAAAAATCGCAGAACCAAAGAAGAACGGAAAATATTCTCCAAACATTTTATATTTAAACTCATAAAATAAATAAAACTATCACTCTCCTCCCTTCTTCTCACTCTACAGCAACGGTCCACCGTACACCCTCACTCTCACTTTTTGTAGACCAATTTCTCTCTCTCTCTCTAAACTCGCTTTGATTTCACAGTTCAGGAGTTCTCTGCTACTTTCTCTCTCTACCTCCAGGCTTAGGGTTTCGGCATTATCATGTGAAACCCTAGCTCGCCCAGGGCTAGTTAGGGTTTTGGTGAGATCCGTGCAGAGCTACCGACAGCGGGCGTTGCAATGGGAAATTGCTGCAGATCTCCGGCCGCTGTCGCAAGAGAGGACGTGAAATCGAACTTTTCTGGGCACGATCACGGCCGGAGGGACTCCAGCGCCGGGAAGAAGGCTCCAACGACGGTGTTGACTGGCGTGCCGAAGGAGAATATAGAGGAGAAGTATTTGGTGGATCGGGAGCTCGGCCGGGGGGAGTTCGGCGTTACTTACCTCTGTATTGACCGCCATAGTCGTGAGCTCTTGGCCTGTAAGAGCATTTCGAAGCGGAAGCTCAGGACTGCCGTGGACGTCGAGGATGTGCGGCGCGAGGTGGCGATAATGCAGCACTTGCCGAAGAATTCGAGCATTGTGAGCTTGAAGGAGGCTTGCGAGGACGAGAACGCCGTGCATTTGGTGATGGAGTTGTGCGAGGGCGGTGAGCTCTTCGATCGGATTGTGGCGAGGGGGCATTATACGGAGCGGGCCGCGGCAGGAGTAACCAGGACGATTGTTGAGGTTGTGCAGCTCTGCCACAAGCATGGAGTGATTCATAGGGACTTGAAGCCAGAGAACTTTTTGTTCGCCAACAAGAAGGAGAATTCGCCTCTCAAGGCCATTGATTTCGGCTTGTCTATATTCTTCAAGCCAGGTATGATTCGGTTTTCGAATTTAGGGTTTTTGAAATGTTGATGCTAAGCTTCAAATTGAAGTATTCACTGATATATAGAGTATCTTCGAATGTTATGTCGAATGTACTGTGATTCGTCTGTTATGTAGAATGTACTGCAATTCGTAATGCTTGGACTGAGGTTGACCATAATTTATAGTAGTTAGCCAGTAGAGCACTTGCATTTTTGTTGTTTATTCAGTTGTCCAATGCTATGCACAAGTGACTGCCTATTCGGCTCTTAGTTAAAATAGTTACATTTCAAAATTGATATTGTTAAGTTACTATCGAAGGTTTAAATATGTAGCAAAAGCATTCATTTCAGCTTTGTACAAGTTAAAGTTACAATATATGAACTACGATTAGCTTTATTTGTTACTTTGGTATGTGAGTTTAAAGGGTTGATATGTGAAAAAATGTATTGGCTGGGTTTGCTGTAATGCACCAGGGAATTAAGGGAATGACCAACTTAAAACAAAGTATGGGAGTTTAAGAGATGAAGGCTTTGATAATTAACTTAATAAGGGTCTAATAATAAACTTGTAATCTTGTTATCCCAGTTTCATATTAGAGAAGTTGCATTGTTGTTGCAATCAATGTTCGCTCTTATGTTTTACACTTGTGTCTGGACTTGTCACGCACTTACATCATTTCCAAAGATTGTTTTTGTCTTTGATGCTCGAATCTTGTAGATTCCTTGCGTGTGTCAGCAAATAATGCTAAACAAACCTTAGGTACCTGAGGCTGGAAGTTAAAGTTCTCTTTTGAAATGAGTTAGGAAAAAATCTGATCTCACTCCTTCATTCAAGTAATGACAAGGCTTGAAATAGTTCTTCAATTAGCTGCCAACAGAGTAAGCAGGTTAACAGCGTTAAACAGACATTGAATGAAATAAGTTTTTTCAAAGGCAGAACATGAGGGTTTGAAGAAATGGATACTCAAGAATCAGAACATGGGTTTTTGAGATATATGAAGAGATGGATACTCGAGAACCAGAACATGGGTATTTGAAGAAATAAATTTTTCTTTTTCTGATATGAAATAAAGACTTTATAAAGTGGAAAAGGCTATGAGTTACAACAATAACATCTAACTGTGAACAAGAAGTCCAAATAACCAGATTTCTCCTAATACCTATTGGGTGTGGTAAGCAGGAAATTCCCAAGTATTGTTACTGTTATTGGTAACTACAACATTGCAAGCATGAATTTCTGCTGTTTTTTCTTAATTATGCTAATCGAGGTACATTTTCTTGTCATATGCATGGATGTTGCTATCTTCTTATTAACTTCTACAAAAAATTTAGGTGAGAGGTTCTCAGAAATTGTTGGAAGTCCATACTACATGGCTCCTGAGGTGCTCAAGAGGAATTACGGGCCAGAAATAGATATATGGAGTGCAGGAGTTATACTGTATATTTTGTTGTGTGGGGTGCCCCCTTTTTGGGCTGGTAATTATATCTTCCATTTACTCTCTCTCTCTCTCTCCAGTATCTTCCTCACCCCCTTGGGGAGGGGAGTTTGTTCTGTAAAGAGCTTTGCATTTTACATTGTGTACTTCTATGCAGAATCTGAACAAGGGGTTGCACAGGCAATTCTACGTGGGCTGATAGATTTCAAGCGTGATCCATGGCCCAATATTTCGGAGAGTGCCAAGAGTTTAGTTAGGCAAATGTTGGAGCCAGACCCAAAGCTACGATTGACTGCAAAGCAAGTTCTTGGTATTGCATCTTTTTGTGATATTCATATACTTTGTGATAGGGATCCATTGCACAATTTTAATGTGGCAATTGAGCAAGCTCCCTTGTTTATATTATGACAAGATTATGCTGTTAAAAAGGTTAATGTATTCTTCATATGATTTGAAATATATATCAAGTATTGCATTTAACAAAACTCTAGATAGGTATCTTGGTACATGAGAAAGAAATTTTGACATGCGTAAAAAATGCAATGGTGTGGACAGCTACATTTCTGATCTTTAAGGATGACAATATGACAGTCTCCAAATGGAGGAAAGCTTTGGTTTTCCCCTAGATTCCCACTGAAGAACTACAGGAATTTTGTATTGTTTGTCCTGTATAGGAAGAACGTATAATTGTGTCTTGCTTGCTTTACGTTAGTACCTAATGTGTCATACTTTCTCCTTTTTCAGAGCATCCTTGGCTCCAAAATGCTAAGAAAGCACCGAACATTCCCCTTGGAGATGTTGTCAAGTCAAGGCTCAAGCAGTTTTCAATGATGAACAGATTCAAAAGAAAGGCCTTGAGGGTTGGTTGACTGCTCTTACAAACTTTCTAATATGTTTGGTGTATTGTACTATGTTTCAATGCAAGTACTAATTTACGTGGAACTTCAAACAGGTTATTGCAGATTTCTTTTCCGTTGATGAAGTTGAAGACAGTAAGGAGATTTTTAAGAAGATAGACACTGATAATGATGGAATTGTTTCAATTGAAGAATTGAAATCTGGACTTCGGAATTTTGGATCCCAGCTTGCTGATTCTGACATTCAGTTGCTTATTGAAGCAGTGAGTATTGCTTCATTGTTAACTCCTGTCAAAATTAGTTCTAGCATTGCACCAACTATTACATAATCTAGTATGCATTAAGCAATTAAGTTATATATTGATATTGAGCTTTACATGGTTCTCGCTTTGTTAATAGACCAATACTTATCCTCCAATCCATTCTGTTCAAAGGGATTAATCTTATATTAATTAGACATGTTCTTAGGGTGGGGGTGTTAAAGCAAATACACATTAGTTAGATTTAGATACAACATTTGTTAGGTATCAAATATCTGCACCTAATGCTTAAATTTTTTGGGTTAGATATTCATTTATTACATATTTAACAAATTCAACCTATGCACTTTATAAGATCAAGGACAGACCTAGGAAACAAATTTTCTGCTAGTCCCGTGTACAGTAGGAAACAATACTGTAAAGATGCATTCTAAGGAATATGACTAAGTCATCTGTAGCTCCAAATTGTAAGATTATTCCTTCGTGGAGATTGGTACTACCGTACTAGATACATTCTTAGATTGAGACATTCTTCCCCATTTGGGCCCAGACTTCTAAACCCAAATTTTTTTCACTTTGAATGCAAATTTTATGTTTTGATGGAAAAGGTAATGTAGGTGTAGGGAAAAGGAACAATCGGTGAAGCTGATGATAAAGCATACATATCTTGTCGTAATTTATATGGACTTTCTGTTTTCATGTCGTGTTTGGTAGTTTACTACTGACTTTGTGTCATTGATTCTCAATGGCCTTTGTTCCTGCGGCATGGTCATTTTTTCGAAATTACTGAATGAGAAACATAATTTCCATAGGTATATCAGTATTTTCTGGTTTTAATTTGATTAGTTTGTTGGTAACAGGTTGATACTAATGGGAAGGGTACTCTGGACTGTGGAGAATTTATTGCCGTTACCCTCCACCTACAGAGAATGGCAAATGATGAGCATCTTCACAAGGCATTTTCCTACTTTGACAAGAATAACAACGGCTATATTGAACCAGACGAGCTCAGGGATGCATTGATGGAAGGTGGGGCGGATGATTGTACAGATGTAGCAAATGACATATTCCAAGAAGTGGACACAGACAAGGTGAGGACTCGAGGAGCAATTGCTTCTTACACTCTTACTACGATATTGTGATGACGAACTTTCCTTTTTTTTTTTTTTTTTTTTTTCCCAACTTGTGATGACAAACTGATGTCATTGTTTTGTTGATGCAGGACGGGCTCATCAGCTATGAAGAATTTGTCGCCATGATGAAAACCGGGACAGATTGGAGAAAGGCTTCTCGTCATTACTCAAGAGGGAGATTCAACAGTCTAAGCATAAAGCTGATGAAGGATGGTTCCATAAATTTGGGGAATGAGTGAAAGAAAGCATAGACAAGTTTGGTAATTGGATTGTTGATGCAAAAGAAGTAATTCGGTCTTTTCAACACATCAGCGAAGTAATTCGGTCTTTTCGGCACATCAGCTTCTTTGCTTTCATTTGTGATTATTGTAAGGGTCCCTTGATTTAGACGGGGCTCCTTTTTGCTTGGGTGCGATACAAGTTGGATCATGGAGGGGGGATGGGTATGTTCTTTTGCCCCTGCAATCGTCTAATGGTGTAAAAACACGGTACCTCGTAGCAACGACACAGCATGTATGTATGGTTTTTCTCTGTTAATCTTGTACGCTCCAACGTTTTGTAGCTGTATTTTGCTTGATCATATTGGATTGAACAACGTCGTTGCTGTGTAGTGTGCGTTTTCTGGACAACACCAGTGCCTCATTGTTTGGCTAAAAGGCTTTCCCAATTAAATCCATCTCTCCAAGGACTTGCTGAATAAAGTCACAACTCAACTAAATCCTAAACCTCGGAATTTCCTTTCATTTATAAGCACTAATTCGTAATCGCGTGACTTGCGGAACAAGCCGCGTTTTCCTTGACTTCTTTGGAATACCGAAAACTTGTTTGGTAACCAATTTTATATTTTCAAACAATGGGGGTCTAAAATTTAAATCAAGCCCAATTTTAAAACCTCTTCATCTACAAATTCCATGCTAGTAACGTCACAAAGCATGCATCGCACTTCGATCCTGTTCGACTCGAGATACAGCCCGAGCCTCGATGCCCTCGGACCACCCTTTGGGACGTACCTGAACGAGAGTCAAACCTTTTTTTGGTTACTAAAATATAGTGTTTTAAAATAGTTAATAATGATCAAACTTGGAAGTTTAAAATTAGTGTGAGGGCATAATGGGTAAAGAAATGGATTCTTGATGAGTTATTTCTCCAGTAATTAGAATACCATCCGCAGCTCAAGGTGTTCAATTTTTTTTTTAAATACATACGATATTATCTATAAGAAGGGTAGAAGGACAATATTATCTACAAGAAGGGTAGGTGAAAATCAAACCAAAGACATATCGCTTACAATTAAAGAAGAATACCACTAGACCTCACTCTCAAGTGTTAAATTTTAAGAGTTGAATTCCTCATATTGTGTTGGCCCTCCTATGTTTTCATTTTCATATTGTTAGTTCACAATTGAAATTCTAATTCTTATTTTGATTCTTATTACGAATAAGTAAACATGTGATTATAATTTCTTTAGTTGTTGTTGGCCTTCTAGCCTCACATTTCACCTAAACAAAAAACAAAACAAAACAAAACAAAACAAAAAAAAAAAAAAAAAAAAAAAACTTATTCAAAGCATTTCCCATTGCTAGTCTTCACATTGCCTTAATTTATGTTAGTATTCTCTAATTTTTTTTAATCAAGAATTGGATTGGCCATGAAAGAGAAGTGGGTTGTGATTGTAAACCCAAGCCCGACCCAATTAGACAAGCATAATAAGGGTATGTGAAGACTTTACTTTTCCAATGTAACAAGGAAATGGCATCGAAGTGATCGGCCTGAACCGAGTGGTAGAACTTAGAAGCCATTCCTCCAATGACTTCTTGATCCAATCCCAGGGAGGAGATTGCAAATCTTTATTTTTTTATTTTTTTTTAACAAACAATATTTTTTACACTAAGATGGTGAGAGATGAGTTTAAGCTCACAATGAGCTAGCAATAATGTGGTTTAAATTCATCTTTGGCTATAATCAAACCTAAAATCTCTCAATTACAGATTGCAAAACATTAACTAATAAAACAGTTTCATATGCTTTTATACGTATAATAAATAGTATTTTGTTGTGGTCTATTTTATCTGACATGGTTAAAGGGGGCTGGCGGCAAAGAGTATAGAGAGAGATGTGTTTGTAGAATTGTAGGGGAATATATGTGTGTTGTTATCCCTCCTACATTGTGCCTTTATTTATAGTAAAAGGGGAGAGGAGATATTCCTTCTTCCCCAAGGAATATAAGATACAATAGGAAAGGATAACTAGAATCAAATATAATCTAGGATTTACACAATCACACCTAAACTAGGAATGTTTACAACACTCCCCCTTGAATGTGTAAATACTCAAGGTAGATTCAGCATCATGCAGAAGTTGAGGAAGTTGACTCGTTGACACTGATTCCAAGGAACAACGCTTATTCTCAATAAGGTAGGAACTTGCATAAATAAGAAAGTCTCACTAAAAAACCCCAAGGCTATGGCAAAAACCTGAGTAGGGACAAAATCTATAGTCTAAGGAAAAATGCATGAGAAATGCAAAGTCAAAAGAAACGTCTACAAGACGTCATCAGGGATATAACCAACCCAAGGTAGGTGCCTCGTTAAAACCTAGTTAGGTAGCAAAAACCCAGTGGGAAAAATGCTCCTAATCGTAGGGAAAAAGAGTACATTAAGGTCAAGCAAGTATCTTCAGAATACTCCCCCTGAGTTTGACACAATTCCAAAGAGAAATAGCAATGTCACAACTCAGAAAGTTTACGCACACCAATTCCATGAACAAGCTTCTGAAACGTCGTCTTCGGCAATGATTTAGTGAAGAGGTTGGCCAGATTGCTTGTGAACGAATTTGCGTGACTTCAATCTTTTGATGCTTTTGTTGTTGATGTGAAAAGAAGAACTTCAGCGCAATGTGCTTAGTGTTGTCTCCTTTGATGTAACCCTTCTTGAGCTATTCGATGCATGTTGCGTTGTCTTCAAAGATTGTTGTTGGGACATCAACGGCGAGATAAAGATCGCATGAGCTTCGAATATGGCCCACTATTGATCTCAACCAAAGGCATTCCCGAGTTGCTTCATGTAAGGCGAGAATTTCAGCATGGTTAGACGAAGTGGCAACTAAGGTCTATTTAGTTGACCTCCAAGAGATTGCAGTGCCTCCAATGGTAAAGACATAACCCGTTTGAGAGCGCGCCTTGTGCGGATCAGACAAGTATCCTGCGTCGGCATAACCAACAAGGCGAGAATCAACTCGAGGAGCATAAGGTGCGGCATCATTCAAGGATTCGTAGGGATAGAACAAGCCTAAATCCGTAGTACCCTTAAGGTAACGGAATATGTCTTTCACGCCAGTCGAGTGTTTGCGTGTAGATGCATTACTGTATCTTGCCAAAAGATTAACAGTGAAAGAGATGTCGGGTCTAGTGCATTGAGCTAAGTACAATAAAGCGCCTAATGCATTAGATAAGGAACTTCAGGCTCCAAAATCTCTTCATCATCCTCCTTTGGACGAAAGGGATCTCGTTTTGCATCTAGCGAACGAACGACCATAGGAGTACTCGAAGGCTTTGCTTTATCCTTATTAAAGCGGCGCAACATCTTTTGGGTGTAGTTCGATTGATGTACTAGGATTCCATCCGAACAATGCTTTATCTCGATACCGAGACAGTATCGAGTCTTACTTAGATCTTTTATCTCAAATTCCGACTTCAGGTGCACGGCAGTTCTCGCGAGCTTTTCAGGAGTTCCGATGAGGTTCATGTCATCGACATATACTGCAACAATTGCAAATCCAGAATGTGACTTCTTTATGAACACACAGGGGCATATTTCGTTGTTCATATATCCCTGACTAGTCAAATACTCACTCAGACGGTTATACCACATTCTTTCGGATTGTTTTAAACCGTAGAGTGAACGCCTCAGCCAAATTGAGAGCGTGTTTCGGGGTTTGGAAATATTTGAACCAGTCAATGTAAGTCATTCGGGAACTTTCATGTAAATTTCTGTATCAAGATCCCTATAGAGATACGCGGTTACTATGTCCATCAGCTGCATATTCAATTTTTCAGAAACTACCAAACTGATAAGGTAGCAAAAAGTAATCACATCCATAACGGGTGAATAAGTTTCGCCATAGTCAATCCCGGGACGTTGTGAGAAGCCTTGTGCAACAAGACGAGCTTTGTAATGCACAATATCGTTCTTCTCATTACGTTTTCGAACGAAAACCCACTTGCAGCCAACGGGCTTCACATGTAGAAGAGTAGGAGCTACAGGTCCAAACATCTTACGTTTTGCAAGCGAATCGAGTTCGACTTGGATTGCTTGTTTCCAGTTTGACCAATCAGTTCTACGTCGACATTCAACAACGGAATGCGGTTTAATGTCATCGCTCAACATGATCTCAGTAGCTACTGCAAATGCTAATGCATCGTCGACAATCATCTCATTTCTACGCCACACATCATCTAAGCTAGCATAATAGACCAAAATCTCACGATTCTCGGGAGGATGATTCGTCTCTTCAAGGACGCTTCCATAATCTAGAATTTCCTCATGAGTTGGATAGAATGAGTAAGCGATAGTCGGATTCACGGTAAGCTCTTCAGGACCTTATGTCGTGGATTTCCTTTTGCGGGGGTGTGAATCCTTTGAACCAAGGGGTCTGCCATGCTTTTGTGTAGGGTCAGATGATTGGCTAGCCGCTAATGCACGTGGATCACCAAGATTGGCGTCCCGGGCTTCCAGGAGGGCAGTTCATCGTACATCTGGTACATTCATCTTTGCAGGCGTATTCGCAACTGGAATGTGTGATCTTGTCATGCGCTCTAGATCGGTGAAAGCATCTGGCATGCTCTGAGCTATGCTCTGGAGATCTAATATGTGATGCACTTCAGTTTCAGACTAAGCAATACGGGGATCTAAATATGACAAAGTGGGAATCGTCCACTATAATTCGCATCGTTCATCAGGAACATTGACGTTCTTATCTCCCCCTAACGACTGGAAGACTGTCTCATAGAATTGACAATCCTCAAAACGAGCAGTAAACAGATCGTCTGTCAAAGGTTCTAAGTAACGAATAATCGAAGGAGAATCATATCCGACATAGATTCCCATCATATCCGACATAATATTTTATTAATTTTTTAATAGAAAGTGGGGTTTGGATCAAGCCACGTCAGCATTTCACTGATAAATTAACGGTCAAGCTAACGGAAGGTATAAAATTGACCAAATTCTAAAGATGAGGTATGACATTGTCAATTTTAAAAGGTGAGGTATGAAAGTGTCGTGACACCAATAGTTGAGGTAGTTTTTTGTACTTTACCCTAATTATTATCTCTAATATCCTTGAAACTTAGTAACGTTCTTCTGGAACGTGGAGAATAGAGTGCCTCATCAATGGTCAATATTGTACCATTGGACAACATTATACGTGCCTTACCGTATCATTCGATCAGGTTGGATGGACCTGAAAGAGTTGTTAGAGGTGCATTCTTAGGTATGAAGTTAGTGAAATAGATACGTTCACGCAAAACGGTGTGCGTGGTTACACTATCTGCTAGATAACTAACTTTCCCACTAGTCATACCTAGAATGAAAAATTAATTTGAATCGGTCACATGCATAAAAGTTCTTAAAACAAATATCAATTCAAAGTAATTTCATTTATTCAAGGATGGTAATTAATTAAAACTTAATATCCAAAAAACAAATCACCAATCAATAATCCAAACATAAAGGAAAATTGTTCAAAAAATCAACCAAAAACAAATGAGGGGTTTGGCCAGGGACGAAGCTAGAAATTTCTTCTAGTGGGGGCAACCTGAAAAACACTAAGATGACCTTATTACAGTATTGTTTATAACCAAATGATCATGGGGATGATTTCAAATGACGATGTTCACAATTGCAATGTCACAAAAATTTCAGTAGTAGTGGAAAGTGACAAATTGATGAGAAAAATATTAACACATGAGAGGTGGAGGAGGGGTTTTTCAGTTTGAATGACATAACAAGACCACTTTTGCTGATATTATATTTGATATAGAGTAGAAGTAGTATGAAGGTATGCTGATATTAGACACATATTTTCTTCAAGGATAACACGTGTATATTTATAATTGCAATATGCAGCTTAACCAACGAATTACTTAAGTGGGGGCATCTACCCCCAGTGGACCTTCATTGGCTCCGTCCATGGGTTTGGCCACTTAGACCAACTCCAACAATGGGCTAAAACCTAAAATTTTCCTTCCCCCCCCCCCCAAAAAAAATCCACTCCAACCCATGACCTAAAATTAACCTAAAACCTAAAACCTAAATGGAGGGCAAATACCGGCCCAATTTTAGGCCACAAAGCAAAATAGGCCCCACCAACTAAGACTAAAACTGGGGTTATGAAGCCTACTGCCCTAGGTCTACTCGCCTACGCGCTGCACGCGCCAGGCCTTTTAAGAAATCCAACAAACCCACGTGGGGTTGGTCCCCTGGGTGTCAGATCATCAAGTAGCCCAATGGCTACTTTTCTTCATCCAACAGCTCGATTTAAATGGGCCGTTGGTTAATCCAACGGTCCAGGTTCAAATATTTTTTTTTTAGTTTTATATTTATATATTTATTGAATCCAACGGCTTAGATCGAATATAATCAAATCTAACGGTAAAAAAAAAAGATTTAATGGTCCAAATATAAATCCAACGGCTTAGATAGAATTGTATTAAGTTTATGTGGTTTATCATGATTTTCATGTATTGATTTAGTGATTTTTCAAAATTTATCGAAATTTAAATATTTTTAGGTTAAAATGTTCATATAATTAATTTAGGATAGTCAACATAATTTTTATTTTAAAAAAAAAGTTAATTTAAAAAAAAAAAAGCCTTAATTCACTCTTAATCTCGGGCTAAAATTTTAGGCCAGAAGGGTTGGAGCAGAAAAACTGTTTCTGGGCTAAAACCTAAATTTTATGGGCTAAATATTTTTAGGTTTTAGGTCATTATTGAAAATTTGGCCCCAATTGTCTTATTTCAACTAAAAAATAAATCTATGTCTAAGATTCTAATCTTCCATAGGGGTGGTATCCTCTTGAAAGTCAGAAACCTCCATCTTGGTAGTCTCTGAGTCGTCCACTTGCATGAAGTTTGATTCAAACTTCTTACGACGAGAATGATATTCATCTAAAACCTTCTTAGGAGCACGGCAAACACGGGACCAATGGTCATTTGAACCACATCGATAACACATATATGCATCCATGGTTTCAGGTGATTTGCCCTTATTCTTAAAGTTTAGGGCCTGGGGAGCGAGGTTTAAGTGCTTCGAGGCTTTGTTTCCTCCCTTGGATGGGCCTTGACTCTATTGACCTTGGTGGGATAGCTTCTGGCCGTCCCTACCACACCTCTTTTGGCGTTTTGGGCGTTGGTTAGTGCTATAGTGTGCTTCAGGCACAGCAGTCGCCCCAGTAGGTCTAGCTTGATGATTCTTCATCAACAGCTGGTTCTGCTTTTCAACGATAAGTAAAACAGAGATCAAATCCGAGAACTTAGTGAACTTCTGAGCTCTATATTGTTGCTGCATGACAATATAGCAGAGAAGGTTGAATAGGTATTCTCCAAGAGATCCTCTTCGGTCATAGTTTCATTGCAAAACTTGAGAAGTGATCAGATTCGATAAACTTTAGAATTATATTCATTCACAGACTTAAAGTCTTGGAAGCATAAGTGCGCCAGTCGTGTCTTGCTTCAGGCAAGAATATGTCCTTTTGGTGATCAAAACGATTAGCCAAAAAGACCCATAATGCACGTGGATCCTCCTCAGCAAGATACTCAGTTTGCAGAACGTCATGGATATGTCTTCGAATGAAGATCATAGCAGTGGCTTTGTCAACTTCGCCAATAGGTTCATTTGTTGCTTCTTCAATGGCAGGACGCAAGTTCTTTGCAGTGAGGTGGAGCTTCACATCTTGAACCCACTTGAGGTAGTTCCTTCCAGAGACCTCCAAAGCGGTAAAGTCGAGTTTGTTCAAATTCGACAGGTTCCTATCACAAAATAGATGGACAAGATGTGGTTTGTGTAATGGAGAAAAAATCAATCCATTCACATAGGAGTGGAACATACAGGTTCTAATAGACATGCATTGGTTTAATTTTTGCATGAAAAAGTCTTCAGGTTTTCATGGGTGATGTTTTTGTTTAGTGAAAACTTCAGGTTTTCAAACAAGGCATATTTATAAGAAACTTCGGGTTTCAAAAAATAATTATGAACTTCAGGTTCATATATTCCTGCAAGCAAACACAAATATATATGCAAGCAAATATGCAACAAGAATATGCAAAGATATAACTTTTAGGTTTACAAATATAATTGAATTAATTTATTTGGACTTCGGGCCAAATTAAAATGTGGGTGAAAAAAAATAAAACCCATTGGGCCTAAAATAATTAGGCGAATAAAACTTGGGGCCCAAAAACTAAGCCACGGGTGGCTTAAAAAAATGGTGTCGTGTATCCCAAGCCCAAGAATTGGGCTGGGGGTCTCGGATGGGGCTACAGGCCCACATAGAGGATTAGGGCAGGGATTGGGTCGCGGCAGGTAGACCCAAAAGCTAAATTTTTTTTTTTTTTTTTTTTTGTTCTCTCTCTGCAGGCCGACAAAAAAATGAGCCAAAGCAGGGAAGCCCAAAGCAGAAAAGAGAGAAAAAAAAATGCGCCGAGAGACAGAGCCCTATAGGGCTCGGGTTTTGGAACCTAAACACCCTAGAGTGTGCTCTGTGTGTGTCGCTGGAGAAGAACATCGGAATTGGGTGACAGTGTTGCGGCAAACGACGTTTCCAAAGTTGAGGCAAGCCATGGTTTGTTAAAAACCTCAAATATGAACGAGGATTTTTGAAAAAAAATTCAATCGTTCTAACAAAAACCCTAGAAATCGAATCGAAAAATTTGTAAAAAAATTTCGATGGGATTCAAAAGAATCTCGGCCTAATTCTGACGTGGGACGACTTCTAGTTGTCGGCGATATGAACCATAGGTTTAGGGCAGTGGCTGCAGGCCATGCTGTGGTCGGGGACACCATGAAAGGTGTCGGGTTTTGTGGGTTTGAGGCTCGGAGCATCTTGCTCCATGGGTTTTTCTGGGGAGAGCTGCAGGCTCTCAGCTTGGCTTGGGGGAAACCCAGCTGCAGGATGGTGGTCACAGGTTCGAAAGAACCCGATGTTCCCAAATCGTAATTTTTTTCAATTCAATATACCATTTAATTTGATATATATTTCAATAAAAAAAAATATGTTCAATTGGATTCACATGCAAAACAATATTTTCAATGCATATACATATGTATTTTATGCAATTCATGCAAATATCAAATTCACATAATTCAACAATTATGATTATGAGGCGTACACAATTTATGTAGAATCTAAAATTCGTAAAACGTAAAGTTGGGTCATGCATCAAGGTGAATGTTCATGTTATCAGGGCTGTAAAATATCGAGTTAAAAGCCGTTGTTTTGAAAGAACCTGATTGCGTGATGATATGGATGAACTGGTTTGATGCAAAAAAATTCTTCAACGTCAGATTCCTAAGCGCAAGAGTAGGAGCGTGCTGATAACGTGTTGTGGTCTATTTTATCTGACAATGTTAAAGGGGGCCGACGACAAACAGTGCAGAGATAAACGTGTTTGTAGAATTGTAGGGGAATATGTGTGTGTTGTTATCCCTCCTACATTATGCCTTTATTTATAGTCAAAGAAGAGAGGAGATATTCCTTCTTCCCTAAGGAATATAAGATACAATAGGAAATGATAACTAGAATCAAATCTCATCTAGGATTTACACAATCGCACCTAAACTATGAATGTTTACAACATATGTGAGTTTTTATGTGCAATTTTTCTTCAGTGCTCGGCTTTTGTGCCGAATTCACTATACCAAAGAAAAAGTAACAAAAAAGTGGAATTGGTCGCCAGTAAGGAAAATGATCATTTCCGGATTTTTTTTTTTGTGGGGATCCGGGAAATCAATTAATCATGTTCATTCATTGTACATCATGCAATCAATTTTTGTTAGGTGCTATTTATATTCAATTTTAAATTTTAAATGATTTATGACTGCACAATGTATGATGAACAGATATGATTGATTGATCATTAGGATCCCCATAAAGAGGATCCGGAGATGATCCTTTTCCCGCCGTTAATGCATTTAGTAGTTTTTTTTTTTTTTTTTTTTTTTAATTCTGTTTAAGGTTATTTAGTCAAGGTCAATAGAATTTTTATTAAGTAGTCAACGGATATGGTAGATAAACCAATTCTTTAGACTAACTTTGCAAATTATGTGATTGTCACCAATAAGAAATAAGCACGTTAATCAATAATTAAGTAATAATTTTATCATCAACAATCATGTCATATGTTTATAAATGGTTTAAATATATAGTATCTATAGCATTATCATTACCAACCACAACAAGTGACCCAGTAGTAAGGGCGCAAACTGCGACTCTAATAAACAAAAAAAAGTGGGAGGTTCCGAGTTCGATGTTCTGAGCTAGTGAGTCTGCTTGACTGTGACCATGGGCAGGGTGAAATCCCCCTACCTCTCCAAGCCCAGAAAGGGCGAATAACCGTGGCTTACCATCATTTGACTTCTTTTTTAAATCAGTAAAAGCATTATCATTACCCATATAACAAGGGTCAATTTTTATTTTAGACATAATCAATGACATATTTATAATAGGGAATTGTTATTAGCACTCCAAAAATCTCATTAAACTTTCAATATTAGGAAAGAAAAATACACTTGTGAGGAGTGTAGAATGAGATTTTTGGAGTGCCAATAACACTTCCCTTATAATAAATATACATAGATCAATGAAGCCCAGCCATATGGGTTTAGGCTAGTAGAGGAAAATAATTGTTCTACTATTCTCTCACTTTAATTTATTATTTTCCTTCTCTCATCCCATCTTTGTCCTTATCCACTCTCTTCTCTTCTGGCTTTCTCTCATGTCTCTCCCATTCTCTTTCTTCATTCTCTCTGTCCTTCTCTCTTGCCCTTTCTCCCATCTCTCTCTGATGAAAAATAAAAGGTTATTGGTGATGGCGGGTAGCATTATATCCCAGTAGCATAGTCCATCAACGATTATGACATCGTGATTGACACGATTCATTCCAAAACCATCAACGATCTCCACAAGATCGTGAAGCGGATGGTGGTGACGGGGTTCAAGTAGGAGTGGTCGCACATTAGTTGTCAGAGAGTGTTTCTAGAAGAATGCTTGTCGAGGCTAGGGTCGTAAGAGTTGAACCTGAGTATCGATGAGGTATAGAAGATGCCATGGAAGGGGCTTGAGAATGAAATTGAGGTGGTGGATCAAATATGCAAAATTCGTGCTTCGAATTTTAGGTCCTCTTTGTTATTTAATTTTGTAATTTAATTTGTGTTTGGAATTGTAGAAGACAATGCTTGCATCTTTTGACAACTTGAAGACAATCCACATGAAAATAAAACTACAAAAATAGACATGACATTGCCGTGTCTGAATGTAAATGTAAAAGGTGAACCAGAAGCAAACACTGTATTGTAAAGTCTAAATCCAAATGTAAAAGCAGAACCAAAAATGGTGAAAGTGACACAGAGTCTAAATCCAAAAATTTTATGAACGAATGCCCTTATTTTCATATTTGTCATTCCTTTTTTTTTTAATTTCGAATCTACTTATTGGAAGAAAATAAGTTTCTTGAAATTTTTAATTTCGAATTGTATCCTCACGAAAGAATGTTGAAATTGAAAAGAAAAGAAAAAACCGCCTAATCATTCAAGTCTTTGCTTTGGAGTCTCTAAATTATACGCCCTTTGGTTGAATCATAAGGACTTCCCTCAATTTTTAGTCTATTTCCTGGTAGTATAAAACTACATGGAATCCTTTACAAAACAAAAACCAGAATAATTTTTTTTGTTAACTAAACGAATCTGGAAGATACATACCATCGGTAAATTGTTCAGTAATTAAACCCTTATGAATCCATTTTTGTTGTTTCATTCTAGGTAAAACCGCTTTGAAGTATGAACTAATGTGAGAGGTGTAATATTATAAACTTATCATTTCTCTTTTTTCACAAATATGATTGTGTCAGCTATTAGAAAGATTACCATATATAACACAAAACTTCTCCACCAATTCCTTATAGTCGAGCATTTTGGTCTGTCATTATATGTCGAGAAGTAAAAAGAATTACAACCCTCATTCCGCCTAAAATTCTAGGAATTTGTTGATAGTTAGAATATATTCGTCGACCGGGTCGACTACTTATTTCGTGTAGTCAGACTTTGGATCTATCTAGATCCGACATCCTAGTATACATCAATTCTCAGCTGCTTGTCAACCAGCTATCAGGAACCCTCCAGGTGAAGCATGAATGAATGGCTACCCTAGTATACAACAATTCTCAGCTGCTTGTCAACCAGCTATCAGGAACCCTCCAGGCGAAGCATGAGCGAATGGCTACCTGAACTAGACTCGGCAATGGAAGAACTCGCTCCAATGTAGAAGATAAATCAGAAAAAGACACTACAAAGCAGCGTTTAAATCCAAATCGTAAAAAACAGAACCAGGAAACAGACACTACAACGCATTGCCGAAATTCACAGAGTCATGTAAGGTGTAGAGTGCAAGAAATGTGTGAGTGATGCGTGTGATTAACCTGATTCGAAATAAAAAGAATTTGCACGCTGCCAGCTGTGGTGCCTTAAATTAGTAAACTTTATTTAGTTGAGGTGTTATAGTGTACTTCAAAGTCTTATTGACCTATTTATAATTAGAATAAATTTGATTGATCTATTGTCAATATCATAACATTTTCTTGATTTCATAAAAAAAAAAAGTCCTTCTCTTTAATTGACCTGGCTCAAAACGAAACCGTTTTGACCAGGTCATTGAAAAACAACTTGAAAAAAAAACTCTTCTTTCTTTGCAAAGCCGTTGTTTCTCCGAAAACCTAGAGTCGCAAAGCCATCGAACCTGCTTACCCACTGTTGATATTGTTGTTTGACTTCATTGTCCAAAAGTGTTCAATGTTCTGCGAAGAAGGAAGGAAAAAGAAAGAGAGAGAAAAAAAAAAGAGTGGGATTCTCTTCCTTATTTTTTCCCTCATCTTCTCTCCTCTTCTATTTGAACGGTCACGGTTAAACTATGTCAACGTCTTATATTAATTTTTTATAGCAAGAGAAAAACAAAATAATAGAATGTGAGAGGAGTGGATGGAAGATGATGAAAAAAAGGAGGGAAGAGAATCCTAGTTCAAAAAAAAGAAGAAAAAAGGAAACTCTTTTGCAATTCGGCCGGTTGGTGGAGACGACAGGTTTCGACAAAATTCGGCCAGAAACTCGCCGGAAAACTCAAGAATTTCACGTTCTGCTTCAAAAGTCGACTCTTTTGCAATGTCTTATTCAAAATTTGTGACTTGCTATACAAATCTTCCAACTATGCATTTTAACACCCAATTTTGCGATTAGATCAGGAACCCAGTGATGATTCTGGGCCCTTGGATGGGATCTAAAGTCCACAAAATGTTCAGTACAAATACCTAACGGCACCGATGAAAAGTTGTTGTATATGTGGAACAAACCCTAAAAGACGTCTGACAGTTCTGTTCCAAAAACTCCATGAATTTCAGTGTCTTATTAGGCGCAGCCAGGTCTACAGTCACTCAGTCAGTCTCTGTCATGCCAAATAGGCACATCATCTCCATCTCAAACACATTTACTTTTCTCCCAATCTGCCAAATTATGCACTTTAATAATATAAAGTTGATTTTGCACCATTATCATCCACAGAATCAGATAATGCCCAAATTATGGCTGGCTGCTGTTGGCTGCTGCTGGCTGCTGCAGCTGCTACATATCATGTATCAAGCCTTGTTTACATGATCATTCTCACAAAAACAATTAAATAAATAAAATAAAACACAAAGCAACTTGGACGGATTCCCACATGGTGAAATCTCTACGTATTTCTTGAGAATTAATCATACATTGATAAGAAAAGAGATTTTGTATGTGCTTATAAGTTGTTAAGCTACATTCTGTATTGTCAACTGATTTTCTGGTGAAACCTCAATTTTCTCGATGGTATCAGAGCGTAGCTGTCTCACGTGTGAAGCCGAACGACCACACGAGCTTTACGTCACCCAATTTGTGTTATTCACGTTTTAGGCTTGAAAATTTACTTGAGGAGCATATACAGAGCTATAAATTTTCTTTAACAGGGGCGACCTTAACCCCGTCTTCCATAATTTCATTGCCTTTTCTTTTTTCGTAAGTTTCATTATGCCATAAATTGTAGGAATTACAGTGATGAGAATATAAACTGAAATTATTTAAAGTACTAAAATTATAGAAAAATTCAAGTTGCAAGTCTTTTTCTTTATATTCCACTAAAAGGAGCAGCATTAATATGACCAATATGCTCTTCGCACTTTCTAAAATCATCATAACTTTTCCCCTCACAAAACTTTAGTGAAGGCAGCTGTCCCCATGCCTTAGTTGCCTCCCTCTACGGTGAGGATGCGTGTTGAGAATAAAATTGACATTGATGAGAGCAGAGATATTGGCATATTGCCAATTGATTTTATGATGGAACCTCAACTTTCTTCAATATCAACCCTTATTGTTTAAGTTGCGTTTATGTTTATGTTTATTTTTGTCCGGCGGAGGCAATTCAGAAATAAGACGAACAAAGTATGCGTCTTTGATCTTACTTTAAATTATGCCTTATATTTTCTTTATACCATATTATATGCTTTAATTTTTCATTATTATTGATTCAAAAGAAAGAAAGAAAAATCTCGTATTCTCATAAATTTAATGTGATGCATCTCAAATTAATATTGTTTTGAAAAAAAAAATCATATTTAAAGTATTGGAAGCCATCATTTCATTTTCGTCACAGGCCATAGTTTGCATTAGGACGGCTCTGTGCGAGGCGTTCACCATTTACCATTTACCATTTACCATTTACATGGCAACCAATCTCTAGGTTTGACATGGACTTTTCAAGCATTTTAATCAACGTGAAATCATTTCATGCACAATTGATTTTCAACTTCTAGAGATTCTTTGTGTGAATTTGGATAATATTTTCTATTTTATCTAACCTGTTCTCTCTCTCCCATGCTTATAAATTGAACCCCTGGAAAACATATCAGTTTAACCATCTAGGCTCCAATTTTTAGATGCAGCCCTAAGGTAGGTCACACGGATGATGATGGTCAGCTGCTTGGTATTGGAAGGAACCGAACTTTGAATTTGTTATAATCCTAACTCATTACACTATTCCGAAAGAGAATCAGAGTTTAGGGCTTTTCTATTTAACTGAAATACTACTTTTTTTGGGTCAAAAAATCAAGACAATTTGAAAAGGAAAAAAAGGTTTTGAACTCTGGATCTCTAGCCTGCTCTTACTCATCACCCTACTCAGACTCACCATTAGGTTAACCCTAGAAATACAAGAGAATTGCTTTATAAAAAAGAGAAATGAGAAGGTTACTAGGCCAACTTGCAACTCATTTTGTAAGAATATGTGGCTATAGCTATTATCATCAACCATCATAAGAATAATTAGGCTGAAGTGATCAGTAATTTAATGTTTGAGAATTGATTTTCACATTCGTTTTTCATCTTCTGCACTTTCTTTATCGTTTCTAACCATTGGATTGATTAAATGGTTGGAGAATCAATGGGCAGAATTAAAAGGGGTGCTTAAATCAATCCCTTATTGTTTTCCAGCATGACCAAGGCCAAATATCTTACAACGTTTTAAAACCCCTCTTAAATCATGTTTTCATAATTGATTGTTGTTCTGTTATGAGTTCACACTAGCTTTTTGCAGTAGACAACTCAATCAAACTCCATCATCTTGTAAGTGATAAGAATAGATATTGTCCCTGAGAAGATACCTCACTGATACAGCCCTAAACTCCGCAGACAAGAAATAGGTTTGCGTCCATATCTCTTACCTTACAAAAAAAAAAAAACAAATAAAATTTGAAATCCAAAACATGACGAAAAGATAATAGCATCTTCAAGTTATCATGCCTTTCTCATTTCCCATGTTTGGTTTGCATCATTGAATGGTCAAACTCAAAAGCACTTGTAAATTGGGACAAAGTGAAAATGCCTTTCTCCAAATGGTGGAAATTGGAAAATCGATCTTCTAGTCCAAAGTGAAGCATCACTGTTGATGTTACCTGAAACATTTTAGTGCACATGCACCCCCATGGCTTTTCTGTAAAGTGCTTGTTGGGCATTCCCCCTAATTGTTGTCACCATATGAACCAGACATAACTTTCTGCTTATCAAAAGCTCTTTAATGGGTTTCCATGATTAGCTTATTATACACATATAAGCGATAAAGCAATGCTTAGAGGGTGATATATACAACTTTAATTTTTTAAGAAATATTGGCGTTGGATTGTGAAACAACTAATCGACATTCTAGTATACTTTAAGCTCTAGTTTTCCACCCTTGGTTACATTCGATTCACATTCTAAGATCAAGTTGGGCACAAGAGGCTTCAATCATTGAGTTTGATTCCCATGTTGGGTAGTGTGGTGGTCAATACTTTTATGTCAAACATGTTGCATGTACTGGGTACGTAACCATGTTCTTGTGTTCTCAATTGCTACAAGTCTACAATGGCATCAACTGGCATTAAAAATTTCATTTCCTCAACAGAAAGCTCCAATTGTTCGTAAACGGTTTCGAGCCACGGGTGAAATCTTTTTGAACCACTAGAATAGAGGAGAGATTTGAACTTAGTGTTGATCCGAATATTGGATATTTATGACCAATCCACTATATAATTTGACACTAGAATAGATGGAAAGTTAATAATTTGACACATGCATTAATTTGTTGCTTTTACATCATTTTTGATGAGTGACATTATGACCAATCCACTATATAATTTCATTGCTCAGAAGGGCTTGGTGGGTTAGGGTGAGCCCTCACACCGGGACCAGAGGCATGAACCACGAGCATGGATGGGCCATGGACTTCACGTGAGAGAGAGTGCATCCTGCCATGTGATTGGAAGTTTTGGCAGGTGTCATTTTAGCCCTTATCAGACCATCTGCTTCATACCTTTTTGCAATAAAGAGATAAAGCTAATCAATATAATCACAAAAAATGTGTAGATGTGGTGGCCTGCTTTAAGTTTCAAAGGAAATCAACCTGTAGTGGCATCTTTTCTCTCCCACTCGACATGCATGGTGTACCAACATTGTTGTTACGAAGTCCACCTCCAAACGAAGTGGCTGTATGTGGGTTTTTTATTTTTTATTTTATTTATTTTATTTATTTATTTATTTTATAGGAAAATTAATTAAAAAAAATTTGAAAAATTTGAGTTTTAACGAAAATGACAAAAAGATACTGTATGTAAATAGTACCAGGAGTGACTTTTTAGAGTAAAAATATTATTAACATTAAAAGTGAACAGTAACATAAGTGTTTCGTTAAGACTCTCTATTTTTTTCCCAATAAACTATTTCATTCTATGTGAGTTTCTATCTTAAAACTAATGAAAATGGGAGGGAAATATTTATATCGTTATAAGCTTAATATATGGACAACATTATATTAGATAATGTGGAAATACGTAAATCGTTGGGTTCACACGTAAATAACATGCTCTGATACCCTATTAGAATGTGAGCATCAATCTCAAAATCTCACTTCACAATAAAAGAGAGACACCCAATATTATTTAAACTATTAGGCAAGCTATTCACGAGTGAATCCAACGGCTATTCACATGTGAGCCCAAAGGCAATCTTAGTACATGGATAAAAAATAAAAAAATACGTGTAGGATTCATACTGTCAACAAAGATAGAGATTTTTAAAGAAGAAGAATAAGTACGGTATTCTATTCATAGAATAAAGACATTACAAATACATATTCATGAAGAATTCAACCCAAAAAGAGTCCTTGCAAACTTGATTTGAAATTTACAATAAAACATGATAAATTGCGAAACAAAGAGTGGATTTCAAACACTTCGTTGAAAACCTAGCTCATTAGCCGAGAAGCACAATATTAAAGAGATCAATTGAATTGATAAATACCATATTGTGTCGAGATCGTGTAACAACAATAACTCTCAAATCATATTGGAACAAGTTGCATGATGCACACATGCCTACTACATCACCTAATCACCGCCCCATGAGCCTAAAACATAGAAAGAAAGTAGATCCATCAAATCAAACAGTTTTGCTGCTTCACAACCTCTTGACATCTCGAAGAGATCCGTAGCACCATGCGGGCTAAATTCCTAGTATCGTACTCGCTAAACCTGAAATCAACGTAATTTGACAGATTTCACTCCTTGTAGCTCCTTATCCATTTCGAAGATGACAACTGTAACCAAATTCTTATATTAATTGTGTGTGTCAGCCAAAAGGTAGTGGCTATCACAACTATTTCTACCTCAAAATCAAAAATAGGAAAAATTGAGAGAGAGAGAGAGAGAGAGAGAGAGAGAGAAGAGAGAGAGAAATTAAGGGCAACCCCAAAACGACCAGGTTTTTTTTCTCTCCAGACGGCTAGGTTTTTTTCTCTCAGGCGGCTAAGTTTTTTTTTTTAACTTTTCCTCTAATCTATCTATTTTTTTTCTTATTTAAAACTCAAACCTACCCTACTTTTTTGTCTATCTCAAGACTATATTATTGCTCAAGTGGCTAGAAAGTAGAAACAACCATTTTCCAAAAATAGCGGAACATGTATTATATAAATATAGGGTGGTGTTGCATATATTAAACTTGTGGATCAAATAATATGGTACATTGTACATCATATAAAATTTCACTACAATTATTATCAAATTTCAACTTGAATTGAAGTATAAATTTAATTAGTAACACATCAATAATGTTCATATATGCTAATAATTAGTGCAATGTGAAGAGAAATCCACTTAGACATGTCTAACAACATCGTTGTGCAATCTATGCTAGAATAATCGCCATGCTCATTACATATATTAAACATTTGAAACCCTTTATAACATGACAAAAATTAATGCAATTAAAACAATTTATAACTCCACATTTTAATTTTTCGTCAAAACCACAAAGTCAATCCCATTCCAACATTGTTGTCTTGAAAAATGACTATGAGGTGCATTTATAATAGAAAATTAAAAAAATACGATATTTCGTGACAAGAACCCTAACCATGCAATGAATGAAACCATGAAAAACAAACAAGCACACTAAGTGCCTCAATAAATCCACACCAGTTAAAAACAAAGAAAATCTACCGAAGGAAGTAGCTCGGAAAACCCACATCATTTCGATATTAATATAAAAGGATGAAACTAGGAGCCTACCAAACAAGATCAAGAGATGCCATGATTTGCTAGAACATCAACATCTTGATTAATATATAATTCCACATTAAATTTCACGTGTCCTTTGAAAAAACAATACAAAAAGTTAAAAACTAGCTAATTAGCTTGAAACTTTCTATTACACCTCTAATTTTTTAAGGCAGGAGAACAAGAGCCCCAGCAGTTTTGAACTGTTAACTCTTTTTAATATCGTTGAGTGAAATAATGCCTACCTATAAAAATAAAATAAAAATATTACGAGATTTCTTTATGAATTATAAAAGTATTTACATTGAAATGGTGTAATTTCTTATATGCCATCTCTATCACATAACTATACATAAACTAATAAACAAATAAAATTGAAAAGGACTCTCTGGAAATATTGGGCCTTCGGGGGGACATCAGATTTGGAAGGCCAAGGTATGGCCTGGCTGATATCATCTCCACTATGTCACATTTTCTTAATGTTTTCTAGCCAATGTTTCCCACGTGATGAAAAACCTTAAGCCCTCCACCGAAATGTCGGCCAAAGATTATCCAATAGCAGACTTTGTATTATATTTGTAATATTATAATTAAGGTAACACTGCAGGCGGTGATGCTTGCAGCTTCCTTAACAAATTAAAGTGATCGAGTCATTGAGGTTGATGCCGTCATAACCCTAACGATGGTTGTGTTTCAGCCGAAATTGCATATATCACAAGAAAGCTTAATTGTGTGCCAAGCGCACTAATATTACAATTACATATTAGGTTAATTATTCAAAAACCATAAGCATGACATCTGAATCTTGATATATGGAGGTGAAAAGCTTAATTAGGACATGTTTAATAATTGCTTCGGTATTTCGTTTTTTGTGTGCATGTTTTGTGGCTTAAGATATGATGAAAGTGTATATAGAAAGAAGGGTGATGCTGAACTCTTTTACCTTTACATCTTCACAAAAAAAAAAAAAAAAAAAAAAAAGGAGAAAAAAAGAGAAGAAGAAGTGTATGTGAAATCAAAAACCAAAAACGAAATTGTTATCAAAAGAAGCCCTTAACCTATATAATTGTAGTAAATGATGAGACTCTGTGGATAAATTATAAATTAAGACCAAGACCAGGATTTAAGGATTTATGGTTTGTTGTGAGTTGAAGACCAAGGCAACTATAAACTTCTTCCTTATAGTGTTGATGTGTTATGTGGAGGGATTTTAGTTAACTATTTGATCCAAAGTAGGCTAACATATCTATCTAAGAAAAAGGAATTGAGGACAACTAAGATACTTTTTTATGTTTCATTACGAATACATCATATCCCACATCCCACATCCAACCATAAAATTTAGGTTTGATTATTAGGAGAGGTTTCTAGTGTAAATCTTAAATTTTCGGGTGTAAATCTTAAACTTTTATCATTTTCTTTCGACCTAAAACCAAATATTTAGATTTTACGCTTTAGACCTATGTTTTGAAGATATTCTTAATTAAAAATAAAAAGAATAAAGAATAAAGAATAAAGAGGAAGGAGATATCTCTTTTTTCGTTTGAGGAAAAACCCAATATTAATAGGCTTATTATATTAACACCCCACAAATTGTTGAATAAATCCTACATACTTAATACACCCCACATTTGCTTTTAATGAAACATTATCTTAATACACCCCACATAATTCCCTATAATACCCTCACACCTCACATTCTCAATATACACCTTACATTTTCTACATGCACCCCATATTTTCTATACATCCCACATTTCTCAAATCTTATAAAGCTTTTGATTTGGACAAAAAATGCCGACTGAAATTTTTGACAAAATATGCCTCATGGGATTTAAAGCATATGTGGATTGTTTTCAATTCCACCATTAAAACCAATGTCGTATGTGTTTAATATTTGGTGGTCATTTTAGATGTTTAATTCTTCATGTAATCCCTGTGATCCCTAAAAGAAGAATACGAACATAGAGGCTTGAATAACGTAGCAAAAGTACGATTAAATAATGATCGATGTTGTCAAAATCACTAAAACAATAAAAAATTTGAAATCTTACCTCATGTGAAGCTTCCGAAACATTGATTTCGTGTTTCATTCATGAAAAATATTTTTTCTCAATCAACATGTTTGTAGTTTCATTGGTTAGGGTTTTGTTCAACAATGGAGGGTCGAAGAGATTTTGATGGTTAAAGAAGATAAATAATACGTTAAAAGTGATTTAGAGTGTATTTAGATTTTTTTTTATTTTTTAACTTGATAAGGTCAAAATTGTCATTGCATAATAAGGTAAATAAGTCATTTAACATTAAATTTTAATGTGAGCAATTCAACATTTTGTGAGGTGCCAAAAAACCTATTTATATTAATATTTCTATTTATTTTAATTTTGGAGAGCAGTGAAGTTTCGATGACATTTCTCATCTCATTTGTAACGAAATATAAATGCACATGAGTTGTATAACTTTCTATACACGTGCAAGACAGTCCGTGTAATCTAGCAAAAATAATCCAGGAAGGATGTATTACGGTTTATGTACAGTGGTGGATTCAGGAAATATTATTAGGGGTTCATAAGAATAACGTGTGTGGCATGTAAATTTTTTTGAACAAAAATAACATGTATATCGTCATTTCATCATGTCATGGTAAGCCTGAAGTCATTTGCAAAGACATATTGCACACCTGTTAATGCCTCATTTGCATGGGTAACTAACATGTTCTAAGGCTGCTCCCATATGAATGCATAACAAAAGAACACACTTATCTTGAACACACTAACAAATTGATTGATATCATTGCATCCCACTAATATGTTTGTCCAAGAATAATGATGCTTTGTTCATTCTCTGAGATTACCATTTCATTTACTTTGCATTTTTGGATAGTCTTTTACTTGGTTCTTTTTTTTTTCTTCCTACAATTGTAATCACAACCAACAAATAAACCAAAAATAAATTATAGTAAGACTAGACTGTAAAGAGGCAGCACCTCTCTAACTCATTTTATCAAGCAATTGGAGGCCATATATGGAGGGCAACTCTAACCTTCAAAGGGACAGTACCCAAGTCATCCATAAAGATTCACTGGAGTTTGGAGGGTCAGCTGACCCCCCATTCCCCCTCCTCCTAAGTCGGTTTGTTTATGTAATTACGTAGATAATATATTATACAAAAGTTAATGGGAGATATAAAAAATTATATACATATATATCTTAGCAATGTGAGAGGAAGGAAAAAGGAAAAGGAATTTGGATAACTACATGCCTTGTCTACTTCTTTTATCTACGACACCATATTGGTCCACAAATTAGTACCTATCAGTAAATGGAGGATATTCATTTGATATTAGCTAAGATTAGCTTGTAGAATACAAGTAGTTGAGAGGTAAAAGAAAGAAGAAGGAAATGTACGTAAAGAACAATAATTCTGAAAAATTACTTTCAATTTTAGCCAAGAAAGGTGTGACAAGAGAAGATGAGACTATCTTATAGTTAGAGACAAATGAGCTTTTGAATTAACCTAAACATAAAATATTACTAATACATCAGTTGGAACCTTGCGATTTGTTTCGATGATTTAGATTTTAGAGTCGACCTAAACAACTTAATAAAGCACAATAATAAACAAAAGATTTTACAAAGGTATCAACTTTCATAAAAAAAAATAGTCTCATCAACTATAAAGCACAATAATAAACGAAATTTTTACATAGGTTAATCGTTTAGTTTACAACTCAACCCATGTTCATTCATATTGCGTTATTCAAGCGGTAAATTGCATATACAACTTAATGGATAATGTGCATGCACATACCAATTAAACTGTTCAACTAACTAGTTGAACACAGAGGAAAGAAAGAAATGTAGAATTTGCAGAGGGAAATGATAATTACACGTCTCTTCTCTCTTTTTTTACATTCACTTATATCTAGCCATTAAATTGAAGAAATCAACAAGAACAACATAGAAGATTAAACAGAACTGTGTAAAGACGAGAACAAATATTGGACCGTGAATAAAAAGGGGTAAAGTAAAGTCTAAGCGCATATGACACGAAAAGGAAATCCGATTTCGGTAAGACATGATCTTAATCATAGTTCAAATTCAAGATATAGTGTAGTTATAATTTTTT
The DNA here is from genome assembly GCA_024362995.1 of Heteromeles arbutifolia. Taxonomy (NCBI): domain Eukaryota; kingdom Viridiplantae; phylum Streptophyta; class Magnoliopsida; order Rosales; family Rosaceae; genus Heteromeles; species Heteromeles arbutifolia. The sequence continues at coordinate 7,028,455 of JANCRC010000017.1, read as the reverse complement.
TTAGAGGCATTTAGATACTGGTCAAAAAAATCAACATGCTATTAGATTAAGTCAAGTATTACCTTTTCTTCACTTTTATTTTATTTTTTTTACATTTTTTAATATTAGAGACAATGAAAATCCTCTAATTTCATGCATCTTTTTGTTTGTATTTTTGAATTTTGAATATTTGAAAATTACTTTATTTTTAATCTACTTATTAAAAAAAACAATTTTTTTAATCTACTTATTATATTCTAAAAAAAAAAATTAGCAAGTGGCCCTTTATTACAATGGTGGAAAGGAGTTAAGCTATTGCATGACGACGTGGGTTCAAAGTGTGACATCCCACATCACCCAGGGGAGTGATCCTTAAATGTATATTCTCATCCCTACCTAGCACGAGGCCTTTTGGGAGCTCACTGGCTTCGGGTTCCGTAGGAACTCCGAAGTTAAGCGAGAAGGGGGCCAGAGAACTCCCAGGATGGGTGACCCACTGGGAAGTTGCTTGTGAGTTCCCAGAAACAAAACCGTGAGGGTGTGGGAAAGGCCCAAAGCGGACAATATCGTGCTACGGTGGAGTCGAGCCCAGGAGGTGGCTGCGCCCGGGCCGAGATGTGACAAATTGGTATCAAAGACAATCCCTGGCCAAAAGTGTGCCAACGAGGATGTCGGGCCCCTAAGGGGGGTGGATTGTGACATCCCACATCGCCCATGGGAGTGATCCTTAAATGTATATTCTCATCCCTACCTAGCACGAGGCCTTTTGGGAGCTCACTGGCTTCAGGTTTCGTAGGAACTCCGAAGTTAAGCGAAAAGGGGGCCAGAGCACTCCTAGGATGGGTGACCCACTGGGAAGTTGCTCGTGAGTTCCTAGAAACAAAACCGTGAAGGCGTGGGGAAGGCCCAAAGCGGACAATATCGTGCTACGGTGGAGTCGAGCCCGGGAGGTGGCTGCGCCCGGGCCGGGATGTGACACAAATCCCGTCGGTGACTAATCTAACATCTAATAACAAAATTTATCGTTTGACAAAAAAAAAGATTTTTTTTTTTAATATACTAACATATATAAACCCACTTGCAAAACATACCTAATTCAAGAAACAAATAAATAAATGGATAATATACCTATAAACGAGATATAAAACCTAAGTAAAAGGTAAAAAAATATAATATACCTACAAGTAAGACACATTAATATGTATACAAGTTGATTATCAAAAAAGAAGAAGAAGAAGAAGAAATTACCTTTATGAATGGTGTTTAGAGGAGGAGGAAGAAGAAGAAAAATAAATAACAAGAAATAATTAAAAATAATAATTAGGAAGAGATTTGAATCCTATAGTAAATTATATCATTAAAAAAATAATTATTGATAATAAAATAATAAACTAAAAAAATGGGACCTATTTTAATAAAATAGAATATTTCTAATATTATTTTATATCAAGTTTTTTCCCCTTCTTTTTATTGGAAAAAGACATCTCAGCACAAATCAATAAATGTATTGTGATATATTTCAACCATAGTGGTACACAAAGATAAAAGGCAGATGGAGCGATACAAGCTCAGCCACAAGTAGTCATGCAGTATAGGCAGCCCAAGCTAGGACATGCTGTCTTGCTAGCTGCCACTTCTCAAAAGTGAAAGTATGGTTTCAAGTTCAAGCACAAAAGAAATGGACCCTCCAAGCAGAGCTTTAATTTGATTTCTCTCCTTTTCTTCTCCTCTTAATTGTATTGTTGTTGGAAATTTTATTTTTAATTGATATGTATATCAAATTATTCATAAGTATTATTTTCTTTTAAAATTATGGTGATGAGAAAATCAAGTTGCTCACGGCGCTGAAACTATAGCTAGTTCCCCCACCCTCACCCTCCTTCCACTACTTTATATAAACCTCCCATCTACTCCTCTTACAGTCTCACTCTTGCATTGCAGATTTAAACTTATCTCACTAGAAGCATAACCACAATGAGTTGCTTGCAGTCTTGGCCTGAGCCTATCGTGAGAGTCCAGTCCTTAGCAGAAAGCGGCATAACCGCTATCCCCGATCTCTACATTAAACCACCATCCAAACGACCATCACAGCCAAACACCAACAACCACCGTGATGCTGACGTCAACATCCCGATCATTGACCTCCAAAACCTTTTGAGCGACAACCGGAGCCTCCGCGAGGCAACGATGCGTTCAATCTCGAGCGCCTGCAGGGAGTGGGGGTTTTTTCAGGTGGTGAACCACGGCGTGAGCCACGAGCTGATGAAGCGGGCGAGGGACACATGGCGCGAGTTCTTCAGCCTGCCTCTGGAGGTGAAGCAGGAGTACTCCAACAAGCCGAGTACGTACGAAGGGTACGGAAGTCGGCTGGGAATTGAGAAGGGGGCTATTCTGGATTGGAGTGATTATTACTTTCTTCATTACATGCCTCCTCATATCAGAAACCACAACAAATGGCCAGCTTTCCCAACTTCATGCAGGTACTTTTCATTTTTCATTTTCTGATATGAACGTATTTCATCATTGAAAACGTGCTTGTTATGACTTTTCCTTTTCTAATTATATAATATAACGATATTATTAATTATGCCTAAATAGAATCGGTCTGTTTTGCTTTTTAGACACGTAAATCATGCTATCAGATATTGTGAAAGGAATATTGTATGCGCTTGTTTTGTTAGACCATTTTTTTTGTGTGTAAAAGTATCATTAGTCATGACGACTTATTATTTATCTTATTATTATTAGCATATGGGCGCACACAAAGTGTGTGAGAAAATTTTTTATTTTTGTTTTTGAAATAGAAGGAGAGAGGAAGAGAGTGATAGATAATGTGGGAGGCGAAATTTTTTTTTTTTTTTTCAATTAGATATATCTTAAGATCACATGTAGGTGAGGCTTTAAAAAAAACAAAATTTGGTTGTGTGAAATTACATTTCTGCCCCATATTTATTATTCATGTTCTGTTTTAATTAGAGGGTTAAACTGGTAATTTCATAGGATTTTGGTTGACAATGAGTGTTTTATTAATTAGTAGAGATTAAGCATGTTTGAATTAACAGCATGTAAGTTGTGCTTTCTTTTGATTAGGCTTATAAATTGTGTATAGCACAGCTCTTTTTGTATAACCATTAGTCAAACGTAATATGTTACTATATATATATATAAACAGAAATTGATCAAACTTTCTTCTCAAAGTGGTAAATCTCTTACGTGAACATATCTATATATTTGATATCAATATCTTACCAAATATTTGATGTTAGATATGAAAAATAATGCAAAAAGAAAAATTTGGTTTTATTAGATACATAACTTCATATTTCCAAACTTTGGGCATACCGATATTTGTCACCTAGTGATCTGAGTCATTTTATAGAAAAATATGTTGGTCATGCATCCGCTAAAATTTCCTTAATAAATGAAAAGTGACTAAAATCGTGAGGCAAATTTTCCACAAAGCATATCTATGGTATATACCTTGTTGCATTTTCGTCCTTTTCCATGAAGGTCATACCTAAGCGCATGGTTCGAGCAACAACAATCAAATTGCATTTTTTGTTTTGAAAGGGTCCTTATTTGGTACTAACATGCATCGACTGATTCTAACTGACGACGACACACGCGTATACACGACTAACCTTTGCATTTTTTATAAATTCATAAACGTATGCTAAAAATCTTAAACAATCTAAATATTTACAAATATATGATCAGCATATATTAGTAAGTATGTGATTGTTGTTGTACTAAAATAATTAGTAATGTAATTTGCTATAGACTTCGCCAATTAATAGAAGTATTTTGTACTTTTTAGAGAATTACTAGGAAAATTATTGCATGTGACAAGTAAAATTACTAATTTAACTTTCAATATGATATTTGTAAATCCACTCTATGCTATAATATTTAGCTTCTGTTGTAGGAAATTGATTGAAGAATACAGTGAAGAAACAATTAAACTATGCGGGATTCTGATGAAGGTGTTGTCTCTAAACCTTGGCCTTGGGGAAGACCAACTTCTCGATGCTTTCGGAGGAGAAGAGAATATTGGTGCATGTTTACGGGTGAATTTCTACCCAAAATGCCCTCAACCAGACCTAACCCTTGGTCTCTCAGAACACTCTGACCCAGGTGGCCTGACCCTTCTCTTACCTGATGAAAATGTTGCTGGACTTCAAGTTCGTAAAGGTGAAAATTGGGTGACTGTGAAGCCTGTTCCTAATGCCTTCATCGTGAACGTCGGAGATCAAACTCAGGTGCTGAGCAATGCAATTTACAAAAGTGTAGAACATAGAGTGATTGTGAATTCAGTTGAAGACAGAGTTTCACTGGCCTTGTTTTACAACCCAAAAAGTGATTTGATGATTGAACCTGCCAAAGCTCTTGTCACAAATGATCGACCTGCCCTTTACTCGCCTATGACATTTGATGAGTATCGGCTTTATATTAGGATGAAGGGGCCTTGTGGAAAGGCACAAGTTGAATCTTTAAAATCCTACGAATAGTATTAGTCTGTCCATGCTCTTTTATTAGAACACAACATATTATATATGGTGGTGTTGCTGCACTGGAATAATCTTGTAATTTGTTATAGACTTCACCAATTAATAAAGCTATTTTATATTTTCCAAAGAATTACGTGGAACGATTGCATGGGATAAGTCAAGTACTAGACTTTCAATGTGATATTTGTAAATTCACCTTGTGTTATGTGCATATTTATTAATGTTATACTTCCCTCAAGCATTAGCTTCTCACTAGAGATGCACAATCAGCTACTCCGGCATGAATCTGGCACAAATCCTGTCTGGTTAAAGTCGGCGCGGCAATGGCCTGACTCACCACAAAATGTCCAAATTAAAATATAATTGACAGGTCTGGAAGTTGCTCAGTACAAGAATGGATAAAAAAAAAAAAAAACACACCTTCTTCCACAGCTGGAACTCTTTTTAAGTAGTGGTGTTTTCCTTTCTTCTAAATCCTTATCACCCTCAAAGATCTTACTTCTGCTTTGAACTACTTTTTCCAACCGATCTTTCATCACTCAAAAACAAAAAATCTGTTCCCTATGTCGTTCAAGTCCCCTTCACCTCCATTGTTGATCTAAATCTTGCTTTTTGGTATCTAATTACGGATTTTAAGGGGAAACCTCACATTTTTACGATTCCATGTATTAGTAAACACAGAGAATGTTAAAAATTGAAATGATTCTCATATCCTTATTTTCAGGCGTTGCATAGAATTTGGTCATGGAGGCCTCTGTTTTCCTGTAGTGAACGTATTTTAATGAAGATTTAAAATCTAAAAATATATATCTTGTTTGAGTGAACATTACTGAAATTTTTAATAGATTAAATTTGAGTTGACTGTTATTGTATGCTATCAGTCCTGAAATTAGTATTTTTCATGCGAGATCGTATGACACCAGCCTCACTTCAAGTTCTACAACGAGTTCTCAAGATCTCAAGGCTGACCCTAATTGTGCATTGTTACATCTCTAGTCACCCCGCAGTATAATCTGTGTAAATTGATTGCATCATATGCTAGTTTGACGATGATAACCAAAAGCTTATCCAGTGAAGGAACAAAATTAATAAAAATTATGCATGATGTGGAAATATCCCATTGCAAATCACTTCTTTCTATTTGTAGTTATTTGCAATATTAGTTGAAGGATGAACATTACCCTTTCTCTTCAATATACCTAATTAAGTGTACGTTCTCTCTTTGCCGACTCAAACTCACGAGTCCGAAGACTTGGTAATTCGTATAGTGGTCCAATTCTTTTAATAAAATAAGCATAAGTTTCATGTTGTTTGAACTCGATCAGTCGGCCCCTATAATATAGTTGTATACTTGAAACAAACAAGATATCATTATATATGAAATGTTCAATGAAGATGTGTCTGCATGCCTTTGGTGCCAAGGCTTAGTTGTGAAGTTTTAGTTCCGTACGCACTGATTGTAGAACTGTAAATGTGGGTTTTAGGTGGACTCCACTTTAAAAAGTGGCCATGCATGTGCACATTGGAGAATGTCAAACAACACCTTTAAGAAAAAGATAAAATTAGAGTATCGATCTAACAGAAGTTCTAAAATTTTGTTATACTAGTTAGTGAACAGTTTATTTTTTCATCTCTAACAACGCTCTATATTTTAACAAATTCTAAATATTTTATTATTAACAATTCAAACCCACAACTCAATTTCTAAAGCACCCTTATAAAATTATGTGGTTATTTAATCTTTAAATTGTAATAATGTCGAGCAATGATTTTTTTGGGTAATTCCATCAAAATTTATTGTTTCTTTGACACACCCCGACCAAAATTAAGGTGTGCTAGCCGTCACGTGAGGGTGACGTAGCCATGTGCACGATGCGGAAGTGACAAGGGAATAAAAATGCGAGTAAATAAAAACCTAACTATCTAACTTCAACTAGACAAGTGCATAAGTGAGAGTAAAGACGAGTGAATAAAGTTACACAACCTCAGAGCATAGATAACCTAGGTGCAGTCCAGCAGGACAAGTACTAATTAAACAATACCAAAGGTAGTCCTACAATAGTTACAATTTGTCAGAACTGCCATAGACTCCTCGCAAGCCACCAAAAGCTTTCCTACCTAGAACCTGGAGGGGCGCAAAATAGAAAGTGTGAGTGGGCAAAAACAAAGCTTTTCAAAACCATTTCACTTATCAAAGGCAATAACCCCTCCCCGTAAAACCCGTATAATTTCCCAGAAAATAATAGTACATACGTATATAGAAATCATTCACGAAAGCAATGGAAACCAAGTATATGCCATGTCACTATCTCAACAGTAAGTATGTAAGCCAGGTGATATAAATCAATGTAAAAATGATATGCCAGCCGGAGTCACCTAATGTGACCTGTACGGCTGAACCTATTGCTCATCGATCCAGCCAGAGTCACCTAATGTGACTTGTACGGCTCTAAACCTGCACACGAGTCGGAACCACTTATTGTGGTCTGTACGACAGGACTGGGTGTAAATAAATACGCTCAAGTGCTACGATCACGTGAAGACTGTGCGAATGATCGCGAGTCACCTACGAATCGGAACCACCTATAGTGGTCTGTACGACAGGACTGTGTACCTAACTTGGATCCAAGGTGAGCGTATGGTGCGGGAGGTGAACATCACATGAAAGACTGTGCCCTGACCACGGGTGGGAGCACTAACACCAGGGTGCAAGTTTATGAGCTCTAAATACATCTCAACATAATCATGCAACTCACATCCATAATCTATAAACTCACCTGGCACTTACCTGAACGCCCGCAACGTCAACATAATTATGTACAACTACTAAATGCATATTCTAAGTATAAGACATATATATATATATATATATATATACTGAAAACCAAAAGCCCACTCACTGATATGTGGAAGGGTCGTAGCCCCCGAGTCTCGCTTGACTGCGCTCGTCCTCTGAAAAAGTCTCACCTATATGCGAAACAACTATTTTAACGTTATTTTTAAGCACATATACAAAATTAGGTAATAACTCCTCATACGTTGCTCAATTGAGGTGTTAAATATACCATCGTGGCCTACTCAACACCACGTGCATCCCCATATTTTTAGAATAATTTTCCGATCATCCACGTGCCGACCACGCGCAGGCACATGCCTGGCACACTGACGGATTCCCTAACGGCGTTAGGGAATATTCTGTTAAATAACAGCATATACTGTTAAACATACCTAACGCTGTTAGTATATTCCATCAACTTTGACGAAATATTCTCCTCCTTCTTCCTTGGTTCGCCGGAGTCCAGCGCCGGCCACCATTGCACTCGCCGGTTTCTGGAAAAACTTAGAACTTGAATATCTTTCTCAAAACTCAACCAAATTCCATGAAATTTGTACCAAAATGAAGCTCGGGATGAAAAGAACATAACCTTACCACTTTTAGGTCCTAAAACCAACAAAATTTGGCCAGAAAAATCTCAATATTCCGGCCACCCCTGCAACTCGACAAACTCGAGTGTCCCGACGTTCAAAACCTTCCAAAATTCTTCTATGAGCTTCGTGAAGAACTTTCAAGACTTCCTAGTACCCTAAAACTCGACAAAACCTCTACGATCACAACGGATGAACAATGCACTTCGTCGGAGCTCCCTGGTTCTCGAGTTTCCGAAGTCCTCACGTCCAACCAAAGCTATAGTTCGACTCCTGAGCTTGCAAGGAGCACGAAGATAAGATCCACAACCTCGATCTGTGAGTGATGAAGTGGTTTGAGAGAGGAAAATGGAAGAAAATCCGAGAGGGAGAGAAAGAGAGGTCAACAGGTGTGTGTGTGTGGTCCAGGTTTGGCCAACCAAACAAAATAAACAAAAATCTTAATTTCTAATTGGATCCAACTACTTAGGAAGAAAATGGATTGGTCCAAATCCTAAGCTCATTCACACAACACACTAAACGTTCAAAGGCATAAAAGTCATTTCCACGCTATCGAGGACAAAAATATATTATATTTCGGGACGGGTTGTCACATCTTACTTGGCCATTTAAACACTTTATTTTGGATGAAAGTTCTATCAGTGCTAATAAAAAAGATCATGGTTTCACATTGTGACAAATTCAGAAGATCGGTAGTCAAAGACTTTTAGTTTAGAGATAAAAACTTCAATAAAGCCAAAGTCAATGGTCATTGCTCCAATTTTCTCCTGACAAATTTGCAATGAGTCTATAAATACTCCAATATCGAGTGAACTTATAATAATGGTAGGATGAAGAATCGAAATAGGACTCAAAGAAATTGAAATAAAGATAAGACTGAAATTAGTGTGATTGTAAATGAAATGTAAAGTACAAACATTAACAAGACAATTCTCAAAGAAGTCTGAAAGTAAGAGAGAAAATGGGATTTGGATTCTCTCCGGATCCCCTCCATGGGGATCTCGGAGATCAATGCACAAGGACTGTTCATCAAAGATCGTACGGCCACAATTAAATACTTTTTATGCAAAACGAGACTACTTTACTTTTAAAAATATAAAAAACATTTAATTGTAACCGCACGATCTTTGATGAACGGTCTTTATGCATTGATCCCCGGAATCCCAAGGGAGGGGATCCGGAGAGAATCCAATTCCGAGAAAATGAAGTGTAAGCAAAGCACAAAAGCATTGACAAGACAACGCTCAAAGAAATCCAAACGTAAGAGAGAGTACAACTGTTTCATGCACGTTTGTTTTATGTTAAATTGTGAAGTTTGATTTTTACAAAAGGGGTTTTGACTTGCTCACTAAATATCCCACTTTCAAAGGCACTATCATCGACCATCCACTCATCGATCATTCCAGGCATGCAGGTGTTGGCCAACAAAGTTATACGCAATGGGAAACGCACTCGTGCCCATTAAGGATCATGCATTATATATTTAGAAGTAGGAAAGATGGTGTTCAAGTTTACTACTTACTAATAGAGTAAAGATAATTCCTCTCTACGTTTATATATTGACTAGTCGACACACTCTTTGCATTCTAGAAGTAGGTTTTCTTGGATTATGATTATATTCATTTCTTCCTTCTTTGAGTGGAGTCCACCATGAATGCATTAACAAGATAGGGCTATCCTAATGACATCTTTACATGAATATGAGGAAGTCTGATTAGGAAGAGAAATATTGAGTATATGAAATAAATTAGGGATCGGTAACAAATCGAAAAACCAACCAAATCAAATTGTTTGGGTTGATTTGATTTTTTTTATTTTTTTATTTTTTTGTCGATTCGGTTTATAAACTCGATTAAACAGGAAGAATCAATTTAGTATGTGATTTTGATTTTTACAAACTATGAGTTAACTGAACCAAACCGTTGATAGTAAAAGATATAAAATAATACACACATATAGGGTTAAGACTTAAGACTAAGAGTTGAGGCTGGTGTGTTACGATCTAGGGATTGGTCATTGCAACTTCTTTTTTAGCAAAATTTTCAGCAATTATTATTGGTATAGAGTTTGCACATTAGCAAGGTTGGCATTGTCTTTAGTTGGAAAAATGACTCTTCTTGTGTTATTTTTGCTCTCCAATCGACTATTTTTAATCCTCCTTAGACTCTTCGTACGCAATGGTCTTTGGACCGCAATTGGAAGATGACTTTCTACGTCTCTCACATATATCGCAAAGGAAACGTTGTTGCAAACAATTTTACTAACATGGAATTGTCTTCTCCAACGTTGGTATGGTATGATTCCCCTCATTTGGCAGTTCGTGCTACTTTGCTTTTCGAACTATATTGGCTTTCCTGACTTCTGCTTCTTCAATTAATATGCATCTTAGCATACAGTTTTGTCTTACTTTCTTGTTTTCTTCTTAACCTTGTGATGTTGCTCGATCTGTTATGCAAGTTTAGACCTTTAGGTTCAACTTTAGAGGGATTAGGGTTTCATGTCTCCCCTCCCCCCCTTTCTTTTCTTTCTATCTTTGTTGTTTTCGTTTTTAGAGAGGTAAGTGGGCTGGGCACGGGCAGGGCCCAAATTTGGAGGGACCAGTTCGGATCCGTATGAAAATGCAACGGGGCGGGTCAGGGCAAGTAATGGGATTTCAAATTTTGGAACCGAACCTAACCCGGCCCGTTTGAAATGGGCCGATTCGAGCCGGGTCCATGGGTCCAATTACAATTTTTTTTAGGTCAGCACATAAGGGATGAACTGAAGGTCGTGTTTCCTCGGCACAGAAAGGAAAATACCAAAGTCATCTTCCCCAATGACAAAACCATCGCTGCAACCAAACAACCAGATTCAAAGACCGATTAATATTCTTCAAAAATTAGAAATTGCATACAAAATTTCAGAACATGGCCTGCTGTATAAGAACTCGTCCTCGAGCCGTGATATGGCAGGCTGAATAACCTCAGGATTCGCGACGCCGAAGGACTTATCGTCGGTCATGGCAATCCAGTCCTGAATTGTGGCGATGAGGTCGTCGATCAAGTCAAGAGCGACCCGGAACCGGCCAAGTTAGACCAGATTGGGTGGTTAGCAGCCAAGTTGAGCCCATCGTCTTCTCCGATCTGGAGCTTCGCAATCTTCGTCTTCTCCGATGATGAGGTGATTTCGTGAGTCATGACTCGTTTAGTGGGACTGGTGGCTGCTGTGATGTCGACGCAGTCGAGGGGGGGAGGAAGAAGAGAACAAGAATGGAGAAAGAAAGTGGGGTAATCTGGGAGTGGGGGTAGGGGACTGAACGCGTAAAGCAATTGTTATGGTAGAACGAGTCGGTTCGGGGCCTCGAGATTCTAAAATTATGGAACCGCCCCACCCCTGTAGATACCCTCTCCCCACCCCGCCCCACCTTGTTTTGTCTCTACCAAATTTGGCTCCGCCCCGACTAGCAGGTCCTGTACCCGTTTGCCCAGCCCTAGAGGTCAGGTTTATGTCCCCCTTCTTTTTTATTTATTTTTTTTTTTATCAATTTTCTTGTATTATGAGGGGTTAAGTTTATGTCCTCCTAGTTAAATGTAACTTTTTTTTTTGTTATCAACAAAATTCCTCTTGTACTTTCGAGGTTTTCTATATAAAAAAAAATATAGTCGTCATCAAACTGTTAATTTATTATATATAGGAGCAATAGTTTTGTGAAGCCCAACTGCTTTTACGTTGGACCAACTTGACTGAATTGACCAATTTTACAAAACGGCCCAACTTGACCCAAAATTCCTCTCTCTTCTCTTTTCTAACCAATAGTACACGGGAGGGGAGCATCTACATTGATTAGGTTTTGTGCGGCCCAACTCGTTTGGTACTACTTTTTCGAGTTTTCAATCTTCCTTTTTTAACCAACAATATTATCTACGTTAAGAAAGTGAAAGTGTGTACTAATTATTTGTAGCCTTCACTCTCCTCAAGCTCCTCTACGTTAGCAGCTTCTCCAGGGACTCTCCAGGAGAAGTTTCCAGTGTCAAGCCTCTGAGCACGCCACTTGACATTCCCACGTCAATGCTTTTAGGAACCTCATTTTGTGCCACCAATGTTAATAATATATTTTGAAACATAAATTTTTAATTCACCCATATTAATACACGTGAATTAGTTAATTGTAAGTGATTATTTACTTTTTTCGACCCAAAAAGTTAGACCCAGAAAACCAAAACCTAATTAGAAACTGTTATTTGCCTCACAAGACTTGGAAAGATCTGGGCTAATTGAAGCCTGTTTCAATGCCTTTGTCCCGAGCATTAGAGATCAAATCCAAGTAATCAGCAAAATCATTACCATGAGTGTGGAGCATAGAGATAAGAGTGGTTGTAAACTCATTCGTATGTGTCATAAAATAAGTCGAGGGATACATTTTAATATATTATTTTCTTCACTTATATTATGACATGTGGTATACCGCTTAAATACCCGGTATTTAAAATCTCTCCTCACCACCTACAAAAGAAGAATAAGTTCCTCTTGTATGGTCTATCCAAACAAAAGAATACAATATCAACGTAGTATAGTGTGAGTTTATTTCAGAAACAAACCCAGCCTAAACCCCATATCGAATATTTATATTTATACATGTATTCATCCATTTGGCAATAGAGAAAGTGGTGCCAAGATCATGCTGATGATCTTATTAGGAAACATCTTCAACTACAAAACTATACTATGATGGATATTTTGATTGCTTCCACAAACTTCCAAGCAAAGCAAAATGGAAGCAACAAAATCAAAATATCCCCTTTATCGTAGCAAACTGTATATATATTAACATATGGCACTCATCAAAATTTAATTTATAGAAAGCAGCTGGGCACTGCTAAAGGAGATGAGCAGGCTGCAAAGTTCCAAGGAAAGCTGATATGGTCCTCCTCATGAGGGAGAAGCAAGCTGTGGCTTTGAGCAGTATACAACTCTGAGTTAAGTGCAAACTGGACATTAGGGTCATTTTGATGATGATGCAGCCTGAGCTTCTTCAGAGTTTGGAATTGTTCTGCAGATGACTGTGTTTCGCTTCTGTCAGGCTCCGAGTCGTATGCAAAGTCCTTTGCATTTGATTCCAAGTCGTCGCAGAGAGAAGGGAGAGATGTCCGCGACAAGGGTGCTTTTCTAGGTTTTGTGATCACGATAGGACGGTTCTTGTTTGTGTTCTGGCGTTCTGCTGAATATCTTTCAAGAAACCTTCCTTGGGATTCAAGTTTATGTTTCAGGTTCTTTTGCACCTCAAAATAAACCCACAACAAAAGAACCATTATTAGTTTGTTTTGGTATTCATGTGACAGAAATTCTAGGTTCTATTTCCCACAAATATATCGACACAATAGATGGCGTAACAGTATGAATTTAATGAAGAACGAACATTTGTTCCATAGCCAAACTATTTATACGGAGGTAAAGATTTTTACATAATTATAATTGGATATTATATATGTACCTCATGTTGATCACTGACTCTCCTGTGTACCTGTATCTGCATAATTTTGAAGGCTTCATTGAGCTGAGCTGCACTAGAAGTTGTTTAGAAATACACAGCAGTTACAAAGTAAATTAGTACCAAGCCAGTAATTAATTGATACTAACAGCATAATAACTATCATTTTAATTCAAAAACTAGGGAGAGTGGACATGATTACTCACGATGTTGTACCAAAATTAGGCAGCATTTCCGTAATGTTTTTTCTCTGAAGCTTGCCTTCTGTGCAAATTAAACAATGGTACCACCAGATAAGTAAGCATTAGGGTTTAGATGTCATCATATGTACCAAAATTTGTAAGGGAAATTAAAATTGAACTTACTGCTCGTCGACTCTGGAATGAACTTTGAGATTCTGTACTTCTGAAAATCATCACATAAAAAGAAAAATAAACAATCAGATACTTTATCCTAGAAAAATTATTGAAGATTAAACACAGTATGTCAAGATCGAGGCGTGACAAAGGGAAAGAGAAAGAACCTGCAAATGGCTTTTGATGTGGTAGATGGTCAGTCCGGAAACGCTCATAGCTTTCAAGATACCCTTTGGTGTTGCCCCTATAAAACCAAACAGATTATAAACCTAAATAAATACGCACCAGCTATAGGCTATAGCAATAACACAAGCCAGGCACATCATATCAAATAACCAGGGAACTCTTGTAACCTTGCATGTATACGCATTTCGTTATCTCTCAGTCTCACATCACGTGACCTCTCGTATCATGTGATATAAAGAGGGGCTAAAACATAGGTTACACTCAGTGTTTCTCGAGTAACTGGGACAATATTCACGTCACGTTAAACTAATAAACTGCATGAACCAAGACTGCATGAACTAAGATTAATTAGACTTACAATCAGGGCCACCAAGCTTAGTAACTGCCTCCACAAACCTATCATGCAGCTCTTGCGTCCACCGCAGGCGATCCTTGTTTGCCGCAGAGCTCTCTGATCGTCTCGAACCCATCTCAAAATTCGATGAAGATCAGCAGCTGCTCCCGAGCTCTGCGGAGAGGAGGAACACGAATATAATAGAAGGATCAACATGTACAAGAAGCACCAGTTGGAGACAAAACAAATGACGATGTGAACTAAGTGGGGAGTGCAGGGTTTGGTTATATGCCTTACGCTGTCTCCAACTGTCGGATTAAACTAAGAAAGCGCAGCAGAGTCTACAACATTTCATACTTTAATTCTTATGTCTTAAAACTTTGTAAGTCAAATATTTCGACTTAGTTTCATTGGTTGCGGTGTTCTGTCCGAAGTTAAACGTATCTTGGTCAAAACTCAAACCTTAATACTAGGAAAATAGTGGGGCAGCTTGATAGAAATTGTATGTGCCCTTCTGTCATATTATATTGTTTTGAAATATAAACTTTTTAAATTAAAACATAGCACAGAATGGGTTTGTACACGTAATAGAGTTGTGTAATGATTGATAAAAGTAAAATTGCGAATAAACATGTCGACATTCCCAAGCAAGTCAACCCCATTAGAAATGCTATGTTGCAACTAGCAAGTATTTATTGGACAAATAATGGTATTGAGATTATATCTTGACAAATGTTTATTAGACAGATGGCCAAATATATCCAAAAATGGATCGAAACTCATAGGGTGGGTAAGGTCTAGTTCGGCCCGGTTTCACCCTCAAATTAGAACCTGAACCGGAAATATCAATGGTTCGGTTTGGTGTAGTTTTGCTTAAATTTATTATTAAAACCGTACGGCTGAGTTCACGTTTATTCCAGTTCAATTCATGCCGGTTTACGATTCTAACCAATATATATATATATATATGTATGTATTTTTTTTTTTCAAATCTTCTATTTCCAATACCAAATACATATTTCAACCACGAATTCAAGCAAATTTGAGTTCTCACAATTAGATCTACAAGATTTGTGACACGAAGATAGAAAGTGTACATATAAATATAAATCAAAAGATAGGAAGCCTCTTATCAAACCAAAGTGTACATAATGCATAATATACTAGGAAAGAATGAAGAAAAATAAGAGGGGGAGAGAAGTGAAGAAAAGCGATTCAATCCGGTTCCATCAGTTCTTAGTATTTTCAAACTGAAACAAGTACCGGTTTGAGACGGCCCGATCCTGTTTTTGTCACAGTTTTAACTTTTTTGGTCAACACGGTTTTTTATCTCTTTTTTTTTTTTGTCACAATTCGATTTGATTTTCCGATTCAACGGTTTTTATGCCCACCCTTGAAAACTCAATAAAACAATACATATGACATCAAAGATCTAGGAATTAGATTGATTAGGAGACAGGTAGTCGATCCCTTCCTCATCTCTAATTCCCGACTTTCTCGATTCATGACACTCTTATTCCAACTTCCAATATAGACTTATACCCTGCACCAAGAATAACACATGTACATGCGTATCTGAAGAGTACATTTCAGATTTGCCAAACCTGGTTTAGACTTATCATAATTTCCTAAGGTTGAAAGATTGGAACAAAAACACTAACAAGAAGCGAATATAATTCAGACAATTTGTCATAATTAATAACTGGAAGGTGATATAAAAGCCGAAGCAACGTTTGATAGGGAAGAAGAAGAAAAAAAGCATCTATTATGAACAAACATCAAAACAACAAACGCAGTACATTAAACAGTGACATTTCCTATACTACTTTGTCAGTCAAGGAGACGACGCTATCTGCCCTTTTCTCGTCCGACGGTTTGGGTTGACGGTTGAGTGTCCACTACTGCCTGCCCCTTTTCAAGCTGCAAGACGGGCATTTGTATTGCTTGATGTTCTCGGCCTTAGCAGGTGTTATCTTAACACATTTTCCATGGAACCATTTCTCGCAGATGTCACAGCCAATCCAAAATTCATCTGCATTGTAATTTCCGCCACAGCTACCGCAGAGAGTTTCGCTGTGTTCATCCTCCTCCTCCTCGAAGCTCTCGTCAGGTAGTTTAGGAGTGCTTTTCACTAGTCCATCACCGGATCTCTATAGAGAAGACGAACAAGTTAATGGCCACTACGTAACAAACACATATTCCAAATTCCTGCATCAGCAGTACTGAAAAGCAAGCAATTATAAGACATGACATCTTTAAGTACACCAACATCAGCGATTTTCTGTAACAAAAAGATATTTTTTTTCCTTTTCTTTTTTCTTGAAATAACAAAAGAATCTTACTGTACATCGTAGCAAAAAGCTTCTGAACCAGGTAAGAACCTTACACAAGAACGGGTATTCTAAGATTCTAAGAGGGAAAACCAAAGAACAAGAAATGATTCATCTAACCTTTGTGCTGCCTCGAGATTTGCTTCCACTATCCACGCTGGGCTTTTCTTTGACGGGTTTCCGTTCCGTAACAACTTCAAAGACAGTAGGCAGATCATTGATCAAGCTAAATAGGCGTTTCCTGTCATACAGAACCAACTCATGATGGATAAAGCCATAGAGAACTCAAGCAAAGGGGCATGGTGCATAAAAACTTGCTACAATGGAATTCCTCTATGCCAAACAATGGAAGATATTAAAAAATGAGCCATATAATAAATTTATCGTTGGTGCTTTGGTGCAAAATGCAGAAAAGGGGATCAAGTGCTAAAACTTCTTCAATGACCATAAGGAACATTTTTAGGTTCATTTCACGTTAAGATTATTGTCAAGCGGGACATTGGAGAATTCACTGTTAAACTAAAGGGTTTCTATCAATCAATATATGATTTCAGTTTATCACTATCATCAATGGAGATAACTAACACTAAACCAATTGATCCGCTCGTGTTGCTATTTTGATCTGCTCAAAAACTAATTTCAACTCGGCATCTAGAGTTCAGACATCTTACACACATGCATCAACAACACAGAACAAGGAACACTACCAAATATCTATACCCCATGTACGGAGCAACAACAAAAAAATCTCAGGTACCTCTCATTGCGGTTAAGACGCGCTCCAAAATAGAAGGCCACAGAGAGCAGCCACGAATCACTGTGAACAGCAACCAGAGAAAGCCAGTCCTTGCGGTTCATGCCATCTCTTGCAAAATTGATCCCAAGTGCTGGCTCAGGAAGCTCCGGCGGGACTTCTTCTGCTGGAAGCGTCACCTCCCAGGTTTCATTCGGGTGCCCATACAGACACAAGTTCTCCTTTTCTAAACCAAACAGAGTAATTAGAACCAAAGAAAATCATGAATTGGGTCAACAAAGAATTTGTGAATTGGTTTCAGCTAACTAAAGTGAATTTAAATACAGCTAAGGTCAAAAGGAGTTCCAGTTTTAACAATTAATCCAATTAATTACCACACAATTACAGTAAAAATTAAGATTGAGCAGAATCGAAATAACAGGCAAAGTAAACAAATTACTTTCCCTAGATTCTTCCATATTCTTAGTCTCTAGGAAACATATACAAATCCTTTCTACAAAATACATCAAGCATTTAATTAACCTAAAAAACATTCACAAATTCATACAAAATTACAAAAGCTAGAGCCCTAAAATACAATTAAAACTTCACAAGGCAAGCAAATTGTAATTAGAAGTCTGATCTACAATTAGGCATTTACCTGGATCACAGAGTCCGTAAAATTCATCGACATCTGCGAGAAAACAAAACCACCGCAAAGGTCAGAGATTTCCAAAACCGAAAGAAAATTAAGAGAGAGAAAGAGAGAAAGAAAGATTGGAGTACCGTAAGTTAAAGCACGGACGACGGCGGTTCTCCGAGCACTGTAATCCTTGAAGATCTCCTCCACCGTTCGCGGACTCGAGGCCATCTCCATGGGATCTAAAAACGCAGCGTTTTGGGGAAGAAATTGGGAATTTAGTGTTGGGGTTTGAGTGCAGGGGAAGAGTTCGAATTAGAGAGAGGGAAGGGGGAGAGCATGAAGAGAGATCGGAGGAGGAGAGAGATGCATGTAAACGAGAGAGAGAGAGAGAGAGCGAGCAGGTCGTGTTTAGGTCGCGGATACTTGATAAAATCCGCTCCCCCCTTCGAGTTCTATAGAGATTCTAAATTACTGAGAAATTTTAATTTAGCAAGGACACATATTGTATCAATTTCACATGGACGCCTCTATACTAGTTCTTATTTTCAATTTGACCCTAAATTCTTTTGGTTTTTTTTGTATGGGTGATTTAGGGGTATTTGTCAACCGGTTTGGCTCGGTTTAGACTTCAAATTAGTAAAGCACAAACGAGCCAAGCCAATTTATTAGGGACTACTGATTTGGTTGGTTATGTTCCTTTGATAATTACATGGACCTTCATTAGGTAAAATGAATGATTCTTTAAAATGTGTTTTACTATTGCAAACGAAGATAGTTTGAAAAAAGAGATGACGTGAAATTTGAAATGTTTGAATTTAATTTGTTGTATTAAACTATTAATTGCTTGATATCAATGGGGGATATAAAATATAAATGTAAATGGTAACTCTACTAAGGAAATGTGGAAGTGTCTAAAATCAAAAAATTATTATTATTGATTTGGCTCAATTGAAGCAGTTTTCAAATAAGGCAAACCGAAATGGACCAAATTAATTGCGGTCTGATTCGATTTAGTCCAAGATTCCACTTTCTTACTTTAAGATCAAACCAAAGTGATTGGACTGGTTTGATGTGGTTGGTTTGAATGATTTGGTCTTTTTCCCCCACCTCCAATGGATAGCAACTGTGTTATATCGGCTAATCTCGTGAATCGAGATGATGTCGAAAATTGAAGAATAATTTATATATAATGGGGACGTCGAGTTCACGATGTCTCAAACCAATCATAGGACGCTATGTAGTATAATTAAGAACAGGACAACACATTAAGATGCACAGCAGGGAAATTCCTTTGCATTTCAATTTTCAATTCATTGACGTACTCCACTAGAAGAAACTCTCGATTCTTTTCGCAAGTCCTTGCACGAAGATATAAGGAACCTTTGTACATAATGGTTAAGACAATTTCATCTGCAAGAGATGGAAATGTTGAATGTGATGAGTGCAATGCTGGAAAATCAAGCTGAGCTGATGAAACTAGTCAAGTCTAACCGGAAAGAAAACCGGCAGCTCCAGCAATTGGATTGAGCTCCGGTAAAGACTGTCATTGTTTTGATAGTTTTTCAGGAAATTGCATCAACTGAATCTGCATCGCATTTCAGCGTTTCTTCAATTGCATCAATTTCTTGTTCATGCATCAAGTTTTCATCAGAATATATTTAGATTGACGAGGAAAGTAAGCACATTGAAAATATACATAGAACGGATTTATTGTCGTTGCTGATAAAGCAACAATCTACTTATTACACAAAAACACAACAAACACCTTTGTAAACCTAGGAAAGCTAACACTAGTTCGGAAGATAATACGGACTTCTACGAGTCAATGACCTGCGTTCACGAAGATGTCAGCAACATTCTGATGCCGGATTTCTGCTCTGAGGTGAGCTTCGGGATCTTGACGTTAAACTTGACAATCAAGTTCCCTTTCTTGGATTGTTCCTTCTGGATAGGCATGCATTCCCTTCTAACCACTTCTTCATGGGCCTGGCAGATAATGGAATCGATAGGGACTCTCAGATTTCTCCCGTCTAGGGCTGTCAACTGCGCGGTGTGACCTGCCAGAGCCTCCATGAGAGAGACCTTCTGAGTGACAATTAGATTGTCCCTATCCCTCTTGAAAACACTGTGAGGCTTCTCATCGACGATGAAGACAATGTCTGCTGGTATCACACCTCGCTGTGTGTCGTGCCCTTTCTCTGGGAAAGTGATCTTTGTGCCCTTTTTCCATCCCGGCTTAATCTCGATTATTTGAACTTCTTCCACCGTGCTTTTTCTTCTGCACCGAATAAAAACGAACATTTTAATTTACTTCAAATTTTGTTTGACTTAGAACCTAGCAACCAAGTTGATGGTGCTAATGTATCCATTCGTACTAATGATTGGTTTCAAAAACATTCTCAAAACATTTTCATCAAAGCGCCAGTCATTTTGAAAGCAATTCGAAACGAGCCTTAGGCTTTTAGCAAAAAATTAAACAAAACAAAATATTCATAAAAAAATGGGGAACAAAGGCTTACCCACTAGCACCAAGAACATCCCTGAAGATCTTCAGCTTCTTGGTGGCGCCTTTGTACAGCTCTTCCAAAGTACAAGGCAATGTCCTTTCAATGGTCGCTGCTTTCCTCGGCCCATTTCCAGGTCCCGAGTCCGCGAATCCAAACAAGTGGAATACGTCGTTTTTTCGCAGGACTTCCCAGACAAGGTACTAGTACAGTGGCTTGACTTCTGTAGCAGAAGACTTTTGAACCGAAAAAATCTTCAAGGAAACACAACTCGTTACATTGTCTGTGGATTGAGGCCCTTAAGGCATTTATTACAATTAAGATGTGACATTGCGGCATTTTTGCGGCATTTCAAACTTATAGTACTCATCAAGAAATTTTGTGTTCGATCTTTTTGTATGATGATGATCAAGGAATTTCAGGTCTGATCTTTTTACATGATGAAACTTCAGGTCCAATCATTTTATATGATGAGGATCAAGAAACTTCAGGTTCTTAATTTGATCAAGGAACTTCGGGTCTTGAATATATTCATCATAACAAAATGTACAATAAATAAATTAAAGCAATAGGTGGTAATTTCAGCCATGGTAAATAAATTGTCTTTAAGTAAATAAAATTTATGACAAGAACTTTTAACCAACACCATTCACATAAATAACAAAATTACGGAAAATAATACGAAATACATATAGAGTCACAATTTCATTTGCACCGACTACCAACTGTTATATTTTAATTTTTTACATGGTGCCATTGTAACATCCCACATCGCCCAGGGGAATGATCCTTAAATGTATATTCTCATCCCTACCTAGCACGAGACCTTTTGGGAGCTCACTGGCTTCGGGTTCCGTAGGAACTCCGAAGTTAAGCGAGAAGGGGGCTAGAGCACTCCCATGATGGGTGACCCACTGGGAAGTTGCTCGTGAGTTCCCAGAAACAAAACAGTGAGGGCGTGGTCGGGGCCCAAAGTAGACAATATCGTGCTACGATGGTGGAGCGGGCCCAGGAAGTGGTCCGTCCCGGGCGGGGATGTGACAGCCATTATACTTCCCATTTAGAAAATCATCATATATTTCTTTTTTCTTTTTTTCACATGGTGTAGCGCAAACTAATCATAGTTGATGATGTCCCAAACCAATCATAGGATGCTATTAATAAGGGTAAAATTGTCAATAGATGAGTTTGTTATAAGGTTGTTATAACAGCCCTTGTGATTAGCTAATGTTTAGTTAAATAATGATGTAATTAGTTGATAGCACAAGTGAGTGTGTCATTAGTATATATACTCCAAAGATGTAATCTTATTGTTTAAGAAATGAAAGTATAAAATTTCTATCATGGTTATCTCTCGCCTAAGTCTCACGACCCTCGATCATTCTCTCTCTTTGCTTCCTGCTTCTCACGCTTCTTCTCATTTCGAAGCTCAAAACCCTAGATTTTTCAGCCATGGCGACCTCTGGTTCTCCTTCCTCTCAATCTGAATCTCATATTCATCCTGCTCCGATGAATTCTTGCCCTAATTCTTCATCTTCCTCGGCAATTTCGTCAATCACAATCTAGAATATTGGATCTTTGGTTCCGATTAAGCTCACAATGACAAACTGTCTCACCTGGAGTGCATTGTTCGCTCTAATCTTCTGCTGATACAATCTCACCGGTATCATTAACGGCACGATGCCTGCTCCGTCGAAGTTTCTTCTTGATTCGTTGGGTAATTGCGTGGTTTAAAAATGATCATAATATTTTGATCTGGATTAATTCTACGTTCTCAGATGCTCTTATTCCATACACTGTTGGTGTTAATTCGGCTCATGAGCCATGCTCGAAACTGGAATCACGTCTTGCAACTGCATCACAATCGCATATTCACGAGCTTTGTTCTCGTCTTCGTACCATCACGAAGGGTGATTCCACGGCTGCGGTCTATCTTCAACAAATTGAAGAAATTGATGATGCCCTAACCAATGTCGGTGCTCCAATCGAAGACTCTAAGTTGATTTCTATGATTCTACACGGTTTGCCCTTTGAGTATGAATTATTTATTGATGCCATTCAATTTCGATTTGGTTCCACCACCATTGATAAACTTCATGGACTTCTTTTAAGCAAGGAACTTCAGCTAACTGCTCACAAGAAAGTCTATCCACTAGCACCAATTCAAGCTTTCAATTCTTCTGTTGGTCTTCTTCCAACTTCAACTGGTGATTCTGGTTCACAAGCATTGTTTACTCAGAGTGGATCACATCTGCATTCCTATGGTTCTTCACATCATGGCAATCTTCTAATCCAAGGCATTACAACAATCGTGGAACTCAAAAGAACTATCAAGGCTTTTAGGGCAATCCAAGATTTCATCGAGGCAATCAGGGAAATTACAGAAATAAACGTGGTTCTCGTTTTAACTCTAACAATTCTGCCAGAAAGATCTACTACCAAATTTGTCGCCAAATGGATCATGAAGCTGCAAACTGTCCACAATGCATGAATCCACATTTTGGTACCAAGAATCCTCAGAATGCATACAATGCAACTACTACTCCTACATGGCTACTTGACTCTGGTGCTAGTTCGCATATGACGAACTCCTACACCAATCTGCAAAATCCTGACTCATACAATGAACTTGAACAAGTATATATCGATGATGGCAAAGGTTTGCCTATACTTAACTCTTGTTCATCTACACTTAATACTGCCTCTCATTGCTTTGATCTCAAAAATGTATTGCATGTTCCTTATCTTAAGCAAGATTTGATTTCTACAAATCAGTTCATCTTTGATAATTGGTATGGGTGGTTAGGTATGGGATACCATACCGAAGCTAGTATCCCTAATCCCAAACCGAAATTTTTCGGGACGGGAATTTGAAGACCAATCCCAAACCAAATTTTCGGGAATCCTAAAATATTTTCGGGATTTTGGGACAAATCGGGAATCCCAAATTGAAATATGAAATTATAAATTGTTCTTCAAATATATAATTCAAGAACACATTCATGAACTAGGAATGTCATTTCATTCACACTACCATTTAATCGAACACTGGCATGCCTGACTGTTTTTATCAGAGTCAAAATTCAAATTAATTAAACCCTTTTTGCAATCTGTTGAGAGACAAAAGAATCAAGCCTTCTGAAATCATCAGCCATGGCAGCATCAATAATAAAATCCAATTGAATATCAAACAGAACATGAAAAATATGCAAGGTGTAGGGCATTACAGGTTGCAGAGCATGAATTAGAAATTACTAGCATCAATTATAAAAGAATAATATATATATAATATATATGTATAAATATATATAAAAGAAAATATTATATATTTTCAGTTCTGTATGGGATTCCCGAAATATTGAGAAGCCAATCCCGAATCCTGTACCAAAATTTTGGGATCAGTTCGGGATAGCATCCAGAAAATTTCGAGAATTTCGATTTGGGAAATTTTTGGTTTGGGATCGAGATTTTTCGGTTCGGTTTGGGATTTTCGGGAATTTTTTCCACCCCTAATAATTGGTGCTCTATTCATTTGTATCATTTTCACTTCATTGTGAATGATCTGTCTTCGGAGAAAACGTTCTTTAAAGGTCCTGTGAGAGCTGGATTTTATCCTTTTCATGCATCTCCATTTACTGGCACTCAACAGGCATTTGCAGCATATGTTAAAGCTTCACAGGATACTTGGCATCAACGATTGGGCCATCCTGCATTCAAAATACTAAATAAGCTAGCATCTAAGTCCTGTATTTCAGTTTCAAGTTCTTTACATAAAGCTGTGTGCTCTAGTTGTGCTTTAGGAAAATGTTCAAAGTTGTCTTTTGCTTCTGTATCTTGTACATCCAGTAAGCCTCTTGAGCTTCTGCACACAGATGTATGGGGTCCTACACCACTTTTCTCTGTCAATGGGTATCGATATTACATCATATTTGTTGATGACTATACAAAATATACTTGGTTTTTTCCTTTTAAATCCAAGTCTGATGTCTTTGATACTTTTG
Source organism: Heteromeles arbutifolia (assembly GCA_024362995.1). Classification (NCBI taxonomy): domain Eukaryota; kingdom Viridiplantae; phylum Streptophyta; class Magnoliopsida; order Rosales; family Rosaceae; genus Heteromeles; species Heteromeles arbutifolia. The sequence goes on along the minus strand of JANCRC010000017.1, from coordinate 7,003,988 downwards.
TGCACTTCAAAGCTTTGGTTGAAAATTTGCTCAGTTCTAAGATTGTGACTCTAAGATCTGATTCTGGTGGGGAATTTCTGAGTTCCAAATTTCTCAATCATCTAAATTACATGGCATTTCACACCAGTTTAGCTGCCCTCACACACCATAACAAAATGGTTTGTGCTGAGCGCAAGCATAGGCATCTAGTTGAAACTGCTAGAACTCTTCTAGCAGCCTCCAAGGTTCCTTCCTCTTATTGGGATGAAGCATTTGCCACAGTCATCTATCTCATTAACAAGATGCCAACAGCTACTAAATCTTCTCCTTGGGAATTATTATTTGGTAAAGCTCCAGATTATACATCTTTGAAAATATTTGGGTGTAGATGCTTTCCATGGTTGAAGCCTTATACAACCTCCAAGCTTGATCCAAAAAGCAAGGAATGCATCATCTTAGGTTATAATTTGAACCACAAAGGCTATAAGTGTCTTAATCATCTCACTGGTCGATTATACATCTCGAGGCATGTGATTTTTTATGAAGCTACCTTTCCTTTTGCTCAAAAGGATCTCCTTCAACAATCTCAGTCCAGTTCCAGTTCTTCTACATTACATAATCATAACACCATTCCCAATACCCTAACTTTTCCCTCTATCTCTCATCCACTTAACCCTACTCCTCCACCTACATCTCTCTCCTCACATTCCCTTATTCATACATCATTCGCACTACCCATTTCAACTTCAATTCCTAATCCTGCTTCTGTCTCCAGTACAATTGCTTCACTTCCATTACCTATAAACACTCATCCAATGTAAACCAGATCAAAATCTGGTATTTTTAAACCCAAGGCTCTTTTGGCAACCAAACACCCCCTACCTTCTGATGTATCTCCTGATTATACACCAACAACTTATCTTCAGGCCTCCAAATTCCCTCATTGAAGAAAAGCAATGCAGGAGGAATTTAATGGCCTCATTCAAACTGGCACTTGGTCTCTAGTCCCTACCATTTCTTCTCAAAACTTAGTTGGTGCAAAATGGGTTTTTCGGATCAAACATAAACATGATGGTACCATTGACAGGTACAAAACCAGGCTTGTTGCCAAAACCTTTTCTAAATCAACTTGATGTAAGTAATGCATTCTTGCATGGCCACTTAACTGAATATGTGTTCATGATACAACCATCTGGGTTTGAAGATCCAACCAAGATGTCTGTCAGTTACACAAATCTTTGTATGGGTAAAGCAAACCCCCAGGGCTTGGTATGACAAGTTGACCATTGCCTTAAAGTCACTTAGTTTCTCAAGTTCACAGAATGATTACTCTTTATTTGTTAAGAAGGATTCAACCTTGGTTTTCATATTGGTGTATGTTGATGACATTATTGTCACTGGTCCTAATGCTTAACTCTGTCAAGAAATCATTTCTCAACTCAGTGGTTTATTTCCTGTTAATGATCTTGGTCCACTTCATTACTTTCTTGGTATTGAAGTTCATAGATCATCCTCTAGCATATTTCTGTCTCAAAATAAGTACATTTTAGATCTCATCACCAAAGCTCACATGGAAAGTTCCAAGCTTTGTGTTACACCTCTTAGCACAACTAAGTTAGATCATAAGTCTCCTCTGTTTGCTAATCCTGTAGAATATAGGTCTTTAGTTGGTGGACTCCAGTATTTAACCTGGACCAAGCCAGATCTATCATTTGCAGTGAACTTGGTATGCCAATTCATGCAGCATCCAAGACAATCTCATTTTCAGGCAGTCAAGCGTATTCTCAAATATCTCAAGGGCACACTGTCTCTTGGTTTATGGTTTCCAAAGTGTTCTAAGAGAACTCCCACTGCTTTCTTAGATGCAGACTGGGTAGGATGTAGCATTGATCGTTAATCTACCGGTAGGTTTTGCATTTACTTAGGAGACTTCCTTATCAGATGGAGTGCAAAGAAACAACCAATTGTGGCTCGCTCGTCCACATAAGCTGAATACATATCACTTGCCAACACTGCAGCATAACTGACATAGATTTGCAAGCTTTTGGTTGATGTATGACTTGTTCTGCCTTTTTCTCCACAACTTTGGTGTGACAATATTTCTGCCATTTCTTTGGCTAGAAATCCAATTTTTCATGCAAAAACCAAGCATGTGGAACTTGATTACCACTACATCAGATAACAAGTGCTAGCAAATCAAGTGACTATTCTATTTGTTTGCACTCAGGATCAAGTTGCAGATATATGCACTAAAGCACTGTCCAAGGACATATTCCTTCTTCTCATGAACAAACTTTCTCTTCGGTTCCCTCAGTTCAGTTTGAAGGGGGATAATAAGGGTAAAATTGTACATAGATGAGTTTGTTATAAGGTTGTTATAACAGCCCTTGTGATTAGCTAATGTTTAGTTAGATAATGATGTTATTAGTTGATAGCATAAGTGGGTGTGTCATTAGTATATATACTCCAAAGATGTAATCTTATTGTTTAAGAAATGAAAGTATAACATTTCTATTAGCTATGTAGTACAGTTAAGAACAAGACAACACATTAAGATGCACAACATGGAAATTCCTTTGCATTTTAATTCATCGATGTGCTCCACCAGAAGAAACTCTCGATTCTTTTCGCAAGTCCGTGCACGAAGATATGAGGAACCTTTGTATAGAATGGTTAAGACAATTTCATCTGCAAGAGATGGAAATGTCGAATGTGATGAGTGCAATGCTGGAAAACCAAGCTGAGCTGATGAAACAAGTTAAGTCTAATCGGAAAGAAAACCGGCAGATCCAGCTCCAGCAATTGGTTTGAGCTCCGGTAAAGACTCTCATTGTTTTGATAGTTTTTCAGTGGCCATTTGCTCTATAGGTAGATGAGAAAATTGCATCAACTGAATCTGCATCGCATTTCGGCGTTTCTTCAATTGCATTAATGTCTTTGTTCATGCATCAAATTTTCATCAGAATATATTTAGATTGACGAGGAAAGTAAACACACTGAAAATACACATAGAACGGATTTATTGTCGTTGCTGATAGAGCAGTAATCTACTTATTACACAAAAACACAACAAACACCTTTGTACACCTAGGACAGCTAACAGTAGTTCGGAAGATAATACGGACTTCTACGAGTCAATGACCTGCGTTCACAAAGATGTCAGCAACATTCTGATGCCAGATTTCTGCTCTGAGGTGAGCTTTGGGATCTTGACGCTAAACTTGACGATCAAGTTCCCCTTCTTGGATTGTTCCTTCTGGATAGGCATCCCTTCCCCTCTAACCACTTCTTCATGGCCTTGGCTGATAATGGAATCGATAGAGACTCTCAGATTTCTACCGTCTAGGGCTGTCAGCTGTGCGGTGTGACCCACTAGAGCCTCCGCAAGAGAGACATTCTGAGTGACAATTAGATTGTCCCCGTCCCTCTTGAAAACACTATGAGGCTTCTCATCGACGATGAATACAATGTCTGCTGGTATCACACCTCGTTGTGTGTCGTGCCCCTTCTCTGGGAAAGTGATCTTCGTGCCCTTTTTCCATCCCGGTTTGATCTCGATATTTAGAACTTCCTCCACTGTGCTCTTTCTTCTGCACCAAATAAAAAAGAACATCATCTTAATTTACTTCAAATTTTCTTGTGACTTAGAACCTTGCAACCAAGTTGATGATGTTAATGCATCTATTCGTGTTTGATTATTAATTAAACTCATCTATTGTTTGCAAAAAAAAAAAAAAAAAAAAAAGGAAACTAGATATTAATCCTTGAAAAAGATTTAGTTTAGAATAATACCGTATGCAAGACTAACAATTGAATTAAGTCTCCGACCAAATAGCCACAGCCTACATAATTCCACATTAGGTTGTCATTTATTTCGTTGTTGGTTTCTGTTTTATTCTTCCAATTATACCCTTTTGTGAATGTTTGTAACGAAGACCTTTTCTTTTTTTTTTTTGTTAACAATCATAGGACGTCACTTATTATAGCTTTTTTTTTAAGGATGTATAATGTATATGATACTTTGCAGTAGTTTTTTAATTCTCATTCAAATTTCAAACTAATTTTAGTTCATATTCTAGAAATTAGTAATTCATTTTCTAAAATTAAGAGTGCTATGTATATAGTATATTGTAATGCCATCACTTTTTATTTATCATGGAACCTAAGGTACGAATATTTAGGTGTATGTTCAACTAGATACTATGATTTAGGTGCATTCATCTAGGTATTATGATTTAGGTGCATTCGTGTATCACATTCATGTAGGTACTATGATTAGGTGCATTCATGTAGGTACACTATGATGTAGGTGCATTCAAATAGATACTATAATCACATATTTAGGTACATTCGACTAGATACTGTGACTTAGGTGCATTTTAGTATGTACCATAGTTTAGGTGCATTTGACTTGGTACTATGATTCACGTGCATTCGACTACGTACTATGATTTAAGCACATTAGGACATGATTTAAGTGCATTCGATTAAATATAATATATGATTTGGGTATTTTAGTTTCCTCTATGCTTTGGATGATGATAATGAATAATTTGAATTAGGTATTTGTTTAATTCTTGTAACGTATCACTAATAGTTTTTTGGACGTCTAGATGAGGTATGTTTATCGTGTGCGAAAGTCAAACAATAATCAACGTCAAACAATATGGAGCAAAATAAAACCAAATATTTAATATGGGCATTATGGGAACAAAAAAAGGCATTAAATCTTTCAAGAAAATATGAATTCTAATATTTATGATGACATGGAAATATAGTTAAAGGACTCTAATGAATACAATTGAATTTCAATCTTTATCACGGATTAAAATGGAGAAATCCCAATAAATAAAAAATAAAAAAAACAATAGCCAAATTCAATACAATTAAAAATACATAAACGAAAGTAAAACTTTGTCAAAATTATTTAAGGCTCATTTGAAAGTATTTTTAAAATGACTGAAAACGATTTTGATGGAATTGAATTTGGATTCCAAAGAAGCATCACATATGTACTTATTGCAGGAAGAACTTTAGAAATGTTTTTTTTTTTTTTTGATACACTTGGATTTTTTTACTAATGATTGATTTCAAAAATACTTTAACCAAAACTCTTTCAGTCATTTTAAAATCACATCTAAACGAATTGTTAGGCTAATGACGTGTTTTAGGCTTTTAGCACAAAATTAAACAAAACAAAATATTCATAAAAAAATAAAAAATAAATAAAAAAGGGGAACAGGGGCTTACCCGCTGGCACCAAGAACATCCCTGGAGATCTTCAGCTTCTTGGTGGCGCCTTTGTACAGCTCCTCCAAAGTACAAGGCAACGTCTTCACAATGGCCGCTGCTTTCCTCGGCCCATTTCCAGGTGCGGAGTCCGCGAATCCAAATAACGTCGAGAATATCTCATCCGGTTGCACGGTCTCCTTGACCCGAGACCCCCCGGTTCCTACCTCGAAAAAGTCCGTGAAGTTCAAGCGGGTCGACCCGGGCGAATCAGGACGCGTCGCTGTCTCTCTCTTCAGACCCTCCTCGCCGTGCTGATCGTACACCGCTCGCTTTATGGGATCACTGAGAACCTGCCCATTTACCCATAAAATTAACAACAAATTTCAGTTAGCAAGTTTAGTTAAAATAAACTAAACGTAATATTGCAGCAGCTCCCGCCCATTCTGCATGCTAACAACTAAAAGCGCTTTTTGATTCATGAAGAAGCACCACTTCCAGGTGCTTGAATTTTCTATGGCTTTACCAAAAACACTTCTAATAAAAAAGCGCTTATAAATAAAAGTGTTTTCTACATAAATAGTCTCAGAAGTGACGATCTTCATATTTATAAGCGCTTATGAACAGATGTGTTTCTGTAAAAAACAAACTAGAGCAGTCTAAAATATGGCTTACGGGAAGATAGAAAACAAAAATCGGAATGATCACATACCTCGTAGGCATCGTTGATTAGGTTGAGCTTGGCCTCGGCGGCTTTCCTCAAGTCGTCGCCCCTGGCGTTTCGCCGAACTTGAAGAAGCTTATAGTAATCGACGGCCATTCCTCCCTCTCTGTTTTTCTCTGCTCACTCAAAACCGTTGGATCTTCTGTTGATGTAAACTCTCTGCGTTGTTGTGCGTTAAAATTCGGCTACCATATTTATATAGCGAGCTCAATTATTGATCGCACCAAGGAAACAAAGCAGTCACAGTGATGGATGGAATCTGCAAAAGCAGAGGGGCAAAGGGTAATTTCGCAGAACTTCCGAGACAAGGTACTAGTACGGTGGCTTGACTTCTGTAGCAGAAGACTTAGTTAACCGAAATTTGTTTCAATATGTCAAAACACGACTCGTTACATTGTGTGGTTAAAAAATTTACTATTTGTGTTCTCATGCTTGGTGTACATAGAACACGACTTGGTACACTCTGGTTGAAAATTTTCTTTTCATGTATCCAATTGTTTGTATCATTATATTTGATGGACAGAGTTATGTCCTGACATATTGAAATATCTCTTATTTAGTTGAGCGGTTGACACATGGCGTAGCTTTCAGATAAGTTGGACAATTTGTTCTTGGTTATGAACTTCTTCCTCGAGGGGTTTCGGAGCAGAGGAAAAACAATTTCGTCGAGGGTTCGCTTTTGTTTTGGATAAGAAAGGAAAAGTCAGCATATAATAAATTCACCTCTTGCCTTTGGTGATATTGGATCATGACAGCAAGTGTGATTAGCTTTTGTTTTAGAGAGTATTTTTTCTCACAACCATAAATTATAGTGTATATTCATCATGCTCCTCGTCATCTGTCACGTATATCTTCCCTTAATTCTAATTAATTTTTTTCAAAATTAAAAAAGAAACTTTAATATGAACGCTAATTAGAGTTAAATGAAAGAACACGTGAGACATGTAATGAGGTATATGATAAGCATACATCATAATTTATAGTAGTGAGCAAAAATACTCTATTGCTTTTGGTTGTTTGGCGGGATTGAAGGATAATTGGCAATTTAGGCGAAAACTTTATTCTAGACTACTTCAACCATGCGACATGTTCGACCATTCAATATCTAACAAGTTTCTCTGTACGAGCAAGTTCACCCCTAAAGACTTTGTGCCAACACCCAGCCAATTTATCCACTTAAATGAACAGTAATAGACCTCAGTGAACAGTAATAGACCAAAGCATCTCCACCCCTAAAACCAAATAGCCTAGTCAATTTTATTAAAATATTATTAATTTTTATTATAAAATAATAATTTAATTTTTACTTTTTGACTTCTTCTTCCCTTCATCTCCTGCAACTTCCCATCCCTTCCACACAAAAAAAACCCGACTCTCAGAAACTCACTGCTCCAACCCCAAAACTCCAATCCCAGAATTCCACTTTCCCAGAAAAGCTCAAAAGTTCCAATCTTAGGTGGTTGAATCGCGGGAGGCAGTCGGATTTGGAGGAAATGCACATGCGGATTTGGAGGAGCTCTGCACCAAGGCCCTGGAATCAACCTCAGCCCCGAGGAGCTCTGCGACGCGTTGATCGTGCGGAAGGTTGATGGCCCGGCTGACGTCAGATGGCCCGGCATGTGGATCTGTCGATTTTAGGCCGGTCTCTTGCCTGGCTTGGGCTGGGTGCCGGTCAAAATGCTCGGCTGGAGTGGATAGCCTGGGTGCCGGGCTGGTTTTTTGGCTGGGTGCTGGCCTATCAGTTCTCCGGTGGAACTGCTCTAAGCATAAGAAGAAGTCTAAACTGAGAGTAAATGATGATAAAATAAAAAAGAACAAAAAATTGTTGGGTAATAAACCTCCACACATGATCAAGTTGCCTGACCAAAACGAGACACAAACATTTGGTTTGACAAAGCGAGGCTTTGCAATATACCACAGTACAAGTGCACAACAAAGTTCCTGGAACACTTCAAAATCCACGGTGCTATTTATTAATGTTAAGCAGGAGGGCGCAGATTCTATCCAGCATTTCTACATAACCAACAAAAAGATTGGACAACGAAAGAGGAATGTGGAAATCAACACAACCTCCTAGTCAAATGTTGTGATTAAACATCGAACCCTCATTCGACAAGGCATCAATTTCCAAACCCAAAAACAAAAAGCGCTAAGAAAGCAAACAAATGCAAAACTTTCACAAGTTCGGCGGGATGGAAGGGAGAAGGGAGAGCTACCATTGGCCTTTACTAAGATGTTAATAACCGTTTCATGTTGGTTTTTTGGTCCGAGGTAAGCTTGGTCGGGAACTTGATGTTGAACTTGATTCTCAAGTTTCCCTTTTTGGAAGGCTCCTTGGGAATAGGCATCCCCTCCCCTTTAACCACTTCTTCATAGGTGGGACTGATGATATTGGTGATGGTGACTGTAAGATTTCTCCCATCGAGGGTTGTCAGCTGTGCCGTGTAACCTGTCAGAGCTTCCGCAAGAGATATCTTCTGAGTGATTGTAAGATCATTCCCGTCCCTCTTGAAAAGGGTGTGAGGCTTCTCATCAATGATAAATACAAGGTCTGCTGGTATGATTCCTCTCTGTTCATTCCCTTTCTCCGGGAAAGTGATTTTCGTGCCCTTTTTCCACCCTGGCTTGATTTCAATTGTTAGAATTTCCTCCACTGTGGTAGTTCTCCTGTAAACAAAGAAAGGAAACAAGAATAAATAGCATATGGATCCAACACAGACTTGTTAATATACATCGTTTTTTAATACTTTAACCTCTAGTCAATTAAATTGGTCCAAAAGGTGCCAATTTGACACCTGGATGATAAACAATAACATTACTAAGGACAAGAACAGCATGCTAAAGCCACAGTACCTCCCAAAGAGTCTCTTTCCGACATCAACACGTATTAGATTAAGCAAATATTCATCCTTCCAATCAGCAAATGAATCTAACCAGAACCATAACTCATGTATCAATCAGCAAAACTACGATTCCCACTAAATCAAAGAGAAATTTCTGTCACCCCAATGCTAAAGTCTAAAGATACTAGTACGCCTAGCTAGTAGACACGGATAGAATACATAATCGTAGTACACGATATAAGGAACAATGCAAAACTTGACCACATAAGCAGACACAAGAATCCATCATTAATAAAGCAGGAATAAGCATGCCCAGTACATGAAAGCATTATGATCAACAGTGTCTTATAGTTATTTGGACATCTTGGATTCCCTATCTGCTGCCAGATATCCAAATATAGAAAGTTTCATGTCGTACTCTGCGTCATTTTGGATGACTGTCTTGACCGTGAGACAATAAAAGACACCAAATACATAAATATGTGGAAATATACATCCATAAGTGTTATTAGGTTTACTATTCCACAGTAAAAAATTCCCGAGACTATTCGATACTGCTTTCCAACAGTTTTGCAATCTCAATTAACTGGAATTTAGTAACAACTAAGAAATAATCATAAAATAATGTGATTTATTTGTTTGTACGCATGGCATTAGGTCAAACTAATTCAAGCACATGAAAGGATCCAAAGAAGGAAGTAATGTCTCATCGTGGGTTTCAAAAATGAGTTATAAGTGACAGGTAAAGTTGTCTGAGATGATTATCAGGGATATAGTGGAGATTAGATTATATAAACTTGAAACAGAAATAGTAAGGTTAAGGCTTAGTCCAGTCAGTTCATCTTTAGTTTATTTCTTCATCAGCACTGGCTATCAGGTAAACCATTACTCAACAAGAAACATCTACACAAAGCTCCTATATATAGCTAGATTCCTAAGTAGATGTATCCAAATTTCTAGCTATCGTATATTGGGAGACCAAGAATCACCTTGGTCAGAATGACAGCTAAAGTCTGTGGAAAGACGAGTTCGTGGAGGAACTTATAAGGTTAGTACTGGAAATAACCATAATCTAGATTTAAGGAAATAACCATAATCTAGATTTAGTACATTAGGTAGCACTATTAACTAAATTTTGTTAATGAGATCAATCAAAAAGATGCATATCCGGTGATATATCAAGCTCTAGCAACCACTAATACATACTGATGTTTCGTGCAATTTGTCAACAAGAACTTTCCTGCTCCATTAATGATACTTTTAATCAAATGAGAAATGATCTCATGCAGGAAACAAGACAACAATATAAGTTAAAAACTGAAAACAACCCCAAGATCAAGATAAGACCCTCAAGCAAACAAGTACCCATATCAGTAGTCATATCATCGTCCTTGTATGCTTAACAAATAAATGCTTTTTCCCACGTCTTTCCTGCCTCTGGATAGTAAACAAAAGTATGATACTGCAATACTTTTTGCAAGCAGGGATCATATGTTCGCAAGCAAGGATCGTACTTTCATAAGCAAGGATAGTAAACAAAGTACGATGCAATACTTACATTAAGAATAACACAAACTAACAGAGATCTGACCTAGAATTCTAAATACCCGGACAAAAAAAGCCACCTGAAAGATGTGAGAAGACATAGTAACAGGTACCAGTCACTTTACTATGAACAGTAACAACGGTAATATGAAGCATATTAACAACTAACAGACAATGGCATTGCTAAGACAGATATGTAGGGAGATGATTTGTACAATCAAACAATGCTCACAGAGAACGAAAAATCTTACCCACTAGCATCAGGAACATCCCTAGAAATCTTCATCTTTTTGGTGGTGCCCTTATACAAATCCTCCAAAGTACAAGGCAATGTCCTCTCTATTGGTGCAGCTTTCCGCGGGGCAGCTGCAGAAGTCTCTGCTCCGCCTCTAAACTGCGCAAATATGTCTTCCCCAAACATACTCCTCGGAAACGGGTTCCCGCCAGCCCTCGACCCGCCTGCCCTTGACCCACCCATGTCCGGCATCCCCCCAAAACCCGAAACCCCAAAAAACTCGGAGAAAATATCGTCAGGGCTCCGGGTGTTGAACCGGAACGTCGTCGGACCGCCTTCATGCCCTTGTCCGCCGGACCAGGACGAATCGGGCGGCGGCACCCCTCCCTTCAACCCCTCCTCCCCGTACTGATCGTACACTGCTCGCTTTTGGGGATCACTCAAAACCTAACCAATCAATTCAAAAATTGGGAACAAATCTCAGCCTAAAATTTGAGGAATTTCGGGAAAAATCGAAATCGAATTGAGAGAGATTAACATTAACGTACATCGTAGGCTTCGGAGATTTGCTTGAATTTGGCCTCGGCGGCTTTCTTGTTGTTAGGGTTTTTATCGGGGTGCCACTTCATGGCGAGCTTCCGATACGCTTTCTTCAAGTCATCGTCTTTGGCGCTTCGATCTACCTGCAGAACCTTGTAGTAGTCGACCCCCATCCTTCTCTCTCCTCTGTTTCTCTCTCCTCCCTCTCTGTGTTCTCTCTGGTACAAAAGCCTGGGAAGATTTCTTCTAAAAAACGCTGCGTTTTGGTGCTAAACCTGGCCTGTTCTGGCCGGAGTTCCGAAAAGGAACTGGGGTTACGTGAGTGACGAGTCATTTCGACAACCACCGTTTTATATAAATTGGGCTGACGTGGGCCGTCAGATAGCAGATCTTATTATCTTGGACTTTTTTATTTCTTAAACTATAAGGCCCAACGACCTTTTTTTAACCTGAAGTTAAGTTGTACTTTAGTCGAGCGATAGAGTTAGTAAACTAAATAATTACTTGTTAAAGAGCATAAGTATAATTGAATGCCGTCAATGCGGTGAAAATAAGTTGTTTGATTGTATGAAAATCTAACAATTGATTTATAATTTTTTTTTATAAAACCTATGATTTGTGGTTTGTTGGTTATTTTCATGCAAAACATTTTACAAAGTAGAAGTTGTATTAAAACAAAACATTCAAAGTACCATGTTTAATGGATTTCAACATCTCATACTAAATTGTTTGGTGATTAGTTATGGGGTCATACTCCATCGAACTTTACTGATCTCAATTGTTTATTTTTCAAGTTGCACCTCATATATCATTCTTGCAAAAAATTAACCAAATCGAAAACATTTAAGACATATAATTGAGTTCAAAGAAATGGACGAATAAAACATTGAAATTTCTTTGTGGTAATTAAATAGGCAAATGATTTGGGATTGAATTGAATTTTTACAAAAATGATTTATGAGTCGAGACTTACACAATCGATTGAATTTGATGTGGAATGAGTCCCACAACTAATCTCCATTTTTTAAATAAAATAAGAATTTCTTCCTTTAAATAATAGAGTTACATATAACTCCCAAATATTTTTTGTTTGCTTTGATGGTAGATTTTCTCATGAGTCATTGACTCACGAGACTCATGACCAAACTTCTTCACCAAACCCAAAACTCCTATAGGCTATAGCCACGCCATTACCAGCTGCAAATTTACGCTACGTCCAACCCACCCAATAACTAACTTTCATGGGATGGTTCATTGGTTAAAGATGAATTACAGATTCGTATTTCACACTGTATTTCTTGGATCCAATTTTTAACATTGATGAACCGCACAATAATGGTCAGAGAAAGATTAAAATGCCTATATAAGTTTTTCCGATTGTTAAAAAAATTAATTGACGGAGACATCAGGTCATCTTAAAAAAAAAAATTAAATAAAATAAAACCCACCCAATAACTCTCTCCCATAAAAAAGGAAAAAATTATTAAAATTGGTCAAAATTTAGAAATAAATAAATAAATAAATAAATATACCAAGCACACAAGCAGACATAGTTTTTCGAGTTAAAAGGAAAAGGTCCATCACCACCATCCCATATTTTAATTTTTCCAAAAAGTGACGAATCATACCACGTTACCATGATTGCCTCTCTGAGCTAGAATCGCGTTCAGTCACCGATCGGAGTTCGGCTGCTGCTATGGCGCCGATGGGACAGCCAGCCGCCGCCGCCGAAGTGTACGTGCCGATGACCCTTCAAGTATGGCGAGGTCTCGTGAACTGGGTGGGCTTCTTCTTCCAGATTATTCTTCAGATCCTGAGAGGCGCGCCTTGCCTTCCTCACCTGCTGTCCTGCATTTCTTCCTCTTCTCCTCCGGCTTTCAGGCCTCTGCCCGTCACCGAAGTCCCTCTCAACGACTTGTCGTCCTCCGCCCACGTCGAAAACGGCGTCGTTGATGGTCGCCCCGTCGAAAAGCTCACGGTGCGCTTCTTCTTTCTTCATCTCCTGGTTTTATTGTCGCAGTTGTTAATTTTTACTGTTAGAAGTTAATTTCGTTGCATTATTATTTTCTGGGGTAATACAACTGAAATTTATGATCGGATGCAGTTAATTATGCGAAATAACAATCTGGGTTATTTGCTTAATCAATAAAACTATCTGGGTTAATTGCAAAAACTGGGATTTTTATTTACTAAATGAATCACCATGGTGTTCTTAATTTTTTTCCTTTCGAAATTTTACGGATAGATTTTAATTCGATTTAGTTAATTAAGCTTAAAGGGTTGGAACTTTTAGGATTGTTTAGTAATTCTGTGAGTTGTTAAAGCTGAAGTTTATGCGTCGCGCAAAATTTTGATTACACTTTGTTCAAATGACATGAATATGCTAGTTTTTCGAGTGATGGGTTTTAATTACTAATTGGATTTTGTAATGTAGGTAGTTCTTGATTTGGATGAGACTCTAGTATGTGCGTATGAAACATGTAGCGTGCCTGCGATTGTTCGTGCTCAAGCAACGGAAGCTGGGCTGAAGTGGTTTGAAATAGAATGTCTATCTTCGGGGAAGGTATGTAGACAGCTCTTTCTCTGCAACTTTCATGCTGAAATTTGTTTGCCGTCTGATAGTGTGTTTAATATGATAATTCTTTGGGTTGAAGGAGTCTGATGGTAAACCAAAGGTCAATTATGTGACAGTGTTTGAACGTCCTGGTTTGCGAGAGTTCTTGAAGCGAGTTTGTGAGTTTGCTGATCTTGTGCTATTCACTGCTGGTCTTGAAGGTTTGTTGGTATCCCCGTCTTCACAATCTATTTTTTATTTTATTTAGTTGTTTATTTATTTCGGATTTGTTATTTGATGACTCCATACAGATTATGCTAGACCACTTGTTGACAGAATTGATGTGGAGAATCTGTTTAAGCTTCGTCTTTATCGGCCTTGTACAGTTAGCACGTAAGTTTGTGATTTCCTTTCTGTAACACCTCTTCATGTAGAGCATGCCTGGTGCAAATTCATAATAAGTGCTGACCCATTGTGCGATATATCAACGTACACATGCACACACACATATGAAAACATAAATATAGCCGAATTTTGTACTCAAAGCTGTCAACAATGTGAACTAGTGCCAGTCTGCAAAGGAAAAGACTTTGTGATTTATTTTTAAGCACTCTTTCCAATTTTAGTCACAAGTCTAAGCAATGGAATTTGTTATACTGTGTGCAAGGAATGATGTTTGAACTTGTGTAAACCATAGGGAATTTCGGGAGCATGTGAAAGATCTATCATGTTTGTCAAAAGATTTCTCTCGAATCGTCATTGTTGACAACAACCCATTCAGTTTTTTGCTGCAACCGTTGAATGGAATTCCATGCGTTCCATTTTCTGCTGGACAGCCATACGATGATCAGGTAATTCACTCATTTGCATTTTGAGTAAAGAGTTTATTAGTTATCTGAAGTATGCTCTGATTACAACCTTCTTTGCCTTTCATTCCGTCATGTCGATTGTATAGCTTTTGGAGGTCCTGCATCCTCTCCTCAAGCAGCTCTCCTTGCAAAAAGATGTGAGACCTATGCTTCATGAGAGATTCCACATGCCTGAATGGTTTCAAATGCATGGATTCCCCGTTTCTGGTTGAGAATATGGATGGTAAGTAGGTTACCTAATGGATAGCTGCAATTTGTCTCGGGGCAGCCGACCAGATAGTTGTCCGGTGGAAGCATTTCTCGAGGGGTTCTCTGCCCCCGTAAATTAGTATTCCGCGGGTGCCGGCAAAATCCAATTCGTTATATTTCTTCCAAGGCCAACAATTTTGACCTGGGAACATATTTCTATGGCTGTCTCATGGTAGGATTAACTCCAATTCTTTTGTAATTAGACGATTTCAAATAGGGTGTAATGCATTTGGAAACTTGTGGGAATTTTTTTGGTTTATTCTTTGACTCTAATGTTATCACGTCATCTCTGAATTAAATCATTGTATTTTCACGATGCTTCAAGACATGCTGGACCATAAACTGCGACTGAACAGAGCATATATGCTTCGATACAAACTTTTAGGGCCTGTTTTTGGACTGCTTCGACTGCTCAGTGAAACTTGAAAAGTGCTTCAAGGTCATGGAACCGCTTTCTGAAGCACTTGGACCTCTTGGAAAAGCACTTCTGTGCAAAAGTGCTCATTACAGATTCATAATATTAGGAATAGCTTGCTTGTACCATAAGAAGGTTCGCCGAAGAGGAAAATACAATCTCAAGAATGACAGAAGCACCAAAGTTTTGATCATAATTGAATTGAATGTTGCCTGCTATGCACCTCTCTTATTGTAACTTTTCTAAGAATGCGGTAAATCCGTTTTACATGGCTATGCGGTCCGTACTGATTACGGCATTCCCCGTTTGATAATAATCGATTGACTTACTCGTCCACTCCACATGAAACTTCAAATAGCACTAGATGACTACTTTGATTTCTCTGTGACTGCATCCTTTTCAAAGTTGCTTGCATTGCCGGCCTGGGACTGACTTGTTTGTGCCTCGGCCTGAGATTGACTTGTTTGTGCCGGAGGATCTCAAACAATTCCCAAAACTACCAATATTGACCTGAAAAAAAAAATCCAAATATCAGAGCTGATCTTCCCCATTCTAGAGATCTTTAATGTCAAACGAGACAAAAGCGACTTTTCATTCACCTTGGAAGGGAAGATCAGATGTCCGGTTGACTGGCATGAGCAACCAACGGTCCTTTCAGAGCTGCAGTTCTCTTCAGTGCGTTTTCTAGCTGTGCTGGAGGTAGCTGAGACAATAAATTATATACCATCAGCTCATACAGATGTGAAGAACGCTTGTTTCAAAGTCCAAATATATATTTTAGACTAAACAATTTCATCACATATTAACTTAGATTTTCTTCCCTCGAGTGAACGAAATAGTCCAATGAGTATGCTGTTTATTATCCATTCAAAAAGATCGCCAGAGTGAAATGACAGAGTAGGGCTTCTAGTGCAAAAGGTAGTGATAAAAGATTGCAAGGATAAAGAAGCAACATGTTAGCAGCAAAGACACACCTGAAGCAGCACGGCAAATGACTGAGGTTTTGTCAAGAACGCACACTTCAAGAATCCCACCCACAACTTCGGGTATTTCCATATCTACAACTTGTCATCAGTCACATAAACACACTATACATTATAAATGAAAAGAAACAAGACTAAGAAACTGAAACTTACCTGCTTGCTCACAAGTCGAGAGAGGATCTCCATTATAAAATCCGCCTATGTTGTTTATTGACAAAAACTCAACAAGTCAGCAACACATCCAAAGTTTGAACGTGAAAAGTATAGTGAATTGTTCTTTTAATTTTAATGGTAAGCAATCACAGCCTTCACAGGTGGTAACCAATTAACCTAATAGGAAATCTAGTAGATTTGCCTAGACAGTGTAGACAGTGAAAGAATTTCTCAGCAGCATATGCTTTCCCTAGACTTATTGTGATCCAACTTGCCTAGACAGTGTAGACACTCCTTGTGTCAAGGAGTGATTCCTACCTAGCATCATACTAGCGTGATGCTGGTAATTTCTATTCATTTATTGTAATAATTCCAAGCCGTTCCTTAAATTTTCCTATTTTTCCTCAATTCTCAACAATTTACAGCATGCATGTCACATTTTAAACAAACATCAGTAATCATAGTCCAAAAAAGTACTAAATGCATGTATTTTCCTTCTTGTCCTACATCAGTTTAAAGATTTCTACAGATCTTACCAGTGCAGGAAAGGTACCTATGGCTTGCAATACCATACGCATGAACAGTAAAGGAAGAGGAATCTGCTCAACCTGCAAATAAGAAGCTTGGTCATCTTTACGTTCTGCTTGAAAGCGGTGTAAAAGAAAGATAAGGAAGTATCCAATTGTACAAACCAACTGATTCAAAACTTTGCCAATAACTTGTTGGGTGAATATCTGCCTCTGCTCAAAGCAGGCATTGCATGCATCTGTGACCTGCTCATAAAAAAAACATTATCCAGCCATTCATTATTGCCACTCAAAGAGATTTTCCAATCAAGAAAAAAAAACGATGACATGCCTTCTTTAGTGGAATTCCATCTTTGTCGGGATCAATTCCGTGGATAGCAATCAAGATTTCAGCTGGAGCCAGAAGAGGACCTGACTGGGATGATCCCTGTGCAAGGCGGATTAAAGATCAAGCAACGAATAAGAGTACTTCACAAGCATATTAATAGCAAAACTTACTTATGAAATCATGTAAAGGATTAAAAAATGTAAGTAGAGAAACATGTGCGAAAAAATGAAAAGAAAGAAAGCATCATGAACACGGCAAAGAATGATGAATAAAAATTGTAACAAAGGAACTTTGAAATATCTGATAGCATGCACATTCATGAGAGGAATTATTAACTGATAATAGGGTCTTACAAATAATTTATCACAAAGTTGGGCATGGGAAGCAACAGTATAAGAGATCCAATTATTTAGAGGTCGCACTTGTATCCAAAAATGGCAAGGATCATTGAAAGATTATGGCATTATCTTCTCATATTTTCATGACCCATACAAAACAAGACAGTAGAAAAAAAATGCGAAGTAGAAAATAAATGCGAAGAGTCTTACACAATGCTTATATTGCCAAGAACTAACAAGGAAACATAGATACCTGTAGTGTGCAAGCTAGTGCTGCTTGGAACTTATCCAGTTGAAGATTCACAAGCTGGGGAAATATAAGCATAACCTAACAAAAAGTAGCTAATTAAATCATTAACAGCAAAATAAAAGAGCGCCAACTGAATTAAAATCAATATGTAACTTTTGTAGTCTAAATATCAACTGTAAGTAACTAAGAACTGGAAAGGATTCATCCATAATATACCAAGTACAAGATAGCAAATTAAGTTCAAAGTACTAAGATCTGCTATTATAGCAGTTATTTGGATTGTGGATGGAGAGAAATAAGGTTCTGCTGTGATGAGTAAGTTAATTTCCGACGGGAGAGAAGCATGTTATTGGCATCTTTATGGGCATCAATGCCAAAGCATTTTATAGTATATTCCTTTAATTTAATGATCTTGATTGGCAAGAGCTAAGATTTATGAATAAATTTGTAATCGCTTTCTTGTAGCTTCAGCATTATTTCTATCATAGACAGAAACCTTGTTCGTCTTGTCCACTACATCATTTATCTTTTCCAATAAAATTAATTATATTTCTTATCAATATTAACCCAAGTAGAAAAAGCTACACTATTTCAAAATAGCACAAAATGTTGTTGATGGAATAGTGTAGCACTCCCAATTATAACAGAAGGCATGTACCAGGTAACACAAACACACACATCACATACTAGTGCAATTATGAGAAGACAGTGAAAGGGATGGAACCTCATCTTTCGGCAGAAAGGGTAATATTGGAATAAGAATCTCTACATCCTGCAATCATTCATAACCAACAATGTATAAGCTAAATTTTCGAAGAAAAAAAACCATATATAAGCTAATAGTGTCATGTATTTTCAATTGTCATACAGAAACGATAAATGTACCTTCAGTTTTGAATCATATAGCTTTCTAACAGTAAAAATCAGTTCTTGAGAGGGAACTATTCCGTCTGTCAGGGTATGTAAAACCTGATTCCATTAAACAGAAGAGAGGATTATAGATGTTATTTGTTATTCAATGGTACTGACAAAACTGTAATGTTGATAATTACAAACCTGCATCAGGAGGTTCTCGCTTCCAGTTGGAGGATCAGAAATAATTTCAAAAAGATTAGGTGACGATCCCATAGTACAAGTATTGGAATTTGGCGATGAACAGCCTGCATTGCACCATACAACTGATGAAAATTTTCCTCATGGGGAAGGAATAGCAAGCCCTATGCTAATTTATCCATCAATACACAATTAAAAATAACTAAACCTGCTTGACGGCCTTTGATGCGCTTCCGTAAACAACAAATATTTGGCGAAAAAGGGAATGCTTCTGCCATTGAGGTTTTACCAATCATGTTAACTTCAATAAAAATAATATTGAATATTTTAATAATTAACTAATAGACATTGAACAACTCAGCATTTGATGATAAGATAAAGTAACACCTTTGTACAAAGAGCAAAATACAATGACAAACACCACTGGGCCTCGGCAATTGAAAGGGATGGCACGCTTTGAGAACTGCATGATTGATGATTATCAGAGGAGATATCTTTACTGTTGCCACTCACTGATGGAGGTTCATTGGAATGTTTTTCTGAATCAGAATCCTGAGGAAAAACCACTTACATGTTAACTCTCTGATTCATATCAATAATATAAAACATATTTGAGTTAAACCCCACATTGACAATGCAAAGATTAGAACCTTCTGTAATTCATTTTTCGATCCTTCAGCATCTATCTTTTCAGTTGCATCAACACTCTTTAGAGAGAGCAACATTTCAATAGCGAAATCTTCTATTCGTTGGGGAATAGATGACAAAGGATAAAGCTTGTTTGCAACCTGTTAGACAAAGCAACCCATAATGGGAAACAAATTTAGAACCACACAATTAACTCGTTGATCAAATAGCAAGTTGCGAGTAAGTACCAGACGTATAGCCTTCATGCGCACTTCCTCCAGATGATGAACTGCACTCTTCCAGAGGAAAAAGAGAACAAAGTCAGATGAAATAAAGGAAAAAAGAAAATTTCTTCAACACATAAAGGTATAGAGGAATTTCAGAAACGGGAGTAACATAGAGATAAAAAAAGAACCTGTAAAGCAATTTTTAAGCATGGATCTCGGAGAGGAGGTCTTAGCAAAATCAGGCTCCAGACAATGCTAAGACCTTGAGTCACTCGATCCCCACCTTGTGTTTCCTTCTCAGTTTTGCCGCAGTTTCCAGGTGAGCACATGCACTCCAATAATTTCAAAACTGAATCTGGTAAATAAGGAACCTCACCAAGCAATCTGCTTAGTGATTTGTCAGATGGTGGAAAAGAATCTCTAAGTGTTTCCACCTGCAAAGAAATGAAAGATATTATAAAAAGTTCTTCGACATTTGTAAAGCAAAAAGATGGTTAATATTGAGATAAAAGCACACCGCAGTTGAAAGGAACATTTCATATACAGAAGTAGCAGTTGTCGAAGAAAAGAAATCGCGTTCCTCTTCGCCCTCTCCAAATAACCTGTATAGGACACGCAATGTCAACTCGTGTCCCTGAAGAGATCCCAGTCACTGTCAGTTAGTACATAATATACATGCAAGAGAATCACAAGAACTCATAGTTAACAGCCATCATCTTTTTTTTTAACTACTAATATCTATTAAAAAATATCTGAATGAGTATTTGCAACAGAAATGAATTTCAGCCCAGTATCTATAAAATACAGTAATTTATTATAGATGGTACTATCTCCAAGAACATGAGATATTTGCGATAACATCTGGTAAGGTTAACAGGTATGTAGTTCTTAAAATTTCTACATCGAAACACATAACTAAAATGGCCGCGCTCCAAATTCCAATACATCCATTTAAAGTTTGGGTAAATTACATTTTACCCCCTTGGGTTTGAGTGCAATTGCAACCTCATACAACATCTTTAAAACATTTCACTCCCATACACAAACTTTAATTTTGTTGCAATTTCATACATCCGTTAGTTAAACCATTAGTTTGACCGTTAAGTGATGACGTGGCAAATGCATGACCCACATATTTGATGATGTGGCATATAAAAAATAATTGGTTATCAAAAAACAATTAAAACAAAATAAAAAGGGGCCCACCCCTCTTCTCCCACCCGAGACCGTTAACTATTACCACTTATATGAAGATGATGGGGAAAAAGGAATAAAGAGAATTATTAACTCCACTCCTCAAACAAACAAAAAAACTTCAAACTTCCATTAAACAGATCATCATTTTCTACGCAGTAACTGTATGTGCTGCTCACATATAACCACCCATTGTGGTCCAAAAGACTCAAACAGAGTTTTCAATTCTAATAAACGAAAAGTGCATTCTTGTAAATATCAAATTAACACGATTGAGTAAAAAATTTACAACTATATCATACAATCATCAAATCCCGTTCACATACCTCATTATTTCTAGATGTGCTTCTCCAGCAGTTTCCATGGGTCTAACTCCAAAGGGAACTACAAAGATAAATCAAATTTTGGTTCTGTAAAAAACCACAGCACTAAAAAGGTTTTCATCGAAATTTAGAAAATGACATCATCAAGTTAGCCTCCACTAAGAATGCCTAGTTTCAGCCCCTAACCCTAACACCAAAAAGACATAAAGAAAACAAACTAAAAGGGGCTTAAGAATAAAATAAAAAAATATCTGAAAAACAATAACTAGAATTGAAACAAGGAACTACAATCACAGCCGGTGCAAATTACAGTTAGCTATTTAGAAGAAGAAGCTTGAATTACTACCTCAACTCCTAAACTTATAAGGAGAGAACATCGTATTTGGGAACCTCCAGCAACGGCTATTTGCTTATATGCCTCGATGATGCAAGTAAAAGCCAATTGCTGCAACTGATCCTTCTCTTCATCAGAAAGGATAACAACTGGCGCGGACATCTTGGGCAGGACAAGATGATAGGACAATTCAACTGAAACAGCTGATCGTGGACTGAGCTCCTCAGACTTATCCGTTGACAGTGATGGAGGTATATTAAGTGGAGTTTTTGATCCATACTGGTAGCTTGCTCTTGGCTTGCATTTTCTACCTTAAGACTGGTACATTGCTCTAGGCTTGCATCTTCTACATCCATTAAGGCTGATGAGGATGTAATGATAGGTTCTGATCCACTATTACAAGCAGAAGAATCCAGTCCAGGTATTTCACTCTCAAGATATTCCATATGATCAGATGGACTTGATGGGCAACTATGATCCGTTTCGGATGAAGCTGGTAAACCCATAGGTAAGATAGCAGTATCATCTCCAAAAACATAATCCATGCTGGTAGATGCAACACCGCTATCAACTACAGCTGCTACATGTTCTTTCTCCCTTTCAGATTTCTGCAATTACCATAAACATTTCAACTTTAGAAAAATAAAGAAAAAAAAGGGGTGAAAACCAAAATGAGAATAGAAAATTGTACCACTATATCATTGGACACTGACTCACGAGCATCTAGGAGTGCAGCTATCGGAGGGAAAGTACTTGTAAGTGAAATAACATCAGCAATATATGATGGTGGATATTTAACTTGAGAATCACCACCAACTATACCCATGTTCATCAGAGATTCATCTCCTTCAGTTCCAACAAGATTGGGTGGAAGGTTGCACATATTAGCCATCACTACCTCTGCTAACAAGTCAGCAGAGATACTTGAGATAAGAATTTCCAAAGAACCAACAGCTTTTTCACCTTGAGCAACCAGGGCGCCAAACATAGCAACAAGTTGCTGTACAGGTCCCCTATCACCATCTCCTCTAGAAGTGGTAGTTCCACTTGAAGAAATGTCATCTTGAGATGCAGAAACATTCCTATCTAACTCTATAGCCAAATCCCCAGAGACACTAGATGTCGATTTGGCACGCTTTCCTGATACATCTTCATTCACTGCAAGATCACTACTATCAAGTGCTCCTAACCGTTTCTCCCCGAAACTACTTTGCACAGCATTAGATATGTTAATAGTGGGCTTCTCTTCCTGCAAAACATAAAGCTCATGCTCAAGAAGCTTCAAGATACATGATGCCCATGGCCCAATGTGTACTTGTGCAAGAGCATCCATTTTTTTTTACCTCTACAGATCGAATATAATATGAAATAGGAAGAGAAGGTGAAGGAATACCTTAGTAACTAGAGAATCATCTAGCCCGTCTTCCACACTTCTATTAATCTTGCATTCTTGCTGGGTGGCTAGCTCTACCAGCCCTCCAGCTTGCATCTTTCTCATCGCACCAACCAAACGATCCCGCCACTGCAGAATGCAAACTCCATTATTCAGATTCTTTATACTAAAGTAAATCACACAAAGTAGAAACAAGGTTACATCAATTACAGAAAACAAAATGTATTGTATTGCAACAGATAATGAGAATAATGAAACTCTTCCTTTTACAAGAAATCAATGTTTCAAAGCTATTAATGTTTTCAAAGCTACCAGTATTTCCAAAGGTATCAATGTTTTCAAAGCTGAAGACTGGCAACGAAATTTGTGGAATTATTCAAGCATAAAAAAAATCCTCCAAGTGGGTTTCTAATTATATTCTTTCAACCTTTACTAAAAGAGTTTGTCTGACAATTCTTTTGGGTTGGAAATCTTTTGGGTAATCACTAATCGACATACACTATCATTAATCCATTGCTAGACTAAATAAGATGGTGATAAAAGTTTTCCCCACTTTTGTTATAAAATGTTGAACATACACGTGCAAACTGTTCATAGAAATCTTTTGAGTAAGGCCCCGTTTGTTACACATCCTTAAGAGGGGCAGGCTTAACTAGGATTACAGTCCTATGTTTGGTATGGTCAAGGACTACAATAATGAGACTAACATGGATTAAGAGAGGCCTTGCGCCTCACTAAACCCCATAATCTAATCATGAGCAAAGCTCGGTATTATAAAGTACTAGCTAGAAAGGAGGCCAATGACCTCACCCCCACCCCTTCCCCGAGCACATCTTCCTCCTCCTCTCTCTTTTCTCCCTTCATCCCTCTCTCTCTCTCTCTCTCCCCGCCTTTCTCTCCATTCTCTCCCTTTGAACTGACAGCAAACCTCTTGGCTCCAAACCTGAATCAACCTTGTGCAGGCCTCCAGCTGTAGACGGGTTGGACTGACCGGAGAGGGAAATTTTGGAGAGGTAGAGATCTGGGTGGACGATTTTGGAGAAGGTGATTTTAGTTGGGTGTTACCGTGTTACAATAGACTTTGGTTATGGTTGATTGAACAAGGGAAACAAATTAAACAGAAACGGTCGCAGATTGAGACGCTGCAGCGTGCCATGGTAGTTGTTCTGGTATATTTCTTATCTTCGCGAACCTCTGCACTTCCACCCAAATACCATCAAGAATTTCAACTTAGCTGAAACTCAAGAGTACCCAGATCCTCTCTCCATCTCTCGCGGATATGGAATCTCCCAACCCAAATCAACCACCACCAACCCACCACCGCAAATACCTACAGAGGGTGATGGAGAAGACAAATGTCAAACCAAATCTACCAGATAGGTTTCCAAATTAGAATCCGTATGAATAACTAGTACCAACAGTCTCTGAAATGGAATAGGACAATTGGTTTCCAAAGATCGAGCTGCTACTCCACCGCAACAGATCATGCAAAGGGAAAATTCTATGGGGTGTTTCTAGAATCCATTGTTGGACAGCGTGCACTCAATAACAATACCATGACAGACACATTTTCACGTTTTGTAGAAAGTTCTTCAATTGTAACAACATCCTTACTGAAAGAGAGAGCACCTACCATTCGTCAAAACAATTATCCCTTTACACACCAGAGCCCAATGCTCTTCAGAGCCACATGTTATCAAGCATTTTTGAGCAATTATTCATTAACTTTCACTGCCTTACTCATAATTAACTTGTACCACAGGTATATCAAGACAATTTATATAATAGAAGTCTTACGGTTTTTAGTATAGAATCATATAAAACAACATACCGGTGCAGCACCCTGGTGCGTACACTTTAAACAGGTGAGAAAGGCATTTTGACGTGGCCCGGAAACATGTACCCCATTAATGAGAGTGCTTGAGGGATCAAATCCAAGTAATACAGGCAAAATACGACCATAGAATGCAGGCCTCTTCTTTGCGGTTGCTGAAAGACTGGCAAGACCCATCATATAAAATAAAGAATAGAAAAGCTTGCAGTAAATGTAAACAAGCAGACACAAATGGTTACAATTGTACCCAAAAAAAATATAAGGAAGCTCCCACCCTGGAGGACTCAGAATAAATACTATATTTATGATATAATATTTTTACAAAAGAATATATCGGTCATCACAATCTACTCTTGTTCCAAGATATTTTGTCCTCAAAATTTGCATAACCGTACTGGTGCCACTATTATCTTCACCCTATATATGATCCTAAAATACAGTCCTCTAGTACACAACAATCAACCACCTAACTCCTTAATAAGTTGACATTTACCCAAAACATAGGTCATCACGCCACTCAAAGAACAATTCTTTATAAATTTAAACATCATCATTTGGGGTAACTGTTTGATATCAGGAGACATAGTTATCACTTATCAACACCCATGACCTAGGTTCATACATATGTTATGTTTAAACTTTTTTCTTACCAAACCCAGTGACTAAAGAGAGGAAACGAAAAGAAAATTCCCTTATAACATACACTTCCTCCTATTATTGAGAGGCAGTGTTTGTACAGTGAGAACAATTTTTACAACTTTTACTTTTCGGTTGATGTTAAAGAGACTATCTTTTTAGACCATATTTTGTAGATTACATGGTGTAGCAATTGATGGTTGGTCTAAATCATTAAAAATGAAATCCAACCATCAACCACCACATCATGTGGTTTACAAAATAATGGTCTAAAACAATGGTCTCCCTAGCATTTCCCTTATTTTTCTCATGGAGAACAGCTCCTCTGGAGCTCCAGATATGGTTTACAAATGTTTAATCTTCAAAACTAGTTTTAAATTACAGAGGGTCATCTACACCTTATCAGCATTAAAATTTAGGATACGAGGCCTGTATATGCATTAACAGTGATAGAAAATTGAAGATGGCCCAAGAAAACCAAGATACCTGTTAATAAGCACAACGATCGCTAAGCTACCAAGCGATTTCACAGTTGGGAACCTGAGTTGATCAAGCAATAAACCCAAACTTTTACAAGCCTCAATTGACAAATCTCCAACATTGAGTAGGGGATGGCCACCACGAAGCCAGGATACATTAAAATCCACCAAGTCCCCTACAAAGCGGACAAGCATCCTTCATAAGCAAAAACAAGCCAGTTCAGTTCTGAGCCTAAATAACAGAGTCAAATTTAATTAGCTTCATGAGCAGGGGGTGCCGGGGAGCCATTAGGGTCAGGAGTATAAAGAAGAATGACTGACTCAACAAATTTCAGTGCTCGCAACCTTACTCCCCCGCTTCCCGGCTGTTAAGCATGATACAGTGAATTAGACATGAATGAAAATCCGATCATATTATCATTAAAAGAATCCTTCCTTACCCGAAAAGCTAGAGAGTATATTTCATCCTTCAACTTTAACACCCATGCCCAAGCTGACTCAAGCAAACTGTCCAATTCACTAGCATGTAGACCCTGAAAGGTCAACCGGGAATCAGAATGTCGATTTTTACAAACTCAACTTGGATTTACATAGTCAATACTTAAGCATAAAAAGTAACCCCAATTCCAACAGTAGCATCAAAAACTCCATTAGTAAGGCATTACACAACGTTTCAAGTTCAATCAATAGAATTACCTGAATCGAAACCTTTTCGACAACACAAGGAAATAAATTAATCCCGGTAGTGATCGCCTGTCGAGCAACTGCCGGTGTTCCACCACTCAAAACATTAATTAAAGAGCGTACAATTTCTGGCAACAATTCAACGTGCATCAATCCAATTTCGCCAAGCATTCTACATTCCAAAAACAAAAGCGAAATTTCTCGATTAATTACGATACAGATAATTTAAAGAGAATAATAATTAAACTATTACAAACTAGGGTTTTACAAAACCGCACTCGGTGGCGAATTTGCGAACCGGACCGAAACGGTCGGACTGGAGCTCGAAGAAGCGAGGGAGGAGTTCGGAGAGCAAATCAGGGTCCTGTTGGCGGACCAAATCGTGCTTCGATTGGCGCAACCGGTCGAGCTTCGACGGAATGTCGGAGGCGAAGATGGCGGAGTCCATGAGACCAGCCAGCCTTTCGTGGGAATTGGCGGTCATCGTCATGGCCACCATTGCAGAAACTCGAGTTGCAAACGTGGATTATGTTAGTTGATTAGATTAATTATGCTATACTTCGTATTTGAGTTCGAACTCTCATTCCTACAACTTAATAAAGTTATGTAGACCATGTACGTACGGATTTTTCTAGAGTCATTCACTTAGACCATCTTCAATAGTTGGACTAAAAGTCAAATATTTCAGACGAAGATGTGGATGATGACCAACCAACATATTGAATATCTCGCACTAACCACATATGAGACATGACAGGATAGGGTCATCTTGAGTGAGTATATGAGACGTTTAAATAGAATTCAAGCTCCTCAATGTGATGACACACTCCGCAAGGATTTGGTTGAGCATGTATGGCGTCGAGAAGGTGAACGTTGATGATGTTGGTTAAGCATTTATGTAATAATTTTAAGTGTACTATGTTGTTATTTTCTAGTAATGAATTTAAGTGTCTTCTTGTGCAAAGTATTTTGTCTAGTACGTTGAATAA
The DNA here is from genome assembly GCA_024362995.1 of Heteromeles arbutifolia. Classification (NCBI taxonomy): domain Eukaryota; kingdom Viridiplantae; phylum Streptophyta; class Magnoliopsida; order Rosales; family Rosaceae; genus Heteromeles; species Heteromeles arbutifolia. Next base: position 6,976,454 of record JANCRC010000017.1, on the reverse strand, counting down.
ATTATTGAATGGAGGTTGAATTATTGAAGGCATCTATTCTACATCAAAGTGTGGAATAATAAGTACAATAATTATTGAAGACATCTAGATTAATATAAACAATACAACCGATCATTGCAGTTTTCTTGAAACTTTGCAATGATTTTATCCCACAAAACCTTTTTATTTTGATTTTTGCCAATTGCACCATCTTCGCTAACAGAAACACATGCCAAGCATAAAACAACATCTTCCTCACAAGTCCAATTACAACCTTTAATATGCTCTCTTGCCATATTGAACAATTTGGAAATTGAAAGAAATGGTTGAAAGATAAATTGGAAGAATTGTAAGAGAAAATTGAGTTTTGTGTGGATGTTTGAACAAATACATAGGTATTTATAGAGTTTTTGGGTAAATTTTGAGTTAAATAAAAATTTTAATTATTTTAGTCGTTGGATTTAAATTTGGGCCGTTAGATCTTTCTTTTTTTTACCGTTAGATTTGATTATATTCGATCTCAGCCATTGGATTCAATGTATTTTAAAATACCATATTATAAAAAATGAAATTTAAATCTGGACCGTTGGATCAACCAACGGTCCTTAAATCACAGCCCTTGGATGTAATTATAGCCGTTGGGAGCCCAAGTGGGTGGCCGACACACGGCCTGACAGAGGGGCCCACCCTGTCGGGAAACCCTTGCGGGCGTGTTGGAGCGTGGACGGGCCGAGACTGGCCCAATTGGCAACGAGTCCACTCACACGGGTGGGGGGGGGGGTGGATTTGGGGGAAAATTTGACATTTAGCCCACCATTAAAGTTAGTCTTACGTGTCTAGTTAAACATTAATCCACGCTATTTCCTCTATATTTCCTTTTATGAGAGGAAAATGATTGTTTCTTTATCTTCTAGTTCATATTCTACAACATTAAAATTATATTACGCTTGTGAAAAACATTTTAAATGCAATATTCTATAAAATCCTTCTTACTTGGCAATGGTTGAATGGTTTGAAGGGTTATTTCCCCTTCTTCAATTGAATTCGTCAAGTGTCTATTTATAAATATCAATGATCTACAATTGCTAATGCTATTCATGTTGGGGCATAAGCGTGTTACCATATGCTAACTAAACAACTCCTGACCCGATAATATATGGTAGTGAAGAATTATATGGGATAATGTCTAATAACCAATATTTTGATTTTCAATACTCTAATTTCGGAGAAACCTTTCAATGTGATAGTCAAACCAACACATAACATTATCCAACAAATTAGTAACACAACAACTGTTGAAAACTTCTCAGAACTCAAACCCAAACTCAAACCCGAATCTTACCAAATGTTAAATCTTTGTTGAAAATGTAAAAATTAGTATCTAACAGTTAAAACACCCGAGTACCCCAAATGTCAAATTACGCTTAATTAATAAGCCAAAAGCAGAAAACATAACTTAATCCATTATTAAGCAAACAAAATCAATACTACATCCAAGTTTCCAACAACAAAGAAACCCAAATCCCCGGTGACCCACCACATTTTCTTAATTTTTTACATGTAAAAACCCCACTAAAACCATCCAAACAGTCCCTTACACCCACCATTCCACCCAAACAGTCCCTTAACTCCATCACTCAGACCGATTCGCAAACCTCTCCACCTTCTCATCCTTCAAATTCAACCCCACCATCGCCTCCCCCAACCCGCAGCTCACCTCCGCCAGCACATCCGGGTCCCGGTAGTGCGTCACCGCCTGCACAATTGCCCTCGCCCGCTTCGCCGGGTCACCGCTCTTGAACACGCCCGACCCCACAAACACCCCGTCGCACCCCAACTGCATCATCAGCGCCGCGTCCGCCGGCGTCGCCACTCCTCCCGCCGCAAAGTGCACCACCGGAAGCCTCCCCAGCTGCTTCGTCTGCATCACCAGATCATACGGCGCCGCGATCTTCTTCGCGAAGGTGAACACCTCGTCGTCGTCCATGTTCCGCAAAACCCTAATGTCCCCCATCACGGACCGCACGTGCCGCACCGCCTCGATGATGTTTCCGGTTCCGGCCTCGCCTTTTGTCCGGATCATCGCCGCGCCCTCCCGGACACGGCGGAGGGCCTCGCCGAGGTTCCGGCACCCGCAGACGAACGGTACCCGGAAATTGTGCTTGTTGATGTGGTGTTCCTCGTCGGCGAGGGTCAAAACCTCGCTCTCGTCGACGTAATCGACGCCGATAGCTTCGAGGATTTGGGCCTCGACGAAGTGCCCGATTCTGGCCTTTGCCATGACGGGGATTGTCACGGCCTGCTTGATTTCTTTGATGAGTTGGGGGTCGGACATCCGGGCGACGCCGCCTTGGGCGCGGATGTCAGCGGGGACGCGCTCCAGGGCCATGACAGCGCACGCACCTGCCTCCTCAGCGACCCGAGCCTGCTCGGCGTTCACGACGTCCATAATCACGCCGCCGCGGAGCATTTGGGCGAGGCCCACTTTGACGGAGAAAGGCGACTGCTTGCTCTCGGAAATTGCGCCGTTCCCGTACACCGCGACCACTCCTGAGCCTGCCATTTCTAGAGAGAGAAAGAGTGAAGGTTCTAGAAAGAGAAAGGGGAGTGAGGAAAGAGGGTGGCGACCGGCGAGGGTTTTGGGAGGGGAAAGGATTGGGGGGGTTTATATAGGGTGGCGTTTGAATGGTTCTAAGAAAAAGGGGGGTGGGTACCACGCGAAATAGAGTCGCGTGGTTGCGGAGTCATCGGTTGAATGGTGGGAAGTATGTTGATCGGACGGTTGGGAGGGTGGGAGCTGACACTGGATGCTGTGGAGAAGCCCGCATGGTAGTTTGTTTGACTAGAGGCCACGCAATTTAATGTGCCCAACCGGTTTGCTACGTGGGAAGTGGGGGTTCCAGTCGTTGGTGATAAAAATGTAAAGACTGTGACTGTGCAGCCTTGAATCTTAGGATTTGTTTATTTTTTTCGAATTATTAATTCTATTTCGTAGAGAATTTTGTATACACGTATATCAATTCATACATAAATATGCAATTAACATTTTTAATCTCAACCGTCCAAGCTCCAGAGATTTCCTTACGTAGAATGTAAGGACTTGTAGAGACTACCTCATCCCAGAGCCATGACATATAACAATCCTTTTTAAGGACTTATAGAGGAGGTCCTAGTCCCTTTTAGTTTTTACAAATCGTCCACCAAAAAGGATTGCTGGCAATGAGACTCGAATATTAGGCTTATTGATGCCTGACTTCAAATGCATAAACTTAACACATCCATAATAAATAAATAAAAAGATATATAGCTGTCACATTATAATTCATGATTCAAACCTAAAGAACAATACTTTAGATTGATTAATTTACTATTTGTCTCATTTTAATGATTTTTGTTGCTTCGGTTCCAAGTAAGTAGATAAAATACAAGACCAGTGAAAGAGCAAAAATTGCAATTTTCTTTCTCAACCTCACTCTTAACATACACCCCATTTCTCTTTAAAAAGTCGAAAAAAAGTGATGAAAATGGAACTAGACAATGGGTTTCTTGAAGAAATTAGCCATCAGTTTAAAGGCACCTTTCGACCAACACATGGTTTCACCATATTTTCTATCGTCATCGCAGACTCGCAGACTCGCACTAGTAAGACGAGTGTTGAGCAAAAATTGTACACAAAATGTAAACAAATAATTCACTCGACACAATTTCATCCTCGTTCATTTTCGTAGAGGGTTTTATTAATTTGAGTTCGACCCATTCTAGGCTACGCGCCTATTAATTACAACCCTTCTTTTGGGAAAGGAATACCCTTTAATTCTAATATGAATAAATCGTAACTTGAGGATTTGGGTGTTTATTTGATTTTGCGATTGCACCTAGGTCGAACCCTAGATTGCCTACGTACCCTCTTGAGGGATCAAGTCACTCGTAGTTCATGAATTTGTTGAGGTTTGATGCCTTATGCAGTTTCAACTCGTGCATGCGAGGAGTATTTGATGCCTTGTGCAGTTTTAGCTCGTGCGGGCAAGGATTTTGAGTCATTTGAGTAGTTGATGCCTTGTGCAGTTTTAGCTCATGCGGGCGAGGACTTCGAGCCGTTGGAGCGTTTTGCGGCTTCGTGCCATTTAAGTCTTGTTATGGCTTCGTGCCTTTTGATACTTGATACAACTTCGTGCCATTGGGATTTGTCGCGGCTTCGTGCCATTTAGGATTTAATACATGGCATGAGTTCACCAATTTGAGGTGGTGAGTCCATCAAGTTTTGTACTTTGAGATGGCTTGTGTCCACGGTATTTAGAGTAATTTGTATCCACGAGTTTGATATCGACATCATCTTCATATTTTTTTTTTTGCTTGGACTTGATTTACTTTGGCCCAAAGTTATTTTTTATAAGGCCCAAATTATGATCGCATGTCTTCCGTGTCTAACTCCTTAATGGTTTGAGAAGAATAGGATCCAATTGAAAATGGCACAATTTAGATTTGCCATAAAGGAATTTTGTCCCTTGTGACCACATGAAATCCCATGGCTCCATTGATCTCTACGTGATCTTTCCCATTTGATTTGGAGAGTATGTTCTGCAGCAAGCAAGTTTTGTTTTCTTATTTGTGGGGCCAAGTTTTGAATTGGCATGACTTAATATAGAATTGCAATCCTAGAGTCCTGTTGGCTCTTTCTTTCCTCAGGATTAGGATCCCATAATTCCTCTTGCCCCTTTTCTTTGTCCACCAGTCCTTTAGTTTATTAAAATAAACATGACATTTGCCATATTTATTAAAATTACTTTCTTGATCTCTGCATTCTTTCGACAGCAACGTAGCTTTTGTACAGAGACTGAGACTTTTGCGGATAACATGCAGACTTGGTTGGAGATTTGCGTTCTTGCAGAGGATATGAAGGAATTTTTGTTGCTTTTTGTTTCTCTGGTTCTCTGACAAGATCTTGTGTGTTTCTTTTATGCACCGTTCTTCTCCGTTAATGAGCTGAGAGCAATCTTCATTCCCGCTGGTGCTTGAAGTTGGCGTCATTCTGGCACCCTTTGTAACGCAGGAAGACTTCGGCTGATTTCGTTGCCGCTGGTCCATGCTTCTTGTTGCTTTTCCACGTTCGTGCTTGTTGCTGCAGTGTTCGACATCTTCAACTTTGAGAAGACAAGAGCATGGCGTTGGGACTCTCACGGAGCTTTCAGGTTTGATTGGAACTTCACGGGGTGGTTTAGACCACCCTGAAGAAATTCGTGGGACTAACTGCAGCGGCTGTTGATCACTTCCTCCATTGACGCGACTTCCTTGGGTTTCTTCTGGCTTTATGCGACACGGCATTACCAAACCCATCTCCTTCAAGCCGTATGGGTTTCTTCTGGCTTTATTACCAAACGCATCTCCTTCAAGCCGTATGGGTTTCTTCTGGCATCATGCAACACGGCATTACCAAACCCATATCCTTCAAAATGTATGGGTTTCTTCTGGGTTTATGCGACACGGCATTACCAAACCCATCTCCTTCAAACCGCATAATGCACGGACTCTATCCGGGAAACCACCGGAGTCGACGGTTGGAGACGTGGCACGACTGCTACTTCCGTTTGGGTTTTTGTCTGACGTCCGCAGTTGCTGCAGCGTTATGCAAAGAAGGAAGGCTGCTGCTTGTTCGTCCGTCACTGCTGTTGCCTTGTTTGAAACCGTCCTTGCATCATCGGCGGGTTTCGGGACCATCGCTGGGCACGATGGGTTCTTCTTCGCCACTTGTTCAAACGTGGAGGATGATGGTTTCTTCTCCGTTACATCTCTGAAGAGAGAAAGAAAGATGTTGAAACTTCTTTAGACACCCAAGAGGTTGTAGGAGGCTGTGGGAAGCCGATTTGCTGCTGCGTTTTGGTGAGATCTCCGTTGTTTTTTTTTTGTAGTGCTGCAAATGTCTCCATCGGTGGAGATGAAGAAGGAACACTCCGTGGGTGGAGGAGTTGACAGCGGCAAGGAAGGGGAAGACGGCAAACGTCTCCAATGGTGGAGCAGAGGAAGGAGCAAGCCCAAGGACAGGTTTGGGGGGTCGTGATGCCAATTACCATAACTGACATAGACTCCCCTTTTTTTTTTCTGCAAAAGACGACAGGAACCTCCTAATAAAAATCAAGAATCCATTATGAAAATGTAAATACCTTTTTAAGCTTCTTGCTGCTGTTCCTTTTCGCTTTCTTTTGCTGCTTGTCTTCTTCTTTTTTTGTCGATTTCTTCTCCGTGTGCTTCTCAATTTCTGCAGCGTTTTCTTGTCACTCTTCTCCCTTTTCTTTTGTCGTGTGCCCTCCCCTTTTTATAGACGCAAGGAGCACTTCCACTAACCTCTTCCATTTTCTGTTACGTGTTCTACTTTCCCGGGGTGTGGGGAAGTTGAGGAAGGCCATCACTTTACTGAGTTGAGAACGTGGGTGCTTAGGAGAGTTCTGGATAGAGTGAACTCTATCTTTTTAGTTTATGGGCTGTTGAGATTTTTTTCTCTCCTTATCTACAATATATATATATATATATATATATATATATATATATATATAAAAGATATATGTGAACCTTTATTTCTTAGTTGGTCCACGTTTTGGACTACTATTTTTTTAAAGTGTCCCCATCTTTGTAAAACTTGCTAATATATTTTCTCTATGAAAATATATGGCTCAACAAGGAGGGAGGAGGATTCTCTCCTCCTTTTTTTCCCATACACTTTCATCATCTCCCTGATTGTGTGGTCACGGTTAAGCCACGTCAACATTTCATATTGATTTTTTTATAGAGATAATAGGACAAAAACACGTGACTTAACCGTGACCACACAAACAGGGATGATGGAAGTGTATGGGAAAAAAGAGGAAAAAATCCTCATCCAACAAGGAGAAAGGCGTCTTCAACTTGGCCTCCTAAAATTTCTTTATTTAATGTTATCTTTCCGTTGGGAATTTATTTTATTTTAGAGTAAATATCAGTTTGCTACCTTCATGTTTCGTGATTTTCAACATTTAGTACATCAAGTTTTTTTCGTCCCAGAGTCATACCTAAATTGTAAATTTTGGGACAGTCTCATACATCCGTCAGTCAAAATGTTAAGTCTTCCGTTAACTGATGATGTGGCGCCCACGTGGATAATGACTGGGCACCACATGTTAATAAGGGTTCCACGTGGATATTAAAAATAATTAAAAATTACAAAATTACAAAAAAAAAAGAAGAGGTTGTTCTGCCTCAATCCCGACCGTACCTCCCTTCTCCTTCCTTCTCGACCTCCATCCATATGTGCAAATCCAACCCTCTCCCTCCCTCAACCCCCAACCTTCTCCCTCCCTCAACCCCCGACCCACTCAATTTATAAAAAAAAAGAAAAAGTTTATGGGCACCCTACCTCAACCCCCGACCCTCTCCATCCCTTCTCTCCTCCACCAGTGGCGAAGACAATGCGGGGGTATTGGGCTCCCTTGACCCCAATAGATTTGTAACTTATCCCTTTAAAAAAAAAAAATTGACCCCTTTAATGAAAGAAGCTAGTTTTCCCAGAACCCAGTCCACACCATATCTGAAAGGCGCATTTTGACCAACACATGGCTTTGCCATATTTTCTACCGTCGTCGCAGACTCACATAGTAAGAGGAGAAAGGCATCTTCAACTTGGCCTCCTAAAATTTCTTTATTTAATGTCATCTTGGGAATTTTTTTTTATTTAATATTTTTTTATCACGAAGCTATCTTTCATTACATTAAAAACTAGTACAAGATAAAAAATAAAAAAAATCAGTTAAACAACTACAGAGAAAGTAAAAAGCCCAAGCAAAACAAAAACGGCAACCCAAGATACAACGAAAGGCTTACACAAGCTTAGGCCTGAAGGCTGCAAAAAACAAACAATAAAGACCCTAATCTCCAGCAAAGACCACACCACCGCCGCTGTCACATCCTCGGAGAAAGCCAAACCGAACCAAGAAAGGAGACACCAGATCCAAGTCCCTTTCACGAACCCCTGCAGATATATACAAACAAAGTAACATATGGGTAGAGAGTGAGGCTAAGGGGGTGTGTAAAATACCCAACACTTGGCCTCGATGGGGATCTGGCATACTGGTTGGGGTAGGGGGAAGTAAGGGAGGGAAATGGATTTGATATCCAATTTCTAATATAAGCCCACCGATCCGAGGACATGGCAGGATGGGGATGGTATCATAGCTAGGGATGGGGATGAAGGAAAATTTAAAGACAGAAAGTAGTAAAAGCATATGAAAAACGCCGAGCATGAAGCCCGGGATAGTTGAGATTCGGCTCAAGGAAAACTGAGATTCAACTCAAGGGAGAATCGAGAATTAAAAGGAATGGAGAAAACTGGTAAAGGCGAAGGAAAAGGAGAATGGAAGCTGGGATGAGGAATGAAGATGAGAGGGGAGGAAAAAAAGGGGAGGGCAATGCTAATTAGGGCTTATTTTGGGGTTTAATTTTCTAATATTATTCTTCTCACCAAGGAGGGAAATATATATTGTACAAGATTGATTTACAAGAAACACCAAATAATATCTATCCAAATTACATCCTGATTACAAGGACCCAAACAAGTAACTAAGCTAATTACAAAGGTCAACTCTCTAACACCCCCCCTCAAGTTGGTGCATAAATGTCGTTCATGCCTAACCTGACGAGAGAGTTGTAGAACGCTTGACTGGCAACAACTTTAGTTAAGATGTACGCTAATTGATCCTCTAACTTTACGAACAGGAATTGAATAACATTCCCATCCAACTTTTCCTTAATGAAGTGTCTATCAACTTCCACATGTTTCGTGCGATTATGCTAGATTGGGTTGTCTGAGATATCAATCGCTGCTTTATTATCACAAAACAAATTCGAAGTCGACATTGAAAGACACCCGAGTTCTGCGAGTAACCTCTGAAGCCATAATAATTCACATACTCCTTTTGCCATACCTTTGTATTCCGCCTCTGCACTTGATAAAGCAACCACTTTCTGTTTCTTACTCCGCCAAGTCACTAAATTTCCCCCAACAAATGTAAAGTAACCCGATGTGGATCGTCGATCAGTAATATTCCCTGCCCAATCTGCATCGGTATAACTTTCTATCTGGCAATGACCATTCTTGGAAAACATGATGCCTCTACCCGAGGAAGACTTTAGGTATCGTAGAATGCGTTCAACCACACCCATATGCGTAGCACTCGGGGAATGCATAAATTGACTAACAACACTTACTGCATATGCAATATCAGGCCTGGTCTGAGATAAATAAATTAACCTCCCAACTAACCTTTGATAATGATCTCGGTTAGTGGGAATTTGATCAGAGTGCATGGCAAGATGGTGATTTTGGACTATAGGGGTGTCAACCGGTTTACAATCAAAGCATTCCAGTTTCGGCTAACAAGTCAAGAACATATTTTCTTTAAGATAGAAATATACCCTATTTAGATCGAGCTACTTTTATACCCAAGAAATATTTCAATCCACTAAGATCATTCATCTCGAACTCAATTGCTAAGTAATCTTTGAGCCTTGAGATTTCCTCTTTATCATCACCCGTAACAATCATATCATCCACATAAATAATAAGTGTCGTCAATTTACCCATTCGACGTTTCAAGAAAAGTGTATTATTAGAATTGCTCTGCCTGAACCCATACTTCCTCATAGCCGTCCGGAACCTACCAAACCATGCCCGAGGTGATTGTTTCAATCCATACAATGCCTTATTCAACTTACACACCATTCCGAGTTGTGAAATCGATGCATAACCAGGTGGAATATCCATATACACTTCTTCTTTAAGATTACCATGTAAGAAAGCATTTTTCACATCAAATTGCTGTAATGGCCAATCCCTGTTATCCGCCAACGAAAGTAACACTCTTACTGTATTCATCTTTGCCACCGGAGCAAATGTTTCTGTATAATCAACACCATACGTCTGAGTGTATCCCTTGGCCACCAATCGTGCTTTGTATCGTTCAATCGACCCATCAGCTTTGTACTTGATGGTGTACACCCATCGACATCCTATCTTTTTCTTTCCTTGGGGTAGCGGAACTAAATCCCATGTTTGATTTTTCTAAAGTGCATCCATTTCTTCCTCCATTGCCTTGGTCCATCGATTATCAGATAGTGCCTCATTCAATGAACTTGATGTGCTATCATTGGATATTTGTTGTACAAAAGCTTTGCCGGGTTCTGATAATTTATGTGATGACACATAGTTGGCAATGGGATACTTAGAGCCTTTCGTTGTTTCTAGTGAATATCGATTGGGTGGCTTTCCCCAATTATGCCTGAAAGGTAACTGATAATTCGGAACATCGGATACATCAATAGGGATAATAGATCTTACCTTAGGAATATTCTTTGGAGTATGGTCATCTGGTGGTACTATATTTTGAGACAAGGGGGAGTAGTATCAGTAGAAGTCTCAAGATCGGCAAGTGGCAGCACTGTTGCCGTGGGTGAGGACGGCATTGCCGTGCCTACCGCTGGTTCTGTGAGCAGCGATGTTGCTTCTGTTGGCTGGGTTGGCAGCGCAGCCACTGCGGGCTCGGCTACTAGTTCGGCTAATAGTGGCAGCGGAAGATCAGTGGTAGTAACCATGGTCTAAACTTGCTCGTCATGCAGTGTCTCCCTTTTAAGATGAGGGTTGGAAGAAGCCGAAGAGTAATACATCTCATACTCGAAAAAAGTAACATCCATGGTAGTATACATCTGACATGAAGAAGGGTGGTAGCAACGGTACACTTTCTGATGTAGTTCATACCCCATGAAAACACAACGAAGAATACATGGGTCAAGTTTTGTCCTTTGATTTTTATGTAGATGAATCCAAAAACTCACGATGGGAGCACCAAAACAAATGGTAGAGGCACGAATGTAGCAAGAACTTGTAAAGGTGTAAGAAAATTCAATACTTTGGATGGCATACGATTGATAAGGTAAGTGGCAGTCTGAAGAGCAACATCCCAAGAGGAGCGGGGAACATGCGCCCCAATCAATAGCGATCGAGCCGTTTCTAATAGATGATTCTGTTGAGGATGGAGGATTCCGTGATTAGTTAAATAATGTGTAAAATCATTATTAACATATTCACCACTATTATCAGAATGCAAAATCCGGATTTTAGTAGAAAACTGTGTCTAAACCATGGTGTGGAATGTCTTAAATGCCAGAAACACATCACTTTTATGCTTAAGAAGGCATAACCATGTCATCCGTGTGCAATCATCTATGAAAGTTACAAACACCTAATACCAGATGAAGTAGTAATCGGAGATGGTCCCTAAACATTCGAATGAATAAGACCCAAAGGAATAGCACTTTTATTAGAATTCAATGGATAAGAAACACGGTGACTCTTGGCAAGTACGCAAGTGTCACATTTAAAGTTTGAAACCGAACAACCAACAAATAAATCCAGAAACATATGCTGTAAATAACTAAAAGACGGATGACCCAAATGGTGATGCCATAACCATATCTGACGTTGTTTGTGATCAACGGTTCCTTAGGCGAGATTGACCCATCCTGTACTGACATCGTCCACAAAATAGAGATCCCCCCTCTTAGTACCACGACCAATTATCTCCTTCATGAGAATATCCTGAATAAGACAAAATTTCGAATATAATAGTACACAACAATTCAATTGCTCAGTAGCTTGGCCATAAGACATCAATTTATACTTTAGTGAAGGTACACGTAGTGTATGTGGCAAAGAGATGGTAGGCGTGAAGCGTACAATGCCAGCACCAGTTACTGGTGAGGTGACACCATTAGCATTAGTAATATTTCGTCGAAGTGGAACAGTATCACAAGCTAAATCAGTGGGGTCATAGGTCATATGGTCTGTGGCACCAGAGTCAATGATCCAACCGAACTGAGTATCACAATTATTCATATTAAAAGTATAACCACAGTTACATGAGGACTTCGGAGGCATGTCGGAAGAACTCGAAACAAGATGAGGATTCATGGTAGAGTCAGTTAGCGTAGTAGTGTTTAGGGTTGTAGTGTTTAGTATAGGGGTATGATCGGTTAGGATGAAATTGTTTCCATCATAGAATGGTGGTAGGTTCTCCATGGAAGGGCCGAGTTTGCTTGAGGGAATGGGCAGAGCAGAAATCCTAGGATCTCTGCTCTGATACCATGCTAATTAGGGCTTATTTTGGGGTTTAATTTTTTGATACTATTCTTCTCACCAAGGAGGGAAATATATATTATACAAGATTGATTTACAAGAAAAGAAACACCAAATAATAAATATCATAATTACATCCTGATTACAAGGACCCAAACAGGTAACTAAGCTAATTACAAAGGTCAACTCTCAAACAGGCAAAGTAGAAAGAAATTGAGTAAAACTCAAGAGGAAACAGAGAGAGGAAAAGAAGAAAGGAAGGAAGGAAGGAAGGAAGGAAGGAAGGGGCGGTGGATGCCTCCGGCACCCAAGCCAAAGGCTAGGGCCGATGGCGAAAGTTTCTGAAATTGTGTTTCACAATGAGCGTTTTAGAGAGAGAAAATGAGAGACTTTTTAGAGAGAGCCGAAACTACTTCAGTTTGGATTTTTGGGAGGGGCAATTTTGGAGGACTACATTTATTGCACAGTCTCTTTTGCCAACACACAAACAAAAGACAAAACCAAATCTTTGTTCCACTTTTAAGCCTTTTAGGTCATCTCCAACCGAAATGGCTAAACATAACTCCATATTCATATACCATCTCCAATTGAATGGGCTAAACATAACCCCCTCAATAATTTATTAGTTTTAAGTTTATACTTTACTTATTGGTTAATTTAGTTAAACTACCGTTGAATGTTTGTAAATCTAGTCATTCAATTTGAATCAATTATTGTAACAAAGGAGTTGTCGCCCCCAAAAAAGGCTAAGAGAAAGGCTTCATTTGGCCAACCTAAAGCCCCTTTGGCCAAATAATAGTCTGGAAAGCTCTATAAAATTATAGCCTAATCATCGGTTGGAGATGAATTTTTGGATAAATCATGTCATTTTTTGACTGTTAGACCTTTAACCCTCTCAATTAGAGATGACCTTACTTTCATCAATGCAATTCATCTTAGATATTTCTAACCGTTTACCAATTAGCAATGAATATATTCCATTGCTATGGGCCATTGTGCGTACGGTTTGCGAATGTATCCATCCAGTATAACGACGATACACTATAGTCGAGATACGTTGTCAATACACCGTGCACACAATCCAGATGCCCGTGTTGCTTGTGATTTTGTTTGAGAAGGCTGCTCTGGTTCTAATTTATGAGAGAGGGTCTCACTCAGAAACGAAACACAAGCACATTATTCTGACTAACTGCCCAAACCCTACATATACACGTATACAGGAAACGATCAAACTTGGGTACAAACAGACGAGCAACATTGACCTGGCCAACACATCAGCCTTCTCAAACACTTAGACAGGAGGAGATTAAACTTGGGAACAAGCATTCATGAACCCGGTTTTACAACCAGTTCTTTTTCCCTACATTAACAAGGTCTAGTGACAAATTGAGTTCAATCACACAAAATAAGATGCATAAATTTGTAGAGCAATCTGAAAAGGGGTTGAACAAACAATATACATCAACAACATTATTATCGTTGACGATTACAGCTTAAAATCAAATAACTTAACCCAACCTACAACGTGGGAAAGAAAAGAATCGAGAATTTTGAATTCTTTATCCTATTTAGGCGTATCGAGGCTCTCTATACCCGGAAATAATAATACATATGGGTAAGCCGTTGTAAAACGACAGGGCATGGCCTTTTTTAATCCGCACTCAGAAACTACCCAGGTAAGTAGGTAACCATCTAAATTTAGCTCTGATCAGTTATATTGACAGGTAGTAAAGAATGGCGCACACCAGCATTACAAGGAGTTTGAATTACTTAAACTGTAAAGATCTTCCTCACCTTCTTTATGTTCCTCCGACAAACTGGACAAGTAGCAGCTGCCTCTGCAATCCTGTGAAAAATTGAAAAATGTAATCAATCACTAAATTGGATCTGAAACAGATAAACAGGACAAATCTGACACGTGGAACACAGTTCACTAGTATTCTAGAAGCTTATTGGATGAACCTTGTATGAAATCAGAACTTTTGATAGCCTAATGGGCATTGGCCTCGCCAACTGACATAACTAGTTTGTGAAATTGTTGCAGGGTACAGCGCAGAGCAACTTCGCAGTTAGATATGACTATAGAAAGTTATAAACGATAGAGAAAAATACCTTGTTGCACACTCAAAACAAGCCACACAATGCCCGCAGGGAAGGAAAAAGCAGTCCCTGGGAGCATCAAAGCAGATTGCGCAAAGACGACGAGTGTTATTACTTTCACCATCTCTTGACGACTTCCCTTCTCCAGCCAGAAAGTCTTCAAGATTTCCCTCATCATTTGAGGCAGAATCATAAGATGAGCCCCAACTTGATTGATCATCATCTTTGTAGGAAAGCAATGGGGCTCTCTCAGATCTGAACTCATCATGTTGTACTCTTATTCCATCTTCATTGGTACATCGGTACTTGTTTAAGAAGTTGAAGGCCAACAACATGAGCACAGTCATCCCACCTACACAGGCTAAAATAATTAAATATGATACAGATTAACAGACAAAGGTTACATTATGAAAAGAAATAAGAAAATGAGCCTACCTATACCAACGATATATGTGGTCCATCTTGGCCCATATGATAGTTTGACATACTGGTTTGCCATAGGAGTATCCTGAGGAAACCAAAAAAACGTAAGAAGAAAGAGTACCAACTTCCAGCGTGACCTATTTATTTGATAATCCGCTAGATTAGTTTTACCTGCTCTGTACCAGGAGTGGTCAACACAGCCATATTTCCCTCCGGAAACAAAATTTTCAAAGTACAGGATTCATCCATGAAAGTACATTTGGAATAAGCCGTATTTGTATTATACACTAAAGCATTCATTGTGAAGTTTAATTGCACCTGTTCAACGTCAAGAGGAACACAAGTGAGTAGCGTGAATGGGTAACAAATCAACATCAGACCAGAAACAATATTCTTTAATGTGAGCTATAATAGCATTAGGAAAAGGGGAAAATGGAGACCCTTGTGAGGGATACTCTCAAGACCAACAAATCAGGATCTATGTCTAGCGCAAAATAAGGTTTTGCATTCTTACTCTCACTCAACCTGTTACTCACTGTAGCAGTATGCTGCGGTTAATGCCAATAACCACTGTAACAGCCCATGGTTACAGCAACAAGGATTGTATTAATCTCATAAGTACCATTTCCCAATATTTTAATCGGATGAGTACAGACCATAATAACATCTGCATTAATTCCTAGGTTATAGTTTATTCTACATGTTCCACAATTACCTCCACAACATCTGCGTTCAAGTTACCCACAGAAACATAGTAGGTAGAAGACTTTGATAGGTCCTGCTCAATCATACCACTACCTGTGAGGAAGCAATTACTGACATTAGTATAGTACGATTGTGTTGAGAAGACAATAAGATCATATTCCACACTTCGTCTCACCATGAATGAGGTTCCATGATAAAGTAGTATTAGGGTATGTCGGTTCTTCAAGCCACTGAGCAAGGCCTTCTTTACCTACAACGTTCTAGCTTCAGAATGCTATGGAGGTCGAATAAACTTTGCAATAAAGAAAAATGCATGGACAAATGCAGAAAATTCTTATTTTTCAAATAATGCACAAAGACACCACAGAAAAAGAAATCGGAGAAATGTAGTAAGAATAATAGGTCTAGTAAGTGGCTAATTATGACTTCAGTTAAAAAGTTGGTCTGCAGTCTTCGCTCACTTATGTGGCTTGCTATCTATAAAACAGTATTTCTAGGTATATACCCAGGAATTTGAGTGAAGGGTCGATGACTGCATAGCAGCCATCACGAAACTAATCAATTGGTATTCCAATTTCCTCAGCAGCCCGTTACACTAACCAAAACATACTCAAACTTACTCAAAAAATACAAGGAAAGATATTAAACTTCAATTGCTGTACTAGTATATATAAAGTATAGATACTAACAAGCATGAATATTTCTAAAATGAGGAGCATTTTGCGTGGGAAAGAAAAGGAAATGTAGGCTATATACCTTGAGCAATAATAAGAAAAACAGATGAGCTCGGAGAGTTCACGCTGTATGATATACTTATTTGAGACCCCGCATTTAGGTAATATATCCAGTCCTGAAGAAGAAGCACAACGATTTATCATCCTAATCAACAACTAACACATGCTCAAAAAAGATTTCAAAAATTCTTGTGACAGAATGCAAACTTGCCGTATGAGAATCAGCTGGAACCGAGACAGTACGCATTTCGGACCAAATGGTGGCAGTATCAAGAGGTGGAGTACTGTAGAAACCATATAGTATAGGCCCGGGATTTGATATATTCAGCTCTTGTACCTAACAAAGACCAAACAAAAACCGACCCAGATTGCCAATCAGCACAAAAACAGCAGGCATTTCATAAAAAAAAAGGAAAATGGCAAAAATTAGTGCAAAAATCTACCTTAATAGACTGCACAAAAAATGGGTTAGGTTGCAGAAGAATTGAAGTATTAGGGCCAAGTTCCAAACTCGAAGACCCGTAAACTCCCAAAATCAAAGTCATCGACACTGAAACACCCAATTACCATCAAATTATGGATAATCAAATAATTAATTAACCATAAAAACTTCCGACGGATAATTTGACAAATTGATACAAACCGAAGAACCAGAAGGTGAGGAGGACGATGATGCAGGACCACGTGTCATCCGTAATCACCGTCGGCACCTCATCGAACGCCGGCACATTTCCACCGTACAAAATGCCGATTTCGTGGTTTTGCTCCAGCTCCGGATGCCGGAAATGGTTGTGTTGCTGGTACCGATTGTCATCGTCCTCCTCTTCCCGCACCTGTGAAGCGTTCGAAGACGACGTCGTAGCGACAGAAGCAGCAGCACCGCCCGAAGTGTCCCTACTGGTCGAAGCAGCAGCAGAAGAAGAAGATGAGGAGGAGGAGGAGGAAGACGACGGTTGGTCTTCCATTGCAAAGAGAGAGGGAAAGGTAACGCACCTGTGGAGGTCTGAGGAAGAAGGTCCATGGAGGGGAGGAGGGGCGGGTGAGTAACTGGTCCACTCACCAATCAGTCTTTCTTCTTCTCCGAAGGACTGGTAGCTGCGAACAGTGACGGTTTTTTCTGGTGTTAGGTCCGGAGCCCATGGATCAATCAATCTAGACGGCCGATTAGTGCGTAAAAGAAATCAGAGTTGTTGATTTGTATGGTATGAACAAAAGAAAAAGAGTTAATTGAGACCGTTGGATTCAATTTGTGCGACCGAGATTAGTTGATCTTTAAACTCCGAACACTAAGATCCGGAACGGATCCAATTCGGTGTTTTAGAGCATTTCCAAAGTAATAAATAATTTTTTAGAAACAATAGATTTGAAGTCAACTTTTACAGCGACCACTTTGCACCAATCCACGTCATATCACATAAAAATTGACATTTCAATTGAAAATATTAATATTATCATTTTTATTGTTATTGCTGGTGGTATTGACTTTGTGATGTCTCTTTTGAAAATGCTCTTAAGCTTGTGTTTCTGCTAGCCAATCAGTTGGCGCCAAATAAGCCAATGACGCTTCCCACCCTTACACACCTCCAACTGCAACTCCGACGACTACTTGACGTCAAAAGTTGGCTTCTTGTAGTCGTCGACTGCTGGATTGGATAGTGCGCTCAAATGTAGATTTTTTTTTTTGTTTTTAAATTAACGCTACACCTACAACCTATTTTTAAAGCTATAGGCCCGTCAATGCATATGAGTCTCGTCTTTATTAGAAGATGATATAATGTTGGTATAAATAGATGGTAAAAGTAGTATTTATGTTATTTTTATAGAAAAGAGACATGTGAGAGTTGATTGGTCATAGTCAATGAAACAGGTGGACATGGAGGTTCAACTAAAGAATGAGATGCAAGTATTATACAAAATATATTATTATAATTTCTTTATAAAATAAATGTGATAGACTTTGCGTATTAGTTTCTCTAAAATGAACTTTCATTGTAATTAAAGGAGTTAGTGTTTTGTTGGATAAAGCAAAAAGTTCCACTTTGGCAATCTTAGAAATAACCCATAACTTATATAAAATGGTAAATTACAATTTACCATCTCATATTTAGATCTATTATAATCTTATATAATATTTTCAAAAAATTTCAATTTCTTACCTAAAGTACTATTTTATTTTAATATAATACAACCATTACATTTTTCATCTATTGGTCCGTTAAGAGCTGACGTGACTGCTACATTTGTATCACGTAAAAAAAAAAATTTTTTTATGTATTTAAAATATTATAATAATTTACCCTATAAAAAAAAAACAAAAAAAAAAAAAACCAGAAATCCTTCCCCGCAACCCAAAAACCCCCCATCCACCCCACCCCCGGGGCGACTCCGCCCCGCCCGAACATCAAAACCCTCCTCCTCTAATCTACGCAACGCTCTATTAGCCCTATTAAGGTACCCCAAACTATCACGAAACCTTTTTAATCCATAATTAACAGAACCCATTAACTGCAAAGCCATGGCAACAACCAAAGAGGGCCTACCGCTGTCGTCTCTATCCAAAGCCTTCAATGCTCTGGTAGCAAAAGACAGAGCCTTTTCAGGGTCCTCACCTTCCTGGTCAAGCTTGAGGCCGACTTTCAGAGAAGCCATGCCAAGCTCCCTCTCTTCGAAAGCCGACTCCATGGCCTTGAAAGCCGCAAGCATTTCTTCGATGGTTTTCGCAGACTCGAAAGCCTCTTCAAGGTCCGACTTTTCCATGGATTTTCTCTGCCTCGAGGAAATTTGAGGCGATGTTTCGACGAGGGTGTTCATATTTCGAAATGGGTTTACTTGGAATAGGCTGCTTTTGAAGAAAGAGTCATGGGTTATGGCGCAGGGACTGAAACGGGCCGGTGAGACAGGCGGCGAAGAGGGGGAGGAGGAGGAGGATCGGCGATGAACACCACGTCTGGGTGGTGCGAATTAGGCTGTGAGTTTTACTTGGGTCGGAAGGGGGAAGGGGGAAGGGGGTGGGGCGGAGGAGAGGGAGTGGGTCGGGGGAATGGTTTCTGGGTGTGATTGGTTATTTTTATTTTTTTAATATAAATAGGATAAATATTATAATATTTTAAAGGGAACTTTAACGAAAATCTCCCGGTATTGTTTACTTTAACGAAAAACCATATTTTTAAACTAAAAAGTTAATCCTAGTACTATTTAATTTACCCTTTATTTTGTCTTTATCGTTAAAACTCAAAGTTTTCAAGTCATTTTCATTAGTTTTCATTATTTAAAATGCATAAAAAATTATTTATTTGCCACGTGGCATAAATTTGGCAGTCACGTTAGCACAAATATTGATCCTATATTTGACACGTCATCATTTAACGGTTTACTTAAAATATTTTCTAACGTACGTATGAAATTGAAATAAAATGATAAGCAAATGTATGAAATTGAAATGTTTTAAAGATGTTGTAAGGAATTGAAATCGACTCAAAACCTGAGGGGGTAAAATGTAATTTACCCTATATTAAATGTTTCCATTTCTTTTTACCAAAAAAAAAATGTTTCCATTTGTAATTGCATTGAGTTTTTTGCATAAAAATTACACACCTATTGATTGCATGGATGATTAAGTGTGGACAATATCAATGCTATTAATAATAGAAACCCGTTTCTTCAAAACTTTAACAGTTTTACCATCGAAGTTAATTTTCTTTAAAATGACTAAACACGTTTCGAAGTTAGTGAAGTTAGTGTTTAGAAACACGCTAAATTACTTCGCCAAAAAAAAGAGTAAGGTAATTTCTATCGGTGGATAAAAAATGGTTACCTTTTAAACCAATAAAACAAGTTGGAGCTTTCTCCAAAAAAAATAAAAATAAAAATAAAAAATGAAACAAGTTGGAGCTATGATGCCCAACTAAATTGTTTGTTAAGGAATTTTAAGTAAAATAAGAGCCTCCATTCTCCAAGCCACCTAACCAAACGGAGAAAACGGCTCGAACCTTCTCCTCTACATACTAAATGAGCAAACCAGTGAATGAGCTTCCAACAGAATCGAATCTACTAATTAGGGCAAGGAAAGTTCTACCATCCACATATATAGCCATAGGCAAATTAAAGCGAAATCAAAAGTGAAGGGAGCGAAGAAATTCGCCATTTAAATCGATTCGATTCGAGAATTGTAGTTTTCAGTACAGGAGAGCGACGTAAACAAATGAGGGAAAGGAGTCGAGATCTTTGGTCCTTCTTCGAGCAACAAGGATGGAAGGTCGTCGGCGTTTGGAAAAGAGGGTGGTACCGAGTCCGAACCAACCTCAAGATATAGCTTGGACGACAAGAAACCAGATTCGCGGATGCCGTCTTCTTTTTCAATTGGCTTATTCCATAACAACTTGTACTTTTAAGGCACAATAATTCGTGTAACATGATTTTAGAATCTTAGTTTGTAGATAGATGGTCCTAGGATCGAAAACCTCCCATCATTTCATTGTTCAGTATCTATCTCTGATTAATTTATAATGAGTGAGGTTGCAGTTGCAGTATACATTTATAATTTATCCAACATTCTATTCACATCTTCATTTTGGAACCTCAAGTTTTCGGCGTCTACCAATTTGATGGGGTGAGTTTGAAACCATGGCTCTTAAATGATACATAAAATACTACGGGGTGTGCTTAATTTGCAACTGTCAGATATACTAAATTAAAGAATATCAAATGACAGAAATTAACAAGGAATGTGAGAGACGTAAAAGGAGGTGTGTAGATAGCACACCCCAAATATTATTGTCATCTCTAGTGACAATATGTACCATAAAAGTTTGTAACATATGAGGAGGAGTTAGATGAAGTCGTATCCAACTATAGTGGTGTGCCGGTTTGATAACACAATATAATGTGAAATGATATTGCACATATTATTGTGTTATTTTTTTTTTGGTAAGCAGGAAATATCATTAACCGACCAAAGATGCCAAAGCAGTACAAAGAGAGCCTACACCAAGGCAAATAGCCAATAACTACTAGAAAAGAGTAGTGCGAGGAAGTCATAGAGTTATCAAGACGCTGCATCTAATGCTAGAGCGTCCCTCCATGCACTACCACAAACACTTAGGGGGGACAAGGTAGACCATCGTTACACAAAACATGAACTAGGGAAGATGGGGGTCTGTCAACCCATACTTGATCACATACTTCCCTACAACTTCGCGAAGCCAAATGGTCCGCTGCCGAATTGGCCGGTCTTGGAACCCAAGACCAGCGGCATTCAAGAAACTCTTTTCCCAATCTACAACACTTTAGTAGAGAGGGGAAGGCATCCCAACTACCTTTCTTAGCCATGTCCCTAAGGCAAGAAATCGATTCCAAAGAGTCGGACTCCACAATAATCTGATTCCAGCCCATCCTCTTACTAAGCATACACCCATGCAAGATTGCCAAGGCCTCTCCCAAAGCCGCACTAGTAGCCTTCACACCTGATCTGCCAGCTACAAGAAACATTCATTCCTCATCCCGAGCCACAACTCCCGTAAATCCCTGACCATGACAAGATCCCCAGGTTGCATCCACATTTATCTTAACGGAACCCGGACACGGTGGAAACCAACGAACACCAACTAATAGTTCCAGCACTCTAGGTGGTGGCAAAGTGAGAGGTACACCACTGGCTTCTTTGAATGTAGAAGCCGACAAAGAGATGGCCATTATAACCTGCCTAGGATGAATTTGTTGTTGGTTGAATTGCAAATTACACCTAGTCTTCCATATATGCCAGCAAGTAAAAGTGATATATGAGAACATATTGTTTCTCACCTCATTTGACCCCTTTGCTGAAGCATACCTCTGGAGCAACCAGGTCGCCCAGGAAGAAGTTTCCGTTTGATTGATCCTCAAGCTTAAGCTTCCCTCGAACCAAACAACCTCCACCCACGGGCATTGCAGAAAAATGTGCTCAATTGTTTCATCATGTATCTTACAAATAAGGCACAAAGGAGAAAGGGAAGATCTTCTTCGGAAAAGGTTTGCCATTGTAGCCAGAGCCTTCTGAAGGGTCTTCCACATAAAGCATCTGATTTTTGGAGAAACCTCCAGTTTCCACACACTCTTCCACAAATGGGCAAGAATGATGACCGATGAGCGAATATTAAAGCTCCCAAGGGACTGATTCCGACCAATCGCCCATTTATATCCAGATTTAACAAAATAAACCCCCTTTTTATCTAAGGGCCAAACCACTAGATCCCGCAACAAAAGGTCGCCAATATAGGTCCTAAGGATAGCATCGAACTCGGACGTCACCAAGAAAGGTTTCAAAAAATCAATATCCCACACCCCATTCTCTGGGCAAATCAGCAAATTTACCAACAAATGATTAGAAACCTGAACTGTACCCAAGGGAGAAGGTCTTCCCGATGGGATAGACAGGATCTATCTATCAACCCAAACCCTAACCTCTTTTCCACTCATAATTTGCCAATGAGCTCTATTGCATAAGATATCTCTTCCAGTGAGGAGGCTCGACCAGGCCCAAGAGGCTCTCCCGTCTCTTTTAGCATCCATGAAAGAACAATTAGGGAAGTATCGGGACTTTAACACCAACGCCCACAATGAATTCGGCTCCTCAATTAATCTCTAACACTGCTTAGCCAACAGGGCATTGTTAAGCATCTCAAAACTCCTTATACCTAACCCACCCACATCATTCGCCCACCCTAACTTCTTTCTAGACACCCAATGAATTTGGTGCTCACCATCTTTTTGCCCTCACTAGAACTTCGATATCATGGCATCCAACTCGTTGCATAGGGAAGTAGGAAACTTGAATAAATTCATAGGATATGCAAGGATGGTTTGAGCCACCACCTTTATGAGGACCTCCCGCCCAGCTTGAAAGATAGCGGCTTTCTTCCATCCCTGAAGTTTGCCCAATAATCTTTCTTTAATGTAGGCTAGCCCACTTTTTTTTCGATCAGCCCCAAATGGCGGGAACCCCCAGGTATAAACCTGGATCTCCAACCCTCTCCATATCAAGAATATTCGCCAAATGATGGGATAAAGATTCAGGCACATTGTTACCAAAGAAAACGCTTGACTTTGACTTATTAACTTTCTGACCCGACGCCAAGCAATAATCATCAATCACTTGTGTTAATTGCCTACAGTTCTCCTCCTCTGCTCTCAGGAAAATCAGTGTATCGTCAGCGAAGAATATATGGGATATTGTCGGGCCAAGCTTGTTCATTTGAACTCCTCTAATCCAACCCTGGTCACTTGATTGTTGGATACGAAGTGATAACACTTCACTTACTAGTAAGAAGAGGTAAGGGGAAAACGGATCTCCCTGCCTTAGCCCCCTTGAAGGCGCAAACTTGGGTCCGGGTTGACCATTCAGAATGATTGCAAAATTCACAAAAGAAATGCATCCAAGGATTAAGCTTCTCCATCTACTGTCAAACCCCAATTTCTCCATCACCGCCAATAAAAAATCCCACTCCACCCGATCTTAGGCCTTGTGCATATCCAATTTACTGCCCAACTCAAATTTGCATTTCGCTTTCCTCGTTTTCAGAAATTGGAATAATTCATGTGCAATTCCAATATTGTCTTGGATTTGCCTTCTTGCCACAAAGGCGTTTTAGGTAGGGGAAATCAACTCTGGAAGAATCAGTTTAAGGCGATTAGCCAAAACCTTCGAGAGTACCTTATAAGAGTAGTTGCATAAACTAGTGGGTCGAAATTGAGAAACGGCTTCTAGGTTTTGAACTTTCGGTATCAGAACCAAATGAGTAGCATTGATCCTCATGGGATTTTCCGAACCATGCATCAAATCTCCAATAATTTCATTCACATCAGTAGTAAGAATGTCCCAATGAGCCTGATAGAAAATCCCCGGGAAGCCATTAGGGCTAGGAGCCTTTAACCCACCCATCTGCAATGCAACAGCCTTCTTTTCGTCAACCGACACCGTACCTGAAATGATTGCATTCATTTCATTGGTGACCTTTGGGGTCACATAATCAATGATATCTCCCCACTCTCGCTGCCCCGACAACTTGAATAACTCCACAAAATGCTCATCCACCAATCTCTTAACTTGACTTAGGCTTTCAATCCACTATCTGTTGCTATTTTTTAAAGTCACCACATTATTTCTTCGTCTTCTTTGAAGGGTAGACTGATGAAAGAATTTCGTGTTGGCATCTTATTCGTTTAGCCATTGCACCCGGGATCTTTGCTGCCAGTAACACTATTCATGCCTCCATAATTGGTCAACATTCTTGGAAAGAGACACAATTTCCATCGCATTCTCACTCTAATTTTGTTGGAGCTGACCCAAACTATCCATCATCTCCTTAATTTGCCTCCCAAGATTTCTGAATTTTCCCCTGCTTCAGTTGATTAATTTGGCACGAAAATTATTTATCTTGTAATTCCATCTCTCTATAGGACTCCCCTCCCTGGAATGATTCAATGCTTCTTTCACAATATCCTTACACTCCCCATCCTGAGCCCAAAAGGCCTCAAAGCGAAACATCTTTTTCTTTTTGCTAATATGAGGCTCACAAATTACAACCACAAGACTATGGTCGGAACCCAGAGTCGTTCCAATTTTAACCGACGTATTCGGCCAAATAGATTGCCAACAAGCATTCACTAAACCCCTATCCAGTTGAGCCTCCACCAGCTGCTTATTTCGAGTCCCCCTCCAAGTAAATTTAGGGTCATTAAACCCCAAATCCATAACCTCCACCTTTCACATAAACTCCTCCAGGTATCTAGGCCGGTTGTATCTCACTTCTGCTCCCCCAGATTTTTCATGATCCCATAAGACTTCGTTAAAATCCCTTCCACAAATCCAAGAGATATTATCCGGGCTGAATCTCTGAATCATACCCCTCCAAAACTCCTCTTTCTCTGTCCTATACGACGTCCCGTAAACTCCAGTAAACCGAAATCTAGACTGCGAGTCAACCAACCCACATCTAGCATCAATGAAATGCTTAGAAAATTCCACCACCTCCACTTGGACCGAGTCCTCCCACCAAAGGCTAAGGCCTCCAGCTCTCCCAATCGGTGCTACATCAAAACTATTCGAGTACCTCATACGTCTTCTTACTCCTGTTATTCTATGGTATTTCATTTTAGTTTCCGAAAGAAAAATCATAGAGGGTCTATGTTCCCTTATTTGCCCGTGTAAGGCACGAACTACCGTGTCCGACCCTAGACCACGACAATTCCAAAAAAGGTGTATCATGGCGATCTTGAAGCTGTTGAAGGTCAGTTACCACCGCCTCGGGATGAAGAACTCGCTTTCTTTGTCATCAACGCTTCCTTCTCACTAGGGATCATCTTCATATAATCCTAAATTTCCTGATACTCGATCGGGACATCCTGCAAGTTCTCATCCGTATGGACCGCCCTCTTCATCAATAAGCATCTTTCTCTGATAGACATCTTTCCCAATCTCTCCGCAACCCTCTCTTCTCTTCCTTTTACATTTCTTATTTCTTCACCAGTTTTTGTTTTCTTCTGAGATAATAAACCCTCATCCGTGCTTACCCCTTCCAAATCCTTCTTACTCTTACTTTTTTTCCTCTTCGTATCATGAACCGGGTCGCTCGCTATTTCTGCCCTTTCCATACTTGGATCTTTCTTTGAAGTTCCATTGAGCCTTGACCTTGTTTATGCAGCACCACTGATCCATTCACATTTGGTGAAGGGTTTGGTTCCACTATTTCCTCTATCACGACATATGAGATTCTTCCATAATCATTTGGAATCACCCCCGGTTGAAAGCCCACTACAAAGCGGTTCTGCCCCATTAGCCCATAACCATCCATGATTCATTGGGCAGGGTTAGGATACGGTCATTCTCTCATTCTATGCACCATGTGCCATTTCTTTGAACTGTTTCCTATTCCTTGCTGAGGTGCAGGTTGATTGGGAGCCCCCTCACCGGATGCACTTGATTCATTATACTCCCCGGTACCGCCCTCACTTCGATGCATATTCGTAACCTTTGGTCCCCCCTTCTTGCTCCCGCGCTTTTGCGCTTCCCCATATTAATGACCAAAGGTCTTGGCCTTTCAATGAAGTCTCGCACTGGTGCCGCTTTTGTCCAGTCCCCATACCCTGCCATACCACCTCTCACAGCTTCGAAAGTGCATTCGTTGTTTGCATGCCAAATTGTCCCACATCGATAACAAAAGTCTTGAAGTCTTTCATATCTAACTTCAATCCAAGTCTCCTATTTGTTTTCTCTCGGGAGCCAGCAACCAGTAATAAGGGGCTTCGTAGTATCCACAACAACTTTGACTCTCAAAAAACCCTTTGCCCTTGCTGGATCTTCAACTTCCTCCACTTGCCCAATCTTAGACGCCAAACACCTCACATTTTCTTCTAAACTCCGATTAAGCGGGACACCCCTGATTTGTATCCAGAACGTGACTACATCCACATTGACTTCCTCCAAGGCTAACTTCTGTGGCCATTTTTTAACTGAAAAGTTCTGCTCCATTACCCTCCAAGGAACCTGGTCAATGATCTTTGTGGCCGTACTCTTATCTGGAATAGTGATAATGAAAGTATTGTCCTTAACCCACTTAATTTCTATCTCACCCATCTCCTTCCAAAATGATGTAAGAATATTTCGAACTCCCCATTTGTTAAGGGTTTTATTTACCAAAGCTGTACCCACCAACTTTACTCCTTGTTCCATAGTAGATAGCTCCAATTTTTTCTCCAAGTGCACCACAAGTTCCTCCACTTCAGCCCCAGCCATCTGACTACTAAATCGAAAGGAATCATAGACAAATTTGAACACAGTATACACCAGATAGACAATAGGGATTGTACTCCAGATCTTACTTTCTTTTTTGGGTAAAGTACAAAAAACTACCTCAACTATTGGTTTCACGACACTTTCATACCTCATTTTTTAAAGTTGACAATGTCATACCTCATCTTACGAATTTATGCCAATGTCATACCTCCGTCAGTTTTTTTGTTAATTTTTCTGTTAAGTGCTGATGTGGCTACATTCGGGTCCCACTCACTAATCCAATTGGATTTAAAAATTATTAAATATATGTTTAATAATTAAAAATTAAATTTTTTTTATGATATTAAATCTATGTCTCTCTCCTCCTCACCTATCTCTTTCCTCTCTCTCATCTGCATCCCCGAGACCCTTTCCCACCCAACCCCTCCCACTTGTCCCTCCCCAACCTTCCTTCACCATCGTCACCAAAAACCCAGACCCAGGTACCCCCACCCCAGCCCCGTGTCCCCCCCCACAATGACCCCCCCCGCGCGCGCACGCGCCCACCTTATCTTTCTGCATTCACTGTGTTCCAACCTGTCCACCCTCTCTTCTTCCCCGCGTCGGCCCTCTCTTCCTCTAGCCGTCGTCCGTCCGTTCCCCCCCCCACCCCACCCCACCCCACCCCAGTTGCAGCAGCAGCTCCCCAAAACCCCCACACCCAACTTGCAGAAGAGGAAAAGGAAGAGGAGAGAGAATGAGAAGGAGAAAAAAAAAACGGAAACTACCCAACCTGCAGAAGAGGAGGAGAAAGGGGAAAGAGAGAAAAGAAAAGAAAGAGGAGGGGTTGACGGGATCTGGGCGCGCGGGAGGGGGGTGTGACTGGATCTGGGGGGGAGCTGCGACGGGATCTGGCGGGGGTTCAGGTCTGGGGTTTCGGGGGGGGGGGTTGGTGGGTTTTCAATTTTTTTTTTTTTTTTTTGCCTGGAGGAAGACGAAGGGGGAGAAGAGGGGAGTGTTTTGGTGGGGGGATAAGAAGATAAAGGATGGAGGCGGAACGGAAGTTGTTTTTTAAATAATTTTTTTTTACTTTTTTATTATTTTAATATTTAAAACATATTAAATAATTTTTTTTAGTTTTTAATAATTTTTTAATAGAAAATGGGGTCTGGATTAAGCCACGTCAGCATTTCACTGACAAATTAACGGTCAAACTAACCGAAGGTATAAAATTGACCAAATTCTAAAGATGAGGTATGACATTGTCAATTTTAAAAGATGAGATATGAAAGTGTCGTGACACCAATAGTTGAGGTAATTTTTTGTAATTTACCCTTCTTTTTTCTTAGCTCTCTCGTTGACCCCCCAACCCTTAGACTCCAATTGAAAATACCACAAACTCACACACAAATTAACCAGCGTTTGTTTCCACTTACCTCTTCATTACTGCCCGAATTTAATGTTGCTGGGTAGTTGGCCTGGGCTCTAAATGCAGAATAGGACTGAGGAAGATTTAGTTTTACTTTCTCGCTCGATTTTGATTGTCTGTATTTATGAGTGGGACCACCTTCATGAATGATAGGTCTGCCCTGCACTTTGGTTGCTTGGAACATTTATATCTGGTAGGGTAAACCCACTTTCATTTCTTCCTACCATCAGAACAAACCGGGACTGCCGGCCCAGATCTGACCCCACAAGGAATTAGCTGACAAGGAAGGGGGATATAGGACCGATTTCGTTGAGGGTAGTAACTGGGTTTGGAAAGGGGAAATTTGGATTTAGTCGGGGAGTCTTAAAGTCTAACGATGGGTTCCACATAGAAGTTAATGAGAAGATATGGTAGTTGGGAAATTTGGTTGGGTGAAAAAAGGACAAGATCTGATAAAAAGTATAGAAGAAAACCAGAAACTAGCTTCAGTACCCACACAGAGGAGGGGCTCTCACGGAGGAGAGAATTTAATACTACGAGTACTAGATGGCCGCCGTTGCTTTGCTCTCGAAAGCTGCACTTTGGAACAGGTGATGGAACTGATTCAGAATATTAGACTGAGGTGTTACTGTAAAAGTGTGTCCGGTCTATCTAAGTTGCTCACAGATATAAAAATTTATCGTTAATGGATTTTAAAACTTCAACGTTGGGAGATAGAAATTTATTGAAGGAAGCATAAGTCAGCAATAATGCTGCTGACAATCCTTGTCAAAATGTTCTGCGTTGCACATGGAAATGTTGTATTTCTGCATTACTGATCTTATTTTTTGTTGCTGTTTGGACTAAAGAAGTATCCTAACATTTTTACTTTTGCTCTTTCGGCTTACCATTTCAAAAGCAAGAGAACACACATAAGTTTCGTTACAGAAACACTTTTTAACTTTTTTTTAATACCTTTTTAGTTATAACTTATATTAGCGTTTTGAAGCAGTGACACTTATGCAAAGTAGTCAACCAAAAGTCAACACATATTTTTCAGTTAGTAAGGTCCCAGCCTTGTGTATCGCCTCACTAAGGTTCGCATTCCGCTGCCAGCAGTCTTGTGTTGGTAAGCGATCTGAAAAACCAACAAAGGAGGCACAAAACCCTCTGTAAGTCCTCAAAAAGGATTGTAGTATGCCTGGCCTTGGGATGTAGTAGCCTCCCCTCCCATTAAACTTTCTGGCATAAAAAAAACGTAGTCAACCAAAAAAAACAACCCAACCATCCAGTGGCAAAGCCAGGAATTGTCGAGGGGAGGGGCGAACTTAAGAGTGCAAGGTTAAAAAAAATGGCAACAATCAAATCCTTTTATATAGTCATGTCTTTCATAATTTATCAATACAAACAAATTACAATTGTTGCCGGCAATGTTTCATGTCATAAAAACGTCGCATAATAGGCTCATTATTAATAAAAATAAATACATCTTTCTCTATGTAAACTCAGTGACCTCACTTTGTTGGGAACTACCCGGAATACTTGAAGAAAGAATATCAGGAATATTTGAAGTCGGACTACTCGGATCGGAATATTCGAAAGAGGATTAGCTGAAATATTCGAATGAGGACTAGCCGGAATATTCAAAGGAGAACTGGCTGGAATATTTGAATAATGATTTAAGCACTGTTTCATAGTACCGTTTCGTTATGTCACTGTATAATAAGAAAAAAAAAGTCTTAGACTCTTAACCCTAAAGTAAAATATAGTATATGACTACTAACTAATTAAACCAACAATTCAATTAATCAATACCATTAATCATATAAGCTATTCAATCAACCAAAATTCAATTCACTTAATTAATATCAATAATCAATAACTATGATTCTATATTAATTATTTATATTAATTAGTTTTCAAAAGGGAATGGAAGGATTTAGGCGTGAATGGAGGCAGAGTTAACGGGGGAAGCAATGGTCCCCACTTTAATTTATTTTTTAATCAATTAATTAAACAGCACCGTTTGGTTATGGCGTAGTTTCTTTCAAGGATTTTTCTGAAAAAAAAAAAAAAAAAAGAATTAAAACACTGCTGCAACAGCAGGAAGTAGGAACCCAGAAATTAGACAGCAGGCCGATCAACCATAACTTCCTACGGGACCAGAGGGGCGAACCATCGCTTCTAGGCTTAATTTCCAACGAGAGGAGGGGCGAACGCCACTCCTTGTCCCTCTGTAGCTTTGCCACTGCAACCATCCAGGACATCAACTAATTTCCAATGTCAACTATTTTAAGAAAACTCGGTTTGCTAATTTAGAAAGGTTAAGGTGGCAAGTAGCAAGCTATATATGTTCTCAAAAAGCTGCGATTAATATCATATATTTTGGAAAAAAAAGGATTGCCTACTTTCCCGTCGATCTCATTCAATACTTGTTTTGAATTAGATGGCAGAACTTAAGGAGCAGGTTAAGCAAAAAACTAAGAAAATGAAGGTGTTCATCACACAAGGAGGGCAGGTCGTCACAGTATGCAAGAAAGGATGGTACACTCTTCGAATCCGTCTCAAAATATAAGAAGTGATCGATATACCAAATGATGCCTTTGAATCTCAACGTAAAAATTTAGAATGTATGCAACGTTGATACTTTGATATATAAAAACCAATTGTTCTTTAGACAAAAAAAAATGGACGCGTTGAGAAAACGTCATTTCTTGCTTGATCTCCATGGTCGATTTCATGGTGTAAGCGTTGGTGTATATCATTATAATTATATATACATGTCTAGATTATAGAGAATTATCAAATATGAAGGGTACAATTATTTAATTAGGGTTTCAAGAATTCAAGGCTTGACGCCTTGTATTTCTCACCTTCACTTATCTTTATTTTCTTGTACAACAAGTGAAATTAATTTGGTTATTTGAAAAATCAACAGCTTTTATCCAATAAATTACAGCACTGTTAATTGAATCAGCACATTTCAACGCTTCAGCAAAACAGCGTTCTCCAAACATGAACTGATTATTTGTATAGGAAACACATACAATCGAACATGCATATGCATGTTTACCAGGCCATTAATAATTTAATATCAAGCATGCATGGGGTAGGGTTTAATTTCTACAAGCTATAATTTAGGGTTTAGGGTTCACCCCATTTAATATGCACTTGGGGTTTTTGAACTTTAATCATTCAAGAAGATTAAAATTTAATAAAAACTAGATTGAATATTGATTTTAGTCCCTTAATGTGTACTTAATTCAAATTCATATCATATTTTTGTTTTTATATTTAATAGATAACTTATTTAATGTTATTACATTAAATTTTAAATTTATTATTATACACATTTTCATTCATTAATTTTATTTAATTTTCTCTAATTAGTGTACCTAAACGTCTGTATCATAATATAGTTTACTAAACTAGTGTACCGAAATACCCGTACCTAAATATATTGTAGTGAATTAGTGACACATAAGAAAATATGTAAAAACATAAGTGTACCGAAAATTCCGTACCTAACTATATGATACTAAACTAGTGAATTGGATCCCCTTCTGAGCATTAGGTGGGGATCCTCCTGACCACACTCCTTGGACCGTTGGATGAAAATCCAATGGCTATAATTATTATAATTTTAAAGGGACCTTCTGTTTCCAACGGTCTAAAAAGTGTGGTCAGGAGGATCCCCACCTAATGCTCAGGAGGGGATCCAATTCCCTAAACTAGTGTACTAAAATGTCAGTACCTAAATATATTATACTAAACTAGTGTACCGAAATGTCTGTACCTAAACATATTATACTAACCTAGCATACCTAAATGTTCGTACCTAAATGTATTGTAATGAATTAGTGGCAAATAAGAAAATATGCAAAAACATAAGTGTACCGAAAAATCTCTACGAAAATATTTTCTTATATAAGATGCTTACCATAATGAGAATTAAAATTTATAATAGTTTCATAAAATTTAAATTCATAAAATTATAAATAAAAAAAGAGACATTGAATGCATATGCTGGCATTAAATAGAGTATAGGGACTAAAATAAATTTTTAATCTTGTATAAGACATTTTTTTGAACTTTATTTTATTTAGGGATTAAAATCTAGTTTTCTATATGCAGTTTCTTGGTGCGCCCCATAGCTATCAGTCACACAGCTGCAACTACCAGCACATTAGATGAAGGAGCTCTTGCCAGCGTCAGGTCCTTCAGGTTCAACCTTGGAGTGACATTTCTAGCCTTCGCCACACTCGCAGCACGCTTCGTTTGCACCAAAATTTTCTACCTCCTCCTTCACCATAATGGCCTCCCCTGTCACTATCCCGTCTTCATAACTGTCAAAGAATTAGGCATTATCGTCACAACCATAGATGAACTAATTTACGGACACTGCTTGGCTCCTTACATAAGAGTCATTTCTCTTTCAGTAACAACGGAACATCAATATTTAAGATGATAAAAAGAATGAATAGTTCCGATTATAACGATTGTACAGTAAATTATTGTCACGTCGTCATTGAAAGGAATCCTGAGCCAAGTATTGTTCCTTGTACTTGTAAACTGTAAATAATTTAGATTAGTTTGTCCCTACGCTGATTGACATACATAACACAGGTGCAATTTACACCACAGCTGAAGAAGGCCTTGCCAGCATCCGGTCCCTCGGTCCTAGCGATGACACATTCCCACCCTTCGCCACACCGACAAAACGCTTTGCTGCTGCCGGAGTTGCCTCCCGCTGCGACAGACGTGCACAAATTAGAGGCAGCTAATGACATGGTGCGTCTGACAAAACCCTTGAACTAGAAATACAATATAAACACAAATATTTTGCATCTTCTTATTCTCTTATTATAAATATGCAACAAATTCGTACATCCAATCCAAACAAGACGAACATCCCATAAAAAATATAAGTAGAAATAGTTGACCTTGTAATCTGGTAATTAAAAACAAGTCCTAATTAAAGGGGAAAACAAACTAGGTAGAGATTTCAAATCATCGTCCGCCTCTTGAGCAGCTGTTTGGCCCTTCCTCAATCCTCATAGGTAAGCTTCTTAAGGTTGTACAGCACAAAGCAGAAGCAACCCAGCAGTGGAGCGTGAGCGGTCAATTCATCATTCACGAGTCCATGGATGGCACTCGCTCTCTAAGGTTGGCTTGGCTATCAGAAAGCAACCAACCATTTGGGCAATGGAGGTGCGGCAAGGCGATTCCATAGAGAAATCGTATTCAAAGATGCGAAAACGCCAGGATGTCGACAGAGATACTACTAGTCGACCTCGAAACGGAAAAGTGAAATCTTTTGACAAGAAAACGCATCTTGGAGCGCTGCCTTCTATACTTGTGCGATTCATAACTGCGAAATTGAAAAGGCAACTGATCAGGGGATCAGATTAGAGCCAAGGAGCTCAACAGATTCATTGTCTTCCATCATGCACATACGATAAGCAGCTAGGCCTCAAAGAGAATGTTCTTGGTCGGTCTCTTGATACGCAAACATTAGCTTCTCATCGTCACTATCATCCAAGTCGAGGACTAAAGCCGTGCCCGCGAAGGGAAAGTCCATGCCATTGAAGAACATGGAAGACAGTTGTTTCCAGCGTTGCCGTTCGGGATCCTTCTCGGCCACGTCAAAGCAGAACACAGGAGTTTCGAGGCTGGAGACCAATACCTTAGTGCCCACAACAGCATAAGAAAAATAAGGACCACAACGAAGGTGGAAGAATGGAATTTCCGGCAGAGTAACCCATTCCTTGGATGTCTCCTAAAGTACCTCAAAAGTGGGAGGGAAACACAAAGAAAAAGGAGAGCGGGAGAGAGCATAGAGATCATTCTTCCCGTCGTCCCCGTTGAACTCAACCATACACGGTTGGGTTTTTTCGCCCTATGAATTCCTCGGTAATAATCCTGCGGCTGCTTTCAGAAAGGGGCTTAATGGAAGGATTCGATCGATTCGACACTATAGAACCTGTCTCAAACACATAAATCTTCTTACTTGCAGTCAATGAGGGTCCTGACCGTATCCTATCGGGTTCCAAGCCGCCGGCAAAAGTTATTTGGGAGCCGAAGACGCCACAGCCAGGCGAGTAGCAAAGGCAATTCACCGGAACCGGAGGAACAGAAGTCGCATACTTTGGTTGTCACGAGCTCATCGCCGTCAACAGTAGGAGGTTGAGCGTGAATCTTACAGGAGCATGATAACAAAATCTGCGAAATTGATGGCGTGGACAATGTAACGAGGGTGATCCCCCACGTACTGGACCATGCAAATATACAAAGACCTATTCTCCTTCTCAGACTCCATCCTCCCTCGTTTCACGTTCTGAGTCTGCGGCTCATCCATCTATCTCTCTCCTCTCGGCTCTCTCAAACCCTAATTTTCTTTGTTTCTCATTTTATGATAGGAAGAATTTAGGTTGCATATATTGTTGAAAATTTGATATATAATCATCTTAAAATACTACCTTCCTCTACATACTGAAATAGTCTACAGATTATCGAGTATTATCAAAAGGAAATAATTTCTGCAC
This sequence comes from Heteromeles arbutifolia, assembly GCA_024362995.1. Lineage (NCBI taxonomy): Eukaryota > Viridiplantae > Streptophyta > Magnoliopsida > Rosales > Rosaceae > Heteromeles > Heteromeles arbutifolia. The sequence goes on along the minus strand of JANCRC010000017.1, from coordinate 6,941,659 downwards.
ATTTTTTTTTCATCTCTTATACAACTCTCTCTGTTAGCCATCGATTGAAAAAATCTATGGAGAATAAAAGGCTAGGATGTGCAGAAGGAGTATGCAAAAATCCAACTTTCAATAAGCAAAATTCAAAAATAGTTATTTATTTTAAGAAATTCAATAAGCAAATTCGAGATAGTTGTTTCACTATTTTTTTGGTTCCAAACTAGCAATTAAACTCTTAAATATGTGTTAAATCAGAATAATAGTGACAAAAACAAAAAGATTTAAAGTGAGTGCAATTCAAATCGGTTTATTTGCTCGTTTGAACTTTGAACATACCAGCACCACGGTGTTTAACTATTTTGTTTGGTCCAACACGGTGTTTAACTATTTAACAAGGAAGCTTTTTGCACTAACACCAAAGAAATTGAAGGACCAAAGTGAACAATCCTCAAGAGTATAGGGAGCAAATATGAAATTAACCTTAAAATATAAAAATATAAATTGAAGAGGGTCCCACTTTTTAGTTTGAACACTCTCGACTCTCCCGCAGAAAGGGATGACGTCAGTCACGTCACACGCTTTCCGCCGCGGAGCTTTCGAGCGATTTATGCATTGTCTCGAAACGGCCTCTAGCCTCAATGTTTGACAGCCTGTTGCTGTTTGTCGCGGACACCCCCTCATTTTACAATAAAACCCCCGAACCACCTCCCTCGCCGCCCTTATCCGATGTGCCCAACCGTAAAATAACGACCTCTTCAAGGACAGAACCGTAATTATCACTCCAACGGCAAAACGGACCTGCACCACCTCACTGGAACCGAGCCCTCAACCTTTCCCCTTTCTCTTCCCTCAACGGCTCTGCTCCTTTTCGGACCAGCGACAGAGATCTGCGATCACTCGAACGCGCAATTTCAAATACCTAACCCTAACTTCTGATTCCCCTTCTCGATCTCTCCGATTCGATTCGATTCGATTCGAATCGAGAGCAGCTGAAACGACGCCGCCGCGATGGGCGATTTCAACCTCGCGCTCGTCATCGTCTCCATTGTCCTCTGCATCATCGTCTTCGTCTTCAATGTCTACCTGCTCGTCAATTACCAGCACCCCGACGATAAGAACCAGGCATACTTCCCCAAATTCGTCGTCGTTTTGGGGCTCTCCGTCGCCGCAATTTCAATACTCATGCTGCCGGCCGACGTGGCCAACCGCCAGGCGTGTCGCCACGCGATATATAATGGCGCGTGTAATCTCACTCTCCCGATGAAGGATCTGTGGCTCGCAATCTATATCCTTGATGCAGTGCTCGTGTTCTTCATCATCCCCTTCGCTATGTTCTACTACGAAGGAGACCAGGACAAGTAGGTACTTCTAGGGTTTTTTTTTTCTTTCAAAATTATCATTTTTATATAAATGCACGTCAGATTTTTGTGTGTGTTCAGCTTGCTGTTGTTGATTTGTGAATTGGGTTTGTGTTTTTGTGTCCAGGAGTGTTGGAAAACGGATTGGAAGCGCTTTGTTGTGGGTAGGGGTGACTGCCATTGTCTGCGCTCTTGTACTCGGAATCTTATACGGTGAGTTCCCTTCACTTGTCATTTTCATCTGAACATTTATTGCTTTGAACTGAAAGAATTGTTCTTTTTTGGACAACTGTGCGTCACGAGTTTTAATTATTTTTTTGGTTAAATTTTGATTCTTTATTGTACATGTTTTGTTAGAAGACTCTGGATTGTGTATCGTTTGTTTACTCTTTGATTGGTTACCAGGGCTAGTTGGGAAGGTGGACTTTACTGTTAGGCACCTCTCTTCTTCCACAGCTTCCTTTCCCAGTTCATTTGACTTTTCTAGCAGTAATGAATGCATAAATGGCGCAAAGGCGGTATGAGCTTGTCACATATGTTTGATTGGCCTATTATTGCACCAACTTTGTCCTCTGACTCATATTGGTTTTCTTTGTGTCCTGCTTCTCTTGTCCTTACAGTGCTCTGCTTATCTTGCAAGTGATACGTCAGAGAAAACATGGACAATGCGTACTACCTTTCCAGAATATGTCGTTGCTCTTGCTACCATTGTTGGATCCGTGCTTTTTACTGTAAGTTTATTCCCAGAAATCGTCACATATTTGAGTTGTTATTGAATATGCATGTGATAACTGGGGAGTCTTTACCCATTTTTAGATAAATGAGTGTGGATGATGAAAAGAGATCAGCTTCTGTTGTTTAAATCTTGAGAACTATTGTTTGGATAACTTGGCTACAGTCCAGCAGAGCAACATGCCTCTCATGAGTTGATTAGACTGCCTTTCTTCTTTTGCAAGATACTATGTATGTATATACATATATGTATGTCTGTGTGGAAATATGTTAATTTTTATGCGTGTGTGTATAGTCAACAAAGATATTATGGTGACATTGCATTTTCCCATCTACTTTTATATAGTATAAAATATATTATATCTACATCCTTCTATATCATCCAGATATTCGGTGGTATTGGCATTGCTTGTCTACCGCTGGGACTCATATTTTCATTCATCCGGCGTCCAAAGGCTGTTATTACTCGGTCACAGTATATCAAGGTACTACTTTATTTTCTATCAAGCATAAAGTTTAAGATGATGAAGATTGTTGTGATTGCTTATGGGTAGTTTTCCTTGTTATATTCTAGGAAGCTACTGAACTGGGCAAGAAAGCGAAAGAGTTGAAGAAAGCAGCTGATGCGCTTCATCAAGAAGAAAGAGGCGGCTCTAAGGGTAGAAAATGGCGTAAAAATGTAAAGGCAGTGGAGAAGGTATATCCAATTGCTGCATATAGTGTAAATTTTACTTCACAGTTAGGCATCGGGTCTTTTTTTTTTTTTTTTTTTTGTTGTTCCGACTTGTTTTAACAACTTAAGTCATCAAAAGTTTTCTTTGCGTAATTTTGCAGGAGCTGCTTCAATTAGAAGAAGATGTAAAACTTCTAGAAGAGGTGTATCCTCAAGGAGAGAAAGTAAGGGGAATTACACATGTGACTTGTTGTACATTTGATATATATAGCTCTCTTCTATTCTAATTGTCCTGCGTCAATTCAGGCTGAGACTGCTTGGGCTATGACGGTTCTTGGGTACTTGGCAAAACTTGTGTTGGGAATTTTAGGGTGAGTGCTGATGTTGCCCATTTAATCATTGTAATATCTAATTATGCTTAATGATTTAAGCAGCTCTGGCTTCCTGAGATGATTGAGATGAGATAGATATTTGAGAGCAGAAAGTCTTAGACAAGGAAGGAGAAAGATTATGTTGTGGAAGAGAAATTCAAGCATTTGATATAACTTATAATTATAATATATGCATTTCACTATGGTATATTTTTGTTCGTGCTCACCGTAGGCAGTGATGTTTGAATATAGCTTGATTATGCTGGAACATTTATATAGCTTGGGTGGTTAGGAATACTTTATTCTCTGTAAGGCTATGACTTGTTATCATTCATGATTTTTGTCATAGCATCTACTGCCATAGTTCTTGTTTTCTTGTGTGTCACGCTTTCTTTAATGACTATGATGATTTATTCATACTGAAACCTTTTGCCTGTGTTTTTCAGATTGATTGTTTCAGTGGCTTGGATTGCTCATATCGTCATATATCTATTGATTAGCCCTCCATTTTCTCCTTTCTTGAATGAAGTTTTCATCAAGCTGGATGATGTTTGGGGTACTTTCATAATATATTTCTCTTGCCTCTCCATTATATAGTTTCTTCTGAATGAATGAGTTTGATCTGCTTATCTTCTCCATCAGGTCTTTTAGGCACTGTTGCGTTTGCATTCTTCTGCTTCTACCTACTGCTTGCAGTCATTGCCGGGGCCATGATGCTTGGGATGAAATTAGTTTTCATCACAATTCATCCAATGAAGTAATGATATTTCTGTTTCCGGCCTTACTTATTTAATAGTTTCTGTATGCACCTTCATAGTTTAATCACCAAAGGTCTTGGTTGCTCATAAATTTAATTTACTCATTTCAGGTGGGGTGCTACTCTAATGAATTCATTTTTATTTAACGTGGGACTTATACTGCTTAGCTCCATCAGGTTAGTATATTCGTGATTCTCATTTACATATTAGATGAAGACTGCATGTTCATGGTTCCCTAAATTTCTGAAGATATCTATAAATCACGATTGTAATTATTATTGGTTTCCACTGTTTCAGTGTGATTCAGTTCTGCTCCACAGCATTTGCATACTATGCTCAAGCAACTGCAGCACAAGAAATATTTGGTCACACCTTGCAATCTCTTCGTGGAATTAGATATCTGTACAAGTGAGTTGTTGTCTTTTCTCTGATTCAATCTAATTAGACCTGTATGTATGTATGTTCTTCTGATATGGTTATACATTTTGGTATTTGCATTACAGGTACAATGTGTTCCAAATTGCATTTATTGTCCTGGCGGGACTGACGTTTGTGTACTATGCTGCTTTTGTATGTTTTCTAACTGTATATTCTTTTTTTCGGTTTATTAGTCTTTTCTATGAGCTTTCAAGAGTAAAGCATTATTGGTATAAAATTTCAGGGATGGAGAAGAAAAAAACCTAGCGGCAGGTTCCAACTTTCGTCTTAATTTACGTTTTCCCTAGAACAGCATGCACCCACTTGTAGCTGTTGGAATTCCCGGTTTTATCATCTCTTTTCGGAGTGTTTTCACATTCGGATGCATATGCCTAGTTTTGATCTCTAATGTTGAAAGGTTTTGGAGTAGTAGGCGGATATCATCGGAGTTTGCATTGGGTTAGTGCAGGGGGAGTAGCATGTTCAGTGTTCTGCTGCTGCCACCGCCGTTTGTATGTAAATTTCCTTTATTTGACTTCTTGTGTTATAAATTGGTTTGGTCTTGTAATCGTGTTAATCCTTTGCAGACGTGGAAACTGGATCCCCGGAACTGCCCTTGATGTAACATAACCACTGGGAACAAATTATTGTACGAGCAGCCATTTTAGTTTCATACTTGCTCACATTTACGGGTAGCGATTTTAGACGCGACACTCTACATGACTATTTTACTTCATATTTGCTTTATGGTAAGAAGTTCGTTTTGTTTTTATGAAATGTCATATATACCGCTTCATAGTCTCTGGACGTGGACATACACTAGTGTTTCGAAAAAAGGAAATTGTAGCAATGGTCTCTTAACTTTATCTCAATTGGAGTAATGGTTTCTCAACTAAAAATCTGTGACTATTGGTCGCTTAATTCATCAAAACGTGCACCTATGGTCTTTTTCGTCAACTTCGTTAGAACTTTTGTCAAAATGAGTCATGTGCCTGGCATGTGAGGCTGAATCAAAGACAAATATGGAAAATCAAATGACAAAAATGGTAGCAATGGTCTTTCAATTTTAACCTAATTGGAGAAATTGTCTCTCAACTTTAACTTAATTGGAACAATGATCATTTAACTTTAATCTAATTGTAGCAATGGTCATTTTAACATGACGAAATTTTGACGAAATTTTGATTGTTGACGGAAGAACTATAGATGCACCTTTTGATGAGTTAAAGAGACCAATGGTCATGAATTTGGGCATGATTTTTTATTTTTTATTACAAGACGATAGCATTAGTGGCTAGATGTTAGATTAAGCAATCGACGGAGTTCAAATTCATGCCGAATTGCAAAGGCACAACTTCTTTTCCACATAAAGGGCCACTTGCAAGGGCAGGATTTGTAATAATCATGAATCAGAGAGTTCACTTCACTTGTAATTTTTCCTTTTGTTACAAAGGAGGCCCAAGGCCGAGGACGGGGAAGAGCGAGAGTTAAACTCGATCTACAAGTCCTCAACTATGATTCAACAGTGTTCAGCAGTGTTTACAGTTGCAGACTTGCAGTGCCATCAGCCCTGGGCGGGTGATAAGGCGAATCCTATGCGAATTCTGTTGGTAATGACTCCCACTGTAGGCTGGGCTTCCGGTCTGCTTCTCTAAGCACCTTCAGTATCTCCTCCACCATAACTGTGTTCTTTTCAGACGAAAAATGGATTCCATCCCTGTCATATCAAGTGGTAAACCCAAGGACTAATATTCGATTAACATCCGATTAAGTGGGAAGATAAATTACTATGTGGAAACTGCACATACTTAGAGCAAACAGTAGGCTAGTCTTTTGTTTTCTGAATTGAAAGTCCATAGATCAACGGCCTTGACACCGAACTACCTGCACGCCTCTAAACAAGCATCTAAATACATTTTGCAGCACTCGTTTGTTCGAACCTGCTCCAGAATCCTGCCACTGATTTTGGTTTGAAACCAAGCTCTTAGAGCTGATTAGGATGATAAAGAAACTAACACAAAATCGTCACCCTAGGCCCATAAACACCTGTAATTGAGACGTATTTGTTCCTTGTTGAGAGGAGCAGCAGCAAGAGAGATGATACGAATATTTTCTGAAAGATCTGGCAAACCAAATGTTTCTCTTCACTGTTAAAATCTGCATATTTTCATGTACAGATGGATCGAGACTTAGAGAAGTGCTGGAGCTCAGTCAATAATCTGTAGTTAGTGTCTGAATGGAGGGAAACCAAAAGAAAACTTGGACTGCAAGTATCAGAAACCTTGGTACGGATGTCTGCAGTTTGATCCTTTCTGCAGACATATAGAACTCTTAAGAGATGACATGGACAAGCTGTACAATGACCTGGACTCGGTTCGCTTTGCTGACTTGGATCCTTATGTGTCTCCATAGTAACAACCTCAACGTGGAGGTTCGGAGCCAATCATTGTGTAACCTCAACATTATATATACATAACGTTGAATAGTAAACTTTGACGACTGTAACATAATCTATCTTACGAAGTGTACCAATACCCTTAATAATAGACGGGCGACATAAAATTTTCCATGGATTAATTCTGGAGATGTTTTTCCAAAATAACCATTTGCCTTAAAAATCCGAGTAAAATCTTTTAGTATCATGAATAAATCAGATTATTCACTTATAATTCTCCTTTTGGTACAAGGGAGGCCTTAGGCAGAAGACGCGAGAGTTGAACTCTTGCCTTGAACTCGAATGCTCTCTACCATTGGATCTACATATGAGTCGTCAATTATTATCAATTCTGCAAAGTACTCTTAGTAACAGGCTTAAATATGTACATCCGTTGCCTTCAGCTATATGATTCAGCTAGGTTTCTGCTAATCATATATCTTAAATCTCATTGCTTAGCCCCCACTTCATGGGACTTGCCGCAGCGCTCTGCTCAGCAATGTTCACAGTTGTGGTTCCATCAGCACTGGGCGGGTCATAAGGTGAATCCTCCGAAAATTCTGTTGGCAACGACTTCCAGTGTAGGCAGGGCTCCCAGTCTGCTTCCCTAAGAACCTTCAGTATCTCCTCCGCCACAATCTCGCTCCCTTCGGATGAAAAATGGACTCCATCCCTGGACAGATCAGTACCAAACACACACACCCACCCACCCACCCCACAAATGGTAAGTCCAACGATTAGCTTAATTAAGTGGAGTTGATAAACAATATAATGTCTGATTAATTGGAAAGATAATTTACATATGAAATTATACGTACCTAAAGCAAGTAGTAGACCAGTCTTTTCTTTTCTGAATTGAAGTCCACAAATCAACACCTTTGACATCAAACTCCCGGCACACCTCTAAACAAGCATCCGAATAAATTTTGCAGGACTCATTTGTTCGCTTCTGCGGCGAAGTTTGGTCACTGATTTTGTGTTTAGAAAGAACGAGATAAAGAAAACAAAGCTCTTAGAACTGATCAGAAAAATGAAAGATAGAACTCATCACTACAAAGCACCTCAAGTTTTCACGTATTTGTTCCTCGTTGACAGGAGGAGCAGTAAGAAAGATGACCCGAGTTTTTTCTGAAAGGCTCTGGCAAAAAATATGTATCCGTTAGTACTGTTAGATTTATATGCATTACACACCAAGAAGTTGCTTATACAAATGTCATGATCCATGATTCCGGATCTGCATATTTTCACTGTTCTACAGATTATTACCTTTAAATGTTTAGCAATCTTCCGCATATTTTCTACATATTCATTAAGTGGTACATGAGCGCCTAGGCCCGACGGATGAGGATGCATTGAATCATTACCACCGAAATAGACTATCACCAAAGACGGCTGAGTTGTAGCATCCTGTATGTGTCAAATTTAATCACACAACATCAGCATCAAAACTACTACGTATTAGGAAGGAGCATCTCCCATGCAATTTTCAGACACCAATCTTACGAGCTATATATATTCTCTATGTTCTTGCACCTGAGTTCGAATTTAGTATATGCAAGCATAAACTCGCAGACATGCCATTAGAAGAACTGCTAATATAGTTGGATTTGACAAAAATGTTGAAATCAGTGCATCATTAAGGTAAATTTATACAGCCCCTTGAATGCATTGCCCCTCAGTTAAAGTCCCTAGGCGAGATGTTGATAAACATGTACCTTAGGAAAAACTTGCTCCAAAACCTGCAGAGCCCGCCTCGAGTTCCAACCAGCATATCCTCGCAGCAGTACGTCCGCCTATGCTCGAAAAGATTAAGATCAGTGATGTTATAGTTAACATGAAACTTTATATAGCAGACCAAAAATGTAGGGCATGTTTGATAAACATTTCATCTTTAGCGGTTTTCATTTTTTGTGACAGAGATAGATGAGAAGTATGCGAGAGAAACGACGGAAATAAAGAATGGAGGAAAGACGACAGAGATGTAGAAGAAATTTAATAGAAAGGTACACAAAATGAAAATTAAAACCGAAAAATCGTTTTAAGGTTTTTTTCACTTTCAAGATTTCACTTTCATTCTTTCCTTTTATCTCTTCTTTTCCCTCTGTTGACCCTAAAAACTACCAAGCCTTGTTTTCCCTCTGTTGACTCTAAAAACTACCAAGCCTACGTGGCGCGCAGGCCGAGTAACTAATGAGCTAACTACGTCATTTGGTTGTGTGCGGGGCATGCCAACTCGTCGGCCAAGCTCGGCCGGGGAGTAAAATATGATGCGTGGCGTTGAGCGCGCTGCTGACTCTTGATCTTGCGATTGCGGCCGAGGAAGGAACACATCTCGGCCTTTGGATTTTAGAGCTTGAAGACAAGGCTGCTATTTCTGCGAAGTTCACAGATCGTCGGCGCCGGGTTCGATCACGGTGATTATATTCGTAAGAGTATA